>OY728139.1:1242953185-1243694678 GCA_963277665.1 Viscum album
AGGTTGATGTGAGATAATAGAGATTTTTCAAAGTATTAGGAATGTTTTTTTCAATTTATTTCTCAATTAATTTATCCCCTATTATAATCCCTCAAGGATTCTCTTATAATGGTTCATGTATTCACTCATACATTTTGAGTGAATGCGTTTAGTGTAGAGACCCTAATCTTGACGTACATGGACATTACATTACTTTTTTGGAATACTTAATACATAAAAAAACAGACACACAAGGACCGTAATAGTTTAGTGTCTTTGGAAACTCGGAATATAATATTCTATTCATGGTGAAAGATATTCAACATCTCCCATAAAGATCTTCCTTTTTTTCTTACCTAAATCCTTTCTTTCTATCCTGGGGAAAAGAAAACATATAAAGGGTGAGCTCAAATGCTCAGTAAGGGTATGCATGGAGAAAATAAAACAAACCATATACATTTGAACTTCAAAACATGAACATAATATTTAAACATCAAAATCTTGAGCAATGACATAAAACATGGAAGTACGTAAGGCATAGATCATAATGGATCCTTAGTCATGATAAAATTGCATGGTAATAAAACATGTAATTGTGTCAACCATTAAGAACATGTTATGATTTCCATAGTAGCCAAGGCATTACTTCCAAGACCATCTTAATGGACAAAGTCCCTTTCTGAATCGAGTTCACTCCTCATTCTAGTCCTGTATCACTGAACCGGATTAACTTGTCGTTCCATCCATGTCTATCTCATGAGATATAAATCATTACCCAATTCATTGGAGGGAGATATAGTTCCCACCCATCTCATAATGAAATAATTCTTACTTATGCCACAAAATAACCATAAAACATACATCATAACCTACAGAATAAAATGGGTTTCATAAACATCATCCCATCATAACATAATCCATATTAAAAAATGGATATCATTTCATCATAAGAAAAGTGATACCATGTAAATCATAGAGATATTATAGTTGAAACAAACACATATGAAATAATGTCATCTTAGATGGAAAATTGTTTTGATAAAACACTTGAAATGAATTCTTGAGGACAATATCCTTTTTTCTTCAAAATAATTTTCTTTTCACAAAATTCCATGAAATTTTAAAAGGAAATGATTTTTGATGAAAAAAATCATGAAATGTTTTGGAGGAAGATTCATGAAAAAAGGCTTTATGAAAACCTAAAAATATGTTCATGTCGTATAAGTTAAAAAAAACTCTCCTCGTACTTTTAACGGAAAAGTAAAAAAGTACCTCGTATGGTAAACAAAAGTAAGATTCTATACATACCATGTAGTAAAAGTCAAAAATGGGTAAAAAGGACTTTAAACATACATGAAAACATTTTTAGAAAATAGGAACATGGATGATAAATATAACCCCAGTAAATACTTACGAATATTAAATCTCGGATAAAAATGAGATTGGAAAAGATATCCCTTACCTTAGGTCTGATATGCTTCATACGTATCCGAACCTTCTGTATAATAACTTAAATAATGTCATTTAGTTATTACAGAATAATATTCATTTTTATCATATCATATATGGTTCACTTATGACATTATATTACCCGTTCGTTTGTAAATTCCATGTTAAAGCAGCGTTTTGGGTAAAATCATTTTATTTATCGTACGTGTTTGGACTTGTTTTTCTTGATATTATTATTACTTAGATCATGATTTAATTAAATCCAGAATGTAAATCATGATTTATATATCATATATATTCAGTATATATATATAATAGATAGATGAATGAAATGAAATACACCATTCATGGAGACAGTATGTCGTACGTATGCATGAATGTTGTTTTTCGTTTCCATATTGAATTGAATGGAATTAAGTAGATGACATACATATATATATATACATAAATACATTCTAATTATTATGTCATATATTTCATGATTACTTATTATATATACTTTATAATCATTCTTGAATTGTTAACATGGAAAATGAATCACATCGTGTCGTGGAGACGGTAATCTGTGTGTACACACGAGCGATGATATCATTCCCATATTTATTTAATGGAATTGGAGTGGATGATATAATATCTTATAATCATTATTATGTTATAATGATCATATATAGTTATTATTTAAACCATTATACCCATCCAAGTAAGGTGGTGGTGGAAAAACATATTACACCATGGCGTGGAGATGGTATTCCGTACGTATGCACCCGCGGTGATTTTGTTTTTCGTAGGATGGATAGAAGTTGAAATAGTTTTGTTTCACATTTATCATAACATATCAGTATATTAGTGATATTTATGTTTTTACTTTATAATGAAACAACTAAAGAAGAAGAAGTTGAAGAAGATAGAAACTTGAAAGAATCGGTAGAAGATATTACCTCTTCTTCAACACACCTCATTTAAGCTTCTTCTTAAGGGACAAGAGTTGGACTTTTGAGAAGACCAAAACCTCCAGAATGTTTCTATGGAATTGGAGGAGAGAAATGGGCAGGTGTTGGACGATCTTGAAGGCTCAATGTGTTGTAAAGAGGAGAGGGAGGAAGTGCCCTTTTATAAGGGAGGGGAGGGGCACCTTTGGAAAGTGTGAAAATGTTATTTTATTATAAACTTATATTCAGTTTCAAAAGATCCAAAAATCCTTAAAGATGAATATAAGAAGACTCATGGTAGAAATAAAATCATCCAATTATAATTGGACATGTTTTGGATAATATTTTAATCATTATAATCTTATTTATTTAAATCATTTATTAATGAGGTAAATACTGGATCATTATTGTGTCATTAATAATTTAATTTATTTGATGCCTAAAAATTATAAAAAAAATACGCACATGTTGGAAATATTTTTATATTTCCAATGAACATTTATAGTCGAATATATAATTCATATAACCCCTTATAAAAATTAATTACTAAAAGATTTTTGTTAATGTCAATTTTGTCTTTACATTAAATTAATTAATCCAAATTGTCATTATCACTACGAAGTAGCTCAATGGGGTCCCAAAATCGACCCATGGATGCCCATGGTCGGCCACTACTCATTAAATAAGGTTACGACAAGTGTTAAGGTAATTTTGAATTATTATAATATTCTTTTAACCTTGAATTACCCTATTTAACTTTAACCGTAGTAAATTAAAATCAAAAGTTACTATTCACCAAAAAATTATTTTCATCTCATTAAACCCCATTTTACTTCTTGATAACAACCATGTATGTCAGATTTTTGAAATTCAATTCACAAAATTGGTAAAATCTCATTTAAATGAAAGAGTCTGTTTTTTAACTACCACTAAGTGGTTTCACTATTCATCAAAAATTGATGTTTTTCAGAAAAATTCCAAATATTCAGCCTAAGATATATTTGATATTATGAATTCAAAAATGATGTCTATTTTTCCAAATTCAAAACATAGAAGTGTCATTATTTAATTTTAAAATTAATTCCCGTTATCAAAACAAATAGCGTGTGTTTAAGAAACCATAACCATCAAGAGATCGACACTTGTTTATGTCCAATTCAAAGTGAAATTAATTCCAATGACCAAAATTGGATTAAATGGTAAAAATATATTTTAGTTACACTTTAAAACCAATAAAAAAGATAATCTAACCATATAAATTATTGCGATGAAAAAGTTATTTTCAATTAAAATATAGCGTGTTTTTACTATTCATTAAAATATGAAAGTTATCAGAATAATATGAAAAAATTATCCAAATTAAATTTTTATATCCCAATTCCAATGAAGAATCTTATTTTTTCAAATTGAACTTATAAACATGTCAAAAACTAGATTTAAAGTGGGTGCACCATCAAAAGGTGGAAAAACTGTATTTTTTGAAAAATACTTATTTTACCTGAAAAATTTATTCATTTCCCATACCATGTTCTAGAAAATACGTAGAATGAATAATAATGTTATAAAATTCAAAATGTAGTTAATACTATTCATAACGGATAGTACATAATAATGTTATAACAATATCTCATTTAGTGAAACTTGGTATTACATACTACACATGCTATCGAAGTAGGTCTTGATTGCATGTAATGCAAGCCAAGTCAGGGCTGCATTTTGTGAAAGCTCCATTTGGTGTTGCATATAACATAATCAGAACTTATTTATTTTATAAATTAAACAAAATCTATACTTAATGTTGCATAGAATAATTCCTACAAAATAGACTTGAAATTGTGTGTAACATGAGCCAAGAATAGTGTTGCATATACTGCAAGCTAATACAGTATTGCTTATAGCGCAAGCTAATTTTTGTGTAGCATACAACACAAGACATAAATGAAATTAGAAAGAATAATTCTCATAAAATCTCAGGTTGTTACATTCTACCCCCCCTTAAAATGAATTTCGCCCTAAAAATTCATTGGGGTTATAAATGTTTTCTACTTGAAATTTTATTTAAAATAAATCCACATCGTAAAAACGAATACTAAAACTTAATTTTAAAAACTAAGTATGAAACATAATAGGTACCTAAATTAACTCATCACTAGGTTTCCACATAGAAGAACATAGGTGAAAATCTGGATATGGAAGTGAAATCTAACCATCAACTTCTGATGGAGAGTGGTAGAGAACATGGCTATGAAAAATCCAAGAATCACAAAGCCATAAATTTGTGATGATCTAAGGTACCATCTGATTCATCAAATATGAGGGCAATAGGACTACATTTTTGGTTTTCAATATCATTTCCATAAAGTTGAAAAAAATCGAGTTAGAATAAATACTTTCTTGATTTTGGTACAATCTCACTGTTGGTCGTTCCTTACACAATTTCTACTTCATCTATTAAAGATATGAAGTTGAATTTTTCATTCATGAAGTGTTAGAAGATCATGCGATATAATGATAGGCCATTCCATCTATTTCTATCGCAAAAAAAGTTTAGCACAATTTATTAAATATACATAAGTTCATCTATCTTGAGATTAATAATACATGGTTGCTAAAATGGACTTATACTTATTCTATCATAGCGCTTATTAAAATAAAACTATTTTCTACTAACCAGGGACTTCCTGTAGGATAGTGTTATGTGATAAAGGCCTGCTGCACTTCAGTATTCGGTTTTATTCCCACAGCCTTGTCCGACGTAAGGGGTTGTCGCTCGTCCAATGGGTTTTCCTTTTTCTAAAACTACATTATTATAACATCCCATAAATAATATCGAAATAAGTTCTATCCTTAAACAATACTAACTTATGTCCAACATAATCAATTCCAATCTTTAGGCTTATCTAAAATACTTCTGTCCAATCATATAGTATAAAGAAAATGATTACTAGAAATGTCATCAAACAACCATCATTTATCCCCCATATATCATACGATATATCTTGTTGGTCACATTCCAAACATGTGAATACCTTAATCATGTATTCTATTGAAAAATGAATACCCATTGAACCTTTGTGAAAACATGAATGCTTTCAAAAGATAACTCTTTCCACATACCAAAATCCCAAAATTTCTATATACTCAAACCATGATATCAGTCATGAGCTCAATTCATTTTTCATTATCCCTTCATTATGCGCATATCATTTTCATTCCTAAAATATTTCAATCACTTTTCATGGTTATCGGTACCATATAATTATTGAAAACCAATAAATATATATTACAAAATTCCATGATGCCATAAATGAGATTCCATTATACTATTTTGAAATCCCATTATATAAACACTTAATCATTACACAACATCATTTTAATACTCAAAATCACAAATAGTGATTGCATTTGACTTCCCTTTATCCTTTTCCTTAAAAGGTTTCTCACGTTGATCATTATTAAACCTTGGATTAGGGAATTGTTAGCATAATGTACCATATCCTTACACTGAAGCATTGACGTGTTGGTGGAGCATTCTCTGTAGTCTTTTCTCTATTCACATCATTAGAAACCTTTTTCCCATTACTTCGGCACTCATCTGCTCGATGACCTTCCTTTCCACACTTGAAACATTTTCTAGTACCTTTTAGACAATCTCCACCATGCTTCTTTCCACACTTTGAGCATAAAGAAACATTCATCTTCTTTTCACCATTGTTTGGATATTTCTCCTTAAACTTCATCTTTAGTTTCTTTTCAAAACCATGAGATGGATATGTAACACCAACTTCCATTAATACCTTGATCGCACAACGCACAATTTCTTCATAGCTACTGATGTCTCTTATAGCTAGTTCCCATCGAAGACTTGGTTTTAAGCCACTAAAGAATTGATCAACTTTACTTTCAGGTTGGATGATAAAGCCAGATGCATACCATGAAAGCCTTGTAAAATTCGCTTTGCATATACCAATAGATTCATCATCCTTTTGCTTAAGCTCAAGGAAATCCTTTTCAATATTTTTTCAAATAATACGAGGGAAGTACTTATTGAAAAATAAGTTCTTGAACTCATCCCATTCCATGGATTCAATTTCATCTCGTGGCCTCGTATTCTTAATTAGATTCCACCATTGATTTTCTTCACCTTCTAAATGGTAAATAGTCAGAATGAAATTTTCATGTTCTAAAAAATGAAGTGTGAAAAATATATTTTCAATGGTACTGATCCATTGTTCAGCAACAAGTGGATCAGAAGACCCACTCAAAGAAGGTGGACGTTGCCTCATGAAAGACTCAATAGAATATTGTTCCCTTCTCTGCTCATTTGGAAGTCCAGAATGATTCATAGATTGTGTAAGTATAGCAATACGATTTTTGCACTCCATCTCCCATAACATTGGTTTGTTCAATTAGAAAATCATTTCATTGTACATTACATTGATCAACACGGTTCTTTCGGGTTCCAGACATCGTCTAAAACCCAAAAAAAATACTGTGATAGGAAAAAATCATGCTAGGGAAAACAACATAATAATGGGGGATTACATTCAATATCTAACATCTCAGGTTTAATTATAATATCATTACCATAATTATAGGACTATAACCTATACTTATACTTAACCTTAGGGGCATCCCTAGACATACCACAGAAATATCTCTAGGAATTTCACTAAAGTTTTAGCATCTTAGTCTCCAAAGTTTGACTAAACCTTTCTCTGATACCATCTGTAGAGACCCAAATCTTGACGTACATGGACATTACATTACTTTTGTGGAATACTTAATACATAAAAAAATAGACACACAAGGACCGTACTAGTTTAGTTTCTTTGGAAACCCGGAATATAATCTTCTAATTTTGGTGAAAGATCTTCAACATCTCCCACAAAGATCTTTCTTTTTTTTCTAACCTAAAACCTTTATTTATATCCTGGGGAAAATAAAACATATAAAGGGTGAGCTCAAATTCTCAGTAAGGGTAGACATGGAGAAAATAAAACAAACCATATACATTTGAACTTCAAAACATGAATATAATATTTAAACATAAAAATATTGAGCAATGACATAAAACATGGAAGTATATAAGGAATAGATCATAATGGATCATAAGTCATTATAACATTGCATGGGAATAAAACATGTAATTGTGTCAACCATTAAGCACATGTTATGATTTCCATAGTAGCCAAGGCATTACTGCCAAGACCATCTTAGTGGACAAAGTCCCTTTCTGAATCGAGTTCACTCCTCATTTTAGTCCTATATCACCGAACCGGATTAACATGCCATTACAGCCATGTCTATCTCATGAGATATAAATCATTACCCAATGAATTGGTGGGAGATATAGGTCCCACCCATCTCATAATGAAATCATTCTTACTTGTGCCACAAAATAAACATAAAACATACATCATAACCCAAAGAATAAAATGGGTTTTATAATCATCATACCATCATAACATAATCCATATAAAACAAATGGATATAATTTCATCATAAGAAAATTGAAACCACGTAAATCATAGATACATTATACATGAAACATACACATAAGAAATAATGTCATCTTAGATGGAAAATGGTTTTGATAAAACACTTGAAATGAATTCTTAAGGAAAATATCCTTTCTTCTTCAAAATAATTTTCTTTTAACAATAGGCCATGAATTTTTAAAAGGAAATGATTTTTTTTGAAAATTATCATGAAATGTTGTGGAGGAATCTTCATGAAAATAAGGATTTATGAAACTATAAAAATCCATTCATGCCATATAAGTTAAAAAAACATTCTCCTCGTACTTTTAACAGAAAAGTCGAAAGGTACCTTGTTTGGTAAAAAAAGAATGATTCTTTACATACCATGTAGTAAAAGTCAAAAATGGGTAAAACGGACTTCAAACCTACGTGAAACCATTTTTAGAAAACAAGGACATGGATGATAAATATAACCCCAGTAAATACTTACAAATAAACAATCTCGGATAAAAACGAGATTGGAAATGATATCCCTTACCTTAGATCCAATATGCTCCGGACGTATCTGAACCTCCTGTATAATGATTTAAATAATGTCATTTACTTATTACATAATCTTATTCATTGTTATGATATCACATATGGTTCACTTATGACTTTATATTACCCATTATTTTGTAAATTCAATGTTAAAGCATCGTTTTGGGTAAAATCATTTTATTTATCATACGTGTTTGGAATTATTATTCTTGATATTATTATTACTTATATCATGATTTAATTACATCCAGAATGTAAATCATGATTTATATATCATATATATTCAGTATATATATATATATATAATCGATAGATGAATGAAATGAAATACACCATTCATGGAGACGGTAGGTCATATGTATGCATTAACGTTGTTTCTCATTTACTTATTGAATTGAATGGAATTAAGTAGATGACATACATATATATACATAAATTCAGTAGCAATATAATGTCATATATTACATGATTACTTAGTATATATACTTTATAATCATTCTTGAATTGTTAACATGGAAAATGAATCTCATCACGTCGTGGAGACGGTAATCCATACGTACGCACGAGCGATGATATCGTTACCATATTTATTGAATGGAATTATAGTGGATGATATAATATCTTAGAATAATTATTATGTTATAATAATCATATATAGTTATTATTTACACCATTATCCCCATCCAAGTAAGGTGGTGGTGGAAAAACAGATTACACTACGGCGTGGAGACGGTATTCTGTACGTATGCACGTGCGATGATTTTGTTTTTCGTAGGATGGATAGAAGGTGAAATGGGTTTGTTTCATATTTATAATAACATATAAGTATATTAGTGATACTGATGTTATTACTTTATAATGAAACTACTAAAGGAGAAGAAGTTGAAGAAGAAAGAAACTTGAGAGAATCAGTAGAAGAGATTACCTCTTCTTCGACACACCTCTTTTAAGCTTCCTCTTAAGGAACTAGAGTTGGACTTTTGAGAAGACAAAAACCTACAGAATGTTTATAGGGAAGTGGAGGATAGAAATGGGCAGGTTTTGGCCGATCTTGAAAGCTCAAAGTGTTGTAAAGAGGATAGGGAGGAGGTGCCCTTTTATAAGGGAGAAGAGGGGCACATTTGGAAAGTGTGAAAAAATTATTTTATTATAAACTTATCTTCAGTTCAAAAAGATCCAAAAATAATTAAAGATGAAGATAATATGACTCATGGTCAAAATAAAATAATACAATTATAATTGTACGTGGTTTGGATAATATTTTTATCATTACAATCTTATTTAATTAAATCATTTATTAATGAGGTAAATACTGCATCATTATTATGTCATAAATAATTTAGTTTATTTGATGTCTAAAAATTATAAACAAATACCATCATTTAGTAAATAGTTTTATATTTCCAATTAATATTTATAGTCTAAAAGATAATTTATATAACCCCTTATAAAAATTAATTACTAAAAGATTTTTGTTAATGTCAATTTTGTCTTTACATTAAATTAATTAATCCAAATTGTCATTATCACTACCAAGTGGCTCAATGGGGTCCCAAAAATGACCCACGGATTCCCATGGTTGGCCAATACTCATCCAATAAGGTCAGAACAAGTGTTAAAGTAATTTTGAATTATTATAATATTCATTTAACCTTGAATTACCCTATTTACGTTTAACCGCAGTAAATAAAAGTCAAAAGTTACTATTCACCAAAAATTATTTTCATCTTATTGAACCACATTTTACTTCTTGATAACAACCATGTATGTATGATTTTTGAAATTCAATTCACAGAAGTGGTAAAATTTCATTTAAATAAAAGTGTTAGTTTTTTAACTACCACTAAGTGGTTTCACTATTCATCAAAAATTGATGTTTTCAGAAAAATACCAAAACTTCAGCCTAAGATATATTTGATATTCCGAATTCAAAAATGATTTATATTTTTCCAAATTCAAAGAATATAAGTGGAATTAATTAATTTTATAATTAATTCCTGTTATCAAAATAAATAGCGTGTTTTTAAGAAAACAATAACTATCAAAAGATCGACACTTGTTTATGTCCAAATTCAAAGTAAAATTAATTCCACTGACCAACATTGGATTAAATGGTAAAAATATATTCTAATTACACTTTAAAACCAATAAAAAAGATAATCTAACAATATAAATTATTGCGATGAAAACAATTGTTTTTAGTTAAAATATAGCATGTTTTTACTATTCATTAATATATAAAAGTTATCAGAATAATATGAAAAATTTATCCAAATTAAATTTTATATCCTGATTCCAAGGAATAATTTTATTTTTTCAAATTTAACTTATAAACATTTCAAAAAATAGATTTAAAGTTTGTATACCATCAAAAGGCAGCAAAACTGCATTTTTTTAAAAATACTTGTTTTACCCGACAAAATTATTTGGTTCTCAAAACATTGTCTAGAAAATATGTAAGATTAATAATAATGTTATAAAATTAAACATGTAGTTAACACTATTCATAACGGCTAGTCCATAATAATATTATAACAATATCTCATTTAGTAAAACTTGGTATAGCGTACTACACACGCTATCGAAGAAGGTCTTGATTGCGTGTAATGCAAGCCAAGTCAGGGATGCATGTAGTGAAAGATCTATTTGGTGTTGCATATAACATAATCAAAACTTATTTCATTTATAAATTAAACAAAATTTATACTTAATGTTGCATAGAATAATTCCTACAAAAGGAACTTGAAATTGTGTGTAACATGAGCCAAGAATAGTGTTGTATATACTACAAGCTAATACGGTGTTGCGTATAGCGCAAGCTAATTTTGGTGTAGAGTACAACACAGGACATCAATAAAATTAAAAAGAATAATTCTCATAAAATCTCATGTTGTTACATTCAGTTGTAAACCACTGTAAAATGTGGTAATTCTAACTTCCATATGTTTTATATTATAAAACATTGATGTTTAATAATATCCAATGTGGAGGATGTTCTAAACTATAAAACATTTACAATTGTTTTTTGCTGATTTATTCTGAGACCAGAGTGTAGTATTTCTCCATAGAGAGTTCCGATGTGGGCACCATATTTCCACTTTCCAATTGCAGGTGTCCTGTCACCACCAAGTGTCGATGGTGTCTATTATATGATCATAATATGATGATGAGATGTTAGAAGCTCCATCTATTCAGTTCATTCCCTAGTCTAGGTATATAATTTCCCATGAGTCCTGTTTTCAATATGAACACAAATCAATTACTTCATTGGATGGCATAATAGGGTGAAAAAATTTAGTTGTAGAGGATGAGTCGGTAAGGAATTATTAGGAATCCTAGGTATCTTTTTAATCTCCCTTACTATGGTCCATGAAGAAATCCTATGTAACATATCGAGTTTTGATAAAGAATAATTATTTATTTTATTATTATCATTTTAATAAACAAAAATTCAAAGTTCGTAATAATAATAAAATAAAATAATAAGTGAATAATAAATTAATTATGAAATGATAATCCAAAATTCAAATTCTATTTAAATATTAATAAACATTTAGGAAAAATGATAAAAAATAATTATAAATATAATAGTATTATTATTAAAAATATTTTAGAATTAAATCTATTATATATTATCATTAATTTTATTAAACCAATATATTAGTTTTATAAAATTTGTTAATACTAAATCAAAATAAGAAAATAAGGGAATAAAATTGTATTAAAATAATTAAATAAAGATAAATGATTTAAAAAACAAAATAAATAATATATAGAAAACAGGAATCGGGACAATGAGGGATCAAGTTTTTAGGTCACTCAAGTTCTTCTATTTGTGAGAAAGGGGTTTCAACCTCGATTGATGTTCGACCTTAAATCGAGTCGACTGAAGGGAATGAAGGCCATCATAATTGGGATAGAGGCCATCGACGAATGTCTCCAGATATATCTGAGTCTTGTTGGGGTTTTGAGTGGAGAAGAGGGGTAATAATTATTTTTCTCTTTTACCTTCCATCAATTATTTCTTTGTTTATATTTTTATTTATACCCTTTAAAATTTAATTTTCAAGGGTCATAATTATTTTTCTCCTTTACCTTCCATTATAGAGCTTTCAAATACCTATATGATTTTCATATTTTCAAAAGACCCCTAGTATGGTGGGTTTGAGTTTTTGAAATGATTTATTGAATTAGTTATAAAATAATGATTTAAATAAATCTATTTGATTTTATACACCTAATAACATGAAAACAATATTATTTTATGTGGTTTTTAATAAACAAAGTTTATCATTTTAAGTGGGGGATGTAACATCCCATGTTTTGATAAAAAGAATTATTTATTTTATTATTTGTATTTTAAATAAACAATAATTCAAAGTTAGTAATAATAATAAAATAAAATTGTAAATGAATAATATATAAATTATTTAATGATAAAGAAAAATATAAAATAAATTAAAATAATAATTATCATTTAAGAAAAATGATAAAAAAAATTTATAAATATAATCTTATAATTATCAATATTTAATAATTACTACTATTATATTTATTATCAAAATTGTTTTTAGAAATGTGTATTATTTTTAAAAAATGAATGAATATTGAATCCAAAAAAGAAAAGAAATAAATAAAATTTTATTTAAATAATTAAAAAAATTAAATGATTTAAAAAACAAAATATAGAAAATATGAATCAGGATAAGGTGGGATCGAGTTTTTAGTTCACTTGAGCTATTTAGTTCCGGAGCCGACCCAAGAAATTGTGTGGTGGTCAATCTCGACGCTAAAAGGATTTTTGACCCCAGTTGATGTTTGAGCTTAAATCATGTTGGATACATGGGATGAAGGCCATCACGAGTGAGATAGTGGCCATCGAAAATTGTCACCATCCATATCTGAGTCATGATGGGGTTTCGAGTGGAGAAAGGGGGTTTTGAAGTGCGAAAGGGCTCTGATAATTTGTAGAAGAGTTCAATAGGGGCTGGAGATCTAGATGTCCTTCTCGAAGGTAAATTTATGTATTTAATTGTTCTAATCTATCACATTGAATACTTATTGTCATATTTTTTGTATTTTTTTCTTCAAATTCTTTTATCTTCATTATCTATTATTATCATACTAGCCTTTTCCTTCAATTGATACCACTAGTTTTAATTCTTCTAAAATTTAATTTATGTTGTTCGTCAATAATTTATTCAATGTTGTCCTGGATTATCAATGCTAGAACCACAAGTATAGGGTAATCAAGCTTCTCTTGACATGTCATATATATAATAATTTATACTGTAAATATATCCTTTGATTTTTCACATTTTCTATATGGATTGGAACAGAACTACTTTTATTTTTCATTGACTTATTCTGGATTTGATCTTTGAATATGTTTCTCAATGGTTGAATGACACTGACACATTTATTTCCCTACTGGCTTTCCAAATGTCTTCACCATATCTTGTTTTTGTTGGGTGTTTATAAGGAGGTGCTAAGAGGTTTTTGGTGAGCCATACAACCCATGAGATAGTGGGCCGTAGTATACTCTCTTCTGAATTTTCCAGTATGGAAGGATGAGAGAGAGAGCGAGAGTTAGTGTTAGAACATAGGTTGAGAAGAAAAATCAATTGCCTTTAAGTTTCTATATATTATTTTGGTAAGATAAACTTATTCTCATTATTTTTTTTTAAATAGTTATTTTTAAAATATTATAATATGGTATTATTTAAAAATTTATGCTTAAAAAATTAAATGGGATTAGTTTTGGATTTTAATGGATTATTTATTTACTTCAGATTTGATTTCTAAGCTCGGTTTATTTTTAAGGGAAGCTATATTTTTTTAGTTTCAGATTTTTATAGTAATAGATTTATATTTTATGATTCAAAAATTTATTGTATAGGATTGGTTAATTTTTATTTTTATTTATTCCCTTTGAAATTTAAATTGTAAGAGGAATAATTGTTTTTCTATTTTACCTTTCATTATATATCTTTCAAATACCTATATGGTTTTCTTATTTTCAAACGAACCATTATAGGTTGGGTTTTAGTTTTTGAAATGATTTATTGAATGAGTTATATAAATAAACCTTTAATGAATATCATTGATTTTATCCACCTAATTACATGAGAAAATTATTATTTTATGTGGTTTTTGATTAAAAAATTTTATATGCATGAAACCTTTATACATTCAGGTGTGTAAATTAAATTATAAGATATGCCAGTTTCTTATAATTTTTTATATTCCATGCATGTATGGGTTTGATTTTTATTGAATATTTTAAATATATACATATGTAGTGATCTGATAATTCTTTCATAAGAAAATATTTTCAAAGTCTATTCCATGAGTTTTGAAGAATACATGAATGTTAATCATATTTAAATTCTATATATTTTATGTAATGTATGGAAGTAAAGAAATTCCATTGAACTATTTTTAATGATATTTATAATGAATTTATGTATTCAAATTAAATTATAAATAAGTAAATGTTTGTAGTTATGTTAACAAGTTTTTATAGAAAAACACCAGTGTGAGTAATTATATATGTAGCACAAGTTTGAAACTATTTTATAATATCCAGCATATAAACATTGTAAATATGGTAGATAATTGGGGAGTCCATGATGACATTCAATGTTTTAGGTTTTCTCAGTATTTTGTTTAAAAATATTGTGCAGTGTTTTTCAAAAATAACAGTAGGTTATTTTTTAAATCATGTTTTGAGCGTAATTATTTTCTAAATGTAGAAGTATTTTCATCATGTAGTTAATTTAAATATTATTTTTAGAAGGTATTTCTAAATGTATTTTATTGGTATTATCAAATGAATTTCTAAACAATGTCTCAAAAGGTATATTGGAAGACATATTTCAAAACAGGTATAATAGCCATTTTTAAACAACATACTGAGAAATTTTATGCTCATTCCATATTTTAAAATTATTTTCATAGGTATCTTAGAAGTTATAATTTAGACGTCTTCACTTTTGGTGTTATTGTGCATGGAATCATAATAGGCATTTTGTTTTATTTACGTTGAACTCTACTAATGCATAAGTTTGTGTCTAATTCTCCAGAACCTAGACCAAAAAATGTCTTCTATTGTATTAAGTGGTGTGTATCATTTTAGTTACCTTTTATAAAAAATACACAATAAGTTTTCAGCACTGAATCCAGAAGCATGAGTTCGTGGTCTTATATTTGGTATAAGAGGAACTATCTAGACAACTTTGGAGATTAGATTTTTTCTTTTGAGGAGAATAAAATTTATGCAATATAATGTTCTTTTATATATTTATGTTTCCAAAGAAATTTTAGTTTTTCTTAATTCTAAAGATGAAAATTTAGAATATCTAAAGTCTGACGAATTAATTTCAATAGCACAATTCATTTAAAGGGGGTCAGGAGAATGTAACACCCCAATTTTTGATGAAAAATATTTTATTATTATTATTATAATTTTAAATAAATAATTATTTAATGTTAGTAATAATAATAAAATAAAATTGTAAATGAATAACATATTAACTTTGAAATGATAAACCGAAATATAAATTCAATTAAAATAATAATAAACATTTAATAAAAATGATAAAAATGTCGTGAATATAATAATAATAATATTATTAATATTTAGGAATTGAAACTATTATATATATATATATTATCATAATTGTTTTTAAAAATAAATATTCGATTTATAAATTTTTTGAATATTGAATCAAAATATAAAAGGAAATGAATAATTTTATTTGAAAGAATTAATTAAAGATAAATAATTAAAAAAATATATAAAATGTGAATTAGTATAAGGGGGTCAGGTTTTCAGTTCACTCGAGCTATTCAATTTGGGAGATGAGGAAGGAAATCAAGTAGAGGCCAAGCCCGACACTGATAGGGGTTTCGACCCCTGTTAATGTTCGAGCTTAAATCGAGTCAACCGAAGGGTATGGAGGCTATCACAAGTGAGATAAAGTCCATTGATGAACATCATCATCCATATCTGAGTTGTGTCAGGGTTCTGAGTGGAGAAAAGGGGTTTCAAATTGCGGAAGGGTTCTGATCTTGGATGGAAGATATCAATAGCAGTTGGAGATCCAGATTCCATTCTTAAATGTAGGTTTCTATATATAATCCTTCAAATATATCACATTGAATAGCCATTGTCATATTGTTTGGATTTTTTCTTTGAATTCTCATGCCTACATCATTTTTTGTTATCGTACTAGATTTTTTATTCAATTTATACAACTTATTTTAATGATTATTAAATTGAATTTATATTGTCTATTAATAATTTCTATGATTTTTTCCTCATTCATCAATGCTTCCAACACACGCATAGGATAATGGGGCTTCTTTTAATTAGTCATATATAGAATAATTTATATTACAAATCTAACCTATGATTTTTCCCATTTTGGATGTGGATCGAAACCAAACTACTTTTATTTTTCTTATAAAAATTCTATATTTGATCTTGGAATGTGTTTCACATTGGTTAAACGACACCGACTCATTTATTTAGTGGCTTCCTTTATAAATATCTACACCATATTTTTTATGGGTGTATATAGGGAGGTGTTGAGAGGTTTTTTGGTGAGTGATACAAGCTGTGAGACAGTGGGTCATAGTATTTTCTCTTCTGAGTTTTCATTAGGTAAGTATAAGAGAGAGAGAGAGAGAGTTAGTATGAGAACATAAGATGAGAAGAAAAATAAATTGCCTTCAAGTTTCTACAAATTATTTTGGTAAAGGAAACTTATTCTTATTATTTTATTTTTTATTTCTTTTTTTCTTTGAAAATTTATTTTGAAAGTATTGTGAGATGTTATTATTTTCATAGTTTTGTTTAAAAAATTAAAAGGGATTATAATTTAAAGTTTAAGGGGCTATTTATTTAATTAATGTTTGATTTATATTCGCAATTTATTTATATGGGAGACAATAATTTTTTATGTTCATATTTTAATAGTAAGGGATTTCTATTTTTTGATTCACAAATTTATTATAAAGGTCCTATTTTTATTATTATTATTTATACAATATGAAGTTAAAATTTCATGGGGAATAATTATTTTTCTCTTTTACCTTCTATTATACAACTTCCAAATACTATTATGATTTTTTTAATTTCAATATAACCCTTATAAGATGGGTTTTAATTTTTTAAATTATTTATGGAAGGAGTTGTATAATAAAGATTTAAATTAATCTCTTCGATTTTATACACCTGATAACATGAGAAAGTTATTATTTTATACAGTTTTTAATTAACAAAATTTATGATTTTATGTGCATGAATCCTTTATACATTCATGTATGTCAATTAGATTATAATATTTGTCCATTTCCTATAATTTGTATCATTTTATGCATGTATGGTTTTAATATTTATTGAATCTTTAAAATATGTACATATGAAGTGATCAAATAATTCTTTAATAAGAAAAAAGTTTCAAAGTGGATTCTTTGAGATTTAAAGAATACATGAATGTTAATTGTATTTAAATTCCATGTATTTTAAGTAATTTCTAGAAGTAAAGAAATTTAGTTGCACTATTTTTCAAGATATTTCTTATGAAATCGTTTATATAAATTTAAATATAAATATTTAAATGGTTATATTTATATTATATTGTTTTTAAAGATATATTCCAGTGTAAGTAATTATATATATAGCACAATCTTAAATTGATTTTATAAAATCTTGAACATGAACATTGTAAATATGCTAGGGAACTAGGGGGTGAACTCATCGCTCGACAAGTTGGTAGGCCCAAGATAACCTTTAATGTTTCAAGTTTCCATAGTGTTTTGTTTTAAAATATATTATTTAGAGATTTTTTGAAATAAGAGTGGATTATTTTTTAAAATAAATTTTTAAGCGTAAGTAATTTATAAATATCAAATTATTTTCAACACATAGTTAATTTCAATATTATTTTGAAAAGGTATTTATAAATGTATTTTGATGGTATTATCAAAATCATTTCAAAATCATTTCTAAAAGGTTTTTTTAAAGAAATTTTTCATAAAAGGTATTTAAAATACTTTTAAACCCCTTAATATGAAATTTAATGCTCATTACACGTTTTAAAATGATTTTTACATTTATCTTAGAAGTTATAATTTAGAAATCTTCACTTTTAGAGTTAGTATGTGCGGAAGCATAATATGCATTTTCTTTTCTTTATGCTTAAATATGATAATGTGAATGTTTGTGTCTAATTTTTTATAACCTAGACTAGAAAAGGTCCTCTTTTGTACTAAGAGTTGTGTATTTTTTCAATTATCTTTTATAAAAAAATACACATCATGTTTTTAATACTGAATCCAAAAGTGTGGGTTTAGGGCATTATATCTCATGTTTATCATGTAGGTTATCTTAGGATAGGATCCTAGGGAATCATGTTCTCATCACATAAGGAATCTTAGGCTCTTCACTTACAACCTTGGCTCTTCACCTAGGAAATATCATTCTCTTCGCATGAGGAATTGTGTTTCCATCATAGAAGTAAACATATGTTCATCACCTAAGGCATCCACGAACCATCACTAGAGGTATCCTTTCTCAACACCATGGAATCATGTTCTCATAAAATAAGTGAGAGTATAATTTATGGCTTTTTTAATAAGGGAAAGGTGAAGAGATCCTATACTCACCACATATGCTTCCTTTTAATATCGAATGAGGTATCTTTGAATCATCACTATAGGTATCCAATTATTATCACATGAGGTTCCTTATTCTTATCACATAGGATTCTTATGCTCATCACATGCGGAATCTCTATCTCATCACCAGAGGTATACCATGTTTGTGAAATGAGGTACCTTATTCTCATCACATAAATATTAATAAGCTCATTTCCTATGACTTGGTTTCAAATTTATCAGCGGGGGTATCCAATGCTCATAATGTGGGACACATTACACCTTATTATTATCACTTGCGACAATATCACACTTAGGATATTCACCTAATGGCGATCATTTATTAACATATTTTTTGGATGAATTTATATATTATCTGGATGTTAGGGGGAAAACATGCTAAAATTTAGTAGAGATTCTTTAGTTTAAATCCGTATAGATAATTTTGAAAAGTTTGGTGAGAATTTTAGTATACTCTTGGATTATGATCAAGCTTTAGAGATATTTCCTCTCAAGTGGGAGATGAAATAGTTATTGTGTTGGTATAGAGCCTTGGTGATGCATCCCACATGTCATGTTAATATAATAATCAAAACCCATGTAGTTTGAGATACATATTTAAAGGTTATTCGAAGGAAATGGTCCATGATGTTGTGAATCATGTGGAATGGATTCTAATGTTGATAAATGGGATACATAAATGGATTTAGTGGTGATTACACATTGGTTCTTCCCGGTGGGGAGTTTCACTCAAAGAGAGGACTAGGGGTTGGACTATCAATGAGCACTTAATTAGGGCTTACATCTGAATGGAGGCCCATGGTACATCTTGAAATAGAAGATGTATATGAGGCTTATTCAGGTGATACCCACCTTATAAAGGTGAAAAGGAATGATACCTATTGGGATTATTCACATGCTGCCCAGATTGTGTCTATGCTTAGTAACAAAAGTCAAGGAGGATTCCCAATCAACATTAGTTTCAAAGGGCCCAGAGATGAGATTTGATAATGCCAGTTGTGAATATGGATTTTATATGAAGGAAACCAAATTAGAGGGTCAAGGGTTCCACATGACCTCATATTTTATTAGATAGAGTTCCATAAAAGGATTTAATTTAAATTTTTTAAATGGAATAAGTTCCAGGAAAGTTGGGAATTGTATGAAATTTTGACATTTATCAAAGTTTGTAATATGCACGTAGCATGTTCTTATTGTAGTGAGATTTCTGAGAACATCTCAATAAAAAGACAATACTTTGAATTTCTTGTTCAAGGTAATTCATTTATGTTCTCACCAAAAAAGATCCATGGGTATATTTTGGTTTACTTGAATCATAGAAGTCTAGGATAAATGATCTCAAAGAATCTATTTCAGAATTTCAAATGTATAACCCTTAAAATGGAAAGACATGGGGGTATTTATTGGCCATAATATCATTAGGATGGATAGATTTTGGAACTATTGTGTGCTTTCACAAGCTTGATCATTGATGATTCTTTTAGTTATATGATTAAAGAACTCTGAGTTTTGTATATATTTTCAATTTCCTCTATAACTTCTTCTTCCAATAATTTTCAATGAATTAATTTGACGCATGTAAGGCTTTAAACTTGTGATGTTTTCAAAGTTATGGAATAGTGAAACTTAGTTTGTGTTATATTCTAGTTATATTTTTTATGAAGTCAAACTTTTGAAGGCTATAACTTTTGATCCATAAGTCTATTTTTTGTCATGAAATGTGATTCCAAGGATAAAAAGTGCATATAATGTCTCTAAAATGGGGTTTTCAACATCAAAACACTATTGAAGCTTTTTGGATTGATTTTTATATTCCAAAAATGATTGACTACCATAACAAAAATATATAGTATTATAAGTATCATATAATATAATTATTCAAAACAATATCATATGAAACGACGAAATTATACTCTATAGTTAGTATAGGTAGAGGCTATATGATATCTATATAACTTATTTAATGACACAAAAAAATTTATTGAAAATCACTATTATATCGTGTTTCCATACCATTTGACATCATCATATCATATACTACGTTATGAGGTGTTTATTTCACATCTACTTTAATATCCAACTTGCACTAAAGCTTCATAAACATGGTACCATTTCAACATATATTGTATATTTTCAGTTTCATAAATTAAATTATTTCTCAATATAAGGAATAAAATAATTAAGAAAGAATAAACCAAGAACATATATGTGATATACCAAAACCACTCTATAATAAAAAAGGAAGAACCTACTATATGTAGCTTACACTGAAGTTCATGTTTCTCTATCATCAATTATATCTAGCTGATGAAGATAACCCGATCCATTCATAGGATGTCCCTCCTCCTTGGTGAATCTATAATATGAATGAATCTCTCAACATTCATGTAAAATAATCCCATACTCCATGGAATTATACTTACACAGGGTGAAAATAAGAAATAATATGGGATCTTTATGGAGATGGAAAGAATCGACCAGTTTTGTTCCACTAGGATCAATGAAACCACACCGAGAGATAGTGTGAAATAGTGTGGGTGTTTTTTTACTAGTTAAAACATTTCTGCCTCTTTACTTATACAATTATTCAATGAATAGAGCTCTCACTCATTTCCAACACATCGACCAATATGATAATAATAGTAAATAATAAAGTAAATAATCGTAGAACATAAGAATTTGATAATGAGGTTCACTAACAATGTGGATTACTATGTCCCTAGTTTATGGTTTTTATTATCACACTCACATACTCGCTTTTTTTATAAATATTACTTACATGTAGGAGTTTAGATTTTAACAAGTTATACTGACAACAACCACGTATAATGCATGGAACTAACATAAAAATCTTGTACGAACTTGATATCATAAAATTCCTACATCAACTGAGTCTTACTATATAATTAATAGATTTATTTTGACACTAAATAAAGTATGAAATATAGTGTATAATAGTGAATCACTTTAATAGTATTAATATTATCTACTTCCTCAACATGTAGTTATCATAAGTTTACCATTTATTGAACAATAATTACAAATGGTTGTCTAATGTCTTCCATCATTAAAATATAAAAATAATATATATTAGACTAAAAAAATTTCGTTAATTATTGTGATATATAAGAAAAAAACAAAAATATCAAAATATTTACTTCTTCTTTAACACCCAATGATGGTATTGTCACAGCAAAATTGGAATCAATTCTCAGTTTGACATATAGAATAATCAATCATCAAAAGCTGGATTCTCTCAATTCTCTTATTCGTTTTCTTATTCTTCATGAAAAAGGATATTGAAGATAAAAATTTTAGATATCTCAGGTCATTTAACATAAAAAAATATTCAATACTAATAGGTTGGGTCTCTCTCACAATCCCACCCTCTTAATTTCCCTTATTTATTATGTTTATATTTTGAAATATCACCAGAACTATTATCATGTGGATATTATTTTCCACATTCAAAATATGAATAAGCAATCAATCTTTTTATAATAATTTTATTCTTAAATTACACTTCCTATTTGTTTTATAATCAAATATTTTCATAACCATCATAACATTAATTTCATCCATATTTCATTCATTACCACTGATCAATATGTCCAAAATTATCTCCTCATTATTCTATTTTATGTTAGTCCAGATAATTATTTAAACCTCCTTGAAACATGGATTTTATGCACCTCTTTATTTCTATAATTTTTATAGATTACTCTCTAATTTTTTTCACCAAAAAAATAGACACACACAATTTACAATACACTTCTTCATGGAATCATGTAAAGATATCTAATACAATGAAATACTAATGAACTATTCTTTATAGTGAAACATAATACATATACATTAACCTTCCTCATTGAATTTATTGAATCATGATTATATTAGTAATAATGGTATTTAAATCATTTTAAACAATTCTAGAATTTTCTAGAGGGATACTTCAGAATTATAAAAAAAAATGTATAAACCATACATATCTCTTGAAGAACATCAAATATTAGGTGGATAATATCCATTATCACATAATATTTTAAAAAAAAAGTAATTTTTACCTATAAGATCTTATTTACCCCAAAAAATTTACAAAATCTTCCATTTCATCTAAAACATATCATGTTTCTATATAACTATTAATAATTTTCTATTTTGAAACATTGCATGTTTTTGAAATATCTTACATAACTCCTAATGTATATTAAATGATCATTTAATGATCCTCCATTTAAGATACTATGGTTGTTTATTTAATCTAACATGGATCTATTTTTGGATGAATTTAAACACACACAACTCTGAATCTCTGAAAATTAATTTGACATGAGATCAAATAATTTATCTATAACATGTCTGGTCATTCATCTGTAGTGCCACATTTCTCCTAAGAAGTTTAGTTTTCACTTGTTCAATTCTATGTGTTTTGTTTTATATGTGTATAAATCTCATGTGGCCATGGATTAATTCGCATATAGATCATTAACTATAGAATAACTCATATGTAGTTTCAAAAAATCAAATTATTTGTTATGTGAACTAGAAAACATCCCATTCATTCTCTCATATGAATTAAACATTCTAGAATATATTTCCAGACGTTTGGATAATGAATATTTTAACTAAACTCAAATTATCCTCAACTACCTAAAACCACTTAAGAAAACATTTATAATATTAGAAAACCTGTATAAAATAACTCAAGTCTATTCCAGTCATCCCCAACTATATTAAAGAATATCAAAATATTCAAATTATTTTTGAATGACTTAAAATCAAGCTAAATAATAACTACAATAACTTTAAATCTCAAAATTACCTTTATCATATCAGCCTTCATAAATTACAATCCCAAGGATGGTTCTTCATCAAAAATCTACCTAACCTTCATTCTTATCCAACCTCGGTTATCTGATGAAATTTCTCATGGAGATATTTTATACAATAATCAACATATATCATGGTACACTTTTTTCGATGTAATATTCATAATCCTAGTGAATGAAATTATTTTCCACATCAGTTATCCACTATGATTGGGTAAAATATCTTTATTCCCCAAGAATCGACATTATTATAATCCTCCTTGTCAATCATTCATTGAAGAACCTCAATTATTTTTCCATTCTCTATGGTGTGTATCAATAATCATCTAATATGAAAATCTAAACATATGAATAAATCAGCATATGTAGGTCATGGATTGATTACTCTATCCTCAATCAACTCATCCATTATTCTAAAAACATATTGGAATCAGTTTTTGTTTTGAAAAAATACAACTTAACACCAAGTGGGTGAAATAAAATACAAATTTGGATTTGTGTCAATATATATATAGAAAATACATGTTAATATGTTTTATTTTTCTCTCTCCATATTATTGAAAATAAATACAAAAAATCTATATAGGGGCTATATTATTTCACTTAAATCTATTTTCTGTCAATTATTACACTCTAATTATACATGAGAAATGATTAGTGTCTAAAATAAGAGGGACTAATTTAGACAACAAAGTTATCCCTAACAACACTATAATCTGATACCAAATCAAAATTATTTTCAAAGGGGATATTGATCTATATTTTTAATATTAAACCAACCATTTAATATATTCACATGATATTTTAAACTTTATCTCTTATACTCATCTCAATAATATATCAACAAACATTAAAAACAACTATCTATTTTAGTTTTAGAACATATCTCTTGAACTTCTCAAAATCTATACATTTTTAATGCCTTTAACCAATATAACTTCTCCCCCATTAGCAATAGAATTTATTCTTATAAGATAAGCATGGGATAACATTCTATCATACCTTTTAATTAAATCTTTCAATAAAATTTTCATGAATTCAGTATTTTAATGAAATATTATCTTCAGGTATGTTTCTCATAGAACCCCTTAAATGGGTACAATACATTATAATCTAACCAATTATGATCACTAAAAATAAAAAAAAATTGAGGTAAAAAAATTTGAGATCACATAAAATATTAAAAAGTGAAGATATCTATAAAACAATCACAAAAATTTATATCCCTACACCCCTCTTCTTGAATCACTTCTAATTCACTGCATATAAAAAACAAAAATAATGTATTTGAATTAATTTTGTTCTCTAAAGTTGATTAGGGAGGGTCATATAGGTTATATTTTACTCTCATCCAAGAAAATCCATTCCTTTTTAGCTCCATTTATAATTTGGTCTCCTTTTTTTCAAATACTTAATTGTGTCAAAAAAATTTCTTTTCCATTAGCCAATAAAGAACAAGAACATGATTGTTCTTATTGAATATTCTTTAACATATCTATTTGGGTTAGTAACATGATAATACAGTCATTAAAATTGAATAAAAACTACTTGAACCCCCCACATATATTCTCAATAATTCATGGATGGTCACCATTAAATAACCTCTCATTAAATTTGAGTTCTTCTTCATTTGAAGTTTCTTTTTTCCCTATAACATCAAAATTTTCTTATGATTTCTAAAACATTACTTCCATTTCCAATTTATATTTCCAAATGATCATGAATTCTAAGAGAACATGGTTCACATTCTTGAACCTTCCACATTGTTTCCCATGAATCGTTATGCTACTAATTTCTAGAAATTTTTTATGGAATTTAATATTTATTACATTCTGTGAAGTAGATTTCACCAAATCTTCCCTTTTTTTAAATTTTAAAACTTATTTATATTTTGATATAGTATACCCCCATTAATAATATAAATCATGTCCTTATTATAATGATCCACTATATATCATTTTCTTCCATAATAGAGGCATTTATTCCATCATAGTGTTGAATTATTCATAATATTATTGGGAATATTATGTTCATCACTTTCCTATTGTTTCTTTCCCAATGTTAATTAATTTTCATTTTTTACAATTATTTCCCAAAAAAATTAGTATTTTAAATTTTTTATAAAATAAACTATCTTAATGATTTTTAATCCATAATTTATCATCATAGTGAACACACTCATTGCAATTTTCATAAAGATACCCATATTTCTAAACCTATTTTAAATTAATATATTCTAATACTTTATCTATGTTATTTGATTTAGATTAACATTAACCCTTAATATATACTTTATTTTATTTCCATATGTTGATGTATTATGATAATAATCAAGTTTCTTGTTCCATAACATAGTAAAATAAGTATCCAATAAGCCTTATTCTTCTCTCCCAAAATTAAGTCTAGATAGATCCTTTCCTTAAACTTTTTTGTGAAATTTTTTCCTCTAGATATGATTATTTTTAGTAGAAACTACTTCAAAAAATACTCGCATCCATCATATATTTAGTGGTAGGTTCATCACCATTTTTATTCATCTGTATTTTTACAGATTTAGATTTGAAACTGAGATTTTTCTTGAAAATATAATTAGAAAAATAATAATTTTATAGTATTGATGGTAGATTTTTCCTTGTTTCTATTGTGGTTTTATTAGATATTGAATTTATTACCTTATCTATAATAGAAAGAGTTATTTTTATTAAAAATTCTCATATGAGGTAATAATGAAAATAAATTTTCTCCCGAAAATTTTGTGAAAACTCATTTTATGTTCCATCCAAATTTTAAAATTTCACCTCAATCTCAAGAAAATTCGAGTTAATATCATTCATATGATCTTTGATGTCCATCACTCTTTCTTTATATTATTTTTTTATCCTTAACATATTATCTCCATTCATTTTTCCTTTTATTTCAATACATCAACAAGCTCATTGTATCTTGTTTTATTAGACTTCCAACTGTGAATTATTAACATTAATGAAATCCTTATATTTTTTCATGTTAATATTTATGATTTTCTTGTATTATTAATGTTAATTAGTTTCTTTGAGAAACATTTTCTCAATTTTGGATAATTTTTCATCATATTTCATATTCCTTGTAATTTTTTACTCTAATTATTTGGTGGGATTTTTCTATACTAGTTGTTTTTTATACCAATGCATTTTACACCATCTCAGAAACATAAAGAAGGTGGATTATCTCCACCATAGTGTTTTTAACATATACAAGGATTAATATTGTGAAATTATCTAGAAAGGTATTGAACCACTGAGAGTGTGTGGGGGGTGTTGGGGATTAAATGAGTGGTAATTATTTTACTATATATTGTTTTTTAATAATCCTATATAATATGTTAGGATCCAATCCACTCATTTTTAAATCATATAATTAACTAATTGCAATAAAAATGAAATAAACACAAATGAAAAATAATTTTTACAAGATTCAATTAAAATGTGAAAACCTACACCATATTATGACCATTTTTAGCCTTAGACATAGATTTTACACTAAAATAATTAAATAATTATTACTTCAGTTTGGAGGTACCATCCTTAACCAATGAGTTTTTCCAAACACATAAATTGACCCTAATTGAAAATATGACTACCAGTATACAGATATATTATAATAAGATTAGTATGATCATATGAGTGTATGGTATACTTTAGTAACTAATAGTGATATTCTTCCTCTTATATGTTTGAATAAAAATAATTAGAATGTGAAATCATTTTCAAGAATATAATCCTCTAATTTTTAGTGTTTCATACACAATAGTTAGCCTTGATAACTTTATTAAGAACAAAAATGTTCTACTTGTCAATCTTAGATCACTAAGTCCTTGAGATCTATATATTTCTCTTCATATCTAAGAAACCCATAGTATTAGTCTCTATTTTTAGCAATCATAATTTGTATCTAATTATTCTATAGTTATATTTTTATAATAATAAATCCTCAATAGATTATAAAATTCTACTTTCAAATATTCTTTACGCACTTTTATCCATAAAATTTGTCTACAATCTTGTGTTACTATTGCATATTCATCCTATACTGTAATCAAATTCACTAAATCATGGTTATACAATGAAATCTCAAAAAAAATATCAAAAAAATTCAAAAAAGTGTATATTTATTATCATTTTAATTACATACCAAATCTAAATTTTTTAAACCAAACTGATTCAGTTCTCCAATGCTTCTATATAGTAAACCATAACTTGGTGTACCATTAACATGTATGAGAATATTTTTCTGCTGGAATGTGAAATTACTTAGGATAACTCTTAAATATTTAACAAATATTATATATATGTAATATTAATATCATTGAATCTATTAGATAAATAATACATCTAATGATTCCCTTTAAGTCTTTCTAATTAACACGGCTTCCTATATTATTTTTTGTAAATCTCATTCCAACTACTATGGGTGTAGACACTTCATTAGAATCCTCCATCCCAAATTTATTTAATAATTCTCTAGAATATTCTCATTGGTATAAGAAGATGTAATCAACTTTTAATGAAATATGTAATTCAATATAGTAGCTAATTTCAACTAACATTGACATATCAAGAATAATATACATTTTATTTCAAACTTCTTAATAAAACTATATATTCACATGAAAATATTATTCCATCAATATAAAATATTAAATTAAATGTTTTTTTAATATCTTTTTCATATATAAATTTCTATAAATCTTACCATTTGTAAACTTCATTTCTATAAGAAATTCATCCAATTTAGAATACTAGGCACTAGAGAATTTTTTTCCTTATACATGCCCATAATTAGCCTGTATACCTTTCTAGTCTCACTATAATGAATAAAACCATCAAGGTTTTTAATAAAAACTTATACTTTTAGTTTTCCATTAAAAAGGATCCATTTGAGAAATCACATTGTCTCTTTGAGGTATAATTTCAAGAAAGAATTAAATTAATTAATATTCTGTAATTAGTAAAAATGTATCCTTAAAATCAATCCCTTCCATATATGAATTCCATTTTAATACTATTTTATATTTTTTTCTTGATACCTCCCCATTTTCATTCAGTATGTTTCAAAAAAAACCAATTGGTAATGATAACAATCTATCCTTCAGGTCTAGTTATAATATCCTAAGTTGTATTCATCTCTATATATCCAAGATCTTAATTTATAGTCTGTATCCAATCCTTATTCTCATCAAATTTAGGTAATGTTAGTGGATCAATCAATGAAATAGTATCTATACAATTTTCAATTATCAATATTTTCTTTTCTGAATAAGATCCTCTTAAATACCAATAAAATATTATTATCACACATTTTTCATTATTATCTCATATTCTTTTTATTATCATCTTTAATAGATTCATACTCATCACTAGTTTGATCCTAATCAATATTAGAATAAATTGGTTCTTTTTCATATTCTTATTAATTTTTTATTTAAACCTGCATTCTTTATGCGTTATTATTTTAGAAATTTTTTATATTTATCACAACCAAGTTGGGTCAAATTTCAAAAGCAAATCACATCAATACCATCTACTAACTTGGGAAACTTATTATTCTAGAATCTATATCCTTTTCAATATTGGATCCAAGGTTATTCTTTGATATAAATAGGGTTTGGTTTGTGTTTATTGTCAATCCTCACATGGAATTTTAATGGATCATCAGGGAGATTGAAGGAAAGGGATCATACAGTTCAGTCCGAAAGCAGTATTGGAGGTGGCGTCATTTCTAAGTGTTTGCCAAATTTTTGGGGTCTAAAATTTGGATATTGGAAAGAATTACAAAAAAGTGGTTTTTCTTGAAGGCCTTATGAAAATATGAAAAATTCATGAATTTCATAGAGATTTTATTCATGATTTTTTCTTCGTAAAGGATTAATGAATTGAGGCGGTGTACCCCGTGATTATGAGAACATGAGATTTGATATTTTTGAAAAGTAATATTCTAGAATAAATATTTCATAAATATGGTAAATGAATGGTTTTCTCAAATAATGGCTTGATAATTTATAAGATTGGAAGAATTCTGATTTGATATGGTGTTTCATTGAAATTATGAGAAATGGAGCATTGCGAGTGAACATCATTACAACACAACGGATTTTGATGAACGACTCTCCAACTATGATGTTCTTCATAAACCATGGATTAGAGAACTGTGTAGTGGGAGATGGGCTGTGAATGCATTTTTCACTGATCCATAAATTACGCCAGAAGAATCAGAGCTCTGGGTTTGATTTATCATATAAATAAGAGGCAACCTTTCTTCATTCCACATGAACATATGAGAGAAAATAAAGAAATGCTCTGATTTCACGAATCCAGGGGTGATCTGTGAAGAAAGGTTTCACATATATCTTGAGATTTGTGAAAAGAATATTCTAGTATTGAATTAATTCTATGATTCCATGTATTTATGGCTTCTCAAAGATGAGATGTTCCACACTGGGTTTGTTAGGGTCGCGAAGGAAGGTTGTTCCATGAAGATAGATTACTTTGTGAAGTAAGGTTGACCCATGAAGGTAGTGTGATTCGCAATAGAAGGTTGTTCCCTAAAGGTGAAAGAGATTTGTGGAGTGATAATCATTGTGAGGGATTGAGTTCTTCAAAGTGGTGAGATTCATGAAGGAGCTTCATAAAGGAGATTTGAGATAGGTAGTTTTTGAGTATCAGTCTTAAGTGAATAGGGTTTTTAGTGTTCATTAACTACGGTCTGTGATGAAAGTAGTGTCTCTTTCTATGTCAGGGTTAAAGTATTTAAATGTAAAATCATTGAAGCAACCTTCAAGTTGATAAAATGATTTTTGCTTCTCTTAGAGTAGTGTGCTAGGGGGAGTCAGTGGAAGTGTTCTGAGGGATGTTGTGAGCGATCCATGAATTCTTGTAAAGGAAGTGAGTCTGGAATAGAGTGATTTTGGTAGAACCTTGGTAATCCACAACTAGTGAATATTAGTGGAATTTGGTATAGTTGACACACTATCTGCGTATGCTCATTAGACGTATCTCATTGTAGTGAACCATGTAAATTGTTGTTTCCTCTCTTTGCATGTATTGTTTTAATAGGTTTAACATGTTCCTACCAATGTGGGAACAAGATACATAATTTTAAAATAAAAAATTTATCACATCATTTCACCCATCCCATCTCAAGGTGTTCTGGGGTCCTTTAATTGGTATAAAAGGGGAAAGGTTGCTGGTGTTAAATATTTTCTTTACTCTCATGGAGAATGTAATCAATGTTAGGGGTGCCCCCCTCTTCGATATAAGTAACTTCCAGATTTGGAAAAACTAGATGATATATCTTATATGATCTCTTGGAATGGAAGTAATTTTCTCTACTGTGCAAGGAATACAAATTACTGAACTGGTAGGGATGTCTATGACTAATACAGATATAAAATTGATTGTTGAAGATACTAAAGCATTAAATTCTCTCACTGCAGATCTTTCTGATTATATCTATCTAATGTTAATGAGTTTCACATATTCAAAGTCAATATAGGAGAAAGTAGAAAATATATATGAAGAATACAAAAATGTGAAGGAGGAAAAACTTCATGTCCTTCACAGTAGGTTTGAAAATCTAAATATGAATCCTATTTAGAATAAATATTCCTTCTTAAATCAAATTATTGATGTGGTAGGAGTAGTTTGAGGTCATAAAGAAGAAATTGAAGACATTTATATTGTAAAGAAATTATTGATAATACTTCAACCCATTTACAATGAAAGTGTGTCCGCTCTTGAGGAATAAGATCTTTTCAAACATTCTCTAGATGATCTACTGAGTAGTCTGGTGGCATATGAGATGAGATTCAAAATAAATGATGATAAAACTCATGTAAGAAAAGAAATGGTATTCAAAACCATTGTCAATTTGAAAATTTTAAGAGATATAGTGGTGAAGAAGATGATGAAAAATAAATTCTTTCTCTCATTTACAAGAATATCAAGAAGGTAAAAGTTAATTTTAATGGTAAGTTACCTATAACTTGTTTTCGTTATGGTAGAGTTGGGTACATTTCCTCTCAGTGCTCAAAAAAGGTCGATGATGAAGATAGAGAAGCTAAAAACACCATGAAGCCTTAGAAAATGTTTTACAAAAAGGGAGACTTAAAATCTGAAAAGAAAGTATAGAGAATATTTTTTTCTATGAAGATAAAGATGATGATAATGAATTATGTGAAGAAGAATAACCATAATTTAAAATTGGAATGCATGCCTCTAGGATGGATATCGTTGAAAAGTCAGAACCATTAGAAGATAAAGCTGGATACAATCATTTCAAAAATAATTTTGTTCACAAGTTGTAACTTATTAATGATTTTGGTAAGATCGAGAATAAATATAGGACATGCAATAAGTGGAATAAAATTATGGAAGAATCATCAGAATTAATTGATTAACTAGAGGATAAAATTGAACAAATGGAATGACTAGTAAAATGTTAGTAATCAATCCTTGAAAGCACAGACGATGTAGTGGAACTAAAGCTTTGAATCGATGAACAGGATAAGGTCATCAATAACCTTACCTTGAGACTATAGGAGAATCAAAAAACCATAAAGGTACTCGAAGAAGAATTTGTTACTCTTAAGAATAAATTACAAAGTGAATCAAGTTAAAAATAAGAAATAAGAAAATAAAATTTGGAAGGTTCTCAGATGTCAAGCTGATGGAGAGAGCCAAACGTGGTTTTGATGGAGTTGTAAGAATTTAAGTGATCAAAGAACCACATGAATGGGAAACATTGGAATCATTTGTGATGCTAAAACATCAAATGATACAAATAATGTAGACCGAAATAAAGGCAGGATGAAGGTTGATCATTTTGAAAAGACTCTAGAAGTGCTGAAAAAGAAACCCTTAAATCAATCTGAATGGAGAAATGATTCTTATCCTCGAGATTCCAAAAATAACAGGTAGTCAAACTATTTTCCTAAGGAAGAAGGCATGAGGAGAAATTGAAGTGAGAATACATTTCATCTTATGAAGTGTCAGTTCTATTGGTATCTAGCACATACCATGTCATATTGCAAAGAGGCAAGGAGCTATTTAAATAGGGAAGATCTAGGAAGTCAACAAAGGAGACTGATTTCATATTATGCATCTGATAGAATAAATCGTTTTTTGGATACTATTTTCACTGTTTTATCTTTGGCCACAATGATGTGTATTGCGGGAAGAGGTTTAACCAGATAAATTAATACAACTCTTAGAGAAAGATCAATAATCTCCAACCAGATAGTATTTCTATCTCAAATAGGTTTTCTGCTCTATATGAATAGTATGACTATGAAAAAACTATGTACACATAAGAGAGAATTCAAATTCCATCAGTTTCCTACACTCAATCCTATATCTCATGGAAAGAAAAGAATAAAATTGAGAAATCCAACCATGAAGAAGTATCCCTCAAATCTAAAAAGAGAAAAAAACCCCAGATTCTTGATAGTAGATGTTCTTCTGACATGACAGGTAATGCTGGATAATTAACAAATGTTAATAAAAAGGTTTATGGGATAGTAAGGTTTGGTAATGATGGTAGTTTGAAGATAAAGGGCAATAGAGGCACTAAACTGGCTAATGGAGAGATGAATAAGACTAAAGTTCTTTATGTGGATAGTTTACATCATAATCTACTCAGTGTGAGTGAACTCTATAACTCATGAATAATTGTTACATTCAATAAAAAGGGATGTACTAAAAGAGGAAAGATAGGAAATTCCCTCATGAAAGGATATAGAATAGAAGACAACTTGTATTAGGTTGACAGTAAAGAAATTATTTTCCACATGACTATGGAGGAAGAAAACAACTTTTGGAATCATAGATTGGGGCACATCGATAAAAAATATATAGAAAAGATATCTAAGATGAATATAGTCATGTATATCCCTAACCGGAAGCATGAATGGGAAAGGACATGTGATGCTTGTATATGGGGAAATCTGGTCTGCAGTTCTTATCAGCCAATGAAGAAAAGGGAATCACATCTTCTTGATCTCATCCATATAGACATATTTAGACCAATAAACATTTACGAAACTCATGGAGAGAGGTATGTAGTCCATTTTATTGTTTATTATAGTATAATGTCATGTATTATGGTTATGATGGTTATACACAGGAAGCAGAAAGTGCTTGATTACATCAAAACTTATCACTGAATTGTTAAGAATGATAATGGATGGACAATTAATGTTCTATGATCTTATAATAGAGGGGAATACATGTCCATTGAATTTTAAAATTACCTGGAAAAACATATAATACAACATGAGATGTATTCTGTGAGAACCCCAAAACAAAATGGTGTGGTTGAATGAAGGAATCAACACGTGAACAATATGGATTGAACTATGTTGATTAAGAGTCGTATCCCTAGAAACTACTCGAAAGAGGCCATTCAAGATTCAATGTACATTCAAAATCAAACAGGGCTATATATGGGTGAAACCAAGACACTGTATGAGTTATGGTATGAATAGAAGCACTCTATGAAGTATTTCCATGTTTTTAGATGTGAATTTTTTATTAGAAATAAATAAGGAAATCAAGGTATGTATGGTGGCAGATGAAAGAATATTCCTCAGATATTTAATAATCATCAAACCCTACAAGTTTTTCAATACGTATCTTGAAATGTTTTTAGAAATTAGTGATGTGAAGATCATCGATAATAAAACCACAAATTCCTCAATAAATTCATTTGATTATGTGATAAAAGATGTGTAAGAAGGTGAAAATGGCGCAGATCCAAATACAGAAGTAGAAGATGGAATGAAAAACTCTCAAGAGTTAAAACATGTTGTTGAATATAAAGAAAATTCAGAAGACGATACCATGGATGGAGAGAATTATGTTGAACCAAAAAGGATAAATTGAAGAGCGGATATTGATTAATCCAACATCATCGGGGATTGTACTACACCCACAAAAATAAAGAGAATGAGTAATGATGCTCAATAATCATTCATGTCAGTTTTAGAACCATCCCCATTTAAAGAAGCTACAAAGGATGAATTATGGGTTAAATCCATGAAAGAAGTGCTAGATCATATTGACAAAAATAAAACATGGGATCTAGTTAACAGACCCTAAAATGAAAATATGATTGGTACAAAGTGTATTTTTTAGAATAAATTTGATACACATGGAAATTTGATCAGAAAAAATGCATGACTTGTGTGTAAAGGATATTCATAGATTTAAGGCATCGATGTTGAAGAAACATTTGCATCGGTGTCCAGAATGGAGTTAGTCAGGCTATTTCTTTCTATGGAAATCCGAAGAGAATATAAAGAGTATCAAAGGGATATAAAGATAACTTTCCTAAATGGTTTTGTTGGGGAATAAGTCTATGTTGAACAACTAGTAGGTTTCGTTCTTGGAAATGATAGAATGAAGTTTTTCAAATTAAATAAATCACTCGCTAGTATGAAGCAGCCACCCCAAGCGTGGTACTCTTGGATAGATTCATATTTGAGAAAGCATGAATTACAAAGAGGATGAGTAGATCACAATCTCTCTGTGAAGATATTTCAAGTGGATTAGTTTATGGTATTGGTGTACGTTGATGATATTATTTTCGGTGGAAGCAAGCAAAAATTAGTTGAATAATTTTCCAATAACATAAAATTAGAATTGGAAATATCCATGATTGGTGAACTCACATATTTCTTAGGTTGTATGTGATTCAGAAGAATAATTATACATTCATTTCTCAGGAAAAGTGTGCAAGAGAGCTGTTGAAGAAATTTAATATGAATGACTCCAAGCCAATGTCAACTATGATTTCAATTGAAACAAAACATGGAAATCATGAGGATGGGACATATGTAGATCCCATAATGTACATAAGGATCATTGGGAGATTATTATACCATAGAAACACAATTATAAATTGTCTTTTCAACATGTTTTTCAGCCTTCTTTCAGAGTAATACAAAGGAAGAACATATTCCGATGGTGAAAAGAATCATGAGGCATATTCAAGGTATACCTAATTAAGGCTTATACTTTACTGTAGGTAGTGATAGTGAACTATCAACATTTTTCAAAGCTGAATGGGATGGATATGTAGTGTACTGAAAGCCCACCAGTGGTGGAGCATTCATTATTGGAAATAAATGTGTGGTTTGGTTGAGCAAGAAATAGGATAATACTTCCCTTAGTACTGCTAAAGTTGAATATATATCTTCTATAAAGGTGAGAACTAGGTTACATTGGATAAAGAAGAAACTCACTGACATTAGTGATGAGGTGAAGCAGCCAATGGTGATTTACTACGATAACATGATCACAATTGATTTTACAAATCTTTTTCAACATTATCGTACAAAACTTATTGAAATTAGATATCACTTAATCAAGGAAAAACTTGAACAAGACCAGATTAAAATGGACTGTGTGGGCATGAATGAACAAGTGGATAATATTATGACCAAGCCACTAGAAAAAAAATTATTTGAGAAACATCGACTGGACCTCAGTGTTCAGCCACCTACCAGTGCATGAGAAGGTTACAAGTGTTCCTCTCTCCCTATTTGTGTTAACAGTTCTAATATGTTTGTGGAAGTGATGCATGTTTACGGGGGATATATGATATAGGGGAGTCTATTTTCTTCTATACAATGTTATATTATGGGTTGATGGGTTTATTTCCAACAGGGGATAAATGGATCATTTCTATGAGGAAATGTGGAAATGTGAGTCAAAACTGCTACAATGGGGGAGAAAAAAGAAAAGATAAATTCTTGGAGTTTCAAAGGGGAGAATGTGAATAGAGAAAACAATCTTCTGGTGCTATGAGGAAATATTCAGAGATTTCATTCAAACACATTAGAACATAATTCATGTATTCTCTCTGGTTTTCTACACCAATCATTTCTCTTATAGACGTTAAGTATTGGCTGATTTGATTATTCCATATCAAGTTTTGATTGTAGCTAGTGCTCTATTGAATTTTTCTTCAGATTACCAACAAACTCAAATTGGGAGATTGTAGGAACAAAGGCTATTATTTGAATGAAATGGGGTTTTGTGTGTTTTTTTTCAATCCTTACATGGAAGTTTAATGGATAATCATGTAGATTGCAAAGAAAAGGATCATAGGGTTCCTAACAAAAGTAGTATTAATGGTGGCGTCATTTCCAAGTGTTTTCAAATTTTAGGGGTCTAAAATTTGGAGAATGGAAATCATTCTAAAAAGTTAGTTTTATTTAAGGTCTTATGACAATATTAAAAAGGCATGAGTTTTCTAGAGAAGGGATTCATAATCTGTGTTTCAAAAAGGATTAATGAATTGAGGTGGTGTGCTCTGGGATTATGAGAATTTGATATTTGAGCTTCATGAAAATTTTTATTCTAGAATCAATATTTCATAAATATGGTAAGGGCATGGTTTTTGAAAATATTGCCTTGAGGATTTCGAATAATGGAAGAATTGTGATTTAAGATGGTGTTTCTTTGTGAGTATGAAAAATGGATTATTGCGAGTGAAAATCACGACGGTTAAAAGGATTTTGACATAAGATATGAGATTACGATGTGCTTCATGAACCATGAATTTCAGTGGATCATTGTGAAGTGTGAGATGTGATGTGAAGACATTTTTTACTGATTCAAAAATATTTCCATTGGAATTAGAGCTCTAAATTTTACTATGCCTATAAATAAGAGGCCACCCCACTTAATTTCACCTGATCATAAGAGAGAAAATCCAAAAATTATCTAATTTCATAAAGAAGGGGGTGCTCCATGAAGCAAGGTTTCAAAGATATCTCGAGATTTTCCAAAATAATATTCTAGTCATTAATGAAGTCAATGATTCTATTTATTGAGTGCTTCTCGAAGATGAGATGTTCCGTGTTGGCTCATTGAGCTTCATGAAGGAAGATTATTCCACGAAGGCAGTTTGCTTTATGAAGGAAGGTTGATCCGCGATGGTAGGGTTCTTTACAAAGGTAGGGTTTTCCAAAAAGAATAGGTATCTTTTTAAAGTGGTGATCATTGAGAAGAAGTAACCTCTATTAAGGAGTGATCTCTATGAAGGGGTGAGCTTCGTGAAGGAGATTCGTCAAGGAAATTTCACATAGGTAGTTTTTGAGTATCAGTCTTAAGTAAACTGGGTTCTTAGTGTGCATCATCTTATGTCTATGATTCAAGTCATATATCATTCTAAGTTATGGAAAAAGTATTAAATTCCAAATCATTTAAGTGTCTTTCAATTCTATAAACTATGTTTGGATTCTCTCAGAGCAGTGTTCTAGGAGGAGTCAGCGGAAGTTTTCCATGGGACATTGTGAGTGATCCTTGAATTCTTATAAAGTTAGTGAGCCTAATAGAGAGTGATAATGGTAGAACCTTTTTAATCCACAAATAGTGAAGATTAGTGTAATTTGGTATGAACAACACCCTATCAGCATATGATCTTTAGATGTAGCCCTTTGTGGTGAACCAAGTAAATTTTTGTGTCCTCTCTTTGCATGCATTTTTCTGATAGGTTTAACAAGTTCCTACCAATGTGGGAAAAAGATCCATCAGTTTTAAAAGAAAAATTTATCATCCTAATTCACCCCTCGTCTATCAGGGTGTTCTGGGGTCCTTCATTTTATTTGATATCTATCAAAAAAATATCCCTACATCCACTTTCTCCTTAAAATTTTTTAGATTAATTATTTTAATGATTATATAACAAGGAATGATAAAAACATCGAGGTACTTCATTGATGTCAATTTTTATACAACATTTTATACATTGAAATGTGGGACTCAAGTATATGATAGAATCTGTATTTAATGTATAACATTACAAAATGATTCCCTCTAGAAAATTTTGAGAGTTTATGTATAGAAAGAATTTTTCTCCCCAGTTCAACCAAATTATTATTTTTCCATCATGTTATTCCAATATATTGGGGATTATTGGTTTTATTGTATTGGTTTTTGATTCCATAAATTTCAAGATATATTTAAAAATGATTACAACTGTATTCTATTAAATTATTAAACCACATTTTTTATATAAACTTCTAAATCATTTTCAAAATACCATCAATTTTTTTGAACATATCTACTTCTTTAGATGGGTAATTTATAAACATGACATTGGTAATATACATGGAATAATCAATGAATATAATAAATTAAAAAAACCAATTATAGAAATATCGTTAATAGGTTTACATCAGTCATTTTGAATAAGATAAAGTGTTTTAGTGGACTAAATATCTACTCATTTGTGTTTAACTTGAACCGTAATCCCTTTATGAAGAGTTTATCAATCATCTTATATCTCTCTAAATCTTTAGTTAGTCCCTTACCACATAACACCTTGAAATATTTATAATATTTACTGAACCATGGTGGTTAATCCATCTATAACTTAACTTGTTTTTATTATTGGAAATCCAATTACAAGAATTGGTATAATGAGAAATCTAGAATAGATTTAGACTTATTTTTTTCATTTATTGAAAATCATCATATCCATTGTTTTCCACAAAAAATTAGAGTATTTATCAAAAATAAACTCATTTACATCATCATAGAGTCATCTTATAATTAATTTTAAATGTTTAATTCCTATAAGAAAAGTAATATATTTGGAATCTATCTTTTGGTCTTTAATTTCTATAGTACCAGCCCCTATGATATTTCGAGAATTGTACCATACAAAAGAAACTACCACTCCATCACCCTCTTACATATTATTCAAATTTATAATTTTTATTTCCTGTCATAAAAATAGAACAACCGCTATCAAGAATCAATTAATTACTTCTCTTAAATGATTTAAAAGTATCTTTAGAAATGAGTTAGTTTTTTCCTTCAACAATTTCTATATTTACATTAAGTTTTCACCATAATAAAACTATAAATGAAGATTAGTCATACAATATACATCTGAATGATCCTATAGGTAACACATACCACATACATCTTCCAAGGATTAAAATTGATTTTTAGTATATCAAATTGATGAATTTTTTATCATAACTTTATTCCTTTTAGAATATTTTCTAATATTTTTAGAAAATACCCCTTTGATTCATGCATTTTTCAAGGAAGTGAAATATTCTTCCATAATGAATAATTTTTTTCCCAAATAATCCACAACATCAAAAATTTTCTCTAAAATATATATCTTCTATATTGATAAGAATTTATTATAAAAACAAATTTCTACTAACATTCCATAAATGTTTCTTATTTCATAGAGAAAAAAATCTTCTTGAAATTATCTTATCTTTGATTCATGGAGAATATATTTCCTCATCATCTCTTACGGTTAAAACATGACAATATAGGGTTTTTTAAAATGTTCTGTTTGAGAAATTATTTTTTATATTAATTTTAGTAAGAGTAGAGTTAACCTGCCTTTTTTATATTCAGAATTTCAATTGCGTGAAATGGTTGTAATTTGACTTCTGTGGATTTTTTGAAGTATTCTCTTATATTTTAGGCCATTTTTTAATTTAATATACCATAATTGTGTATTTATTGACTATATTTCTCTTTAATCATGTTTTTCATCAACATATATTTCCATTTTCCTTATTTAGAAACTTTCAACATAAATTTTTTGATTTCAAAAATGTAATCAATATCCCTTTAATAAAATATTATTTTCTTACACTATTCCTACCAGTTTTATTTTTTTAATATATTAAAATACTTCTTGAGTTTAATGTTTCATAAATATAGGATTCATGTATAGCCTTCACTATATGATTCATATATGTTTCCTCACCTCTATATGCTTTATTTATTGAGGTTTTTTATTGTCTCTCAATATAATCCATGAAGTTTTTGAATTTTTCAGTAGCCTCTTATACTAATTGATCACCAAAAAATTAGCAACCATTTTCTTCTTTTATAATATGTCTTTTTTTCTCTCATTCTGATTATTTTTCTTGTTGTCAAAAAAATAAATTAGAGTATACTTTTTAATTGGTGAAAATACCATGGTATCTATATTCAGAACATCCAATCCATATGGAATAAGATATGGTAATGTTATGTTATTCTTGACATAAAGCTTTTTCTATCAAGGATTGGAATATATATTATTGACTAAATTTTTATTATCCATAATCATCAAGGATCATATATAAAATACATTACCTGGGTATTTTTTGATACCAATTGTAATTACTAATAAATGGGTTGTACCACTTAGAGAGATGTGGGGTGGGGGAGGGGGATATTTGGTACTTATTTTATAGTTTCTTCTTTAAAAAAATACTATGATCTATTAGGATAATATCTAGTGAATTTTAAATCACAACCACACCCAATTGAAAAAAAAGTAAAAAAAGGAATCCATAATTATTACATGGTTTATCCCAACATGGGAACCTAATCATTATTGTTACTGGTTTTAGTTTGAGCCAAAGATTTTTTACAAGAATTAATCACCGGTTACAAGTGGATTAGGGAGTTATAATCCACTACATATCAGTGTTTCCCAATAAAAAACATCCCACTAATTAGACTAATTCATGATAGTGTACAAGTATTTTAGAAGATAGTAAGTAAGATCATAAGATATTTTGAGATTATTTAGCAACTGATGATATTGATCTTTCTATTAATACTTCAATTAAATATAATCATAATGTTATCTACTATTTATGAACTTATTCCTATGAATTTTTATGTTTAAAATAGATCACTCATACTTTTCCATTGCTTCTAAAACTTTAATGTTTTACTTCACAATAGAAGATCACTAAATACACAATCTCAATGGATTTAAATTCAAATAAAAAATCTCCCCAATCTCAGTATCTATTTTAAATATTCACAGTTTATATCAAATTATTCTATATTTTTTATTATATAAATAATTTTTTTTAAGGATCAGTCCATGTTCTTCCTTAATTCTTAATCATTTTCTTTTTCACAATCTATCACAACTCATCCGGGAGTGTTTCCATATAAATTTGTGAAAATCCACTTCAAATTTAACCACCACTCACATAGGAATGGCATAAAAAACAAATGTCTAAATGAGTAACTCACTTGCATTTCACTATGAATTCATCCATGTTTTTTAAATATTCCTATTTAATTTTCCTCAAATATACACATCTGATCAGAAAAATGATTTTTGATATTTTAATTTTAAAATCACAAAATAACGAAATTGTGATATAGTATTTTTATCTACCAAAAAACCATATTATATCATAACTTTATCATCATATCATGATTTTTTAATTGAATAATAAGACTAAATCATTCTAATTAACTTCTAAAATTATATTTTATAAATTAAACTTATCCTAAAAATTATGCTAAGTATTTGACGTTTATGAAACTTCATGTATCAAAAAATTGACTCTTATGAACCATATAGAGTTTCAATACATTTTTCAAATATTCAAAAAATAAATGATATCTCATAAGAGGGAAAAAATGTTATGAAATATATAAATGACTATAATTAATTGAAATTTATCAAATTGTATGATATTTATGCAAGATAGATCTTATAAAAACATATGATGACTTTTATTAAATTGTCGGACTACTTATATATACCATAGCGACCCTCAAAAGTTTTTTAATTTTCCATATGAAATTAAAAATATGTCTCTTAAGAGTCAGATCAATGACTATTATGATTTTTTAGATGATTCTTATGAAATAAATGATTTCTGAATATCTATACTATGATATTTATAATTATTCAAACACACTAAGGATGGACCCAATTCCTTTAACATTTCGTCCAACACTCTAACTTTCAAATATCCAAATTCATTAATTTTTATAAATTAAATATAAGCTTCTAAAATATTCTTGTAATAATTTTAAATAACCTTATACAATATTTATTCAATTAAAATAATATCAAATACATTCTCAAGAAATTAAAAGACAATTTAAAAAAACATCAAATAGTTCTAACTCAATGATGACGATAAATACAACCCTTCAAAAATTCTATTTAATTGTTCTAGTAGTTACATATTTTGGAAGATCCTGTATGGTTTCCTCAAATTAGGTCCATGAATCATCACATGATTTCTCATATAATTCTTCAAATATTTTTTCTTCCCCGCATAAACTTTGTTCTTCGGAAGTATAATATTGATACTAAATTTTAGTTTACTTATATTCATACTAAGATTGAAAACACCCAAGGAAAAAGTGTTTTCTATCTCATTGCTAGTAGATTTGACCATCATATTGTCTCCATCTATGAAAGGTCTGATATATTTACAATTATATAATTTAGAGTTTTATCTTTCTTCATCTTATTAAGAGGTATTTCATTTTCAATTTATTCAACTCTTTCTACTTCCTATTCTTCAATCTTAGAAAAGATAGAATTCTGAAACACAATTGATGTATATTTCCCAAGTCTTCACTATATAATCAATTTTGGAAGATAACTCAAAACTATAAAATATTTTTTTTTTTATTATTAATAATCTAATCAGAGGTGTAACCATATATGTGGTGTTTTTTATGTTTCACAGGGATCAATGTAACCACGATAAACATGTGTGTTTGGGGGAGGGGGTGAATAAATAGTGGTGAATTTTTACCAATTAATTTTTTCCATCCATTACATATGAATTTATTTAGTGAATGTATCTCTCAGTATTTTATCACACAACAAAAAAAATTCATGAAATAATAAACATGATTAAAAACAAAAATAAAATAAAATAATTTATTAATTTAGTTCATTATCAATATTGATGACTACATCCCTACTGTCTGATGGTTTTTATCCCACTACTAGGTTTCCAATTTTGGAAACGTAAAAATTAAATCACTCCTTGTGAAGGTGGAGAATTTTAAATGGGAAGGGGAGGAAAGTTGAGTTCCATGATCATATCACGCCTTGTTTTCCATAGTGGTGTGCCACACTACATGGTCATCTCTACCTCTTTCCCACATGTCACATTCTATTAAATAGATCTATCTTTTTGAGGTAAAAAATGACATTGTTTGGGTTCCAAATACCTGATACCCATTTAAGGACGCCAATATCCCTTTTTTTAACAAACAGTGACATGGAGTTAATGGTAATGCTTGCTAAGTATGATGGAAAAACCCAAGAAATAACTACGCACACAAAATTCACACCCAACCCCTTTAAACTTCCCTTTAGGTGGTTTTTGACTCCAAACTAAGAGGAAAAGAAATAAGTCAAGGGTAATTTCATATTTAATAAATATTATTAATAAAATTACACTTTTCGAAGGCCGTTACCATGTCTAGAGTGAAGGACCATCCATAAGAGGTTAATTTGAGGGACCAATTCATGTTGTCTAGGTTTTGTATTCAATCTTGAAGGGGAGCACTCGGGTTTTCCCTAAAATGACCTATAAAAGTCTTAAGGGAAATATATATATATATATAAACAATTAACTTCAGACTATATGTGGGAATAACACTTTACCTGAAAACCCTCCTTTACATGGTTCCCAATTTTCATTAAATGGAGAAACAAATGGGTCCTTATAATGTGGTCAAGCATAGGTCACCAACATGGGAGATCATTCACCAGGTCACGCATATAGGTTCCTCATTCTTCAAATTCACATACATGGGAACCAATTCCCCTAATCCTCTCATAATTTAGAACCACTTCATCTAGAACCCATACATGGGTTACCCTTACGATCAAGTTATCTACCTAGGAACCAACCTACTTAGGCCTCCTCCATAACGGCCTATGATGCATGAATGGGTGATGAATGCTAGATTCCTCCCAATCAATCATGAATTCATTTTATAATTGTAATTCCTTAGGAATTACTCCCCCATTGATATGAAACATGATGTGTTTAAATTCATGTATTCCCTTAATGTTGATGGTCCCCATCATTAGGATACCAATGAAATATCCCATTGCTGAAGATTCTCATCTTGATTTCCCAAGTGTCGAGTTACCCTCACTGGTCCACTAAATCAACCATTGATCCATTTAAGAGCATAATATTATGGGTAATACCCATCTCTTCTATATCATTCTATATTTCTTATAATCTCATCCATCCTTCGTTATCTAGTTATCAACAGATTACAGGTGGAAACATAAATGGGGCTCCTTGTTTGGTGTTAGCCAAAAAAATGTCCCCATTAATTATCTCCTATGACTCATTATTGATTCTGGGATCCATATATGGATAGAAAATGTGGTATAAAATCAAAACCTACCTTTATCTTAGTTATATTATAGGTTGAACTAGTAAAGGCCATACATGGGTAAGTATAAACACTTTCTCAATGTGTTATATACCTTTTGAGTAACTCTTCCTCAGTGGTCCATATCCCATGTGAGTCCCTATTACTCAATGGGACATATACCTTATGAGTAAATCTTCCTAAATGGTAAATATTCTAAGTGATTCACTTTTCCACAATGTTTCATATCCCTTATGATCCTTTATTTTTAAATCGACCATATCCCCTATAAGGAACTCTTCCTCAATGGTCTATATCCCATACAACTAAATATTATTCAATGAGCTATATTACCTTAATGTATCTTTTCTTAAATGGTATATATCACCTATGAGTAACTCTTCCTAAATGGTATATATCCCCTATGAGTAACTATTCCTCAATGGGTCATATATCCCATGATTAACTTTTCCAAAATGGGGATCTTAGTAGTTGTAATCCCCAATATCTTCCTCACAAGATCATATCCCCTATGATTCCAACCATAATATCTCATATATAGTTTAAATAATCAAGATGAATCAAAATGGGATTACCATGCATAATACATACTCAATATTTTATTGTCACCACTTTCATTACACAAATGTACATACTACATGATGTTAAACCACACAAATCGGTCATGACATACAAACTTAATGTATGCAAACAAAAATATTTTTGCATTGGTTATTGTTAACTAGGATACTTAGGAAACCATGTTTATATTCAATCACAACATATCATATGTCCCAGATTCATGAATTGAAAGTGATTTTAAATCAGTTTGAGACACAAAACCTTTAATGGATCTTCAATAGGAATTAGATGAAAAACCTTAAAAGGAATTTTTTTGTTCATGGATTTATTAATTTTAAATGTACCCCATTAATCCCCATAAGAAAATCACAAAATATATGTAATGGCATTTTTAGAACTCTCCTTTGATGAAAAGGTTGAATATCCTGATGGAGGAGTACCTTAAGCACATAAAAGAGTGGTCCTTGGTAATTGTAATGTAATCTACCCCATAATCCCAAACATTCATAGAAGTTGAACTATATGGATCATTCCTTATCACATGACCATAAAAGTTACAATGAGCACCATTAAGTGGCCCTAAATTACATGGTTTTTGATTCCCTTCACAAGGAAATGTAGGAAGTCCCTTAATGGGTCTGATAACGACAAAAAAATGTTTTCCACCTTCATGAGTGATGATAAACTCTTGAGTTCCTATATGTGTGTACTTAAACATGGGTGACATATAAATAATCATTATTAAGTAATAATAGAATAATGACATAGAACCTCTGATACATATAGATGGTTTAATTGAAGGATAAACTACAATAAATAAATATGATCACATCTATTAAATACCTATGATACATACATACATTCCCATCAACTAATTCTAATTACTAATTTTTAACAAGGGGAAATTAGTCCTGTATTGGAATTTTTGAAGGATTCATGAACATGGATTAAATCTATAAGATAATGTCATAGTATGAAATAATTACCCCTAATAGTGTGTGATTATCTCAACATCCCATCATCTTGACCAATGTGAGTTCCTAAGAATGATTGGTGAGAAAGTGTAGTGGCCACCTACCATTGGAAAATAGATTTGTAATGACACCTCTATCATTGAAATGGGAGATGTTGGGTGTTTCTAGTTCAAAAAAATAAACCCCATTAAAAAATATCTATAACAATAATAGTGACCTAACATAAAGATTTTATAACCACACACATTCCTTCACAATCAAGCATCAATGCACTCACATCTTGTATTTCAGAACGAAATAAAAATGACTAACCTAACATGAAGCATTTAAAACCAAGATAACTAAGATTACAATTTGTAACTATTTAAGCATGATTTCATATTTTTGGTGGTGTGTTGATGGGTTATTTGTTTTTGTTTTTTGTTTCCTTACAGGATCACCTCTATTATAACTCCCTTTAATACAAATAGAATTATTTCAATAAAAAACTCATGATGTAGTAAATGCACAAGATGGGTCCTCATCAAATAAGAGGACTCTATTGCCCACCCAACACCTTAAAATCTATGTGTAGAATAAATTTATATGGAACCAACACCTTAATGGTACTATTACAACACTTGAGGTTGTGATATAAGGTATCATCAACAAGAAGCCTTAATAAACATTGACACAATGACTGCTCATAACTGAGTAGGTGGAACCTAATACAACCTCAAACCAAATTAGGAGTCATTCCATGGAACATAAAAATAATATCTACCATATCTTAAATAGGGTAATAATGATTTAAAATATGAATTAAACTTTATTTAGGATCCACCTAAGATGTATTATACCAACTTTCACTATCAATGCTATACAACATACCCTCCTTTACACCGTGCTGAGAATTCTATCTAGGAAAATCTTGCTCTGGTCACTTAGACCTAAGAATCTAGAAAATCATGAAAGTATTGATGATATACAAACCATGGGGAGAATTATCATATCATATATTTCACTAAATAATCCCACAAACATATCTTGGCTTCAAGTAGGATATAGGAACATATCCCTACCCACACTCAAAAAGTCTGATGGCTTACTCCAGAAGCATTGGGAGAAATTTTAAAGCATTTCCTAGCAATCATTAGGGGCTGGAAAATACTCTCACCCCCTAATATAAAGTAATTTAGAACACCCATATGAAAAATGGATTTCATGAGTAGTGTTATATCCATTCTCCTTTCATGTAATGGGCATATATCCTTATTCTTATTGAAAAATATAATAAAAAAATTGAACAGAAATGGATATTTATCCCTATATCCCCACTAAATTTAATATAGTTTTCAAAATATCATGGGAACATAAAAAAGTGATGGTTTTTATAATTCCCCAATATCCATAAAATGATAGAAACATACTCCAATACCTATTACTTGAGTAGCTCCTCAACATATATCATGAGCTACTTAGAAGTAGGAACAAATTATTTTACTCATTCAGAAGGATTATGAGTATATCTAAGTAAAGAATGAAAAATAGGATTTGGAACATATTACCATTCAAACTAGTGGTCAATGACCCATCACAACATCCACTTCAGGACATAAGCATATTCATTCTGAAGTTTCAAACACCTTCTATCAAATTACGTTAGTCACCATGAAAAAGGAATATATTCCTTATACCCTTTATCATGGGTAATTTCATCATCATATCATTATGTAATCTAGGAGGAAAAAACATATTCTTTAACATTTTGAAGAATCCCACCATTACATTCCATAAGGAATACATGATACACCTTACAATACTCCCATATAATTTTTTTTGTACACAACTCATGAATTCAGCTACCCAATAGAGAGTGTCATACACAAATTTCAACAAGGGAAGCCTAAAGCTCTGGAGAAGGCCCATATCCATTACCTTCTTGATACTGGAATTCATGAGGCCCTTGAAAATTTTAAACTGGAAACCCAAAATACCTTTAACTGATTATTAGATCAAGGAAGAAACCACAATTGTGAAGGTACTCCCCACATTATCACTACCAGCATCTCTATGTGTCCTTCATAGTGAACCCTCTATAATGAACCTCCTTGTGGTGATATAAAGACTGATCATATGAACGTTTCTTATGAAGATCACAATAAAAATCCTCAGTATAATCATAAGATCAAAAGGAAATAAGGTCATTACCTTGACACTATCTATACTAAAGGTCCTCCCTAGGGTTTATATTGTATGAATTATGCCTACATTGATCAATGATGGTAGTACTCCACATTAAGATTTTCACTATGAATTTCCTCCCTACATAGATCATTAATTTAGACAATAAGACCCCCCTTGATGAAGAAACTTTGAGAAAAGAAATATATCATGAGACACTTGAGAGATTGAGGTTTGGTACATAATTCACCTGATCTCTAATGAGAAATATTATTTCTCAACCTAAATAAAAACAGATTCAATGGTCACTCTTAGAAACCCCCTTGTATTTCTTAGCTTCCACAAAAAACAGATAATATTCCAATTAACATCACTCTTAAAAACATGGATCATGAGATGTACCACTCTGGTTTGATAATTTAAATGAATATATCATAGAATATGAATAAAACATAATGGTTTTAAAGACACAAATAAAAAAAGATGATATTATTTCCATGTTATACTCTATATCCCCATCCTAGTATATAATTCTAAAAAAATTGGTAGAGGAATATATACACAGCCATTGTCTTAACTTATGTAAAGATCTACATCATTTGATGATAAAATTTATTCTATACAATGAATATGTAAACCAAATTAAGGGAATATAATAATTTCACTTACATATTAATATAGTTTTTGTTTCAGTGCCATGAAGACCAAAGTTGGGAAATAAATATGAGAATATCCAATGTGCATGAATTGATGCTCTATGGAATATACATCAACTGATTTTGAACACTCCATCCCATGTGAATATCATAGGTTGGGGAGAATATGTTTTATCACATTTAAATTTTCTCCCAAACCATTATATATTTCTCATAATGACATCGTGAAACATAATAATTAAATGGATAGGATTTTTTCATGATAGATGGTATACTAAATTGGATTATATTATGTCCAAATATCAGAAATTTTGAACTAGATGCGATCAATCTATTTAACGAGTCCTACATCAGGCCTTAAAAAATATTAATATGAATCTCAATTTATAAATTCAAAAGCATCATATATAGTTTTTCATCCAATAATAAATAGATCACACTCTGAGTATGAACTGCACCCAGTTAATGCTCGAAAAAAAAGATAAACAGATCAATAGGGAAGAAATGGTGGATGCATATTTAACCATTCAAGAGAAACTCTATCCCATAGGTCTGATAGAATTTTTACCATCATTTCATTCCCTAAGGACATCAAATCTCTGATGGGTATAAAATATAGTAATGATAGAACCAGATTAACCCCTTCATGTAGAGTGGTGGCAATGTTTACCTCAACCTCCTCCTCTCCTAAGGAAGATGGTCTTTTCCAGACTATGGGGAATGTAGTAAGAAAATCATTCAAAGTTACTCATATTCAATAACCTATATTTCTCCATAGGGACATGAAAAAAATATTTTCTAGGGAATCCCTCAAGATTACCTTCCAAAAAACTATCATATAAGAGTCATATAAGGAGAATGTGAGGACTCATAAGGGTTGTCAACCAAATCATCCCCTTGAGAGGATGAGGACTTGTGTGAGTGGTGACACACTAATAAATAAATATGTTAAGGGATAAAATTAACCTTATCGTTATAATGATAAATTTAGATGAGTCACACATTTTGAATTAGAAAATTTCATTAGCACTAGCCCTGTAGATAATTTGGTGCATGAAACCAATGAAAATGTAGAAGAGGAAATGGTTTTTGTTCAGAATATGTTCCACACTGAAAAAGTTGAAGAAGTTTTTCATACCTGACACTAAAGGAAATATAAATATTGTGGATCTCTCTAAAATGAAATACTACAAACTCTCTAGACAGATTCAAAAAGAAAGTGATGTAGTTACTCACATTCTTATTTGAATAAATATTCCTCGACAAGAAGAGCATTCAATATCAATAAGAGCTTAACCAATCCATTGGACTAATGTGAAATCTAGATAACCAATTTATCTTAATCTAATGGAATATGTATGTCAGGAATTCTATCTATTAGGGAGAATTCAGAAACTGTGTCACATGAGCTACCCCAAGCCAACCCATACTGGTAATCAACAATTAACACAAGAAGGTCCACTATGCCAGGGTCCTCCCCTGACAACTCTTACTCAAATGTCCACCTAACCAACTATTACATCAAATATTATTGATAATATTATGTTATTTTAAGCTTAAATAGCATCCATGATGGTACAATGTGCACAATTGAAACTGTAAATAAAATCTCTATGATTATTTAAAAATGATGGTCATCTAAATAAAGTAATCAAGATGGTTTCATGAGATTTATACAGTTACATAGAGGCTAGAAGATTCAATTCAACCAATCATTAATAACCCTTGAATAATTCCAATATCTCTAGGAATGAAATAATTAAAATAATTAAAAAAAATATTCAACATAATCCAGATTTAATAGCATACCAATCATATAAACATCCACATTATCTTATGGTTCACCCTCTTAAATAGAAACAACAACAACAACTATTTTATTAGGAAGTGAGAAAAGAGTATATGCACACACTATATGAAGAATGTAAGAATAAAATTTACTCTTTTTGAAATGATATGGTCCCTGAATATTTCACTACTTGCATGAAAATATATTTCTTAAAGCTACTAGAACCAAGGTATATTGATTAGGATGGACTTGGAAAAAACATGAATTAATGTCCTTACCACCAGTTTTTGGGAAAATCGATACAAGAGATTTATTTATTTAAAATCATCTATTAGAGAACGATGGATTCAAGAAAAGTTATGTTTGGAAATCCACTAGTCAAGTGGCTTGTGTTTTTATAATCATGTTATAAGAAAATAAGGAATGAAAAGAATTCCAAAATAAAGATACTGTAATGTTTGATGATTAGTTAACTCTGGATATGGTCAACTGAGCACACAACATCCTTAGGGAACAGATGAAACAACTATTTGAGTCCCTGTTTTCATTTACAATTGTGCATCAAACCTTACCAACCACAGAATCACCTAATACATAGCCTTATAACAATTAGAAAAACTATAATGAGAAGAATAAATTGTAAGAAACTCAACCTATACTGATTCCTTAGTAATCCAAAACCCTCTATTATTTCATACTTTAAATAATTTGAGTATGAGAACTATCCCTCTAAATAGTTTAATGGGAACCCACCCACCAAATAGAACCCTTGATAGAAAAAGAGTCACCATACATATCTACCAATGTGATTCACTTCACAAATACCTTCTTTGAAGAGGAAAAACATTCACATGAATCTGATTTTACCCCTTAGAAACCAGAAGTATAGGGAAGAGGTAACTAGGGATGATAAGGTCATGGATTATGTGGTCATAATGGATCATGAAATTTAGAACATATCCCCACTAGAACCGTATATGATGTCAAAACACAGAGATAGGTGATTTTTTGGGCTCAGTAGGAGTATCAATCTACCAATGAGTCATATAAATCAATATCTAATCCAATAAATTTGGTAGGATAATTGGAAAATAAACATTGACTGGGAAAACATTAAAAAATGGGAATGAAGTATCAATACAACTCACAAGTGATGAAAATAACTTGAAATTGGGATAATAAATGACCATTTCTAGTATATAAAAATCTATATCCCAAGAATCAATAAAAGGTGCTACTTCTAGGTGGGATGTTCAAACCACACTCTCAGAAAGATGAAATCCTAAAATTGATTTATTTCATTGTAGAAATAATTTTCATATTGGATTCCATTTATTTATAAAATGAGCTCAAAGAAGAACTTATAGAGGCCCTTTTAGTCACTCAAAAGTTTGATGTCGAGGTCACTTCTACTGAAGTGTACCATATAAAGGTCGATCCTAATGAATGTCATATAATCAAATCCTCCATAGGGAAATATAAAAAAAATATTATAAAATTAAATATAATGCCCTTATACATATCTAAAAATATGGATAATTTCAACATTTATAGAGTTTTGATATAAAATAGACCCCAAATCAATCTAATATTTGTATGAATGATTAGATGGTTGGTCCATAAAAAATCTAATTAAATCCCTCTAGTTTGATGATCAAGGGGTAAACAAAGAGTGAACATAATCTTCCTAGATGAGTCAATATTATAATACAATTTAAGGATATCATTTTTGACACCAAATTTAGGATTTTCTGACAAGACACAACTTTCACTATCCTCTTAGGAAGACCTTGGTTTTATCACCTTATGATAGTTCACTAACCATATCATTAGTGTCTCAAATACAATATTGATGGATGAATTGATATATTGATTGAAAATACATTTCCTTTTGAAAATTGTGATCTCTAATACCTTGATTCAATATTTTTCCATTGATAAGGAAAATATCCAAAGAATAATAATGTCTTATGATTCACGACTCAAAACGGTTTGAATACGACCCCAATTAACCACCTCAATGATCTCAGTAATTAATATGTAGTTACAATTAATAAAATAGAGGTGGTAACTTTATATTTAGGCACAATTACCCTAGTGTTCATGAAATTGGTCACATAATTTAAATACATCTATTTAGAAGTGGGAGGGAATTTGAATAATCAAAACAAAGGATCTAATGAATATTCCACCTCTTTATCCTAAATACCAATCATGATCCTCACATAACCATCTGGATCAATATATTCCTACACATTTCTAATGAAGAAGTAAAATTACCTCACATATCCTGAATCTCAAGATATCAAAACTTCTTCCAACCTTGAAAATAATGGAGAAGAAGAAGAGAATATCTAGAATGTCTAGAATAATGATTTACATATATTGGTATCCATAGAATGTAAAAATGATTCCTTGTTAGTAGTAGAATATGAAAATGATCATATATCACATCTCTAATTTAAGGATGTCAACACCTCTTTTCCCTTAATAATAACATAGCAGAAAGAGATCTTACTCTACATTTAATCAATGAAGATTCTCATGTATAGACCCCCTCAAAAACTAGGAATGCCTAATAAATATCTATAAAAGAAAAAAATTACCTCATAATAACTTCTAACATCAAAATACCCCTATATCACATTCTTCAATTGAGATTTAGGAAGAGGAATAAGAATAAGAGGATCTCAAATATACCCCTTACACATTTGAGGAATGAATATCAGCCACCATTGATGAACTCATGTAGTTAAATACGGGAATAGAGGAAGGTATTCAACACACATTAATCAATGAAACCATTTATCCTAAATAAAATGATACATACATATTTTTCATGAAAAACATCTTGATTTCTTTGTCTACAATTATACATAATTTCGTGGATTTTTTCCTCATGTGGTCACTCACCATCTGGGTTACCCAAGGATCATCTTAGTTACAAGTATGTAGTTTTATAATGCATCCAGCTCATTCTAACAATGTTAAATATGAATTCTTCATTCAAAAGGACTGATAACCAAAATGATTTACCAATATTAACCCGATCATGAAGAAGAATGGGTAGATTAGTGACTACTTTAATTTCAGGGATCTCTACCAATATTACCCAAAGGATGATTTACCAATACAAATTAAATAACATATGATCAATGAAACTGGTTACAATTAAGATCGCTCATTTATGGAAGAATATTGAGGATATAAAAAATATATGAATGGATCCTGAAGATTAAGATTACAGTCTTTTTATGGAACCCAAATGAGTATACTCCTATCTGGTGATTCACTTCATCTTGAAGAATGATGGTCCTATATATCAATGATCTATAAACCATATTTTTAAACACTTTTAAATTAATGGAATGGAATATTATATAGATTACTTTTTGGTCAAATATAAACAACATTTTTATATACATATTGATCTTGAGATAGGTTTTAAAAAGTTACTATAGCATACCCAGAAAATAAACCCTTTGAAATATGATTTTGGGGTTACCTCGGAAATGTTCCCCAACATTGTTATATACTATTAGGACATCAAATTGAACACTATTAAGAATAAATTGATCCTCTAAATTCCATATCCTCGAATCCTCAATGTTTTAATAATCCATCAAGGATGCCTTTCTTATATCAAACAATTCATAACAAGCCTTACCAGTAGTTTCTTACCCTTCCATGAGATTATAAATAAAGGAATCACTTATTAGTGGGATGATGATTGTCAGGTGGAATTTTAAAAATCTCAATAAATACCTCTCAAGCCTACCAATGTTGATTCCGTAAATAGGGGGAATCCACTCATCTTCTATGTGGAAGCCCTTGATCGATAGATCTATTCTCATCTTGCACACAAGAATTATGTGGGAAAAATAATAATATCTACCATCTCATCAGAACCATGATAGAAACTAATACTTAATATTCTGATATTAAAAATAGATAACACGCATTGAACTTTTTTATTCATCATTTGAGGCACTACCTACAACATCACAACATATATTTGGTCTCTCACATTAACCCAATAATTTATATAATCAACTGGCCATTCTAAACTAGATGATTTTCATAGTGGGAGGTCATTCTATAGTACTTATATATCCAATCCTTACTAAAATATCCAGAAAAAGGGTAATAATTGGTACGATTTCTTGAGGTACCTCCCATTACAAAAATAACACCAGTGGATACTAAATTTCCTAATGAAGATGTATTCTTAGTTTAAAACAATCCTAAAAAATGAAAAAAATACCATGAAAGTGCCTCAAGAAAGACAATGGGTAAAATATTAGATAACCCAAAACATAGAAGGATGATTCTAGGAATTATTCTCATTTCTATAGAGAATGAATAATTTAATTATTCTTTATTATTATGATAAGGTTTCCCCAATAATGAGGTAGATTATAAGGATCTTATTATGGGTATAGAGTTAGTAATTTCAATACTAGTGGCCCCCTAAATATAAAAGGTGATTTAGAGTTAGTGATCAAGAATATTAATAGTGATTATTAAAATAATAAACGGAAATTGATTCACATGTTTGATTATACGTAAGGTTTTATTATCGAATTACATTATGAGGGTAAATTATATCATTTTTTTCTCTTACAAAATGTAAGGGTGGATGCATTGGCTAACGTAGCAACCACATTGGAATATCCATACAATGATGAGATATTTTTCTGAATTCTAAACAATAGGGTAGTATCCATGTTAACTCGAAATGATAGTGAAGAGATCAATGTGATAAACCCAATCTTTGAATACGATGATTCAATATCCACGAAATTTGGTACAACTATTGGAGGAATGTCACCCATATTCTACTACATCCAATGTGACATTCTTTTATCAAGCTATGAAAATAAGTAATGGATATGATATCATGAAATAAATTTTACCCCTTATAATATACCAAAAGTTCAGAAATTACTTTATAAATGAGGCTTTGATAAAGTCATCTTCATATTCATTGATGGAGAATATACTCTCACTGTTATATATAAAATCCATATAGTTTCCTATGATTCTCATTAGTTTGGAACAAAGATATCTCACCAGATTAAGAGTCTTAGATATTTCTAGCTTCCAATGAAATAGGATTTAAATAATTAAAGAAGAAATTTAATTATTTCTAGATACACTCCAAATTCATCTATAAAACCCTATAATTTATATACACCACTAAATATTCTTGTCCATTTTATATTTAGGGAACAAATTTCATGGAGCTATATCCCCAAGTTACAATCAAGTAGTGAAATAACATCCTCACTACCACTAATTCCTACTACATGTATGTTGACATTATATCCATCAAATAATTTGGGAAAAAGAATAACATAATCATTATGAAGACAAACCTCATTTCCAGTTTTGGTTTCACTAATATGATATTGACAGAAAGTGGAACCAACTTCTTCTCTTCCATGTTTATAAGTTTGAATCATAAATATATAATTCATTCTAACCACGCATACCATTATAATGAAAAAACACATGGATATATTAAGTCTCTAAAAATGACTCTATATAATATAATCAAATATATTGTGGATAAATACAAGAGTCCTATCCTAAGAAACTTATTTATGATGTGTGGGACTACTTCACCATGACCCGTACAACCATGTAGGAAACTTCATATTAACTTGTATATGAGATAAAGGAAGTCATACCTATCAAGGTCAATATAACCTCATTCAAAAATTAAAAATATAATAATCTATCTAAATAATAATAAACTCAAAAGAGGCTGAATGATTTGGAATGAATTTATGAGAAGAGGTTTCATACATTGAACAACATTTAAGTTTATCAGAATCGAGTTGCAAGAGATTTTTGTAATAAAGTTAACATTTTTTTATTCCTCTAGGGAGAGCTGCTATTGGATCTCATAGATATAATGATACCAAGAAAGAATCCTCTAATGGTAAAACAAAATAGGGTGGGGCTATACATCACACATAAGGTCTCATATAATGTGTCTTACTCCTCAACCACCATGGACAAAGAACACATTACACCATACACCATTGTATGGTTTCTCAAGAAATATTTTCCATAATTTTAAAATCATTTAATAATGGTCCTTTTCATATGACCTTAAACTATATAGAATGATCATCTTCAACACCCTAACATTTTATGATATATTTCTCTTTAAAAAATGATATTTATTTTATTTATAATGATACATATAACCCCCAGTATAAATGAATTATAATATAATATAATATTATAACCTAGATATTAAATTGATATAATGAGAGGAAAAGTAAATTATTTTTTAAAAATATGAATAATGGTTTTATATAACAAAAATATATTGATAAATATGTACCCAATTTTTAGAAATGTTATTACATTCTTTAAAATTCATTTTTTCCCAAAAATGTTTTTTTATATTTCTAGGTGAAAATATTATAATTCATTTTTGGCACATTTATTAAATGTATTTAAAAAAATTAAAATCGTATTTTGAATAATCATATCAAAATTATAATTGAATGAAATTTTTATAATTTTTAGAAAAAGATTGATTTTTCAATGAATAGTAAAAAATATAGATTTTATTGAGAAATATCCTTTTGTTTCAAGAAATTATAAGGTTCCACTCTGTTTTCAATGTTTTAAAATTAACATTATATTAATTATATTATTAATTATTCAATTAATTTAATTGGAATTTAATTTTATGTTGTATTTCTAATGAAAACCATTATACTTCAGAAAAAAAAAATTCTGGAAAACCACTTTCATCGCGTTTTGTAGGTTTATATTTAATTAAATTGTCATACTCCTGTAAATTGAATATTAAAAACATAATTCAAAATTTAAATTTAGTAGGATAATATTTGATAAATAGGTATTTTTTGTCATTATGAATAGAAACATTGGTAAATATTTATCCGGTATAGGTAAAATGGTTAAAATTTTGTTAAAAATCTAGATTAAGGCTTCAAAATTTATATAAAACATGAATTTATACTATTTTCTGAGTTAATTTCAGAAAATTACATTGTTAGAACCGAAAAACGCATCCCAAAAATATTAACAATTCCTCAATACCTGAACCAAGATCGTAGCCCATTTCGCAAGCTTCGATTTGGTAGGTCGTATGGCCCAAACGGAGTTACGGATTAGGAGTTATGGACATTTGAAGATGGGCTGGAAAACTGGTTCACGAAGCCCATTCGCAAAGCCCCCTCTACGATCGTGGAGTGTCGTTGTGAATCAAGGAGGCGGGATGGCTCCATGAACCCCTTTGACGTTCGTGACCCACCACGAATCAAGGAGGTGGGACGGCTCCACAAATCCCTTTGACCTTCGCGACCCACCGTGAAGAAAGGAGGCAGGATGGCTCCATGAACCCATTTGACGTTCACAACCAGCCATGATGCAAGGAAGAAGGGTGGCTCCGCGAACCCCTTTGACATTCACGACCCGCCGTGGAGTAAGCTCCGTCTTCACACCGAGCTAGCTCTGCTTCGTGGCGCCCCTTGCCTATAAATATTCAGATCACCCCATTCACCAGACTGTCACTCCGCCCCTTGGGCGGCTGATCTCCCAGTTCACGGAGATCCTCTTTCCTTCACGAAGCTGCTCCACAATTCCATGCTCCGTGAGGAGATTCCTTTGTGAAGCGGCTCCGCGAGTTCATGATCCGTGAGTAGCTTCCCTCACAAAGAAGCTATGTGAGTCCACGTTCCACGAGGATCTTTCTTCGAGGAGCTGCTCCGCGAGTCCATGATCCGAGAGTCCATGCTCTGCGAGTCTAGGCTCCACGAGCATCTTTCCTTCACGAGACCCCATGCTCCATGAGCCACTTTGCTCCACGATGCTACTTCACGAAGACCTATCCTTTGCATGGATCCTACCTTCGCGCCCACCAGTCCATATCGTGGGGGCTGCACCCCTGCACCCCTGATTGGCGTAAGTGCTGGGATGCGGTCACGACCCTCCAAGATGGTCCCTTTGCTACCATCACTGATGCCCATGAAAAATGGAGAGTCGCACCATGACCTTTTTTGTCCGGGATGTCGGGATTTTCCATTGCGCCCTTATGCACACCTTCCTTCCACCTATGTAATACCATGATTTGAGATACTCCTCCACACACCATGAATCACCTTGAGTTGACATATTCGTCTTGGTTTTTTCCCATGTTGTCAGTTGAGATTCTCATCATCAATTCCCCGAGTACCTTGAGTCAAACCATTCCTCAAGTAACTCATCCAAACCCCATCGCTTGGCTCATATACCAGGTTGAACCAGAAAGGGTTTCCCTTGCATAAGTCCTAACACCAATCCTAACTAGGCACCTTATGCCTAATAGTCCTCTCTACATGACTATAAATTGTAGTACTCCCTATGTGACAATCATAGGATGCCTTTTTCTCTAAATAAGAGATTCCTTATTCTCCAAGAATAAGATGCTAAAAGTCATTTCTACATGACTATAAATTGTAGTACACCATATGTGCCCATCATAGGATTCCTCTTTCTCTAAACAAGAGATGCCTTATGTGCCAAGAAAAAGATGCCAATAGTCCTTTCTACATGACTATAAACTATAGTAAACCCTGTGTTCCAAACATAAGACACCTATTGATCTAAACAAGATATGCCTTATACACCAAGCATAAGATGCCAATAGTCCTTTCAACATGACTACAAACTATAGTACTCCCTATATTCCAAACATAGGATGCCTCTTGCTTTTAACAAGAGATGCCTTATGCGCCAAGCATAAGATGCCGACATTCCTATCTACATGACTATAAATTGTATTACTCCCTATTTTCGATACATAGGATGCCTCTTGCTCCTAACAAGAGATGCCTTATGCTCCAAGCATGAGATGCCAACAGTCCTCTCTACATGCCTATAAACTGTAGTACTCCCTATGTTCCAAAAATAGAATGCCTCTTGCTCCAAAAAATAGATTCCTTATACTCCAAGAATGAGATGCCAACAGTCCTCTCTATATGTCTATAAACTATAGTACTCCCTATGTTCCAAACATAAGATGACTCTTGCTGATAACAATATATTCCTTGTACTCCAAGCATGAGATGCCAACAGTCCTCTCTACAAAACTATAAACTATAGTACTCCCTATGTTCCAAACATAGGATGCCTCTTACTCCTAACAAGAGATGCCTTATCCTCCAAGCATGAGATGCCAGTAGTCCTTTCTACATGACTATAAACTGTAGTACACCCTATTTTCCAAACATAGAATGCCTTTGGCTCCAAACGAGAGATGCCTTCTGCACTAAGCATAATATGCCTAATTCCATGATTACAGTTTTGTAATTTCAAGAGCATTGAAATATGTTGAAACATTCCATCACTCCGCCTCACGCATATTGTGTCCTTCATTCAAATATCAATCCACGTCCATGTCTGAAGGGACCCCCTAATAGCCTGGTCCCATGCTGCATCGTCTCACCTGCCGTCATGGGCCAATGCCCAGGAAGACTTAGGATGACACTTTGAGTCAGGTCATGTGTTTCGAACATAGTCAACAGTCGACCCTCATTTTTTTGTCCCCATTTCAGACTAATGCGATATAGATGTTTTGTTTCGAATATGGTCAACATTTATTCTCCATCGTCACGCCACCCTCACTATGTTCCGAATTTTGGGAATGTGATTCACACTTTTCATCCCCCTTTGTTAAGACTGATTCCATCACCCTTGGCATTACCCTTATTGTGCACTAGTGCATAGTTGTTGGCCTGAATCATATGCCTCAACTCACCAGTGAGTTGGGAATACCTCATGGCTAGACATGAGGATGAAATTACAGGAAACTCCCTTGCGTAATCCCCATTCACCATTGTCTCTCCATAGCGGCACCTAGGTAGCTTCTGTGCATAAGCCGCATTCACCATTTTTGTACAATAACGGCACCCGGGCAGCTTCCGTACATAATCCACATTCACCATTTTCGCTCTATAGCGTCACCTGAGCAGCTTCCGTGCATAAGCCCCATCCACCATTGCTCCTCCCTAGAGGCACTCGAGCAGCTTCCCTACCTAATCCCCATTCACCATTGATACACCATAGCGGCGCATGGGCAGCTTCCCTGTGTAAGCCCCATCCACCATTTTCGCTCCATAGCAGCACTTGGGTAGCTTCCCAACGTAAGCCCCATGCACCATTGACGCTCCATAGCGGCACCCGGGCAGCTTCCCTACGTAATCCCCATCCTCCATTTTTGCTCCATAGCGGCACCCTAGTAGCTTCGTTGCGTAAGCCCCATTCACCATTGTAGCACCATAGCGGCACCTAAGAAGCTTCCTTATGTAATCCCCATTCACCATTTTTGCACCACGGTGGTACTCAGGTAGCTTTCTTGCATAATCCCCATTCACCTTTGACGCTTCATAGCAGCACCCGGGCATCTTCCTTGTATAAGTCCCATCCACCATTTTCGCTCCATAGCGGCACCTGGGCAGCTTCCTTGCATAATCCTCATCCACCATTACCGCTCCATAGCAGCACACGAGCAGCTTCCCTGCGTAAGCCCCATTCACCGCCCTTCATGGATGCACCTATGCGCCATGATCGTCAGGTCCTTTCCACCTCTTATTTCTCACACCGAGCATGACTAACGTGGGCTTAGAGTAGTAAGAATTGACTATGGAATCCTCTCTGGGAAGACTAGAGTGTAAGCCCCACACCCATTCTAGAACTACGAGGTCTTTGATCCTTGCTAAGTCAAGGTACGTAGGAAGCCTCCCTGAGGTTCAAGCCCACCACCCATAGGTCGCTCCGACCCCGTTCATATCGATTCACCAACTCCTTGGGCAACATAGAGTGTAAGACCCACACCCATTTTGAACTATGATGACTTTGATCCTTACCAAGGCAAGGTATGTAGAAAGGTTCCCTAAGGTTCAAACCCACAATCCATTGGTCATTCCGACCCCCTTCACATCAGTTCACCAACCCCCACCTAAACTATGAGGACTTTGATCCTTTACAGGGCAAGGTACATAGGAATCCTCCCTGAAGTTCAATACCATCACCCATTGGTCTCTCCAAACCCCCTTCATGTCGGTTCACCAACACCTTGGGATTCCTCAGAGTGTAATCCCCAAGTCCACCTATATCTTCAACTACGTGGAATTTGATACTTGCTAATGTAGGGTACTAAGAAAGTCTCCACGAGGTCCAAGCCCATCACCCAGTATTCCTGACCATCTTCACATCGGTTCCCACTGCCACTGAACTACGCAGGCTTTGATACTTGTCTCAGGGTACATAGGAAGCCTCTATAAGGTTTAACCCCATCCAGCTGTAAGCCTTTGTGAGCTCATCCTGTGGTAAGCCGTTGTGACCCCATCCAACGCTAAACTGTTGAAGTCCCCAATAGATGATAACCTATCGTCTGATGAACTATGTAGACTTTGATTCCCTACTAGGGATACGTAGGAAGATTCTATGAGGTTCAAGCCCATCACCCATGTCTCATCCTGATCTATGCCTCAATCCCATATGTTCTGGGAAGAACATGCCCCATCTTTGAGGTTCCATTTCCTCCGGATCCCATCCATGCATCCATTATCATGGGCCGCCTCCTCAGGTGTCCTATCACCCACCAAACTACGTGGACTTTGATTCCCTGCCACGGGGATACGTAGGAAGTCTCTTCAAGGATCAAGTACAACATCACTTTCGTCCTCACGTCGGTTCATCTAATTCTCCATCCACATCATTCAACTCTCCATCATCCATCCTGATTCTTACCCAGGTCGCCACATCTCAGTGGGATCTTGTCATCCACCTCCTCACTGCTCCTAGTAGTATCTGAGCTGCAATCCATGCGTAATCCCTAGAATGTCTTCGGGTCATTGTCCTTTGTGTACACCCTGATTCATCACCCCTTAGAACTACATGGGTTTTGATCCATGTCATATACACAGGGTATATAGGAAGCCTCCATGAGGTTCAATCCTAACTAATGGTAAACCATGGTGCTTCTCCATTCTGGGGTGCACACACCCTGATCTGCCCTCAGTGGGGTCCAGATTAGCCTTCATGGTGTAACATCTTCCCTTTATGGGACACACCATCCTAGGTCTACTCTTATTGAGTGTTCTGATCCATCTACCAGGTTAATACTCCGGGAGCTCCCTCCTAGGGATCTACCAATCTGATCTGTCTCTATGAGACATTATGATCACCCTCATTCTGTCTCTGCTAGGCTTTAAACTTGTGGCATACCCTGTGTTAAACATGGGAAGCTAAGGAAAACCTCAGATTCATGCCTATGACATATGATTCCCTGCGTTCGATGTGGGATTCCCCGGGTTCGACACCCTTGATATGCCCTCTTATGAGGAAGAATAGAGGTTCTCCTATGTCCACACATCTAGAGATGCCCTGACAATCTTGATGTTACTATCTACTCTGACCGAAGGTTGCTACCCTGACCGAACCCCTTGGAATGTCTCGACAGAAGCAGTGTAATTAACCGGTGTCCATGAAGATATGACACTAGGATCGAGATTCATGAACTACTACTTAATCTATAAGGGATACCTGAACTAGGTTACAAGTTCCGAGGAGGAATCCATGGAAGGAAGAACCGACATCCCAACATCCCATTTCGATCAAAGAGCAAACATCCCTGAACAAGGAACAGATGCTGCCAATCTTTGGAAAGTGGGAATGTGGCGAAATAGCTATGAGTCCTCCATAAATGGATATGCACACCCCGGTAAAAGCTTCGGAAACATACATCCAATTCTCTAATATGTGGAAATTGTTTTTCATTTTTCATTTATTATGGCCTTTGAATTTCTTTTAAAAAATAATAAATACAAAATATTAATGTATTGACAGTAATATATCTAAAATTTTATCATAAGGATAAAAATAGGATAACTTCACTTATAAATGTTTGTTTGAAATATAAAATAAATTTTTACCATATTGGTTTTTTTTAAATTTTTATGTGATTTAATAATTTTATTTAATACTATGGAACAGTGACACAATATTTATTTAATTAAAAAAAATAAATTATTTTAAAAATAATATAAGTAATGAATTTTCAATGAATTATCAAGTTCCATTAGATAATGTCATAAAAATCTAATGATTAATAATAACAATTGAATTATCAAATAATAAAATGTTGAAATATTGAACACCATATTTCCTTGGAAAATGGAACATTTATCATCAGGACCCTTCATTAGACGGTTTAAAACATAAATGGTTGAAAACCATATAATTTGTGCAACATATTCATCTCATGAGACTACCAATTCATCTAGGGTATTACTTTAAATGGTCCCCAAACCATGTTAGACCATTCCAAAGAATTCTTTATATATATAATAATAGATTTAATTTATAAAAAGTTACCTCATCAAATATCTATATTGATTAAAGGATACATATTTATAAATATTTTTCATAATTAATAAATATCATTCAAACTAAACACTATATATAAAATTGGTATAGTGTTTATAAAATAATCTTATCTTTTATACAAGGAAATCGATATTCCAGATAAATTTAATTTCAAATGAAAATAATTACAATAAACTGATTGTTTTAAGATAATTTTAACAATCACAAAAGAAAGCGAGAATGCATAATAATGATTACAACTTGGTAATTTTCAAGTCAAATCCACAAGGGTAAAAAATTTAAATTGGAAGATAAACTACCATGAAGTATGAATCGTGGTATTAAATGTTAAATGGGAAAGTTTATACATGACATAAAATTGAATTGTTTTATAAAAATAAATAAGTCTCAATGGAATGTAAATTGAAGAAAAATCGCTTACCTTAACCACCCATTAAGAAAAATGGACATTATTATCTTGTAAAATTGTTTCAATCATGTTATTAACTTATAGAAGAACAATATTAATATTTATAATAAATTTATTATCCTTTTATAACATCTTATCACCCAGTTTTTTAAAAATCTTTCATTATGTTCATTGTTTTTTGTATTAATTGCATTGTTTTTTGAGTATTTTTTGACTTTCTATTTTTGTTACTCGTACATAGTTAATTATTTAATTATATAAATAATTTAAGACATGATATAATATCATGTATATTCAGTAAATTTTTATTTATTTTAATAAATAAAATTTGGTGATAGGAAATGAGATACACTGTTCATGTAGATGATAGGTCTTACATACACATGAACGTTGTTTCCATTTTATTTTTTTGTATTGAATGAATGTAAGGTGAATTATATATATTATATTTTTAGTATAATTTTTATGTCTTATATATGTCATTTGTTTATTAAAATAATCCTTAATGAATTCCACGTAAAACGTTAATGAATCACATCACTTTGTGTGGCTGTAGTATGTTGTACACACGAACGAAGTTATTCTATTCCCACAAAATAGAATGCATGACGTTTTGTGTTATATAGTAATTATATAAGTATCAATAAATACTAAATATAATATATTTCATATATAAAAATTATTTCTATCATTATTCCAAACCTATAATGGTGGTAATGAAAAAATGAACGACATCAGTTCGCAAAGCGGTTATCCACCATACACACGAACAATGATTTGGTTTCCCATATGGTGGATGTGGTAGAGATTTTAGGTCTTAACCATAACATAATAACATATAATCATATTAAATATAATGATTTTATTTTATAATATTGATATAAATATAATTGAAGGCATTTTAGGACTAAATAAAAAAATTTATTGATGAATGTTACCTTCTATTAAGTTTTATCCTTTTGGTTTTCAACAAAGGCATTACTTGAGAAGATTTATTTTCAATGTAATACTTATAGTATTAGTTGAAGGATGTTGAGAATTTATTTTTTCATGTTTTAGGTGATCTAGTATCTTGGGAGGTATGAAAAAGTGGGGAGAGTTAATGTTGTTTTATAATGTTGGAGGAGTGACATTCATTTATATAACTCAAAGTATTCACTATTGGGTAGAAACCCTAACATAATGTAATTAAAATATATAAACATAATGGTGGTGAGGTATGAATATTCCTAGAAATATCTCCACCACATGAAATATAGTGCATTATTATAATGTTGTTCCTTAACTTCTATGTTTCCCTACTTTTATCATTTTGGTTTTTCATTATAGTAACTAGTTTTCTAACCAAAGAATTTTTTATATTAAGAATAAGGTGATATTTAATAAATAATTTATACCCTCTAATTATAAATATGATACCTATTTTATAAAATAAAAATCTAATGTGTGTTGGAAATTAATTTTAACTGAAGCACAATTAACGTGCAAAAACACTACTTTAACCCCAACATCTCTAAGAATATTTTTACTATATAGGGTTTAGTATGATCATTACAAAATAAAAATTAGTACATTGATGAAACATATTTTAATTTTATTAAAATTTAAAAATCAATTGGAATAATTTATGAATTTTATAAATTTTAAATCATTTAATGAAATATTATTTATTATCAAATAACATTAATGCCAATTTTGACATTATTTATTTAATGTAAAATAAGAAATATCTAAATAATGTTTTAATTTGAATAAATTAAGTTAAAAAATTTGTAATGATAATTTAATCTTATAAATTCATGAAAGACAATATCTCATTCAATTTACCTCACATTTAATATTTTTAGTGTCAATTATATGAGTAAATTATTAAATAATAATTACTACATTGTTGTTTCTTAATCATTTTAAGTAACTAATTAATCTAAAAATATTAATGATAATTTTTTATGATGGAAAGAATTATTTTTATTCCAAAATAATTTTTATAAATCAAACTATGTACTTTTTCTCACTTTCTCAAAGCATTATAGAAATTAAAAATAACAAAAGAAACATTTTTTTCTTTTTATATACATAACTTAATATATGGGTCACCTTCATAGGAAGTTATCCTAGAAACTAATATATTTTGATCCAAATTTCAAAAGATTCGAAATATGGCTAGAAAATGGGTATTGGATATGTGAAAGTCTATTTTTATACCTTATATTTGATGTTTTATCACTAAGTAAACTCATTTTATCCTAAATGGTTGTAATTAGTTTTAATCTCTTTCACTAATCACATTGGTAAAAAATTAAGTTCCTCTTATTATAAATTATAAATTATTCATATTAAAAATATAGAGTCAAAAAATATATATCAAAATCATAGAAGAGTCCAAAATTAATTTAAAATTAACCCCATAGTTGTGTTAAGAAAACGAGTTTTTAAAGCGAAAAGATCAAAAGTTTACATAGTTTTTATATTCACTTTCAATATCTAATTGATTAAAATGAAAAAAATTGGATTAATTAATATATATTTGATCAATTTTAAATTTAATAAAAAATTAAAAATATAATTTAATACTATAAATATTTTTTAAAAAATCATTTAAAATTCATTATTTTACAGTATTCATAAAAATATGAAAGTTCTTATAAAAATAGAAAAACAAATCCCCATAAGAATATTTTTACTTTTAAATTTTAAAAATTATCTTTATTTTTTAAAATAAAATTTATAAATGTTTCAAAATTTAGTTTTAAACAAGAAAACCACTAAAATGTGGCCAAAATGCATTTGGAACAATATTGAATTTTTTTTTGCATAAAATTGGATATATTATTATCTTATGCCAATCAACTCTATTATACGAGTGGAGAAAATTATCATATACATGATACATAAATTTAATTAAGATCATCCAATGATAGTACTTAATTTTTTTATTATGACAAAACACCTTTGGTGTGTAATAATATTTTTTTATAAAAACATTTCCCCTATATTCAATTGGTTTTTATATTCATTTATAATTAAATGTAAACCAATTAATTCACTTTATTGTACTATAAAACATATATTTTCTCTAATTAGTTAATCATATTCATACCCTTCATTCCAATATCTATTTGATAAATATCATATTAAATGATACTATTTATAATATATTGTACGTAAGTAAAACTCAGACTTGTGTGTAATGCAATCTATTGATGAAACTATATGTTGTGTATAATAGAAGATAACTCAGTATTCTGTTTATTGAAATATATACAATATATCGAATTTATTTAAAATGGTAAATATATTGTAATGTTTTGGGATATTATTTTCCCATTTATTCTTGGAGTTGTGTTTCGTACACGCTATTGAATAAAATGTTATTCTTTTATAATTTTGAGGTGTTACATTTTCCCTAGCTTAAATAAATTGAATGTTTTCAATTTAAACATGATCTCAAGAATAAAATTTTTGATATTTGGAAATTAAAATATCAAAAATATGACATCATATAAGATTAAAAAAATATCATTTTAATAAGAGAGAAAGGGTAGTAAAAAATCATCTGAAATAATCACATAATTAGGTTTCTAGATTATAGGACATAGGTGGGAAATAAAAAAATTGGACATGGCATTGAAAAATTGCACTCAAATACACGGGGGAGATTAACTGAAAAAATGGTCAGTATAATTTTAATGACCAAAAAACCATAGACCATGGGAGTGAAAATTGTAATTGATATCATGAAAAATGATGATGATAGGACACTCGTTTTTTTCAGACCCTTTTCCAATTGTTTATAAATTAATTCACTCCATAATAATAGAAGTAAATATACTTAATTGATACATTTATTTTTCCTAAGAACAATATTATCCTCTCTTAAGTCCATAAACTATTTCTACTTCATCTCTTATCACTAGTTGCATATTTTGGTAAAGTAATACAATAATCTCTAAAACCTCATCAAAAGCTCAACATAAATTATTTCATAAATGATTAACCTTATGACCCCTCTAAAAATTATGATCCAAAATTTTTGAATCCATTATAAGGTATTTGGTAATATCCAATTTACTTTATCAATACCAATAATATCATTATATAATCATCATTATATCTACATCAGGAAAAATTAAAGTTTATCATTCAATCAACCACATGCTTTCCGAAATTTTTAACTCGCTACTAAATCAATTTTCTTGGTAACATTCAATATATTATCTTAAAATACATAATGAAATAGTTATATAGTACAATACTTATATATTTTATAATTATTATTATGAGAATATCATCAACAAAATATGTTTACAGAAAATTTCATGGATTCAAATACACAAGAATATTAATCATTCCACTTCAATTGTATCAGTAGAATCAGCTTGAACTTGATCCCCTATATTATTCTGAGGTATATTAAATTGATAGGTGTGGTATTTATTTTCATAGTTACTCATTTGAAAAAAATTGAAACATTTAATAGAATTATTTTTATTCCTTCCCTTTTCTTTCTTTTACATGGTGACCCTTTTACCCACACTTATAAAAAACTCTGAATCAATTCAATCATTTCAAAGGGTGATTCCTTCGACAATTATTACATGTGGGAAAATAATTCATTCCCTTATTCCATTTATCTTTTATTTTATCTAATGTACTCTAATTATATTGCTTCAATTTGAATCCATAAGTCATGGATAATTCTTTCTCATTCTTGATTTCACATAAAACTATTTAATCATATGAAGATAAATTTTTAGACACCAGATCCCTTTGGAGAGTTGGCTTAAACCCATCATAGAAGTGATCAATTTTGGACTCCTTATTCTGTATGTCATCTATATAATACCTATATTTTCATATAAAGTTGTACTTATAATGTAAAATACTCTCTTATTCTTTTTCCATAAGCTAAGGAAATTTTTATTCACCTATCTTTTGTTTCTCATGAGGGAAATATTTGTTGAAGAATGCCCCTTAATATATTTCCATTTTATAAGTTCTATTTCATCTTCTTTCATAGTATTATCGATTAAAAGCCACCATTTACCAATTTCAGCATTATCAAAATACACTATAAGTGTAAGCATTTACTTTTCAACACATTCTAATGCCATACATATTTTATAGAAACACTTCATCTATTGCTCAAGTGCCATAAAATCAGTAGTCCCATTAAAAGATGGTGGCCTCAATCTCATAATGTGATCTATAATCAGATAATTTTTCTATGGAACAGGTTTCTCAATCCAAGAATGGTTATTTTTCATAAAGTGATTAAGGTACCCTAAAATATCCACAACTCACTCAGTTCCAATACCAGTTATATCAGCTTTCTCATTAGTGAAACTTCAACATTAGCCACAAGTATTTATACACTTTTTCCATCCATGTTTCAGGTATAAACAATAAAATAAACTATATTAGGCCATAACATTATGTAAAATAATGTTTAGTAAAAAAATTATTGGAATAATTATCAAATATTGAAATATTTATCCATAACTAATATCATTATAATAAACATTGTTTCATTGTGGTATATTTTTCATTCAAATCATTCATATTGGTTTGAAAATAAAATATGAATTATCCTATGAATATCACCCGGGTGTGTCAAACCAGGTGCAAAGTAAGGCCATGATTCATGTACAAGGATACACTCAACTCAAGACCAACACACCCTTTGTGGTGTTATTATCCCTAGGTACATCTGTTTAAGAACCACATCTACTTATAGTATCCAAAAATGGATGTATTTATAGATAGAAAAATATAATATCTACCTTACCAAAACATTTGAAAATTATTTTATAGTTATCCTCAAATTATTCCATAGGGTTATGTCCCATAATGTGTGTTTTTCTAAATCTAGTTCCCAACGGTTTTAAAAAACATACACTAATACCAACTATAGTGACCTTGTCCCTAGTAGCCTGGTTTTGGTGCCATAATTTATTACATTGTCATAGATACAAGATTAAAATATCAAAGGGTTAAATAGTTTAGCTATAATGGAAAATAATACTGTATACTTGATTCCAATTTTATACTAGAAATAAAAAAATAATACATATCAAAATAAAAAGCATAACATCCTTGAAAACTCATTCAAAGGATTCCAATTCATAAGCTGGGGAAAGGAATCAAAAAATGGGTGAGCTCAAATGATTAGTAATTATCAAGTACAATATAAGACATGATGAATCAATAATTATAATCAACACAAGAAAGTTAGATAACAGCAGACACATTACACATATATATAATCCCAAGGCATATTCAATATAGTAAGCCAAATAACTGAAGGAATCACATTTAATCAATAAATTGAGAATAAAATAAATTCATAGATAATATACTAGAAAAAATATTATGGAAAATAGTAATAACTAAATTCTAAATGAAATAAATTATTAATTATCGGATTCCATGTTTCCTAGGAACATGGAACCTTTACCATCAAGACCTTTTAGAAGAAGTTTTAAAATATACAGGGTAGAAACCCATCTGATTTGGGCAACTGATTCATCTCATGAGACCACTAATACACCAGTGAGATTACTTTAAACAGTCCTTAATTCATTTCATACTAGTCTAATAATTACTCATATATTAAATAATCAATTTAAATTATAAACAATATACCTTATCAAATATCTATATTGAGTAAAAGATACAAATTTATCAATATTTCTGAAATTAATCAATATCTTTAAAAGTAAACAGCATATGTGAAAATGGTATATGTTTTAGGGAATCATATCCATTATAAAATAATATGAATATTTAAGATAAATGTAATTTCTAATGAAAAATAACTTTAATAATGTGGTTCTTTTAAGAGAAAGTCAACAAGTAAAAAAATGAGATTTCATAATAATAATTACCACTTGGTAATTTTTTGCCCTAATAACCCTGGATAAAATAATTAAAATTTCTTATTATAATACCATGAAATTGGAATCATATTAAATTTCAAAAAGTAAAGTGCATACACCACATAAAATTTAATTAGAGTATAATAATAAATAAGTCCTAAGGAATGTAAATTGAGACGAAATCTCATACATTACACTTCATTTTGGAAGAAAAAAATTTATCCTCCTTTATAATGATTTTAAGAATGTTATTAACTTTTAAAATAACTATATTAATATTTATATTCTTATATATAATACTTTTATAACATCTTAATACATATTTTTCAAAAAAAAATTCCTTATTTTCATTTTTTCTCGTGTTTATTTCCCTGTTTTTAGAGAATTTTTTGACTTTTAATTTTTTATTCCTCTTACATAAATCATGATTTCAAAATATTCAGAATGTAAAACATGATAAAAATATCATATATATTCATTATATACATATTTAGAGTAATCCATCAAATTTGGTGATAGGAAATAAAATAAAGTATTCATCAAGAAGGTAGGTCGTATATACACATTAATACATTTTACATTTTAATATTGTATTGAAATATATTAATGTAAATGATATATATATATATATATTAATTTATGTATCATTTTTAGGTCATATATATCAAATATTTTTATTAAACCTACCCTTAATTAATTCCATGTAAACCATGAATGAAATACATGACTTCGTGAGGCGATAATCTTTTGTACTCATGAATTAAGTTACCTATATTCCAAAAAAAATGGAATGAATGAAGGTATGTGTTATATAAAAATAAAATAACCATAAAGGAATCATAAATATCATAAATATAATATATAAATATTATGTACATCATTATTCCTAACCTTGAAAGTTGTTAATGAGAAAATGAATGCCAACAGTTCGCGATGAGGTAGTCCACCATACACACGACTTGTGATTTAATAGCCAGTTAGATGAATGTGTGTCTGGTTTTATATCATATAATTAATATAACAATATCTAAATTTATTTAGTATTCTTATTTTATAATATAATCATGATATAAAAATAATCGAAGACTTTTTAGGAATAAATAAAACAAAAAATTTTGTTGATGAATGATGCCTCTTCTTTGGGTATCTCTTTTTGGTTTACACCAAAGGTGATAGTTTTTTGGATTTATTTTCAATTTAAGGCTTCTATTATAATGTTATAAAAGTTTTTAAGTGATTTTTTCATGTTTTTTTTGAACGAAATGTCTTGGAAGGTATAAAGATTTTGGAAGAGGGAATTCCCTTTTTATAATGGAGGAGGAGTGGAATTCTAGTAAATACAAATAAGTTTTCACTATTGGGAGGTATCCCTCGCCTCATGTTCCCAAAAAATAGAATAATAATTGGTGTTAAGGATGAATGTTTCTATATATATTTCCACCACACAAAAAGAAGTTCATTTTTTTTAATTTTGTTACATAACTACTATGTATCCTTACTTTTATCATTTCAGTTTTTCATTGTGGTAATAGTTTTCTAACCTATGTATTTTATCCATTAACAATAAAGTGATAACTATTAGATAATTTATACCATTTGATTATAAATATGATATCTAATTTATAAAATAAAAATCTCATGTTTTTGGAAATTAAATTTAAAAGAAGTGCAAGTAACGCGCAAAAACTCTACTTCAACCCTAGTTGTGATATTGTTTTACTATTTAGTAGTCAATACGTTCATCATAAAAGATATATTGGTATATTAATGGAATAATTTATTAAAATTTAAAAATAAATTTGAATAATATAGTATTATTAGTAATTTTAAATCATTTAATAAAATATCAATTATTATAAAATATCATTACCATCAATTTTGACATTATTTATTTAAATTGAATTTAAAAATATCGATACATTGATTTAATTGGAATATATTGTGTCAAAACCTATGTAGAATTATAAATTCATCTAAAAAATTAATTTAAGATAATAATTAATTTAATCTATTCATCTTTTAATATTTTTAGTATCATTTATTTTAGTTAATTACTAACTAAACAATTACTACATTGGTGCTTCTTAAGCATTTTAATTAACTAATTCAACTCTAAAAATAGAAGATAAATAATTATCATGGAAAAATTATTATAATTTATAAATAATTTTTATAACTGAACCTATTTATTTTTTCTCCCTTTCCAAAAGCATTATTGAAATTTAAAGTAAGAAAATATTATTTTTTTCCATTTTTATTACATAACTTATTATATGGGCCACTTTTCTGGAAAAGTGTCCCAAAACTCATATATTTTGATCCATAATTGTGAATAGATTAAATATGTCTAGACAAGGTATGTTGAACAATTTTTGATTCATTTTGTCACATAATATCCTATGTTTAATCTCTAAGTAAACCTGTTTCCTCCTTAATCATTGTAATTTGTTTTCATTGATTTCACTAATCACATTGTTAAAAACATTAAAATAGAGTAATTAGAAATTAATAATTTTTATACTTAAAAATATATAATCCATTATTCCAACTCATATTAAATAATTTAAAAAATAAATTTAAATTAATCCCATAGACGTTTCGAGAAAATGAGTTTTTATAGTAAAAAACATAAAATGTTTAAATGTTTTTATATTCAATTTAAATATATAATTGATTGTAATTACCTGAATAGGATTAATATATGTATAATATAAAAATATTTAATATAAAAACAAATCAAAATATAATTTACCATTATAAATTATTTATACGAAAAATCATTTTTCAATTAAAATTCAAAAAAAATCACTATTCATCAAAAAATGAATCTTCTCAGAAAAAAATAAAAATTCACCCTAAGATAATTTTGACCTAAAGATTTAAAAAATTAAGTTTATTTTTCTAAATAAAATTTATACAAGTTTCAAAAATCTGTATTAAAACAATTATGCCATTAAAATGATGTAAAAATACCTTTTGAAAAATGCATGTTGTTTGCGTAAAATTATAGTTGTTCTTATCTTATGTCTATTAAATATTTTTGATGAATGAAAAAATATTTTATCAAATATATAATATATATATTCAATTAATATAATCAGATGATATTTATCTAACCATGATCAAATTAAGAGGACAAAAAATAACAAATCAAAACATATACGAAAATCAAAGTGGTTATTACCCGAAACATGATTTTAACAAGTAATAGGTAGTAAACAGGTAATGAATAGTCATAACTAAATAATATATGGTATAATATATATAATTATGTTTCTATAATATATATATATATAGTAATTTTATATTTATTATACTAGAGTTTTGAACATGTATGAATGAAATTAAAACTTAATCTAATAGATTTCTAGTCTCTTATTTTTGGGAGACTTATGAAAATTTGGAACTCGTTTATTTCATGTCATGTATATAAATCACTTTAAAATTTTATATCATTAATCTATTTATTTTAATTATTTTTAAAGTTTCATTTTATTTCATCCTTTATTTGGGATTATGATTTAAAAGATTACTAAAACAGTAAGGGATTTTTCATCTCACTTTTATATCAGTGTGATACATTCTATATTCACCAATTATTTATCAAATATGGTGTATATACTATCAATTATTTTATTTTATATTTACTCTAACTAAAATTTTGGGGATATACATATCTATTTTCTAATATCTATTTCACAGATTTTATAGTTCAAAAGATACCCATTTGGAAAGAGATTTTTGTATCAATTTTCCTTATTTTGGACTTATTTCATGTTATGAACTTATTTTCATTTATAAGGGTTATATATAGACCCTTTTACCATTAATATCCAAAATATATTTGTTTTCATTTTATTTTATGTCTAATTTAATGTTATTATTTCTATAGGCTTATGAATCACTATTACCAAAGTGGTAAGGTTTTTATTTAAAAATCCCATCATTTATCAACATTACTTAGGATTATGATTCCCATGATGAAATAATATAAAATACCACTAAATAAAATATTTTATTTTACTCTTATATGGTTATTTATATAGAATACATTTTTCCCTTAATTTTTAACTCTTTACATACTCAAGAGTTCCAGATAACATTTTTATGAAAAATCATCTTTATGTATCTCTTTGGTCCAAAACTCATTTTTCATCCAAAAACATGTTATCTAAAAATATGGAAAATTTTTTGACATAAAAAAAATGGTTTATTAAAGTCATTTATAAAAAATTATTCTTCAGAAAAAAAATAAATGAAACTTCATATCGTTTTCCAAAAAAATGCATGTTTGACTTTAACAAAAATGTGAAAGGAATCATTATTTTAAACTGAACGACCTGAAAAAAAATCCCAACATTATGACTACCATTTTATTTGGATATTACTTTATCTGTTTTCAATATTTTCTTCAAATAAAATTATTTTAATGTTTTTAATTTTTTTTCCAATATGGACATGATATTTTCCTCAATAATTATTTTAAAAAGTTTTTAAATATTCTTTTATAAGTTTCAAATTTTATTTTGAATGAAATCTATCTCCAAATTTTTTATTCATTTTATTTTTTAAAAATAGATTTTCAAGTAATTTTTTTTTGTTAAAAAATTATCCCCGTGATTTATCTTTTAAAATTATTTTCTATATGAGATAAAATCTCTCGTTGCAACCTTTTTTACTAGGGATATGATATAAGGATAAAAATTTTATTATTTCTAAGAATTGTTTATGATTATAATGAATTTTTTTTAAAAATCCATTTCTCTTCCACGATTTATAGGATGATATAATTCTGATGAATCTCGCTTATTTTTCTGTGGTTTATGTTTTGAGGAAATGATTAAATGATTATGAAACCTGTCTCTTTTCCATTGATTATGATATAATTAAATGTCCATTCAATCCATTTTATTTCATTGGTTATGAAAAGATGAATGCATTATGATATTTTGGTACACATATGTGTGATTTTATTTATGTGATGGTGGTTACATTTTAAGAAAGGGTGTTGGTTGCATTATATCCAATTAAGCGGTTAAATTATATCAAATAATGGGTGATACCTATATATCCCTTAAATTCATTGGGTAAATATTTACATATCATGAGATATATAGGACTACAATGGGGAGTGAAACTGATTTAGTAATGGAATTTTTCCACTATGATGGTCTTAAGAGTTATCATTGACTACAATGATGGTTTGTGGAGTGAATCCATGTAACACCCGAGACTTTTATGTTATATAAATCATTAAAGGAATCTTTTATTACACACAACACTTGCTTGGCTTGCTTTACACACAATCACGACCTTCCTCGATAGCTTGCGTCGTACGCAATACTGAGTTTCACTAAAAAACGATATGCTATTATAATATTATTAAAACTAGCCGTTATGAATAATAATAACCACTTTTTGAAATTTTGTAAATTTTATTTTTCAAAATTGACTTCATTTTTGGATTCAGAATATCTAAATTAGCCTAGGGTGAAATTTTGGTATTTTTCTGAAATCTTTCAATTTTTGATGAATAGTGAAACCACTAAGTGTAGTTAAAGAACTGAATTTTTCATAAAACTTAATTTTACCTCTTATGTGAGTTGAATTTCAAAACTCTGAGAGACACGGTTGATGTCAGTAAGTAAAATGTGGTTCAATGAGATGAAAATAATTTTTGTTGAATAGTAACTTTTTACTTTTATTTACCACGGTTAAAAGTAAATAGGGTAATTAAGGGTAAAAATGATATTATTATTACCCTAACACGTGTCCTAATTCTATTGGATAAGTGTAATTCGACCAAAAACAACCTTAGGAATAAAATATGACCATTTAGGCCCACTTGGTTTAGATTAGGACATTTATTATTAATTTATTTAAAGAAGGGTTAAAATAGTTAAAATCAAAGTTTAATAAGAAATAATTTTTAATATAGGGTTATACATAAGATAAATTCTAATTTAAATATTAATTAGAAATCTAAAACTATTTCCTACATAATTATATTTTATTTGTAATTTTTAGACTTTAAATAAGTTAATTTATTTATGACACAAAGATGCTGCAGTAATTATCTTATTAATGAAATATTGACGTAATTGTTGTTATAAATACCCAAATAAAAGCAATTTGAGACTTTTTATGAATTAAACTAATATTCTAGGTTAATATGGAATGTTAGTATTGATTTAATTAACTTATTTTGAACTAATTATTCTTTTATGATTTTCTTACAAATCAATTACTAAATAGTGTCAAAATTGACATAAAATAGTTTTTAAAACAAATATTATATTATTAATTGTTATTTTATTCCTAAAAAACTAAGGTTTGGAAAAATGACTTAGATAAGGTTATATATATTAATAATAAACAACTTGGGGTTCTTTTGGCTTGTTATAGTAAGTTTATTAACCTTATAGTATAAGAACACAAGAAGACACGGTAAAAGTAAAATTATTTAACATAATGATAAATCTAAATGATAAGGTTACAATTGGAACCTAAACTTGTCTAAATTATATTGGATGAGATTATTTCGACCCATCCCCACCTTAGCTTCGAAATAAATCAATTTGGAGCTATTTAAAACCGAATTTGGCTTTATAATAAAATAATATTTTTAGTTTTTTCAAAGGAGCCCCTCTCCTCCCTTATAAAAGGGCACCTCCTCCCCTCTTCCTCACACAACGTTGAGCCTTCAATCCTGGCCAAACCCTGAAAATTTCTACTCTCCAATTCCCTATATCTATCCTAGAGGTCCTGGTCTTCTTCAAAGACCAATTTTAGTGCCCTAAAAGGAGGTCTCAAAGAAGCGCTTTAAAGAAGAGGTAATGTCTGTTACCGATTCTTCCAACATTATTTCTTCTTCCACTTCTTCTTATTTAGTTGTTTCATTATGAAGTAATAACATAAGTATCACTCATATACTAATATGTTATTATAAGTATGAAACAACCCTATTTCACCATCTATCCATCCTACAGAAAACAAAATCACTGCGCGTGCGTACGTACGGAATACCGTCTCCACGCCGTGGTGTAATCTATTTTCCACCACCACCTTACATGGATGGGTATAATGGTGAATATAAACAACTATATATGATTATTGTAAAGTGGTATTAATTCTTAAATAGTATTCATACACTCCAATATAATTACACGATCATGGGAATGATATCATCGCTCGTGCGTACGTACGGAATACCGTCTCCACGATGTGATGCGATTCGTTCTACATGATCTTCATTGCATAATGATTATATAAATGAATTTAATGAATAAATATGATATATAGTACAATAATACCATTCTGGAAATGAGGTATCTATAACCTAAAGAGAATAATAATAATTTATTCGACAAAACATGAATAAGAACAAAAAGTAATAAACACCCGAATAACATGTAGCAATGAAATATTACTAATAAGAGGCTAAGATTATGGACATATATGATATTATAACAAATATTATGATTCTGTAATAATTCAATTACATTATTTAAATCATTATATAGGAGGTTCGGATACTTACGAAGCAAATCCGACCTAAGGTAAGGGAAATATCACAATCTCATTTTTATCCGAGATTGTTTATACTTTGGAATTTACTGGGGTGTATTTTATCATCCACATCCATGTTTCCTCAATATGTAATATTATTTACATCCACCTACAATTGTTTAAATCCAATTTTACCCTTCGAATAGTTTTTAGTAAAAGATATTAAAGGAATCTTTTGTCGTTTTTCATACGAGGTACTTTTTGACTTTTCCGAAAAAATTATGAGGAGAATGTTTTTTTAACTTATACGGCATGAATGGATTTTTAAAAATTTATTTCCAAGAAGCTTCCTTTACATGTTTTCATGTTTATTTTTAATCAACTTATTTTAGTTTAGAATTGTATGGCATGTTAAGAAAGGAAAAGTGTTTTTGAAGTTGAAAGGATATTTTCCTCAAGAATGGAGTTCAAGTGTTTTATCAAAATTATTTTCCATCTATGATAATAAAGGGTTCTGTTTCTATCCCTATTATTAAATTTATTTGATTATGTTGTGATGGAGTTATTTTTATGAATTCTTTTATCTTATATGAATTTTTTTATGATTTCATGATGTTTAAGAATCCCATTTTTATTACATGGGTTATGCTATGATGTATGGTTTATGATTTTGTGGCACACATAAGAATGGTATCATTATGAGATGGGTGGGACCTATATCTCCCTCCAATGCATTGGGTAAATATTTTATATCTCATGAGATAGACATGGCTGAAACGGCAGGTTAAACCGGTTCAGTGAAACAGGACTGAAACGAGGAGTGAACTCGGTTCAGAAATGGACTTTGTCCACTAAGATAGTCTTAGCAATGAGTCTTGACTAATAAGAAATTATTCTCTTTGATTATGTGTGTATGCCACAAAGTTTCATGTTTTATGTTATGATTATTGGAATTACATTTCACTACTATGATTTATCCCATGTTATGAAATTATGATTTCTTTTGCAGGTTAAGATTTCCAAAAGTTATGTTCTTATGTATATGATGTGATTGATATTTCTTTTGTTTACCCTTACTGAGAATTTGAGCTCACCATTTTGTATGTTTTATTTCCCCAGGTCTGGAAAAAGGTTGTTAAGTAGGATATGACAAAAAGGGACTCTAGATATGATGAAATAAATGGGAGGCAAAGTAGATGCTTTATGAACCAATTGTTTATGTTTACCAGTTTCTAAAGACTCTATACCTATACAGGCCTTTCCTGGTTTTGTTATATGTTGTAATAAGTGTGCTACAATTCTGAAGTAATAACAATGTATGTAAAGTATGGGTCGTTATAGTTGGTATCAGAAGAAAGGTATAGTCGACCTTTGAAAACTAGGATGTGAAAGCCTTAGTAATAACCCTAAGGATAAGTCTAAGCATAGAACACAATCTTAGTGTTTTATAAATGGCCATTAATAACCTAGGATAAGACCTTAAGTGTGAAATTTTATTCTTTATTTTGTGATTTTCCTATTATAATTAGTGTTGCTCACACTATTCTTCTTGGTTTTAGTCAATATTTGGAACCTGAAGGAACCGTGTTAATGCAGAATGCGACGGGCAATGCAATGATTGTCCCCCTGAGCAACCAAACGTTATGGGAGATGGAATGCAAAATCTTGTAGCCACGCTCACATGACTTTCTCAAGCTATTAATCATGCAGGACTTCCAAACGAGCAATGGAAGGAGAAACATTCTGTTGAATCCTTCATGAGGCAGCGTCCACCTTCATTCAGCGGGTCTACTGATCCATTAGTTGCTGAACAATGGATTAGTACTACTGAAAAGATATTTTCAGTTCTTCAATGTTCTGAACATGATAAAGTCATCTTAGCAGTGTATCGTTTGGAAGGTGATGCTGATCAATGTTGTAATCTTATAAAAAATACGAGGCAAAGAGATGAAATTGAGTCCATGGAATGGGACGAGTTCAAGAACTTATTTTTCAATAAGTACTTCCCTCGTATTCTCCGAATAAAGATGGAGAAAGAGTTTCTTGAACTAATGAAAAAGTATGGTGAATCTGTTGTTACCTATGAAGAAAATTTTACAAGACATGAAAGGTACGCTTCTAGTATTATTATCCAACCTGAGAGTAAGATCGATCGATTCTTTAGTGGCTTAAAACCAAGTCTTCGAAGGGCGTTTTCCATAAGGGACTTCAATAGCTATGAGGAAATCATTCGATTTACTCTCAAAGTCGAGATGGAGATTGGAGTAACCCAATAGTCATATGGGTTTGATAAGAAGAGGAAAATGGAATTCAAAGGAAAATCTAAAGAGCACACTGAAAAGAAGATGAGCTTTCCCTTATTCTCAATGTGTGGAAAGAAACATGGAGGGAGTTGTCATAAAGAGACAAGTAAATGTTTCAAATGTGGAAAGGAAGGTCATAGGGCATTTGAATGCCGCAATGATGGGAAGAAGATGTCTAATGATGAAAACAAAGGAAGGGATACACAGAATGAACCTACTACACTTCAATGTTTCAAGTGCAAGGAGATGGGGCATTATGCCAATCAATGCCCAAATCCAAGGGTTGATGATGATGGTCGACGTCAACAAACTCTTAAGGCTAAAGACAAAGGAAAGTCACATGCAATTTGTATCAGCGATGTGGAGTACGATAACGATGTGGTGAAAGGTACACATACCATCCACTCTAAAGTAGAAAATGTTTTGTTTTATTCTGGATCCACCCACTCCTTTATTTATGAATAATTTTCTAAGTATATCACCGTATTACCTCAACAATTAGATGTTGAGTTAGTTATGACAACCCCTAATGGCACAAAAGTCGCATCAAAAGTTTATAATTCTTCTCTGATTGAAGTTTGTGGGAAAGTGATTCCTGCAAATCTTGTGATCCTTCCTATAGTGGAATTTGATTTGATTCTTAGAATGGATTGGATTTATTTATATGGAGCTCATATGAATTACCAAAGAAGGGAAGTCACATTTCATATTCCAGATCAATCTATGATCGTCTATCGATGCAAGGGTGAACATAACAATCGAGTGGAAATTTCTTCCATCTTATGGGTCTTCTTTCCACTAAATGAGGGTTATTTATCTCAAATGGTTGGTGATAAACTCACGATTAATAATATTCCCATTGTACGGGAGTTTGACGATGTCTTTCCGGAGGAATTTCCGGGGCTTCCACCAAATCGTGAAGTTGAGTTTTCAATAGAACTCGTACCGGGTGCTTTACCTATTTCAAATAAACCTTATAGAATGGCCCCAATTGAGTTGCAGGAATTGAAGAAGAAACTCCAATAGAATCTTGATAAGGGGTTCATACGCCCTAGTGCGTCACCTTGGGGAGCACCTGTTCTGTTTGTTAAGAAGAAATATGGATCAATGAGACTCTACATTGATTATCGAGAACTTAACAAGATCACTATCAAGAACAAATATCCTCTCCCACGCATTGATGACCTATTTGACCAACTACGTGGAGCTCAATACTTTTCCAAGATTGATCTCCGTTCAGGGTATCATCAATTAAGGGTCAAAAGGGAGGATATAACAAAGACGGCTTTTCGTACAAGGTATGGACACTATGAATTCATAGTGATTTCATTTGGTCTTACTAATGCCCCTGCTATCTTCATGGATCTGATTAATAGAGTCTTTAAAGACTATCTTGATCAGTTTGTGGTAGTATTTATAGACGATATTCTTTTATATTCAATGAGCAAGTAAGAACATGAATATCACTTGAGAATTATATTGAAGACCCTGAGAAAAGTGAAGTTTTATGCCAAATTTACCAAGTGTGAATTTTGGCTTCAGAAAGTTTCATTTTTGGGTCACATAATCTCAAAAGAGGGGATATCTGTGGATCCAGCAAAAATAGAGGTTATTGAAAGATGGGCGAGACCAACAACAGTAATTGAGATCTGAAGTTTTCTTGGTTTGGCTAGATATTATCGAAGTTTTGTGAAAGATTTTTCACGGTTATCTAATCCAGTCACCAAGTTGACACGGAATGGAGTAAATTTTGCTTGGATGGAGGAATGTGAAGAGAATTTCAAGGAGTTGAAAAGAAGGTTATCCAGTGCACCTGTGCTCACACTGCCTTGTAGTGGAGAAAGGTTTGTGATCTAAAGTGATGCATCCAAGAAGGGATTGGGGTGTGTTATAATGCAAAATGATATGGTGATAGCTTATGCCTCACGACAGTTGAAAATCCATGAGAAAAATTACCCAACTCATGATTTGGAGTTATCTGCAGTAATATTTGCATTAAATATTTCGAGGCATTATCTTTATGGAGAAATGTGTGACATTTATACTGATCATAAAAGTTTAAAGTATATTTTCACACAAAAGGAGCTGAATATGTGCCAATGAAGATGGTTGGAGCTGATTAAGGATTACGAATACTCAATCCATTACCACCCTGGGAAAGAAAACAAGGTGGAAGATGCATTAAGTCGACAATACCATGCCAGTTTATCCATGATGAGGATCCCAAAAGATCCAATATTTATGGATTTACAAAGGATGGATCTTGGAATTATAATGGAAGGGTAAAAATCTTATCTTTCTCAAATAAATGTTCAACCAATTATACATGTGAAGATTAAAGAGGCATAGAAAGAAGATGTCGAGTTACAAAAGAAGGTGAGAAATGTTCCTGAATTCAACCTTGATTGTTATGGGATAATAAAGTTCAAGAATCGGGTTTGTGTTCCTCCCATCCCCGAATTAAAGAAGGATCTGCTGGATGAGGCTCATAGTTCTTCATTCTCTATTCATCCTGGAAGCACGAAGATGTATAGGGACCTAAAAGAGTACTTCTTGTGGGATGTAATGAAAAGAGATGTTGCTAAATATGTCTCTCGATGCTTGGTTTTTCAGCATGTTAAAGCTGAGAGATAGAAGTCTAAGGGGATGTTACAACCATTACCCATACCTGAATGGAAATGGGAAAACATCACTATTGACTTTGTCACCGGACTTCCTAAAGCATCCAAAGGCAATAATGCTATCTGGGTCATAGTTGATCGTCTTACAAAGTCTTCACACTTCATCACTATTAGAGAGTATTTCTCTCTGGATCAGCTTTCCAGGATATCTGTGAAGGTAGTGGTAAGATTGCATGGAGTACCACTTTCTATTATATCTGATCGGGATCTGAGGTTTACCTCAATGTTCTGGTGAAGTCTTCAGCATACTCTGGATACAGAGTTGAGTTTCCGCACTACTTATCATCCTCAGACAGACGGTCAGTCTAAGAGAACAATTCAAACTCTAAAAGATATGTTGATAGCTTGCTCTATGGATTTCAAAGGTGGTTGGGATCAACACCTACCTTTGGTGGAATTTTCTTATAATAATAGCTTTCACTCCAGTATTATGATGGCTCCTTATGAAGCTCTCTATGGAAAGAAATGCAGGACTCCAACTTCCTGGGATGAAGTTGGGGAAAGAAAGCTATTAGGACCTGATCTTGTTGATGAAATAGAAGAAAAGGCTAGATCTATTCAACAACACATAAGAGCAGCTCAAAGTCAACAAAAAAGTAATGCCGACAACCGAAGAAAAGACCTAGATTTTGAAGTGGGTGATAAAGTGTTCTTATGAATATCTCCCTGGAAGAGGGTCATGAGATTTGGAAAGAAGGGGAAGTTGAGCCCTAGATATATTGGTCCTTTCGAAATACTGGATCGTGTTGGGAAGATAGCTTACCGATTGGCGCTTCCACTGAATCTCTCTCAATTTCACGATGTGTTCCATGTATCTCTCCTGAGAAAGTACATACCTGATCCTTCATATGTACTCAGCTTAGAAGTTGTACCGCTGGAGCAAGATCTTTCTTATGAGGAACAGCCGATAGAGATTCTGGATCGTAGCGAAAAAGTCCTATGAAACAAGACCACTCGATTGTTGAATGTTTTATGGAGGAACCACTAATTAGAAGAAGCTACATGGGATCTTGAGGATATGATGAGGGAGAGGTATCCTAATCTGTTGGTTACAAAGTGACGAATTTCGAGGGCGAAATTCATTTTAAGGGGGGTAGAATGTAACACCCGAGACTTTTATGTTATATAAAGCATCAAAGGAATCTTTTACTACACACAACACTTGCTCGGCTTTCTTTACACGCAATTGCGACCTTCCTCGATAGCTTGCGTCGTACGTAATACCGAGTTTCACTAAACAACGATATGCTATTAAAATATTATTAAAACTTGCCATTATGAATAGTAAAACCCACCTTTTAAAATTTTGTAAATTTTATTTTTCAAAATTGACTTCATTTTGGGATTCAGAATATCGAAATTATCCTAGGGTGAAATTTTGGTATTATTCTGAAAACTTTCAATTTTTGATGAATAGTGAAACTACTAAGTGGTAGTTAAAAAACTGAATTTTTCATAAAACATAATTTTACCGCTTCTGTGAGTGGAATTCCAAAAATCCGAGAGACATGGTTGATGTTAGTAAGTAAAATGTGGTTCAATGAAATGAAAATAATTTTTGGTTCATCGTAACTTTTTACTTTTATTTACCACGATTAAAAGTAAATAGGGCAATTAAGGGTAAAAATGATATTATTATTAACCTAACACATGTCCTAATTCTATTGGATAAGTGTAATTCGACCAAAAGAAACCTTAGGAATAAAATATGACCATTTAGGCCCACTTGGATTAGATTAGGACATTTATTATTAATTTATTTAAAGAAGGGTTAAAATAGTTCAAATAAAAGATTAATAAGAAAATAATTTTTAATATAGGGTTATACATAAGATAAATTCGACTATAAATATTCATTAGAAATCTAAAAAGATTTCCTACATAATTATATTTTATTTTTAATTTTTAGACTTTATATAAGTTAATGTATTTATGACACAATGATGATGCAGTAATTATCTTATTAATGAAATATTGACATAATTGATGTTATAAATACCCAAATAAATGTAATTTGAGACTTTTTATGAATTACCCTAATTTTATAGGTTAATATGACATGTTATTATTGATTTAATTAACTCTTTTCTAACTAATAATTCTGTTATGATTTTCACAAAAATCAAATACTAAATAGTGTCAAAATTGACATAAAATAGTTTTTAAATATATTATTATATTATTAATTGTTATTTTATTCCTAAAAATCTAAGGTTCGGCCAAATGACTTAGATAATGTTATATATATTAATAATAAACAACTTGGGGTTAGTTTGGCTTTTTATAGTGAGTTTATTATCCTTATAGTATAAGAACACAAGAAGACACGGTAAAAGTAAAATTATTTAACTTAATGTTAAATCTAAATGATAAGGTTAAAATAGGAACCTAAACTTGTCTAAATTCTATTGGATGAGAGTATTGCGACCCATCCCCACCTTAGCTTCGAAATAAATCAATTTGGAGCTATCTAAAACCGAATTTAGCTTTATAATAAAATAATATTTTTAGTTTTTCCAAAGGAGCCCCTCTCCTCCCTTATAAAAGGGAACCCCCTCCACCTCTTCCTCACAAAACTTTGAGCCTTCAAGATCGGCCAAACCCTGCCAATTTCTCCTCTCCACTTCTCTAGAGACATCCTAGAGTTCATGGTCTTCTTCAAATACCAATTTTAGTTCCCTAAAAGGAGCTCTCAAAGAAGCGCTTTAAAGAAGAGGTAATGTCTGTTACCGATTCTTCCAACTTTATTTCTTCTTCCACTTCTTCTTCTTTAGTTGTTTCATTATGAAGTAATAACATCAGTATCACTCATATAATGATATGTTATTATAGGTATGAAAAAACTATATTTCACCATCTATCCATCCTACGGAAAACGAAATCACCGCGCGTGCATACGTACGGAATACCGTCTCCACGCCATGGTGTAATATGTTTTCCACCACCACCTTACATGGATGGGTATAATGGTGAAAATAAACAACTATATATTATTATTGTAAATTTTTATTAATTATGAAATAGTATTCATACACTCCAATACAATTACACGATCATGGGAACGATATCATCGCTCGTTGGTACGTACGGAATACCGTCTCCACGATTGATGCGATTCATTCTACATGATCTTCATTGCATAATGATTATATAAATGAATTGAATGAATAAATATGATATATAGTACACTAATACCATTCTGGAAATGAGGTATCTATAACCTAAAGAGAAGAATAATAATTTATTCGACAAAATACGCATAACAACAAAAAGTAATAAACACCCGAATAACATGTAGCAATGAAATATTACTAATAAGAGGATAAGAGTATGGACATATATGATATTATAACACAGATTATGATTCTGGAATAAGTCAATGACTTTATTTAAATCATTATACAAGAGGTTCGTACACTTACGAAGCAAATCCGACCTAAGGTAAGGGAAATATCACAATCTCATTTTTATCCGAGATTGTTTATACTTTGGAATTTACTGGGGTGTATTTTATCATCCACATCCATGTTTCCTTGATATGTAATATTATTTCCATCCACCTAGAATTTTTTAAATCCAATTTTACCCTTTGGTGAGTTTTTAGCAAAATATATGAACGGAATCTTTTGTCGTTTTTCGTACGAGGTACTTTTTGACTTTTCTGACAAAAGTACGAGAAGAATGTTTATTTAACTTATACAACATGAATGGATTTTTAAAAAATTATTTCCAAGAAGCTTACTTTAAAAGTTTTAAAGTTAATTTTTAATGAACTTATTTTATTTTATAATTGTATAACATGTTAAGAAAGGAAAATTGTTTTTGAAGTAGAAAGGATATTTTCCTCAAAATGGAGTTCAAGTGTTTTATCAAAAGTATTTTCCATCTAAGATAATAAAGGGTTCTGTTTCTATCGCTATTATTACATTGATTTGTTTATGTTGTGATGGAATTATTTTTATGAATTCCTTTATCTTATATGAATTTTTTTATGATTTCATGATGTTTAAGAATCCCATTTTTATTACATGGGTTATGCTATGATGTATGGTTTATGATTTTGTGGCACACATAAGAATGGTATCATTATCAGATGGGTGGGACCTATATCTCCCTCCAATTCATTCGTTAAATATTTTATATCTCATGAGATAGACATGGCTGGAATGGTAGGTTAAACTAGTTCAGTGAAACAGGACTGAAACCAGGAGTGAACTCGGTTCAGAAATGGACTTTGTCCACTAAGATAGTCTTGGCAATGAGTCTTGACTAATAAGAAATGATTCTCTATGATTATGTGTGTATGCCAAAAAGTTTCATGTTTTATGTTATGATTATTGGGATTACATTTCACTACTATGATTTATCCCATGTTATGAAATTTTGATTTCTTTTGCAGGTTAAGATTTTAAAAAGGTATGTTCTTAAGTATATGATGTGATTGATGTTTATTTTTTTACCCTTACTGATCATTTGAGCTCACCCTTTTGTATGTTTTATTTCCCCAGGTCAGGAAGAAGGTTATTAAGTAGGATATGCCAAAAAGGGACTCCAGATATGATGAAATAAATGGGAGGCAAAGTAGATGCTTTATGAACCAGTTGTTTATGTTTCCCAGTTTCTAAAGACTCTATACCTATATGGTCCTTTCCTGGTTTTTTTGTATGTTGTAATAAGTTTGATTCAATTCTGAAGTAATAAAAATGTATGTAAAGTATGGGTCGTTATAATCCATTCCAATACAATCGAATTTTATGTAATCCTTGACTACTATGAAAATGATTTTCTATGCTTATATGTAAAAAGGTATTTCATGTTTTATTCCAATGTTATGCTCTCATGAATCATGTTCATTGATTTACTTAATATTCCTGTCTAATGAACTGCAAATATTTATTTTGTGACTCAAGATTCTCATACTTTATATAAATTTTATTTGTTTTATATGATACGAATTGGTTATCATACCCTTATGTTCATGTAATTCTTATGTATCTCCCTTGTTTATCATTACTGGGCATCGAAGCATAGCCTTAAGATTCCATTCCCAAGGTTATAAATAATGGTTTTAAGTAGGGTATATTTGTGATGATTACTAAGGATAATAACTTAATGGTGGATGTTGAATATCTTTCACCAAATTAGAATATTGTGCATGTTGTGTCAAAAGATATTAAACTATTATGGTCCTCAATCATGTTTTGGTGTAATTTATTTAATATTCATCTAAAAATATGCAAGATCTAAATATGAAAATACCGAGTCACTATAGATAGAGATAAATATTATACCATCAATATAATAAAAATTTAGTATATAGGATATATTGTTGTTATTATATTAGAAGTGTTAAGAAATAATTGAATTTTGTAAAATAAGAAAGGTAATTAAAGAGATTAGTGGAGATAATTACCTTATGTTTGAGAAACCTCTGTTTGATATCTTCTGAAGGAAACTAGGGTTTATCTTTTGGGAAGACCATAGGTTCTATAATTTGGTTTACGATCTTGGGGAGTGATTTTGAAAGGTTTTGGTTGAGCAAAATTACATTAAACATGTGAATAAGTGAGGGGAGTGAGTGAACTTTTATAATTGAGGAGGAGTGACATTTTTTAAATATCCAAAAGTATTCAACAATAGGAATTCTCTCTCACCCCAATTTCCAGCAAAAATTTTAAATAATGTGTTTTAGAGATGATATAATTGAATCCAAAAATTACAAAAAAACCCTTTTAAAACATGTTATTTCATAGCCTTTAAGATTACTTAATTTTACCATTCTAGTTTTCACCGTGGTAACTTGTATCTTTTTATTCACCTTGATAATTTTACATTTCATAATAAAATTAAAATTAAACGTTTTATCTAATTTTAAAAAACAATATTTAAATATTAATTATAAATTTTTAAATAAAAATACTATGTCTGTGGAGATTTAATTTTATCAGAAGCACATGTAACGCACAAAACCCCATTTTAACCATAATCACAGTAATTAATTATTACTGTATTTATTAATAATTATTAAAAGAAATTAATTTGACCTTATTAGATTATATAAATGACTAATATTTCAAATATGTAATCAATTCTATCAAATTAAAATTACAAAAGTGGAAGAATTTAATTTAATATTAATCCCATAAATGTGATAGAAAAAAATTCAGTATATGAAATTTTTTAATATATATGAAGTTAAAAAAGATGATTAAAATTACCTGAATTAGTAAAAATATAATAAAATTGGACAATTTTTACTTTCAAACCTATTTAAAATATTATATACCTTTGTAAATAATTTAAACAGAATGCGGTTTTCAATCAAAATTAATATTTATCTTTATTATTCTAAAATTTAATATTTTTTGAAAACACTAAAAAATTAATCCAAAGATAATTTTGACATATATATTTTGAAAATTAAGTGTATTATTTCAAATAATTTTTCTCACAATAGTAAAAATTAATTTTAAATAATTTTTAGAAAGAGTGACTAAACCAACTTTTATAAAAAATACATTTTCTTAAAACATTTCGTTCTCTTTCGAATGATTGTTATTTTATTTATAATCTATAGAAAATGATTGATTTACATAATAAATTTTTAAACCATATAGTTTTCCTAATTTATCTAGTCATATTAATACCCTTAAACTAAATGGCTAGGTTATAATGGTCATTCTTAAATAATAATGTTTTAATAGAGTTTCACAATTTTTTTAAAACTGGTGTTGTTCGTAACAAAAGATATTGAAAATATTGAATTTATTTAGAAGAAAATATATCATAAAGACTCTAGGTGTTATATTCTCTTATATTCATGGAGTTTCTTATCGTATAATCTTTCAAACATGACTTACCTCTTTTAAAATTTTGGGGTGTTTCATGTAGCTTCTCTTTCTAAAATATTGGGAAATATAGTTGTTTAGGTTATTATGCTACCAAATTTTATGAATCATAGGAAATTAAATAGATAACTCATCGATTTACTTATCTAAGTCCGTAAATAACTCAAATTCAATATTCTTCTTATGTTCCTTAATGTGTTCCATTAAAATGTTATCCTCATAATTAGAGTTACAATTTTGTCACACTTTTTGGCTAATAAGAATGATTATTACATTATAATTGAATGTGATTTCAAAAGTTGAACCCATTTTATTTTTATTGAATTTTATTTTCAAAATGAACAAAAAAATTAATTCTTTATCTAACCATCCCATAAAATGAAACTAATTTAAAGCACAACTGATTGTCCTTATTAACATTCAAATGTATGATGCTATGATAAAATGTATATAGCGGCACTTTGGAAAAATTATCAGTGATAATAATATTATTTTTGAAGGAATTGAGGTATTTTTATAATTAAGTGGTGGGGGATTGTTTTTAATGAGATTTATGAATTATAATCTAGGAAGACACTGTTTATCTTAGGTTTGGATACTCTAAAATTTGGTCTCATTATTTTTTTATGGACCTATTAGGGATACCCTATGAGGTTATAATGGTTTCAAGGGTATTTGAGGCTTGCTCATGGCTCATAAAAAATATAGGGGAGTAATGAACTAAATCACATGGTTAGTAGTGATCCTCTGACCCATCCCACATGGTCTCACCTAACTGTGCAAGGATGGATAGAGGAGTACATCAGATGCACTATTTTCCCTTACTGTGTTCTAGGGCCAATACACATGTGTGGAATGTTTGTAGTTTCTAGAAAAGCTAAATCACACTATTATCACTTGGATTCCCTAGATGTGATATATAAACATGCATGTACCCTTCTTAAGTAGTGATCCGTGTGTGGTTCATGACAGGTTTTTCTATCCATTTGACTCTATTTTTAGGTGAAATTTCATAAATGACTTTAATGAAATGTTTAACTCACTCCTATTCCTCTATAGCTCATTCTAGTGGAAATCAACATCCTATATGTACCTTTTTAGCACTCAACCCCTCTTTTCATATTTTTTGATCCTGATCTCTGATCTGAAGTCTGATTTGATCCTCGTTCATCATGTTGGACTCACATCCACAAGTAATCGATTCCTCTTGAGATGTTCATCATGATTCTTTACCATGAAGATTCTATTTAGATGCTAGCTTATATTCCTTATTTATAGGGTTTTGATCTATTCTTCATATATCATTCAATCCAGGATAAACTAAAGTCCAATACTGGATGAGGAGATTCTTTGAGATTATAGTAGGTGGTTTATGACTCATCCCTCAAATGTTTCCATTTTATAAATTTTCATAGTGTGTGTGTGCTTATTTCATCAAGCATAGAAAATTAATTTCAAGTGTCTTGATTATAATCATCATGATCATATTATAGAGCCCTTTCCATATATATTTATCACCATTGAAGGCCACATACTCATCACAAACCACACTAAGTAGGTTGTCTTCCTCAAATATACCATTAGTGGTTATTTTTGATTATCTGCACCATCGATCAGGTGTGACTTTACTTGATATTCATGAAGGTAAGTGTTATAAATAAATAAATTATGAGTTGTTATTGGTTATCACCTTGTAGTTTCCACTTGACCCTTCTAAGGTAATTGTTTCAATACAACGAATGAATCATAAATCAAAATGCAAAGTACAATATATGTATCACTTGTAATATTGAAATGTAATTGAGTGTTATGGTTTCATGTCCATAGAACACCTTTATATGGGAATGGAAGTTAACAAAGTGATGATAATTAATGAATAAGTAATAAAAGGACTAAATGGATGCATGATTTATTATCCTTATCAAACTAATGAAAGGAAATAGATTGAACCAAATGGCTTTTTAAGGGTCTTGAGTATTACATGTCCTAATAAATTAATGAATCTAGTAATGGTTTCCTATTGCATACAGACCTATAAATCTATATAAGAGTTTTTAGACTTATGTTGTCCTTGGATTCCACAGGGAAATCCTTGAGCACTTGTGGACTACATTCCAAATTCGGGATTCCAGTTTTCAAGGTTGAGACACTCCTTGGAACCTAATCCTTTTCTAATAGTGGATTCCTAGTATGACTAGATAGGATCCCTCCATTATCATTTAAATATTAGGTTGCCTTGGATATACTCCTTGGATCTAGTGTGACATCTAGGAACATGATATTCCATGGATACACACATTGGGACTAATCATTTCTTATCCTGTTTTACCTTGGATGAATTCCATGGACCATTTTAGAATCATATTAAAATGGAATGACTTGGGTGATAAACCTTGGATCACTCATCGACCCTATATAGCCAAACTGCATATCATTACTATGTTGGATTGACCATAGAGGTCATGGATTCCTTGGTTGTTACCTTGGAGCCTCTTCACTATTGTCTTCATTAGAGTATGCCTTGTTATACCTTGGATCATTTTTTATTATAGTAATGTTATGATGTTTATGCTATTTATACCTAAAATTAATTAATATATATACTAGAACATGATTAAATAGTTAATGAAATGATTAAATGTTCCAACACTAGCTGAGGCTAAAGCAGGTACTTGGGTATTTACTTTATTTTACTACTTTGCATTTATATATGCATGTTTACACACTATTTTAAATTATATTACAAGGACTGGATGATATAGACTTTATCAATGGTAGAATACATAGATTTATCAAACACCATAAATGGGATTCCATTGTTACCTAAACAGATTACATGTATGTAGGTGTTGACAAAGGAAAGTATCTTGCCTTAGAAACATGATGTTTCTTGATTTAATTAGCGTGGATAAAAGTTTCCTATGACCGAGATAGATATTTGTAGGACCCCGGGACACCCTGAGAGGGGAGGGGTGAATCAGGGTGTCAAATATTTCTTCTTAAAGTTGTGGATCTTGTTCCCACATTGGTAGGAACTACTTAATCCTATATGATAGATATGATCAGCAATGAAACATTCACATGCAAGGAGATAACAAAACAATTTTACTTGGTTCACCATTAAGGTATACATCCAAGGATCATATGCTGAAAAGTTTCCAGTCGTACCAAATTCCACTAATCTTCACTAGTTGTGGATTACAATGGTTCGGGCACAGTCACTCTGTCCCAGGCTCACTGCCTTTAGAAAGGTTCAGGGATAGCTCACTGCATCCCTTGGGTCACTCCCTTTGACTCCCCCTGGCTCACTGTCATTGGTGAAGTCCCTCTTAGTTTATAGACGTGAAGGTCTCTTCAATAGATTTTCATTAAAGTCTTTGTCTCCAGTTCATCATGAGACTTTTCTTGCATCAGGGTTCAGAGTTGATGATCTTTTCAGTTCAAACCTTCTTCTTTAGTGAAATGACTAATACACTACATCCTCTTGTCTTCGTTTTCTTGAATCACAACCACTGATGTGATTACTCAATAAGTGAATCTCAACTTACTTGTCATTGTAAGAATCAGTTCTCCATGCATGCATGAGATCATTCATTTATCATTTAGATTTCCTCTTTAATATAACTTTGCACCGAATGTATCAGGAAATCTTTCATCTCTCGTGCAGCTCCAGAAAGGCGGGCATGCTCCAACAACACCTGGCACTCCTTTTCAAGCCCGACGTACAAGTCTCAGTATGGTGCGCAAGTCCCAATACGGTGTGCAAGTCTTCAACGCACAAGTCCAAACTGGCTCACAAGTGTCACCAAAGCACCTGTGCGACACTGCCTTCTTCAACTTCAAACCAGCACGATTCACTTCCTTTCTCTCCCAAATCACCTTGGGCGTGCATCCATCAACCGGCGCAAAACTTCTAAGTGCTGGCACAAAAGTCTCTCCAAACCACTTGCGCGACCACTCTCCACTTGCGCAACTCCTACACCTACACGACGAGAGCTCTGATTTTCTCTATGGTTTGAGCACATCAAAAAGGAGGAGGGGTGGTCTTCTATTTATAATAAAATTTGTCAGCATGCATGGCAGCGTGCAAGTCACCCCTCGGTGCACAAGTCTCAACGTGTAGCTTATCACCCCTAGCCTTTGTCACGCAACTCACTTGCGTGACCCAACCAATACTTGCGCGACCTTCTTTCCTTTTCCATATTTTGAAGTTCTGTTCTTGAAAAATGATAGGAACGCAAGTTTCTGATCCTTCTAGGCACTGGCGTGCAAGTCTCTTCACGGCGTGCAGGTCACTTGCGCGACCAACCCAACACTTGTGTGACCCTCTCCCCTTTGCCATGTTTCCATGTTATGATATTGAATTTCATATGGTGCGAAAGTTTCCTCTCCATCAAGTACACGGCACGCAAGTCTCTTTTCCAAAAACACTTTTCTCCATTTGTCGATTTTCAGGCCCAAAAATTTGGCAAACACTGGGAAACGGCGCGACCTTGTATCTACTACTTTTGTACCGCCTACAGATCATCCATTCCTTTGTCGACGTTATTTAATAAAACATGTATCATTAACCACATCCCTTGAACTCGACATGCCACCATGGAATCTCCTTTGTCAACAAATTTTTAGGTCATTTTTTTCTTTTTCAAAAAGAACAATCACCTCAAATACACTTCTTCTCTGTGATTTGAATCCTTCAGCAACTCTTCTTCTTTCATCACAAACTCCACTATCGTGATATGTATCCTTCAGCTTTAGTATCATCATCTTCTAAGACAATGTGATGTGCATGGACATCTCATAATTCCAATCCCTTGCACACTGTCTTCTTCTTCAACCATCATTATCTACTTCATGAAAAACATATGATTCAATTCTTCAAGAAGTCTCTTGCATGGTTCTCATGCAATCATGAATAATTTCATGGTCTTCATAAAAACCCCATTCTTCTTTAGTCATCCTCATATTTATTATACCTCACATTATTCATTGTTGTAAACAATGTGTCACCTTTGACACATGTTCTTTGAACTTATTATCAGTACAACAATCTTCTGAATTTCCGTTCCTCCATTTCATTAGAGTACTTCTTGATATTCTTCATTTTGATCTTCATTCACTTTGCTTTTTCAACAGGAACTATCACCTCAAAAACACTTTTTCTCGGTGATTTGGATCCTTCAGCAACTCTTCTGCTTTCATCACAAACTCCACTATTGTCATATGTATCCTTCATCTTTAGCATCATCATCTTCTAAGAGAATGTGATGTGCATGGACATCTCATAATTCCAATCCCTTGCACACTGTCTTCTTCTTCAACCATAATTATCTACTTCAATCAAAACATATGATTCAACTCTTCAAGAAGTATCTTCCATGGTTCTCATGCAATCATGAGGAATTGCATGGTCTTCATCAAAACCCCATTCTTCTTTAATCATCCTTAGATGGATTATACCACACATTATTCATTTTTGTAAACAATGTGTCACCTTTGACACATGTTATTTAAACTTATGATCAGTACAACAATCGTCTGAATTTCCATTCCTTCATTTCATTAGATTACTTCTTGATATCCTTCATTTTGATCTTCCTTGACAACTATTGACAAAAAATAAAACATTATACACAAAGTGGTTCCAACAATATTAGAATGTGTAGATAGTTTTTTGATTCCTTTTCTGTATTTTGTATGGAATGTATTTCATTATTCCATATCTATATATTTTCATGTTTTAGAGAGACATGACATACATTATCATCATATTTTGTATATGGTTCAGTTTTTCATCTTGGAGTAATATTACCATTTTCTTATATTGTTTATTATTTCGTTCCGCTTTCAATAGGGTGGGTTATTAGTCCACTATCTTTAGAGTCTACTTTTGTTTTTCCATCTAATTATATATATTTATTCCACTATTTACATATTATTATATTAATCTATTGTACTCCAATCCAGTAATGAGGGAATAGTATCTCATTAAACACAACTTAGACTATCACTATTAATAGTAATTCTCTAGAATTTAGGGAATGTGTTTGAGGCCATGTGGCCTTCAAGGCTTAGGACACCTTTGACTAGAACCTGGGTTCATAACATCGGAAAGTGGTATCAGAGTAGTTTCTTTCTTGATTAAATATTTGTAGAAACTATTTAAGAGATTATGAATGTGTTGAACATGGTTATAAACATGTATATGGTTTATCCTACCCATTTTGGGGTAAATGTCGAGTTTCTTTGATAGAAAATTATTTTTCTATTCTTTATAATTATAGTTGAGGTCCTTTCACTATTGAGTGTCACATAAGTTATGCTATGGTTAATATTGTTATTTTTATTGAGGATTTCATTTCATAATTTGCCAAATGATATGAGTTAAAGGAGTATTATTACATGCATCATTTTAGGCACCTAGAATTTGCATTCCATGCATATGACATGTCATATAGGTGCATTTCACTTCTTGCATTTGGCCATATTTTTTGTGATTGTTAAGTGATCCTTGTTTATAAATATTCTTATGTTACCCTTTTTATGTCATTGAGTGATTTCTAATTTCAATTAATGAGGTGTATGGGACCATATGGGTTGTAATGTGTCATTAATCTAGTCAATCCACTTGAATGAAATTAAATGGGTGTTGATTCTAGTGATAAGGTATATGGGATTTGATTTATTGGGAATGTAAATCCATTTTAATAAAACCATGATGTATCTATAAAAGTAAATACAATCTTAAAAATGTAAAATCTATCTTATAAATTGTTATGGTTTCTAGAAAATGAATAGGCAAGTTATTATTGAACTTTCACCTACTGGAACCTATGTAATTTAATATTTATCACTGACCAATAAATGTCTTTCTAGGTGGGTTTTTTAGGTAGTATAACTTGGGTAGTGGTCCCTTATTCTTAAGTTATATTTTTTCTATTGTATCTGTATGACTCCATGATTTTTTTAAGGTTTTTTATTTTCATTTTTAGAGCTATTACAACACAAAATACTCATATCATACACCTAGATGGTGGAAACAATCATGCTCTAGAGGTGGTGGGCCCTGAGCCACCAGTTATCCCTCCTGTAGTTCCACTTCATTCATCACCTTCTATAACTGATTTGGGAATATATGCTTATCTTTGTGAGAGATTTATACATATGATATAGACCGTGAAGGGTGATCCACAACCAGAACCTATGAAGGACGATCTAACACATGAGTTCCAGCATCATTATCCTCCAACATTCTTAGGTAATGGTAGTCCAGAAGCAGGTAAATATTGGATGGAGTCTATGTTATCTTTCTTTGAGAATCTAGAGACACCTATATAGAAGAAGGTCAAGATTTCTACTGACATTCTGTGTAATTATTCCACGCACTAGTGGGAAATGATTACCCAGGTTGGTATCCATCAATGCATGATATGGCCTTATTTTTAGACTACATTATATGTCCACTACTTTCCTCAGATGTTGAGAGAAGGATGATCTAGAGTATTCATAAATATGTAGTAGGGTTCTATGTTAGTTATGGATTATTTAGTGCATTTTAATGAGTTGCATAACTTTTCACCACTTCTATCCGTCAATGATATTTTTCATTCTAGATTCCATGAGGATGGTCTTTGTTATTCCATCCACTCTCAAGAGATTATTTTTAGCCAATGTACTTTATCTGAAATCATTAATCAGGATCTTATCACTGAGTGAAATCTAAGAGAAGGTGATAGTAATAGGAATATAGTATCAGGGTTTAGGAAGGAAAATAGTTCTTCTAGTAGAATAAATAATTCCTTTTAGGTTTCATGTTAGAATAGTGGAAATAATGCAAACTATGATGGCACCTCTATTGTATCCCATCAGTGCGTATGGAGGGGCATCTGATGCCTCAGTGCGATAAATACTCTATGGAGTTTCATTACTATGGTCATATGGGGCATTTTAAAATATTATTTCAAACCTGTCTTTCTACTTAAAGTGGAATAAGATCCTCACCAACTCCATTTTCAGAGGTAGGGACTTTTACATCACGTAAGGCGGGGTGTTAGAGTAGAACTAGTAGGACTAGCTGAGGAGGAGTTCTTGTATGTGGTAGCTTGAATTCTAGTTAGCAGGACCAACAAATTGGTTATTCTTAGGGTAGTCCATCTATATCATAGGGCTATGGATTTTGTCAGTTCAATTTTTTAGAGCTGATACAAAAGGATATGGGTGTAGGACCATTTAGAGTACAAGGTACTATTGTAGTAGCCTCTACTATAGTATCTTGATTATTTGATGAAATTTCATAATAGTCCTTAATATATTTTTCTATCATGGAAATTATATGATAGAAATTTAGTATTATAATGGTGTGATGACCATGGATATTCCATTGGGTATATGACCATAGAGAATACGCCAATGAAGGGACTTTCCACTTAATATAGTTATTTACCCTTTATTTTAGGACCTATTTATTCTCAAGATTACTATATTTGATTTCATTCTCATGATGTATTAAATGTTCCTTTATCATGCCTTTTTATACTAACAATTTTGTAGGGTATCATTTACATCACCAAAGAGAAGCATTTTTTTTACACAAGGGTGAGTGGGGTGTCCAGGAAAGTATATCTAGACCAGAGCATCATAGGATTAGTGGAGTGACCACCCATATTTCTAGTCTCTTCATAGAGGATCAAGGAGTACATATGATAGAATTTCCTCCATTTATATATCATTTTAGGTACTTATTTCCTAAAACGTTTTCTTTCTTGTCTCATTAGAGAGATTTTTAATTTACGATCAATCATGTTCCAAGAGTAACACCAGTTTAAAATCCTACATAAAGGATGGAACCCACAGAGCTTCTGAAGCTCAAGAGATAGTTGGAGGATATAGAGGCAAATGGTTTTATAAGGCCTATATATTTCACTTGGGGTTCACCCATGTTTTTTCACCAAGTTTACAGATGGGGACCTTCATTTTTATGTGAATTGTTTATGGTTGATCCAGTTCATAGTTATGAAATGGTATCCACTGCGTAATGTAGATGGTCTCTTTGACCAAATCTAAGGAATTAGGGTGTTCTCAAAGATCAACATGTGATTTTTCTATCATTGGGTGTGATTAAGTCCTTATGAAATACCTCATATAGCTTTTCATCAAAGGTATGGTCCATATGATTAGAATCACCATGCTATTCAATCGTACATGGACACTTAATATATTCATGGATTTGAGGAATAGGGTCTTTCATCCATATTTGGATTCTTTTGTTATAGAATTTGTGGATTACATCATGGTGTATTATCACACTTTTAGTGACCATGATAAGCACCTTGAGAACATCTTGAATGCACTAAGATACCATCATTGGCCCAGATAAGGTGAGTGATGTTGTTTCCTTGGAGAAACCCAAGAATGTGTTTGATATACAGAGTTTATTAGGGCTGGAAAGATATAACAAACATTTAATATAATAATTATCACAAATTTTTTCACCACTTATTGGTCTTACAAATAAGGGTGTTAAGTTTCTATGGTCAGAAGAGTTCAATAAATCCTTTCAGTATCTGAAAGGAAGGCTTCTCTCGAGACCTATTCGGATTCTTCCTCAACCAAAAATGGTTATATAGTGTTATTTGATGAATTTAGAACATTCTTAGTTTAAGTTATGATTTGTGAAGATAGAGTCATTATGTACAAATCATAGATGTTGAGACCTCATTAGATAAATCATCTAATGCACGAACTTGAGCTAACAGGAATAGTCCACGCCTTACATTGCTAGAGACACTATCTGATGGGTGAGTGGTTTGTGGGGTATGTAGACCATAAGAGCCTCAAATATATATTTTCAAAGTGTGAATTGAATCCCAGATATTGAAAATGGGTTGAATATATTTATTCCTTCAATTTTGAGTGTGTTTATGCATATGGAAAGGATAATTAAGTAGCTGATGTTCTAATTTAGAAAACTCAGGCACATTCTATCAATGCAGCCAGTTATGAATGGAAATTAGTGGCTATATTATATAAGATACATCTAGTGTTTCATGAGAGTAATTAAAATTCTTATCACTTAGCCTTGATAATTACATATTCACTCATTGATTGGGTAAATTGAAGGTAGTTTTCACATTATGAATACCTGGTTCATTGGGAGAGCATTTCTCTTGGGGACCTACCTCTAAATTATTCTATTGATGGGGATGATATTATCTATATTAATGGGAATGTTGGATTTTATAAAGATACGATAAAGGAATTGATGAGCTAATATCATACTTCTTTTGTGGGTAGTTATTCCAATAATCTCAAAGATGTATCAAGATATTGGATGCCAGTATTGGTAACGTGGGATGAAACATCACATGTAGTATTTATAACTAGTTGTTCCACCTATCAGTAGGTGAATGTAGAGCACCAGTGGCTTGGAGGCCTATTATAGATTCTAATACCCCTTTAATGTAAATGGGAATATGTTTCCATGGAAATTTAAGTTGACTTACTAAGGTCACATTGAGGATAGGGCACTTTTTGGGTTTCCATTGATAGACTAACGAATACAGCCCACTTCTTTCCTATATAAGAGTCTTTCTTAGTTGATGAGATGGGAATACCATAAGTCCGTAACATTATATTGTTACATGGTTTCCATAATACTATCATTTTATATAGGGATACATTCTTCACTTAATTTTTATCTTAGGGGATACATAACCTGTTGGTACACAGGTTCTTCTGAGCCCAACTTTTCACCCTCATACAGATTTCATGTGAGAGCAGACGATATAGGTGACATAGGATATGATTCAAGATAGAGTATTTTATTTATGTGTTTCTTGGGAGAAAAATATACACCTCATTAATTTTTACTAAATTAATATCTTTTAAGAGATGATTTAGATGTATCCTTTTTAAGTCTTGTATGGTAGGCCATTCCATTCACCCATGTGCTGGTTAGTGGAAGGAGAGGCAGCACTAATAGGTCTTAATATAATTCAAGAGACTTCAGAGGAGGTTTATCTTAATAGGAAGGTTATTTCTACTATGCATTCTGGAGATAAATCTTATGTTGATCGTCATAGATGAACTCCGTAGTTCATGGTCAGGGTTCATGTTTTTCTGCGGGTATCACCCAATCCTGGGAATATAGAGATACAGAGACAAGGGAAGCTTCTTAATCTCTATATAGGGATATTTGAGATCTTTTAAAGAGTCTGGAAAATATCCTATCCATTATAACAACCTCAAAAGTAACTTTCTAAGAATGAAGTTTTACACCTTTCAGAGCTTCGCCATTGACATTCCAAATAGGATCATACTTTTGATCCTAATGGGGCTAAGTTTGATGTTGATGATTCATTTAAGGAGTATCCAATAAGCATTATTGACCAGAGCATGAAGGCTATCTAAGGTCAGTCTATTCCATTAGTATGGGTTATAGGGATTAAAATCCATTTACATTAAGAGAGATGGGAGCGGGAGTCCGACCTATGTGCTTAGTGTCCAGATTTGTTCTCAGAAAGTGTTTTTCCGCCCTTATATGGTGAACTCAGGGATGGTTTCCTTCAATGGGTTAGTATTTTAATAACCTGATTGCTATATCTATGAAAGATCCTCTAAATATTGGTGTAATTCATTATTATGGACCTATTATGGATTCCCTATGAGGTTATAAAGGTTCAGGGGGTATCCAGAGCTTGTTTGGAGCTCAAAATCCCACCCGGTGGAGAAATGCAGTGGACTACACAGTTAGTAGAAACCATGAAACTCAACCCTCATGGTCTCTCCTAACTGTGTGAGGCTAGACATAGGAAAAATTAGGGTGCAAATATTTCCCTAATAAAGTGTCAAGGTCCATATGACCTTATAGTATGTATGAAGCTTTTAGCAGAGTTGAGTCAAATAGTTGGTGCATGGTTTCCCTAACCATGAATCCTAACTGTGTCAGTACCCTAATTAAGCAGTGATCCATGCACGGTTGGCATATAGTTTGGCCAACCATGAATCCAAACCTTGAGCCTCTATTTTTTACAGAAATTAAAAAATGACCATAATTAAATGTTTAACTCACCTCCCATACTCCTTGGATCATTCCATCGGAAAAAAATATCATTTATATCCCTTTTTTAGCTTTCAACCCCTCTTTTCATAGTTTTAAATCCAAATCTCCAATATGACATCAGATTATATCACAATTAATTATATTGGATGTGCATCAGTAATTACATGATTCCTCATGATCCATTGATCATTCTTCCTTCCCTCGAAGATTCTATTTAGAAGTATGCTCATATATCCTATTTTTGATTCCTCGACTAGTTATTAATATTTCTTCCAATTTATGCCAAAATAAAGGCTAATATTGGATGAGGAGAGTCATATGATCTTAAGGTATGTGGTATACGATGAATTCTTCATGTTTCTCCATTTTATAAATTTTCATAGTGTGTGCATGCCGATTTTATCAGGCATGTCATATTAAATTCATGTGTCTTTCTTATAATCATAGTGATCATTTTCTAGATCCCTTTTCATATATATTCATCATCATTGGAGGTCACATCCTCAATTCCTATCACCCCAAGTAGGGTGTGTTCTTTAAATATACCTTTACTGGTTCTTTATGATTTTCTATGCCAATGTTTTATTGTTCCTTGACATGACCTTCAAAAAGGCAAGTGTTATAACTGAATTAATTAATAGCTACTAAGGGTTGCCACATTATAGTTTCCACTTGAACCTTATAAGGTAAGTGTTTCAATATAATGAATGAATCTTAAATATAAATCACATGTATAATATATGTATCACTTGGAAAATTCTAATGTAATTGAATGTTATGGTTCTAGGTCAGTACTAGATCATTCCATGCTAATGGAAGGTAGTAAAGTGATCCAAATTAATGACTTGGTAATCATTGGGTTAAATGGTTTCATGCACTATTTTCCTTATCACACAAATGAAAGGAAACAACATGGAACAAATGAATTATTAATATGAATGTGTATTACATGTCATAATTAATTGAATAATCAAGTTAAGGGTGACTATTACATATGTACCTTGACATCTTCATAGGAGTGTTAAGAATCGAGATGAACTTGGATTCTCAAGGTAATTACTTGAGTACTCATGGATTCCCTTACGATTCAGGGATACGGGTTTCCAAGGGTGAGACCCACCTCAGAACCTGATCCTTATCTACTAGTGGATGCTATATATGACACCATATGATCACCCATTATCATTCAGATATTTGGATAATTTGGATACACTCCATGGATCTGACATGATGTCTAAGGACATGAGGTTCTATCGATACATCCATTGGATCTAGTAATCTCTTATTCTATTTTACCTTGGATAAATTTTTTGGACATTGTTATAATCATATTATAGTGGAATTACTTGGTTGATTCCCCTTGTATTAAATTAAAACCCCTTATTTTTAGGCTATATATTATTACTGATTTGGAAAGACCCATGAGGTCATGAATGCCTTGGATATTACATTGGATCCTCCTCACTATTATCACCATTACATGATTACTTGTTATACCTTGTATCCTTTATTATCATTAAAATGTTATGATGTTAGTGATGGTTTTATCTCTCACAACTTATTATATAATCTTGAACACAATTAATTAATTAATTAAATTATTACATGTTCATACACCATTGGAGGCTAAAGAATGTACTTGTGTATTTAAATTACTATACTTAATTAATTTTTTATATGAATGTATTCACACTAATTTCGATTATATTACACGGGTTGGATGTTATAGACATCATTAGTGGTGGCCTACTGAGATTTATCTCACTCCCTATTTGGGCCACCATTGTTACCTGAGTAGATTACATGTATGTAGGTGTATACAAAGGGAATTCTATTGCCTTGGACAGCTGATATTTCTTGCTTGATTTAGTATGGATCTTGGTATAAGATTACCAAGATGGATCTTGGTATGCATGGATATTTTTTTCTTTTCTTTTTTTCTTCTTTTGTATTTCGTGTATTTCCTGATTCCATATATAATTATTTTCATAATTTGTAGAGACATGGAAAACATTATCATAAATATTTTTATATGATTTGGTTATTATATTTGAGTAGTATTATCAATTACTTTTATTGTTTATTTGTTCTGTAGTCTTCCACTATGGTGGGTTACTGGTCTAGTGTCTTTAGTATATACTTATTTTTTGAAATATTTTTATGTATATTTCTTCTATTATTTACTTTTCATTATATTCAATTGATGTTATATACTCTGGTAATGAGGGCATAGTTTCCCCACATACACATCCTAGGCCCTTAATTCTCATAACCATACTCTATAATTCAATGAGATGTGCTTGAGGATTTATGGACAACTGGGCTCAGGAAAAATTTGAGTTGAACCTAGGTTTGGGACAACACATATGGAGTAATATTATTTGAATGATACTATTTATTAGAATTTAGGTTGAGAAAAATGGTTAGGTTTTTTAAAAAATAATTTTAATGAGAATTTAAAAAGTTCTTATCAAATAAGCACTCAAAACATGATATGTAGTGGATCGAGTTTCTATAAAGTTATATCTATAATCAAAGCCTAAAAATAAGATATAATAAATTCACACATATTATTGAAGAATGATTAAATGGCTCATGAACCATTAAATTCCATGATATCCAATAACCCATGGAAACCTAAAATTTATAAAACATGTAAAAATTCCATGAATTCTTTGATGGAGTCACAAAAAATTAAATTTAGACTAATGTAGTGTGGATTCTATTAATCCATATAACATCCCTAGAAAAGGAATCAAACGGATGGAAAACTTACTCATCCTTATAAATATATATTATATGGACAAGGATTTATAATATTGAGGAAAATTAATGGGAAAAGAGAAAGGAATAAGAAAAACATTAAACTAACCAAAATCATACAAATGAAAGAAATGGAAACAATACACGCATATGATGGAATTGGAAGGTGACTAAGGGAACTTATTTTAAAAGAAATTAAACTACCTTAATAACATAATAATAGTTCTATGTAAGGAAATTATAGATAAGTGAGGAAGGAACAACATGCACCAACATTGAACCTTAAATAAAAAAACAATTATGGTGTTACAAAAAAAGTAAGAAGAAACAAAATAAATAAAAAAGATAGAAGGAGGGGTCACTATAGTTATAACTAGAGTGTGGAAGATTCTAAACACCTAGATCATGTTGTCGACATGAAAAATCACCTTATTTTACTAATTAATATTTTATCCTCTTGAATGGAAGAGAATACATATTTTTATAGTCTAGAGGGAGGATATTTTCTTAAAAACACTTCCTCAGAAAGGTTACACTAGATTGAAAAATAAGATGACTAAATATCATAAATTTTAGATCAAATTGTTTTTGTATATTTATTAATTATAAGACCACAATATTTAATGTAAAATGTTATATTTTGAAAAAATTATGGATGAAATACTAAAGATAACGTTAATTTCTATATAGACTCTTACAATTTTATAATTCAATGGTATCAAACATTTATGAAAACTAAAACAAAGTAATATTAATGGATGGAATTTAATGAATTTTATTCCTAGTGTCACACCCATATTTTCAATTCCATTTTTTGGTTCAAATCCTATTTCGGTTCTTATATTTCTCTTGGTTTTCGGGTCTTCCGTGTTTAAAATTTTGGTGTCTCCTATGTTCTTGATCTATGAAATTGTTCTTGGGGGTAATGTGTGGAACATGGCCTCCTATATTTTCAAAGGTATGGTATTAGGTTGTGGTGTTTTGTAGTTGGATTAGTGACACTCCTAGTGGAACCACTTGTGGGGTAAGTTGTTCAGGTGGTTTGTACCCTTGAGTTGGATGTGTTTTGGAGTGAGAAGAGTGCTTTGTTTTGTGGATTTTTCTCCCCAATCATTGTCCTATATTTCCCCCTTGTACCCCCTAAAATTGGAGGCAAAAAATTAGTTTTTGTGTGGCCAAAACAGGCTGCATAGTTTGGCCACATTGTTTACTAAACCATGCAGCCAAACCGTGTAGGGTGTCCACATCATTAAAATTTGGAGTTTTTTTTACCATTTTCCCTTCCAGAAATAAACCAAATACGCCCCACTCTTCTCTATTTTATTAACTACCTCCATGTAAATCCTCTTTTCTCTCTCAACCTCCCTTGGAACACATTTTTTAAAGGATATTTGATGGGGGAAACATCAAAATCACGCAATTAATTCTTTCTCTCTTTGATTTCTTTCATTTCCTTAGGGTTTATTTCACCCATTTTTGAGTTCAAAAATGTCCATAAGTTAGGGTTCATACCTAGGGTTTAACATCTTGTCTTTAGGGTGAAATATTTAGGTTTTAGGTTTCTTTTCACTTCTTTGTGGTGCGGCGGTGGCTCGGTTGATGTTTCACACCAATATTTGAGGATTTCGACACTTTAGGTAAGTGATTCCATGTGTAATCATTTATTTTTGAGTTATAATGATTTATTTAATTATTTTTAATGTTTTTTATATGTTTTTCATTGTGTGAAAACCATTTTACATGGAGTTTGTTAAGTGGATAATTTTATAGTTGCACTTTTTCTTTAAATTGGATGTTTTTCATGTGTAACTATTGTTGTAAAATTTGGGTTTACTTTATAACATATGAAAGTGGTTTATTAAATGTTTTTTGGGATTCTAATTGTGATTTGGTAGGGTCTTGGTATGATTTTGGGTTTAAAAAAGGGTTTTTAATGGGTTTTATGTGTAAAACCTTGTTATACTTCATGAAGGTGTTTTATGAAAATGTTTGTCTTTCATGTGTATATTTTGTGATATTATTTGAGAAACTTTTATTGAACTTTATAGTGGTTTATTAAATGTTTATTGGGATGCTGATTCTGTTTTGGATTGGTATTGGTTTGATTTTGGCCTTGAAAGAGGGTTTTGAAATGGGTTTGTATGCAAAACATGGTTATACCCCTTGGGTTGGTTTTATGAAAATTGTAAATTATTCAATGAGTTACACATAATGTACATAAGATGTTTATGTACTGTTTTGGTGGGTGTGTGTTCTTAAAATTTGTTTTTGAAAGATAAAGTGTTTAGTTGTCAGGTCAAATGATTTGATAATGTTTTATAATTTGTCGAGGAAATTTATGAAATTGTGATGTGGGTGCAAAACATGTTTGTGGGATGTTATTTGTGAGTGTGAGGTGAAAAATAGTTTTTTTTATGAAATAAGTATGATTTGATATGTGTGTGGGATGTTTTGTGGATTGGAATGTCTTGGAAAGGTTTATATAAAATAGTTTAAAGGATTTTTCGAGGTGTTAAAGAGATTTGAAAATTGTTGTGGGCTATTTTAGTGTGAGTGTGATTTAAAAATGAATTTGAATGAAAAAGTGGATTATGTGACTTGTGTGATATAAATGTGGGATGTTCAATGAATATTTTGTGTGGAAGAATAATTTTCATGTGAAAATTATGTTTCATGGCTTGTTGAACTTGTTTGATCACAAGAGGGAAAGTCAGGTATCTAGGTGGGTGGACGTGTACTAGTATTCTAGTGATCCCATGGGGGTTTTTCCACAGTTTCACATAGAAAGATTGGAATTGACAACACTAACTAAACTATAATGATGATGATTATGGGGTACCACTATTTCATGGGTATGATCCCTACTAGTGTCTCATGTTCATGAGAACAGATATTGTGATGGTTACTTTCACCGAGATATGAGGTACCTAGGACCCATAGTGAGCTAGTGTCTAGGGGTTATTTCTTATTGCTTATGCTCATTGGATGATTTTTCTTACCATCGGCATATAGTATGTTTGTATATAAAATTTAGTAGATTTGTTCTTTTATTTAAAAGTGTTGATTCTTTGAAATAGCCCACTTGAAAACTATTTTTATTTAAAGTTTCATCCTTTCGAAATTGTAACTAGATTTTCTTGTTTAAAAAACTTGCCAGATTTTCATCTTTGATTTTTTATCACACATAATATCTTAGTGTTGGAATAATACTAGGATATGGACCACAACCTACATAAAAAATTTGGTGTAATTATACTTGGTTATTTTTTTCGTAGGTTTGGGTACAACTTTTGTGCCAATGATTCAGGATTTTAGCGGTCCATCATGATGAAGTGTTGTAAAGATGGCTTGAGGGCGGTTCCACATTCCATGTTGAGGTTCATGGGATATTTTTTTGTTTTGTACCTTTGTAATGGTCTTTGAAATTTTTTTTAAATTATGTAATTCAGTTCTGAAATTTATTGAAAGATGTTTTGGTTTGAAAAATCCAGATTTGTTTCAGGGGATTTGTTTGTCATTGTATGTTTATAAACATGGATAAATCATTCCCAGTTATCATTTTATGGTATATGGGAACTTTTTCTAGCCCATGGAGGTCAAGAACACGCTTTGTGACTTTCCACGGGCCTAGTTGGGTGCTGGTTTTGATGGCGAACAGATTCAGTTCGTGACAAAATTGTATCAAAGGCGGTTCACACTCTTTGGGTTATGTTATTTGGGGTAAAATTGGGAGATTATGGAGCTAGGACTCTTGGGACTTGACGTTCCAGTTATAGGTATTGTGCCTAGCCATCACACCTTATGACGGGATTCGAGTCTCCAGAGGAATTTTGTATTTATCTGAGTCCCTGGGTTTTCTTGGATTGATGATGATTAGGGGAAATGAAATGAGAGTTGGGTCAATGGTCTCAGTGAGCTTGTAGGGCATGGAAATCCATGTGGATCCATGTATATTTTCCTAGAACACTATCTGTGATGGTGATGTTATTGTAATATGGATACCAACCATATGTCCAAGTCACCCACTGAAACTAGTTTCTCCTCACATTTTCTTGTGTTATTTAGTTTTGAAATCTTGGAAGTTCAGTTTTAAATCAAAAATGACATGGTTTTAAGAAGCGAAAAGTTTTTGTGAAATTATTTTCTAATAAATATGGAATGGTTCAATTTTTGAAATGGTGGAACTGAATTTTCAGAATTATTTTGAAAAGGAACATGGTTTGTTTACACCTCTTTTGAAAGCAGGAACTATGTTAAAGTTGGTTTTGAAATATTGTTCCCAAGAGAGTTTTCTAAACTATAAAAAGGTGTTTTAATGGGATGGGATGTTTTGAAATTTATGTGAATAGATTGAAATTGGTTTTTAATTTGAACAATTGGGTATTTCTGAAATGTTTTTTAAGATTTAAATTGGTATTTTGATCGCTTGGTTAGTGATCTTGATAAAAAGTATTTATTTTTTGACCATTTTGGTTTTTAAAAGTGGAAAGAATTTTTGTTTTAACCCTTGTAATTTTCATGAGAGACCACATGAATGGTGTTATATAGGATGGTGGATGGTTAATGGTATGGATGGATGAGTACCGGGATGGATATAAGGAGAGTGCCCAGTGTGGCATAGAAACATGCATGTGTGAGGCCCATGGGATACCATTGGTGGATACAATAACTGATAAACCATTTATTTTCAAAGAAATGAATTTAAAGTAAAACATGTTGTCTTGATGACTGGTTTGGGAGGGTATGTAATATTTGTTTTTGAAAATTTTGATTTTGTGGGATGTTTTGAGTCCAAGAACCCCTCCTGTTTGTAAGGTGTTTTGGGTTTCTGTTCATTCGGTAATCTTTGTTGAAGGGTTGGTTAGTGGTATATTTTGAGAAAAGTTTGTAAAGAATTTATGGTGGTTACCCTCATCGGTTTGGTTCTGGTTTTTTGCATGTTTTGACCAATGGACCATCTTGGTTGGGTCCTTAGGTTCTACGGTTGGACAAGGTACGCCCCCATTTAGGGATAGTTCACGACTGAAGTGTAACCCAAATTGTTTTTCCATTGAAAAATACTCCTATTAATAAATATAAGGAATATTTTTATCGATCTTTGTATAGTGATTTTACATCATTTCCTTTCTTTGATTTGTGGATCATCTTATAGCAGGAGAGTGCTCGTAGAAGGTTGAAATAAGACTTAGTATCTTAATTAACCTGATTCATCGAAGGTGGAAGTGGTATGGGGTTATTAGTGTGGATGAGTGTTTGGATGATGTTTAAGAGGGCGTATGGGTCCTTTCCAGTCTCTTCATAACAAGAGTTCACGTTAAACCACAAGTCTGGGAAATTTGGTCATGAGAGGCTATTATGTCCACTTTCTGGAATTGTGTGTTGTTTGGGGACTTGACATCAAGTCCCTTTCCATTTATTGTTTCTATCATTTTCAATGGTCATGTTCAGTGATTCCTTGTAATGTCGTCTGCTCATTTTACTATAAAGGTAAAGGTATTTCAATCCTATTAGAGTCTCTATTAGGTTGGTAGTATGTATCCCTTTGAAAAAAACTTCAAAATCCTCTATTTTAGAGGAAGGTGATTATATGTGTCCTTTACTTATATTGTTTCTCACCCAAATAAACAAGGTGTAATGTGTGTGAATCTTATAAGACCTTGTTTCAGTGAAATGATGGGTTAGGGTAAGGTGAGTTCGGAATGTGTTATGTCTTGGTAAACTTATCGGGGATTTTGGTGTAGTTGTTTGTATCACCAGAAGAAGAATTTTTGTTCAGAGGGTTGCCAAAGCCTAACTATGAGGCCGAAGATGCTTCAATCATTTGAGCTCCATCCATAGGTTCTGGAGTGAAGCTGGTGCATAGTTAGGGGAACTCTCAGGGTCATTCAAACACTTGTACAAATTCCTATACTTAGTATAAAATATGGGAATAGTTTAAACATTTGATGTCCTCATGGTTGAGCACATGGTTTGTTCATGATTAGTAGTGATCATGTGCAAGGAATCCATGCGGAAATAATGATTTGCACGGTTAGCACATGACTTCCCAAACTGTGCGGACTAACCAAGTGGACGTACCAACTCTTTATGTTTTGGGATCATTCCATGCCATCCCATACTGGTCAGTTAAGATGGTTGGTTCTTATGGTGGGGATACCCACTATAAATTTTATGGAAGTTCTTTTGGAAACGGTCTAATTGGACTTTACCCCTTGTATCTGGGAGTCCATTTGGGCCTCCCCTATTAGCGCCCTGATCCTATCTTGGGAAATATAGAGTTTCCTCTTATGGTAGGTAGCCATTTGTGTCTCCCCATAAAATTGACTCATATTAGTCCTTGTTCTTGGCTTGGTATTACGTATTCTTGTTCGGAGCTATCTAACTACCTACATCTTCCTTGGGTAAATTTTGGGATTGGAGAATGCCCAATGGTTTGGATAAATAAAGGTTAGTGTAAACTTTTTTGTTGTTGTTGTTCATTTGAGTAAATTGTTGGAGTCCTATTTGAATAGTGTATGAGGAGTTTTCTATATGGATAAAGTATGAATTTTATTGATTGTATCAGGAAAGTGGATCACATTTTGGTTTATGAGAGTATTCCTTCCTTAATTTAACACTATAGGTGTTTTGGCCTTTGGGGGAGAAGATAGGAAAAGGAGTACATATTGGTTTCTCAGTTGGGTTTGGTTTTTTCTTGGGCCTTGCTGTGGATTTATGGGGGTGGAAATATTTATGGTGGGGATAATTTCCATACCTGGATTTTCAGTTCCATGCTTTGGTTCAAATCCTCTTTCGGTTCTTAGCTTTCTCTTGGTTTATAGGTGTTCAGGGTTTGAAATTTTGGTGTCTCGTGTGTTCTTGATCTATGACCCTGGTCTTGGGGGTCTAGTGTGGTATTCGGACTCCAGGTTTTTCAAATGTATGGTATGATATTGTGGTGTTTTGGAGTTTTATTAGTGAAACTCTTAGTGGCACCACTTGTGGGGTAAGTTGTTGAGGTGGTTTGTACCCTTGAGTTGGATGTGTTTTGGGGTGAGAAGAGTGCTTTGTTTTGTGTATTTTTCTCCCATATACTTGGCCTATCTTTCCCCCTTGGTTTCACCCTTATACCCCCTAAAATGTTAGGCACAAAAATACTTTTTCGGTGGCCAGAACAGGTCGTACGGTTGAGCCACATGGTTTACTAAACCGTCCATCCAAAATGTGTTAGGTGTCCAGCTCATTTAAATTTTGATTGTTTTGACCCATTTACCCTTCCACAAATAAACCAAATCCACCCCTATCTTCCCCATTTCATGCCCTACCTCCATGTACAACCTCCAATCTCTTTCAACCTCCCTTGGAGATCATTTTGGAAGGAGGTATTTGATGGGGGAAACATCAAAATCATGCAAGTAAGTCTTTCTCTCTTTGATTTCTTCCCTTTCCTTAGGGTTTCTCTCACCCTTTCATGAGTTCTAAAATTTTCATAAGTTAGGTTTCGTACCTAGGGTTTAAATTCTTGTCTTTTGGGTAAAATATCATGGTTTTAGGTTTCTTTTCAATTTCTTGAGGTGCGGCGGTGGTGCAGTTGATGTTTTGCACCAAGATTTGAGGGTTTCAACATTTCTGTAGGTGATTCCATGTGTAATAATTTATTAATGAGTTATAATTTATGATTTAATTATTTTTAATGTTCCTTATATTATGTTCACTGTTTGAAAACCATTTTTGAAGGAGTTTATTAAGCGGTTAATTTTATAGTTTCAATTTTGCTTCAAATTGGGTGTTTTTCATGTGTAACTCTTATTGTAATATTTGGGTTTAGTTTATAACATATAAAATTGGTTTATTAAATGTTTTTGGGGATGAAAATTATAATTTGGTAGGTTCTTGGTGTGCTTTTGGGTTTAAAAGAGGGGTTTTGAATGGGTTTTATGTGTAAAACCTTGTTATACTTCTTGAAGGTGTTTTATGCAAATGTGTGTTTTTCATGTGTATCTTTTGTGGTATTATATTAGGTAATTATATAGAACTTTAGAGTGGTTTAATAAATGTTTCTTGGGATTCCAATTCTGTTTTGGATTGGTATTTGTGTGATTTTGGCCTTTCAAGAGGGTTTTGAAATGGGTTTGTATGCAAAACATGGTTATACCCCTTGGGATGGTTTAATAAAAATTGTAAATGATTCAATGAGTTACAGAAAGTGTACAAAGGATTTTTATTTACTGTTTTGGTGGGTTTATGTTCATAAAATGATTTTTTTTAAAGATAAAGTGGTTAGTTGTGATGTCAGACATTTTGATAATGTTTTTTAATTTGTCGAGGTGATTTATGAAATTGCAATGTGGGTGCTAAACATGTTTGTGGGCTGTTTTGTGTGAGTGTGATGTGAAAAATGGAATTCGTTTATGAAATAACTATGATGTGATATTTGTGTGGGATTTTGTGTGGTTTTTAATATCTTTTAAAGGTTTTATAAGTATTTTAAATGATTTTTTGATGTGTTAAAGATATGTTAAAAGTGTTGTGGGCTATTTTGGTGTGAGTGTGATTTAAAAATGAATTTGAATGAAAAAGGGTATTATGTGGTTTCTATGATATTAATATCGGCTGTTTGGTGAATGTCTAATTTGGAAGTGGTATTCACATGTGAAAATTATGTTTCATGGCATGTTGAACTTGTTTGAGCACAAGAGGTAAACCCAGGTATCTAGGTGAGTGGGCGTGCACTAGTATGCTAGTGATCATGTGGGGTTTGGACTCAGTTTCATGTAGCAAGTTTGACACTAACAACACTAACTAAACTATGATGATTATGATGATGATGGGGGACCACTAGGTTATGGGTATTATCCCTACTAATGGCTCTTGTTCATGATAATAGATATTGTGATGGTTACTTTCATCGAGATATGAGGTACCTGGGACCCACAATGAGATAGTGCCTAGGGGATATTTCATTTTTCTTGTGCTCATTGGATGATTTGTGATTACCATTATAATAAAATATGTTTGACTAGAAAATTCATTATATTTGGTATTTTATTTAAAAGTGTCAATTATGTATAATAGCCCACTTGAAAACTGTTTTTATTTAAATTTTCATCCTTTAGAAATTGTAACTAGCATTACTTGTTTAACAATCTTGAAAGATTTTAATCTTTGAATGTCTATCACAAGGATTCTCTTAGTGGTGGTATCCTAATGGGCTTTGGCTCACACCCTACTTACACCTTTGGGTGTAAGTATACTTGGTTATTTTTGTCATAGGTTTGGGTACAGATTTTGTGCCAATGGTTTGGGTTTTTAGTTGTCCATCGTGATGCGGTGTTGTGGAGATGGCTTGAGGGAAGTGCCTCTTTCCATGTGGTTGTTCCTGGGATATTTATTTTGGTTTTGTAACGTTTTAATGGTCTTTTAACATTGTTTTAAATTATGTAATTCAGTTCTGAAATTTAGTGAAAGAGGTTTTGGTTTGAAAAATACAGATTTGTGTTGTGGTATTTGTTTGTCTTTGTATGTTTATAAACTTGGGTAAATCGTTCCCCATTCTCATTTTATGATACCTGAACATTTTTGCCAACTCATGGGGATTAGGAATGCCCTTTACGACTTTCCACAGGCTGGGTCGGGTGCTACTTTTGATGGTGATCAGATTCGGTTCGTGAATCCTAGATTATTCACTATCTAAATATAAAATATTATATTATTTTGAATGATGATTTGGATGATATGGTCCCCTCAATAAAATTAATCTGAACTATGGATTGATTTAATGTTATTTTTTTAATGCTTTAGTTGGGCTATATAATGGAGTAACTTAATATTTATTTTTTACATAATAAAGGAAAACAAGTTGTGGTGCATTAAATTGGGATTATAGGAAATTGAGATTATTTATATTTCAACATAATAGAAAATTCAAAGTTTATCCAAGATACAAGAAAAAAATTTAGGTCTTTATCCCAGATAAAAATGACCCTCTAAATATCTTTCAATATCTAGATCTTGGTGAATGATATCTAGAAAAATATTATATGAATTATTACAAAGAAAATAAGTTGAATTTTATTAGAATATTGAAATTCATGATGAAAATATTAAATAGGTATTAAAATTGATGAATTTAAACATGCTCCCATGTTGCATTCAATATCGAATCATGAACATATAGATGAAAATGTGAATATTTTATGAATAAAATAGTGTTATATGCTATTTAAAAATATTGATTGAATGTGAATTATCATCCTCTAAAACACCATCCCCTCTTTAACACTCAAGGATTGAATTTTAACAAAAATATTGAAATATATTTTCACTTTGGTACCCAGAATGGATGATCTGGCTGAGTTTGTTTATCTCTATTAGGTTATACATATTATTCTCCAAAACAGTGTATATCAAATATTATAATTGTTAGAAATATCATTTTATTCAAGATATAGTATATTAAAATGTTTTATATTGGATCCCTCCCACAATCACACCCTCTTCATTTCTTATACTTTTGGTTTTTATTATTTTAATTATCAAGATAATTATTATCATGTGGATATTCATTTAAAAAATTCATAATATAAAAAACCAATAAATATTTGTTGTATAATCACCCAATTCATTTATCATTCTTATTCTAGGATGTTCAAATATTTTCATAAGCAACACAGTAGTAATAACATTAATAGTTTTTTCTTTGCAAACAATAAATATCTGAACAATCACTTCTATTCAATTTTAACCCAGTCAAGATCTTCCATTAGTCATTATTGGGACTTGGATATTATTCTCATAATGATTTTCATTATCCTCACATATTCACCTATCAATTAATTGTCGAACAAAATCATTCACTTTAATCTCCACATCATCCTAAAGTCTTATAGTGATATTCATTGCTATAAAAAACATGGAATTATTCCTCATAGTAAAACATATTCATCTTCTTCAATATTTATTACTAAATGGATAGAATCCTGATTATAGTAGTAACTGTGATATTAAAATAACTATGAAATAGTGAAATAAACGTTCGTAAGTTCCTCTAGTGAATCTAATATGAGGTTATATTTAATATGAGATGAATTTATTTTCTGCTACATTTAGTCACATGCACATTTGTATCTTCTAAAATTAAACTAATGTGATCTCAGATCAAACATCCATAGTTCCTTTAATCATTAATATATAACACCTCATTATTCTTATATTTCTCTGTTTGTTCTTCTTTAATCCTAAATGATCTAGTTCTTATGGGTTTTAATATCACACATGCTTCAATTGATTCCTATAAAGCTCATTTACCCTAATAAGATTTATAAATAGATTTTGAAAATAAATGTTATCCATAGTCAAACTTGAAAACAGTTGGTTTATTCTCATCTATAAATTAATTATTCAATAATCCATATTCAATAATATTACATTAACTACAACCCTATGGAAATCAACTCTAAATATTCTTATCAACCCCAAATCACTTCAAAAAAATTCATTAGAATATTATCAAACCAATTCTAGTTAACTAATCCCTTTAATAAAAATTACGAGAAACATTAAAACATCATGAAAACATCACATTATATTTTTAATAACATTAAATGAACAAAAATCATAACTAGAATAAGTTAAAATATCATCATTCATATCTCATATTGGCCTCAATAAATGATAAAAAATGTAAAGACCTGGAAAATTCCATATAATTGTTTTTAATTATTTGGGATTATTACGAGTATGAAAAAATTGATGGTGTGTGATTCTGAGGCATGGTGTGCCCAGAATGAATTTTTGAACTTTTTTAAGGTATTTTCAGTAAACATGTGAGAAGGATTTTCAATCTTTTGAATCCTTTCTCGGATCAAAAATCTTAGGGCACTGTTGAATCCAGCATGTCATGATTCACCTAAAAATGACTTAACTTTGGCTAGTGAGGACTGAGTGAAAGAGTAAATTTTTGGGACTTTTTGAGAAAATAAAATAAAATAATTTAAAATAATTATATTATTCTTTTCTCTCCATTGCATGGAAGATGGTGATGATATGGGGCAGCAACGATACGACGATGAGGAACATTAATGAAACACATGGATGACCCATATTCCGCAACATAACAATGAATTAAATGGTGAAAAACAGCGATGCTATTTCATAAATGAAATAACATAATGACATGACATCACAGAATTACGGAAACATTGTAGCATGGTTATATAAGTAGTTCGACGTGCCGGGAAAAATAAGGAGGGAGGATTATGAGGATTCTTGGGTGAAGCTCTGATGCACTTCCACCCCAGCGAAGAATGACTAACGACAAATAATTCCTTTTGATGGTCTGAACCAGGAAGTGCCCTCGATACCATAAACCCTTGAGGATGAAAGTGTGGAATTGAACATCATAAAAGGTGGGGGTTTACATGCTTTGATGTTACCTCCCTTCTTGTTCTTAAAGAATACAATGAACATGGAACAACTGACTAATGGGTTGATCTGCGTCTCATCTAATCAAGTGGGTGGTTATTTCGGGGTCTTAAATTACGGGATTACTGTTTCTTTTGACTATTATAAATTTTCCTCATGATTAAAATTCTAACATGGAGGGCGCGGAACGAAACCAACATGGCCCGGACCCTCCACTAAACATTTCCTTGGTGCGTTCTTCATGGTGGAGCAACGAATGTGGCTGAAAGGCATTTTTGAGGGCCGCGAAACAATGGCAGCATCCCAAGAGGACCGTAGGCGCATCTGAAAGGAAGATAAGATCACCAGGGCTCACTCGGTGGCCAACAGTAGAAACGGCGATGCGGCACCGGTGCGGCGGCACCTACGACCGGCATTGGCGGATGAGGGTGGTGGCTGGCAATCGCCGACCATGGTGGAAGAGTGGAAGAGCAGCACCGCTCGGCGCCACAGTGGTCAGATAAGCGACCGGAAGCATCCGGCTAGGGAGGCGGAGGCGGTGTGATCTTGTGCGCTGCATTGAAGGGACGGAACTTGAAGTTGTGTTGGTGGTGAGCTGTAAGGGACCCACCTCCTACAGGTCCCATGGGTGACGAGGCGGTGCTAGTTGGTGCTGCCAATCAGGGAGTCGAATGGCACACCTCGTGTAGGGCATGCTTCCAGGTTGGGCCAGTCTTTGGACTAGCGGGCTGAGCTCATCATGGGCTATTCCTGTCGCGGTCCGATCCCAACCGTGTCGGGTCGGTCCGACCGGGTCGGACCGGAACCAGACCCCTCTCGGGCCTAGAAATTCTTAAGTGACCGTATCTCGCAAACTGGATGTCTGTTTGATGAAACATATGTGGCGTTGTTATCCCTGGAGCAAGAAAGTCCTTTTGATTTACTCCATGAGAGTTTTGGAGAAAGTTGGAGTATGGCCGGGTTGGATCGACTTTGAATCCAACCGGGCCCTCGACACTAAAATGCTTGTAACTAACAGATCGAGCGTCCGATCAACGCGTCGTATGTGTCATAAGGACCCTTGTGACAAGATAGTCCTTTAGAGATACTCTTAGTGAGTTTTGATGGAGTTTTATGTGTGACCTGGGTTGGATCATACTTGAATCCAACCAGGCCCTTTTTTCATAAGTGCCCATATCTCACAGACCGGGCGTCTGATCCACGCGCCATCTATCACGTTGGGACCCCTATGACTGGGCGTTCACTTGGGTATGATTTTTTCAAGACTTATTAAGAGTTGAAATACGACCTATGGCTTGAGGAATAGAGTCTTCCGAAGATCAGGCGTGCTTTGTGAGAGAATCTAGTGGCTGGCTGTGACATAAAGAAGAAGAGCACCCAATACGGGTCAATATCAGAAAATCCAGAGTGGGATGATCTAGTTGTATGACTAATAATCCCTACCTCTATACCAGTGACCAATACAGGTCAGGAAAAGAGACCAATACAGGTCTTTACCAGTGACCAATACGGGTCAGCACCAGCCACCAATACGGGTCAGCACCAGCGACCAATACGGGTCAGCACCAGTGACCAATACAGGTCAGTACCACCGACCAATATGGATCAGCATCTAGTGCCCAATACGGGTCAGTATATAGTGACCTATATAGGTCATCAGCGAAGTTACTACTAATAAGATGAGCTGGATTTACGACTAGTCATCCCTATCCTAGAATCCTTGAAGTTATACCATAAGAGTGAGTTGTCTCTTTTTCTTTATGCTTCATGATTTAGATCATTATTGTGATTTTAACTTTGTGAAATATCTTGTGATGTTTTCCTCTATGGATTAATGAGATACCTTCAGGGGTCTCGGGGTCCCCTAATAGGTATTGTTATACTCACCCCTACACGGGATCCGCCTGCACCTGTGTGTCTGGTGCAGACTACTGATGCTCTGAGGCAGACTTTGGAGGTTTGGGACATGGTGGAGCTTGCTTCAATGGGCGTAGTTGAGATCCTCTTCTTTGACTTCAGACTTATAGCTACTACCATCCAGGTACAGCTCCAGGGCATATTAAAAAATGATTTACTTTCTTTTCAGTTTCTAGGGATTGTATTTCGGCCCACTGTTTTCAGTTTACAGCTGTACTTGTGGTTGTACTTTAATCTTGTGGTTGTACCTTACTTTTGTAGGTTGTTTACTTATGTTTCAATTTTTGAGTGTGTAAATATCTCTAAGGCAATTCCTTCCCTGTTCGGGAGAAGTATTTAGGTGCCGGTCACCAACCCCTGGCCTATTGAAGGCGGGCTTTGGGAAGTCATGTCTGAGCCCCATGGGACGGTTCGTGACAAAGTGGTATCAAAGGGAGGTAGGTTATACCAAAATAAGTAAGAGTCTAATTTTAATGAGTCAATGGGGTAAAGTGTCTTGATTTTGGTTTTTAGTATAGGGAGTTCAGTGTTGGTGTGGCAGCCGACATATCCATACACCAAGACCATGATTTTTTTTTCAACTCGGTACATAAAAACACCGGTTGCTAGTGTTTTGAAAAGTTCTCTTGATCTTTCTTAAGTCAGCTCACCAGGTATAACTTATTGACCATGGCACATCTATTTCTTATATGATGCCTCCACGAAGACAACTAGACAATATTCTATATAGAGATCATGACAGTGGCACACTGAGTGACTTGGCGTCAATACAGGGACCACTTGCAGTGATGGAACCTTTAGGTGGTGTACCAGCACCACCACCACACGTTGAGTAGTAGATGCTACCAATGGATCATGCACACAGGATGAGTGAATTTCATGAGTTCCAGAGATAGAGGCCTCTGATTTTTCGAGGTGAGATTGACCCCTAGGCAGTATAGGTCTTGATTGAGGTGGTTTCTCAGGTCTTTTTCTTAGTTGAAACACCCACTGAGCAGGTGGCGATCTTGGCCGCTATCCTTCTTCGGGGCTTAGCAGGACATTGATGGATCTAAATGCTCTAGGTGCATGAGGAGATGACCCTCACCTGTCAGGATATTGAGATCCATTTTAGGTCGGAGTTCATGCCAGCAACACTATGCTCTGGGTGTATTCAGGAGCTGCTGCATCTACAGTAGTGCAGCTAGACTGTGACTCAGTACTTGGTGAGATTTACTGACCTCTACTGATACTCCACCAACATGGTATGAGGCCATTACTTCAGGGACCACACCTTTGAGCAAGTTCTCTGATGAGAGATCATACCTACGATAATTTCTCTCAGCATCCCGACACTGGCTGGGGTAATAGAGAAAGCGTTGCTAATAGAGAGCTTCGTTGCCAAGTTGACACTGATAGAGAGAGCCCTTAGCAGATGATCGGTAGCAGAGTCATCTATAGCTTGCAGTAGACAGACGACACAGAAGCCCAATCAGGATAGACCTTCTAGAGGGTGACCCCGATACACAGGGTCAGAGGTGCGAGGCTCAAGAGCCCGAGAGAGCCACCAATGAGGCATGATCTATTTTTCCTATAGGGGATAGGGTCACGGATCTAGTGACTTTATAACTCCCCATGCTGATGATTGGAAGATGGTTGAGGGTCCACAGAGGAAATGACAGTGGATGAGCATGAGAATCATCCAAGCAGTGAACAATACAGGGGGGTAGGACGTGCAACAGGTGGTGGTTGGGGTCACCAGGCACTACCACCACCACCCCCAGGCATTCCACCATGAGATCAGCGAGCAGGTTGATGGGGATAGGCCCAGCTATAGGCAGTAGAGGCTCATGAACCTGACGTCCATGAGATGATACGAGGTACAATCTATATCTTTTCTACTTTATCAGTAGTTCTTATCAACATAGGTGCTAGCCATTCATTCTTTTCCACAGACTTAGTTCGGGACTCTGAGATTCCGATTGAGCTTTTAGCTCGACCTTTTCATCTGGATACTTCCACAGGAGGAGATTCAATGATCACACACTGGTTCTAATAGTGTGATATTACTCTCATAGGAGATATTTTCATATTCAATCTTCTAGAAGCAGCATTGAAGCCCTACAACATCATTCTGGGCATGGACTATCTATCAGCAGTTCACACACAAATTGACAGCTTGAGACATACAGTGTGATGTATGTGCAGAGAAAGAGGCCAATTTTCTTTTGATGGTGATAAGGAAAATATAGAAGTATGAGATGGACTTGCGCTTAAGTGTGTGCAGCTGATTACATATCATTTGTCTTGTACGTCCTTCAATACGGTGGATGAGGTGAGTCTACAGTTCTGGGTGGTGGTGTAAGAGTATGAGGTCATCTTTACAGAAGATGTCCTTGGACTAACTCCCCTTAGAGAGGTAGACTTCTGCATTGAAATGTACCCAAGAACATCACCGATATCTACACTATTATATCATATGGCCCATGTGGAGCTCCGGGAGATGAGGGTACAGTTGGAGGAATTATAGATGAATGGATTCATAAGGCCCAGTGTTTCTCCATAGGAATCCATGGTGTTGTTTTCCAAGAAGGCAGACGGATGTTTGAGGCTATTCATGGACTTTCGGTGCCTAAACCAGGTGGTTATGAAGAACAAGTATCCTCTTCTGAGGATTGATGATCTATTTGATTATTTGAAAGGAGCGAAGTGGTTCTCGAAGATAGACCTCAGATCAGGATATCAACAACTTCGTGTGCGGGATGAGGAAATCTCAAAGACGACCTTCAGATGTTGGTACAGACATTATTAATACCTAGTGATGTCGTTTGGTGTGATTAATTCCCCTACAGTGTTCATGGGTCTTATGAACATGATCTTTCATACCTGCTTTGACCGGTTTTTAGTGGTCTTCATCGACGACATCTTGGTGTACTCAACATCCGAGGAAGAGCACACTGTATACTTGATGTTTGTTCTGGACACACTCTGGGAGAACTAGTTATATGGGAGGCTCTCTACGTGTGATTTCACGATACGAAAGGTCCACTTCTTGGTACATGTCATCTCAAAGACTGGATTTGTGGTAGACCTATCAAAGATCAATGCATTACTTTCTTGAGAGCCACCCAGGAGTGTTATTGAGGTGCATAGATTCCTTGGATTAGAAGGCTACTATTATAGGTTCGTACCCAATTTCTTCAGAGTATCAGCACCTATGGATTCATTGAAGAATAAGGGGAAACCCTTCTTATGGTTAGAGACATTCCATTAGAGATTTCAACAGCTTAGGTAGTGCTTGACCATCGCTCCCATCCCTAGGTTTCTAGAGGAGGGCACTGGCTACGTGATTTACAATGATGCATCAGGGGATGGACTCGGTTGTGTCTGGATGAAAGGTGATGCAGTGATTGCTTATAGCTCACAACAAATGAGGACTAATGAGAAGAATTATACGACTCACGACTTGGAGTTGGAAGAAGTAGTCTTCATACTGAAGATGTGGTGACAATACTTAATGGGAGAGAAGTTCATTGTTTACTCAGACCAAAAGAGTCTTAAATATATCTTCATACAGAAAGATCTGAATCTGAGATAGAGAAATTGGCTAGAGTTTCTACAGTACTATGGCTTTGAGATAGTCTATATTCCTGGGAAGGGTGACATAGTGACAGATGCACTTATCCAGGGATCGATTTCGCAGCTACTGAATAAGGCTCCAGAGTAGTTAGCCTCAATTCAGATATCCTATGTGGATAGAGATGAGACAGTATACCTCTAGTCGATAGTAGTTTCCACTCCACTCTTTCATCAAGTCCGGGAGGTGAAACTCGGAGACAGAAGCTGTGAGACTACACGTGCTCAGATATCCTCAGGCCATGCACCTGATGGCTAGTCTGAAGGTGGGGAGCATGCTATCCTTTTCAAAGGATGTATAGTTTTACCAGTGGTTCTATGAGATATAGTGCTGAGGGAGTTCCATACATCCCCCTTGGTAGTAAATCCAGGCGTGATAAAGATGTATCATGACCTTCGACGTCAGTACTGGTGGCTAGGGATGAAGAAAGTTGTGGTGAAGTTTGTTTCTAGATGCCTCACTTTCTATAAAGTGAAGGCCGAGCACCAGGTATCAGTAGTCTTGACCCAACCCCTCAAGATACCAAAGTGGAAGTAGGAATGGATATCGATGGACTTCGTGATGGGTTTATCACGTAAATCCAGAGGTAACGATACCATATGGGTGATCGTTGAACGACTCACCAAGTTGGCCCACTTTCTTGCTATTCGATAGAAGGGTTCGGTAGAGAGCGTGGGACGTCTCTATGTTTATGAGATCATGAGACTTCACAGGGTTCCTTCGAAGATAGTCTCAGACCATGACTCATGTTTTACATCCCATTTGTGTAAATTATTGTAGGAGGCTTTTGGGACTCAAATTCACTTGAGCACAAATTTTCGCCCGGTGATAGATGGTCAGACTGAGTAGACCATCCAGACCATGGAGGATATGCTTCATGCATGTGTCCTAGATTTTGGTCTCTATTGGGAGGACCACCTACCCTTGGTGGAGTTCGCGTACAAAAACATCTATTAATCCACCATTTGTATGGGCCCTTTTGAGGCATTGTATAAATGACAATGCAGATCACCCTTATATTGGACGGATCCAGGAGAGACAGCACTAGTGGGCCCATAGATGGTATGGGACACCAATGAGAAGGTGTAGGTCATTTGAAAATAGATGAAGACTGCACAGATCTGACAGAAGTCCTATGCTGATAATAGACAGAGACTACTATAGTTCAAGGAGGGGGACCACATATTCTTGCGAGTCTCCCCTTGATGGTAAATATAGAGATTTGGCAGAGGAAGAAAACCCTCGCCGATGTTTATCATTCCATTCCAAATACATGGTAGGATTGGCAAGGCGACATACCACTTGGAACCGATACCACAGTTGGAGAGGGTGCACGACGTCTTCCACATATCCAAGTTGAGGAGATACGTGAATGACCCATCTCATGACATCGACCATGGAGAGATGGAGATTAATGATGGGGTGAATTTTGCAGAGTACCTAGTGGAGATAGAGGATCTATAGGAGAAGATCCTTTGTGGGTGGTCGATACCTTTGGTGTACATTCTGTGGTAGCACAGGAATCTCTAGGAGAGCACATGGGATCGAGAGGCTCATATGTGTGTTTGGTACCCCCATTTGTTAACCTACTTTTGTTGTAACGTTTTGGGGAAGAAAATCCCTAAGGTGGGAAGAATGTTAAGACTCGGAATATTCCATATAATGTTTTTAATTATTTGGGATTATTATGAGTCTCGAAAAATTGATGGTGCGTGATTCCAAGGCCCGGTGTGCTCGAAATGAATTTTTGAACTTTTTTTAAGGTACGTTTAGTAAACGTGCGAGCAGGATTTTATATCTTTTGACTCATTACTAAGATTTAAAATCTAAGGGCACCATTGAATCTGGAACTCTGGGATTTTCCTAAAAATGAATTAACTTCGGCCGGAGAGGGACGAGTGGAAGAGTTAATTTTTGGGACTTTTCGAGAAAAAATAATAAAATAATTTAAAAGATTTATTTTAATCTTTTCTATCTACTGCATGGCAGTTGGAGACACTACAGTGTAGTGAAGATGAGACAATGGGGTACATTAATGAAATACTTGGTTGACTCGTATTCTGCAACATAATAGTGAATTAAATGGTGAAAAAAAAGACGATGCTTTATAAATGAAAAAACGTAACGACACGATGTTTCATCATTATAGAAATGTTGTAGCATGGTTCTATAAATAGTTCGATGTGTGATGAAAAATAAGGAGGATGGATTTTGAGGATTCTCGGGTGAAGCTCAGACGCACTTCCACCCCAGCGAAGAACAATGAATGACGAAGAATTCCTTTCGAAGGTTAGAACCGGGAAGCGTTGTCGACACCGTAAACCCTCGAGGATGAACATGCAATAATGAATTTCATAAAAGGTGCGGGTTTACGTGATCTGTTGTTCTCCCCCTTCACATTCTTGAAGAATATAAAGAATGCAGACCAACTGACTAACTGGTTGATCTGCGTCTCGTCTAAACATGAGGGTGGTTGTTGGGGGTCTTAAATTTGAGGATTACTCTTCCTTTTCACTATTATTAAGTTACCTAATTTTTAAAATGATAACACGGAGGGCACGGGCTGAAACCAACAAGGCCCAGACCCTCCACTAATCTTTTCCTGGGTGCATTATTCAGATAAATGATGTTTTTGAGGGCCGCGAAACAACGACGACATCCTAAGGGGACCGTAGGCGCATCCAAAAAGAAGAGCAGACCACCGGGGCTCACTCGGTGGCCCGTGGAAGAAGCGTTGGCACCAGCGACTCGCACGATGACACAAACAACCAGCAAAGGTGGACGAGGGAGGAGGTTGACTACTATAGGCCATGGTAGAAGAGCAGCGCTGCTTGGTGTTGCGGTGGTCGGACGGGCAGCCTGTAGTGGCCGACTGTAGAGGCTGGGGCAGTGCGCCATCGCGCGCCACATTGAAGGGTCGTGTCTTGAAGCCACAACGGTGGAGATATGTAGGGGACCCATCTTCTGTGGGTCCCATAGGTGATGAGGTGGCGCCACATGGCACCACCAATCAGGGATCTGAATGACTCCTTAGAGTCGTTTGGATGGTGGACCGCGCGCCCCACGCGGTGCGCGCCAGCAAGACGGGCCGTGTCGCACAGAAGGACATGCCTAGATGGCAGTCTAGACAAGTCCATAGCCCAATGGACCTCCCCCACTGCAGCCCATCCCAACCGGTCTGGGTCAGTCTGACCGAGTCGGACTGGACCCAGACCCCTCTCGGACCCCGAAATGCATAAGTGACCATATCTCGCAAACCGGATGTTCATTTGATGAATTGTCTCCGTTACTTGGATCCTTGGAGCAAGATGGTCCTTTTGAGTTACTTCATGAGATTTTTGGAGAATGTTGGAGTACGGCCGAGTTGGATCGACTCCACATCTAACCGGGCCCTCGGCACTAAAATGCCTGTAACTAAAAGAACGGGTGTCTGATCGACGCGCCATCTATGGAATAAGGACCATTGTGACATGGAGGTCCTTTGGAGATACTCTATGTGAGTTTTGATGGAGTTTGACGTGCGACCTAAGTTGGATATTACTTGAATCCAATCGGACCCTTTTTGTAAAAGTTACAATTTCTCACAGACTGGGCATTCAATCGATGTGCCGTCTGTCACGTTAGGACCACTATGATGGGGCGGTCCATTGGGTATGCTTTTTTCTGGAATTCATACTGGTTGAAAAAATTACTGATTGCTTGAGGATCAAAGTCTTCCAAAGATCAGGAGTGCTTCATGCAGGAATACATTGGCTTACTGTGACATGAAGAAGAAGAGCGACCAATACAGGTCAGCATCAGAAACTCTAGAGTGGGATGATCTAGATGTACGACTAATCATCCCTACCTTTGTACCAGCGATCAATACAGGTCAGCACCAGCAACCAATATGGGTCAGCATCTAGTGATCAATACGGGTCAACATACAGTGACCTACACGGGTCATCAATAGTGTTACTATGGATAGTATGATCTGGCTTTATGACTTTTCATCCCTATTCCAGTAACCTTGAAGTTATACCATAAGAGTGAGATGTCTCCTTTTCATTGTGCTTCGTGATTTAGATAATTCTTGTGATATTAACATTGTGGTATTTCTTGTGATGTTTTCCTTTGTGGATTACTGAGAGACCTTCAGGGGTCTTGGGGTCCCCTGCTCGGTGCTGTTATACTCACCCCAGCATGGGCTCCGCTCACAAGTGTGTGTCTAGTGAAAAGTACCGACGCTCCGAGGAAGACTATGGAGGTTTGGGACTTGGTGGGTCTTGGTGCGATGAGAGTATTCAAGATCCTCTTCTTCGACTTCATACTTACAGCTACTATGCTTCAGGTAGAGCTCCAGGGAAGATGCGACAACTATTTACTTTGTTTTCAGTTTTGAGGGCGTGTATTCCAGCCCACTGTTTTCAGTTTTCAGTTGTACTTGTGGTTGAACTTTACTCTTGTGGTTGTACCTTACTTTTTTTGGTTGTTTACTTTTGTTGCCCTTTTTGAGTGTGTATAGATCTCTAAGTTAATTCGTTCCCTATTTGGAAAAAGCCTTCAGGTCCTAGTCACCAACCCCTGCCCTATGGAAGATGGGCTTGGGGTAGTCATGTCTGAGCCCTGTGGGATGGGTCATGACAAAAAAGGATGGCTCTTCATAAAAATAAATACTAGGTTTTATACTCCTCCATCCTTATCCGGCTTCTATGTAACATCCTAGATCTGGGTGACACTCAACTAGTGCCCCATACTCAATTGACCACATAGCCTCTGATGCATTTTCCCAAAATGCCAGAGGCTTTCAACTAGTAGCGAGGGCCTAAGGTGTGATAGTGGGAAAACTATACCCTCATTGGTAGAGTGGAACACATTGTAATAATAATATACAATATCATAGGTAGTAAATAGTATATAATTAAAATAAGTAGTGTAATATTGGTAAGATAAATAACCAAGCATCATTCCATACAAAAGATGATTTAATATGTCACATGTTCTAGGAAAGAATCCAAACAAGTACACTGTAGTAATACACAACATATGTCTCAAAAGAACAAAAGAAACAGAAAAAGACTAGGAATCATTACAAGTGTCAACTTGGTCCCATTCTCTCGGACTCCTAAGTACCTCATCAAGTACATGTAGTAGGGAATTTTCCTGATCAACACCTACAAACATATAAACTGTTTTGGCCTAAAAGCATGACCCAAATAGGGTGTGAGACTAAGTCCTGGTTGGAAACCACCTAAGGTCTATGAAAATCTTCCATTGAATATATATATAATAGGTAGTTTACAATAGTAAAAATAGTAAACAGTATGTAATCAAAAGTAAGCACAATAAATGTCTCAGAATACAATGTAATCAAGTATAGGTTAAGTGTAACATCCCAGATAAATAAATAATATGTTATTTTCATATTTATTAATATTTGTGAATTGAATATTCATTTTTAAAGGGTATGATATGTTAGATGGCATACCCGATACACAACAATGGGTTTCTTTGAAATCTTATGTTGCACACAACATTGAGTCATACTGAAAAATAATAATATAATATTATTTTAAACGGTAGTTAACGCCTAGTCATTGTAATGGAGGGAATGAACAGAACTAACTAAAATATGATTATATATGTTTGTTAAATTTTTTTACATTTATCCAATAAATTCTAGAGGCTTAAAATATAAATGATCTAATTTTAAGTATAAATACTCTAATATTCTTTAAAAGGTCGATTTACCACCTTTTGATGACGAACCCTCTTTAAAACAACTTTTGATAACTTTTATATGTTCCATTTGAAAAAATAAAATTCTTCTTTAGAATCGATACATGAAAATTTACTTTGGGTAAGTTTTTGGTATTTTTATGATAAAATACATTTTTTATGAATAATGAAAATTCTGTATTTTCATTCAAAATTTCCTTTTAATATTATTTATTTATATGTATATATTATCTTTTTAATTAGTTTTAAAGTTAAATTAGATAATATTTTTATCATTTAATAAAATTTTGGTCAGTGGATGTAATTTCACTTAGAAATTGGACATAAACAAGTGCCAATCTTTTGATAGTTATTATTTCTTAAAAACATGCTTTTCTGTTTTGACAATGGGAATTAATTTTAAATTAATTAATGCAACTTCTATGTTTTGAATTTGGTAAAATAGGTATTATTTTCTAATTTGGAATATCAAATATAGCTTAGGCTGAATTCTTGGTATTTTTCTGAAAATCTTCAATTTTTGATGAATTGTGAAATTACTGAGTAGTAGTTAAAAAACCAACTTTTTCATTTAAATGAAATTTTTCTGCTTCTGTGGATTGAATTTAAAAAATCCGACATACATGTTTGTTATCAGTATGTAAAATGTGGTTCAATAAGATGAAAATAATTTTTGGTGGATAGTAACTTTAGACTTATTTACCACGGTTAAAGATAAATAGGGTAATTCAAGGTAAAAATAATATTATAATAATATAAAATTACCTTAACACTTGTCCTAACATTATTGGATGAGTCATGTCTGACCATGGTCATTATTGGGACGATTTTGGGACCCCATGAAGCCACTTGGGAGTGATAATGACACTTTATATTAATTAATTTAAAGTAAAGACAAAATGACACAAACATATATCTTTTAGTAAATAGATTTTTTTCATGGGGTTATATAGGTTATATCTTCGACTATAAATATTAATTTCAAATTTAAAACTATTTACTAAATCATGGTATTTTTTTTATAATTTTTAAACATAAAATAAATAAAAATTATTCATGACACAATGATGATGCAGTGTTTACCTCATTAATTAATGATTTAAGTAAATAAGATTATAAAAAATAAAAAATATAAAAAACCTATCCAATTAGTATTGGATGATTTTATTTCGATCAAGATTAATCTTATATGTGACTTTAATGTGTTTTGGATCTTTATAAAATGAAAATCATTATATAATAAAATAATATTTTCAAACATTCCTAAAGACCCCCTCCTCCCCCTTATAAAACACCCTCACCTATAACCCATTACTCACACCTCTCAAGCCCCTTGGATCATCCAAAATCTACCCAAATAAGCTCTCAAGATCCCTCTATTCCACCTATAATCCTTACCTTATGCAGAAGGCACTTCAAGAAATCGTTTTGGTTCAAACCAAAGGGAGTTAACTGATTTTAAGGTAATGTCTTCCCTAAAGTTCTATTCTTTTATTTTACTTCTCTAACCCCCTAAAATCTTTTTATTATTTTATTTTATAACAAAACCAATATCCTCAATATACTAGGTTGTTTTTTGAGAAGGATTCGAGCTACACTTACACACACCTCTATCTAATGGAAAAAACATATTGTTTCGGTGGATGGCGAACTACTACGTCATGAAATGATGATTATTCAATTATCTCTGACCACCTCTTATGGCGGATATTAAGATGAAACTGTATTTATATGTTATATATATATTATTTATATTTTCTCTATGCTTCTTTATTTTTCATTTATAGCATACCTTTATGGTTTTGATAATGGGTAAATGTGATAATTTCATTTGAGGAAGTGGGGACTACCGCCCCCTCAAAGTGATATGACTCGTTCATTCCATACATGGAACATATAAAGGATGGAGATACTGAAATTATATATGATATTATACTGTAATTATAATATAACTATGTATTATTAAGTATTAATTCCATTAAAATACTAAATAGAAATGAAAGTAGTGTTTATGCATACGTACAACTTACCATCTCCATGAATGGTGCATTTCATTTCTTATCTCCAAATGTTATGTACTGTTATAAAAGCATACATACATATATATATATATATATATAATGGATATATAAGATATATATGATATATAAATCATTAATATCTTTTTGGAGAGAAATTATTTTTGACAACATGGACAACATGTAATTATAAGAAGTTTATTTTTGACTCAAGTACCAAATATCAACAAAACAATCATTATTAACCTAAAATATTACATAATGTTTATAACACGATAATAGGTGATATAAAATGAATAATAAATTTGAAAAAGGTTTGTAATCAAGTATAAATTAACTTTAGTTTATTATTTAGGTGATTAAAGAACGAATGGGTCTTGTCGGACACAAGGTAAGGGGTTTCTTATCTCACTTTTAATTCTGTGAGATTTCCATTGTTCCCCACTTATTTATTATAGGTGGGGTATTGTGTACTTCCATTTGATATATATTATCATGATTTTCTTTATATTAATGGTATACTGTGATTCATTTGGTGGTTATTGACTTTTTTTCATCTGACTCGATTGATTGCAACGAGGTAAGGGGTTTCCTATCTCACTTTTAATTCCGTGAGATTTCCAGTGTTCAACACTTATTTATTACATGTGGTGTCTTGTGTACTGAAATTTGATATATATTATCATGATTATCTTTTTATTCATTGTATTCTGTGATTAATTTGGTGTTTATTAACTTTTAGTGATACGAATCGATTGATTTCGACAAGGTAAGGGGTTTCTTATATCACATTTAATTTTGTGAGATTACCATTGTTCGCCACTTACTTATTACATGTGGTGTATTATTTACTACTATTTGATATATATTATCATGATTCTCTTTATATTAATGGTATTCTGTGATTCATTTGGTGTTTATTAACTTTTGGTCATATGACTTGATTGATTGCGATGAGGTAAGGGGTTTCTTATCTCACTTTTAATTCCGTGAGATTTCTATTGTTAGCCAATTATTTATTACATGTGGTGTATTGTGTACTAGAATTTGATATATATTATCATGATTTTCTTTATATTAATGGTATTTTGTGATTCATTTGGTGGTTATTAACTTTTTTCATACAACTTGACTGATTGCAACGAGGTAAGGGGTTTCTTATCTCACTTTTAATTCCGTGAGATTTCTATTGTTTGCCACTTATTTATTACATGTGGAATATTATGTACTACCATTTGATATATATTATCATGATTATCTTTATATTAATGATATTATGTGATTCATTTAGTGGTTATTAAATTTTGTTTCATACGACTTGATTGATTGTAATGAGGTAAGGGGTTTTCATCTCACTTTTTATTCCCGTGAGATTCAGGCTATATTTTCCACTATTTCCTTTTGTGTGGTGTATATACTCCCCATGATTGTATTATTTGTTTAATATAATATAATTTATGGGTAATTACATCTTCATTGTATGATCCTTCTTTTTTGGGTTTTATGTTTTGTATGTTACCAAATTGGTAAGGGAATTTCTAATTTCCATTTCCACTCATTGGATTTTACGCATACTTTATTGATTATTATACATCAAAATCATGTATGGAATCAATATTTATTTATTTATGTAGTAATTTCCTCTCCACTTTGTATGTATATACTTTTTATACACATAATCACTCTGTTGATAAATTCTCAAGCAATTGATATGAACTTTATAAGGGTAATCTTAACTCAATTTCCATTCATTGAGTTAAACATCTAAGTCATTGGTCTTATTTTTACAATAATATGTGTGGATATCCTCTGATTGATTTACACTGAATATCCAATAATATTGAGTTTATTTTTATTTTTCAAACATAATTATGTCATTAATTTATCCTTAATCTAAGGATACTGTCTTTATAAGGTATTTAATCTCAATTTACATTCCATTGAGACTACTTTGTTGTTATGCACAAATTCACTTTTATATGGTGTATATACTCTCCTTTGACATAGTATATCATGAATACCTTTATTCTCATGATATTATAATGTTTTGATTAATGTTATTCACCAATTAATTTTATTCAAGTGTCTCTCATTTGGTTTGGAACTCTTTAACAAAAAAAATCGTTTTAAATGTTTTAATGATTTATTCTTCTAAATAATTCTCATTAATGTACATGCTTTAAAAATGGTTTTAAGGGTTTATTTATATGGAAATGAATTTTTTGAAATTAAAATTACATTCAAAAGATTTAATGTGGTATGGGACACTTTGATTCAAAAATATATTTTAAATGAATCTTTAATAAATAGTGCGAATTTTAAATGTTTTCATGAAAAAGGGGATATTTCTCTCAAACAGTTTTACTGATTATTTTCATCAATGTCAATATCCTTCATTATATTTTATTCTTTATTAAGGTTGATTTATTATAATATAATCATTCATATCATATTGAATGAGTTATGTTTGATTGTGGATGTTCTATTTTTATACCATTCATGGTTTATGGTTAAATTTTTGACATTTTGTATGCTAGTTTTAATATGAATGTTTATGTTATGTTTCAAAATTTTCATATGAAGAATGCGTTGGACTTAGTAAGTGACGGGTGGAGCCCACTATAGCTCCTCGATGCATCAGTAGGTCTCATGAGACAAACTAGTGCCTTGCAATATGGCCTTGACAAAATCTTTATTTGTAGTCTTGGAATGAGGCCTTGACTATGTGGTTATGATGTCCAAAATTATGCATTCCAACATTATGAGATTAGATATTGATATTACATGTGATTATTCGACTAGTAGAATATCCAGGATAAAAAGAAAAGGGAAATATTTGATTTATATTTTCCATATTATGATGAAGTTTATGTTTTAAATACTAGTGTTTTAGTCTTATACATTGCCTTAAATGTATATTCTTATTTATGAATGTTTCCTCTATATTGTTATCCTTATTGAGCATCTTAACTCTCCCCTTTCTATGTTTTATTTTTTCCAAGATGCGAAGAAGTATATTATGATTAACCTGCTGGAATATGATAAAGGATATGATTGTGTTCAAAGGGGACACAATGTTTTTGTTTTTATATCGTGATTTAATGGAAAACTAATGTTTGTATCTACTACTTACAAGGCTACTAAACTAATCGGTATTTCAAGACTTGATCTCTTGTGATCATGCCAATGTTATATAATAATGAACCGAATCTCGGTAACTAGGGTTGGGGCGTTACAGTTGGTATCAGATGAAGTTTAGTACAAACCTTGGAAACTATATTTAGAAAAACTCTGATTATATAACATTACCCTAAGATAAACATTGAGGATTAGTATACAAGAACATCCAAAAATTTTGGTACTGTAAATATTATATGGGTTTTCCAAGAAAATATATCCCTGTCTGGATAAGAGCTGGTTGAGGCGGCTCTATAATAGATGTACCTATGAGTGAAAACTCTCACAAGGAGTTTGGGGCTTGACCTGGGGAATCCTGGTACACGACAACGGGTCTTGCTGCACTCTTGGTTACGACACTCATGAGGGATATGCTTAGGATAATTCACATTTTCTTCATAAACTTATTTGAAGGATTTTGATATAAGATGAGAATAAATAACCATGGTTAATACTAAGGTGTTTTAGATTGAAAATAAGGTTTCATAATTTTCATTAAATGATTTTATGACTATTATTACTCACACTATGATTTCTAGTTTTAGTTAATGGATGGATTACACGTAAGTTATAGTAACATTGAAAATTATGTACAATGTGGGAATGGTTGTAAAACCCCAATATTTTATGAGATATATTATTTATAATTTCATTTATGTCTTCTATTATACAATACACCAAGATTAGCTTGTAGTATACACAACATCATATTAGCTTGCAGTATATGAAACACTCTTCTTGGCTCGTATTACACACAATTTCAAGTTCGTTTTGTGGAAATTATTCTATGAAACATTAACTATATATTTTGTTTAATGAAGAAATGAAATAAGTTTTTATTATGTTATACGCAACTCCAAATAGAGTTTTCACTACAAGCAGCTCTGACTTGGCTTGCATTACACGCAATCGCAACCTTCCTCGATAGCATGTGTAGTACGCAATATCGGGTTTCACTAAACGACGATATATTGTTATAATATTATTATAGACTAGTTGTTATGAATATTATTGACTACATTTTGAATTTTATAACATTATTATTAATCTTACATATTTTCTTGAACATGGTGTGAGAACTAAATAATTTTTTTGGGAAAAATAAGTATTTTTCAAAAAATGCAGTTTTGCCGCCTTTTGATGGCGCACCCACTTTAAATGTAGTTTTTGACATTTTTATAAGTTAAATTTGACAAAAAAAATTCTTCATTGGAATCAGGATATAAAAATTTAATTTGGATAAATGTTTCATATTATTCTGATAACTTTCATATTTTAATGAATAGTAAAAACACGCTATATTTTAATTAAAAACAACTTTTTTCATCGCAATAATTTATATGGATAGACTATATTTTTAATTGGTTTTAAAGTTTAATTATAATATATTTTTACCATTTAATCCAATGTTAGTCATTGGAATTAATTTCACTTTGAATTTGGACAAAAAATTGTGTCGATCTTTTGATAGTTACTATTTCTTAAAAACATGCTATTTTTTATGATAATGAAAATTAGTTTTCAAATTAATTAATGCCACTTCTCTGTTTTGAATTTGGAAAAATAGAAAACATTTTTTAATTTGGAATATCAAATATAGCTTAGGCTGAATTTTTGGTATTTTTCTGAAAAACTTCAATTTTGATGAATAGTGAAACCACTTAGTGGTAGTTAAAAAACTGACTCTTTCATTTCAATGAAATTTTACCACATCTGTAAATTGAATTTCAAATATCCAACATACATGGTTATTATCAAGAAGTAAAATGTGGTTCAATAAGATGAAAATAATTTTTGGTGAATAGTAAATTTTGACTTTTATTTACTGCGGTTAAAGGTAAAAAGGGTAATTCAAGGTTAAAAGAATACTATAATAATTCAAAATTAGATTAACACTTGTTCTAACCTTATTGGCTGAGTATTGTCTGACCATGGGCATCCTTGGGTCGATTATGGGACCCCATTGAGCCACTTGGTAATTATAATGACAATTTCGATTAATTAATTTAATGTAATGACAAAATTGACATTAACAAAAATATTTTAGTAATTAATTTTTATAAGGGGTTATATAAATTATATTTTCGACTATAAATATTCATTAGAAAGAAAAAACTATTTCCAACATGATGGTATTTTTTTATAATTTTTAGACATCAAATAAATTAACTTATTATTACACAATAATGATGTAGTATTTACCTAATTAATAAATGATTTAAATAAATAAGATTATAATGATTAAAATATTATCCAAATCATGTCCAATTCTGATTGGATGTTTTTATTTCGACCATCAGTAATATTTTTTTCATCTTTAATTATTTTTGGACTTTTTGAAATCGAAGATAATTTTATAATAAAATAATATTTTCACACTTTCCAAAGGTGCCCCTATCCTCCCTTATAAAAGGGAACCTCATCCCTCTCCCCTTAACACAACTTTGAGCCTTAAATATCGGGAAACCCCTGACCATTTCTTTTCTCCACTTCCCTAGAAACATTCTGGAGGTTCGGGTCTTCTCAAAAGACCAACTCTAGTCCCTTAAGAGGAAGCTTAAAGGAGGTGCGTCAAAGAAGAGGTAATCTCTTCTACCAATTCTTTCAAGTTTCTTTCTTCTTCAAATTCTTCTTCTTTAAATGTTTAATTATAAATTAATAACATCAGTATCACTAATATACTGATATGTTTTTATAAATATGAAACAACCCCATTTCACCTTCTATCCATCCTACGTAAAATAAAATCACCGCGTGTGCATACGTACGGAATACCGTCTCCACACCGTGGTGTAATCTGTTTGTCCACCACCACCTTACTCGGATGGATATAATGGTGTAAATAATAACTATATATTATTATTATAACATCATACAAATTATAAGATATTATATCATCCACTCCAATTCCATTCAATAAATATGGGAATGATATCATCGCTCGTGCGTACGTACGGATTACCGTCTCCACGAACGCGATGAGATTCATTTTCCATGATTAACCATTAAATTATGAATATAAATTTTATATATAATAAATAATTATTATTATATTACATAATAATTATACTAGATTTATTTACATATTTGTTTCATTTACTTAATTCCATTCAATTCAATAAGGAAACGAAAACAGCGTTAATGCGTACATACAGCCTACCGTCTCCATGAACGGTGTATTTATTTCCATTTATCGATCTATTATATATATATAAGTATATTCTGAATATATATTACATATAAATCATGTTTTATATTCTTGAATTAAGTAATCATGATATAAGTAATCATATTAATAATTACAAGTCAAAACACGGATGATAAATGAAACGATTTTTCCCAAAATACTGCTTTAACATGGGATTGACAAATGAACAGATAATATAAAGTCGTAAGTGAATCATATATGATATCATAAATATTATTATAGTTTTGTTACAAGTTAATAAAATGTTTAAACCCAATATACAATAGTCTCGGACACATATGGAATAAATTGGACATAAGGTAAGGGATAATTATTCCAATCTCATTCTTATCCGAGATTGTTTATTCGTAATTATTTACTGGGGTTATGTTTTTTATCCATGTCCATATGTTCTCCAAATGTTTTCATAAAATTTTTAATTTTCTTCCAAATATTTTTAAAGTCATTTTTACCCTTTTTTACTTTTACCGCATCGTATGGAAGGAATATTTCATTTGTTTACCATACGAGGTATTTTTTGTCTTTTCCGACAAAAGTACGAGGAGAATGTTTTTTATCTTATACAGCATGAACAGATTCCTATGGTTTCATAACACCTTATTTCCATGAAGATTCATGTACAATATTTCATGATTATTTTAAACAAAATTATTTCTTTTAAAATTTCATGTCATTTTCTGAAAAGAAAATGATTTTGAAGAAGAAAGGATATTTTCTTCAAGAATTCATTTCAAGTGTTTTGTCAAAACTATTTTACATCTAAGATGAAATTATTTCATATGTGTATAATTTCACTATGATTTTCATGGTTTCCCTTTTCTTATGATTAAATGATATTCATTTGTTTTATATGGATTATGTTATTAAGGGATGATGTTTATAAAACCCATTTTATTCTTTGGGTTATGATGAATGATTTATGTTTATTTTGTGGCACAAGTAAGAATGATTTCATTATGATATGGGTGGGACCTATATCTCCCTAAAATTCATTGGTTAAAGATTTATATCTCATGAGATAGACATGGTTGGAATGACATGTTAATCAGGTTCATTGATACAGGACTAGAACAAGGAGTGAACTCGGTTCAGTATGGGACTTTCTCCACTAAGATGGTCTTGGAATCAATGTCTTGGATACTATGAAAATCATATCATGTGGTTAATGTTTTTCCACAATTACTAGTTTTATTTCCAAGCTATTTTATCATGATTAATGTTTCTTTAGGATCTATGCCTTACGTACTTCCAGGTTTTATGTCATTGTTCAAGATTTTGATGTTTGAACATTATGTTCATGTTTTTTTAAGTTCAAATGTATATGATTTGTTTTATTTTCTCCATGCTTACCCTTACTAAGAATTGGATCTCACCCTTTATATGTTTTCTTTTCCGCAGGATTTAAAGAAAGGTTTTAGGTAAGAAAACAAATGGGGAATATCTTTATGGGATATCTTGATGATCTTTCACCACAATTAAAAGATTATATTCCCAGTTTCCAAAGACACTAAAATATTATGGTACTTATGTGTCTGTTTTTGTTATGTATTAATTATTCCGAAAAATGTAATGTAATGTCCATGTACATAAAGCTTTAGGTATCTACAGTTGGTATCTGAGGAAAGGTTTAGTTAACCTTTGGAAACTAGGATTCGAAAACTTTAGTGAAATCCCTAGAGATATTTCTAAGGTATGTCTAGGGATGTCCCTATGGTTGATTATATGTATAAGTTAGAGTCCTAGAATTATTTTGACGATCGTGAATAAACTATGGTGAACTTAAGGTGTCATGGATTAAATAATTTTTGATAAGTTAGACATCCCATAAGTGACTTTTTATGATTATGTGGTTCCTCAATATTTTAACTGTTTCATACACTATGGTTTCTGGTCTTAGTCAATGGATGGAACGAGAAGGAATTCAGTTAACATTGATTCCAATGGACAAATTGGTGAATATGATCAACGAAACTATGTAACGCCTGTAGAGAACGATATTTTGATTATGTCGAATCAGTCATCTCGATATATGATTAACAAGGTGAACTTTAGTTGTATTCCTAAGTCATCAAATAAGAGGAATATTGAATTTTATGCATGTTCTCTTGGTGAGGATCATAGAGAAAAGAATATTGAGATTTCTAAAGAAGGGAAGAAGAACCTTGAGGAATACATCAAATGGAGGGGAAAATGTTATCTATGTGGAGAAAAGGGTCATAGAGTGATAGACTGTTATGGAGTCCAATGTCTTATTTGCGTAGAACATGGGCATTACCCAACTCAATGCCCTGACCTAAGAATTTACTTCTAAATCGAGGAAGGACCAATTCCATGCCAATCATTGAAGAGGATGGATTGAAGGGATTATGTATTGGAATTAAATAATAATCTTGTTAAGGTACTTTTATAGTATATTGAAATATCTGTGTATTGGTCCATTGTGGTTTTCTATAAGAATATGTCACCGGTAAAAATTAAAAGTGATTCAAATATTTTGGAATGTAGATGATATGTGCATAATGAATGGATAATGAGAAAATAAATTGTTTGATAGTATTCATGAGCTCATGATTGATATAAGGACTAAGCGATATCATGGTTTGAGTATATAGAATTTTTGGGATTTTGGTATGTGGAAAGAGTTAACTTTTGATAGCACTCATGTTTTCACTAAGGTTATATGGTAATTCATACATGATTAGGGTATGTGACCAACAAAATATATCATATGATATATGGGGGATAAATGATGGTATTCACGTTCTTGTTATGTGACCTTTCAAGTAATCATTTTCTTTATACTATGAGATTGGACAAATGTATTTTGGATAAGCCTAAAGATTGAAATGGATTATGTTGGACATCAGATATTATTGTTTAAGTCTAGAACATTTTGTTATAATAATGTAGTTTTAGAAAAAGGATAAGCTGTAGGACGGGCGACAACCCATCGCGTCGGACAAGGCTGTGGGAATCGAACCCACAACCAAAGTGCGACAGACCTTTATCGCCTACCACTAGCCTATAGGAAGTCCCTGGTTAGTAGAAAATAGTTTTATTTTATTAAGCGGTATGATAGATGATGTATAAGTCCATTTTTGGAATCATATATGATTAAACCCACTATATAAGGACTTATGTATATTTGATAACATTTGCTAACATTTTGTTTGAGACATATTGAATGACCCATCATTCTATCACATGATCTGCTAACACTTCACGAATGACAAATTCAACTTCATTTCTTTAAGAGATAAAGTGTAAATTGTTCAAGGCATGAACAACAGTGAGATTATACCAAAATAAAGTATTTCTTCTAATTCAAATTCTTCAAATTTAGGGAAATTATCATGAAAACCAAAAATGTTGTCCTAGTGCCTTTATATCCGATGAATCAAATGGTACCTTAGATCATCACAAATTTATGGCTTTTTGATTGTTGGCTTTTTCATAGCCAAGTCCTCTACCACTCTTAATCAGAAGTTGATGGTTATATTTCTCTTCCATATCCATATTTTCACCTCGGTTCTCTTATGTGGAAACCCAGTAATGAGTTATTTTGGGAAACCGTTATGTTTCTTACTTTAATTTTTTAATTATGTTTTAGTATTATTTTTAACGATGTGGGTTTCTATGAATGAAACTTTCAAGTAGTAAACCATTTATAACCCCGACGAATTTCGAGGGCGAAATTCATTTTAAGGGGGGTAGAATGTAACACCTCGAGGTTTTATGAGATAAATTATTTATAATTTCTTTGATGTATTCTATTATACACTACACCAAATTAACTTATACTATACGCAACACCGTATTAGCTTTCAGTATACGCAACACTATTCTTGGCTCGTGTTACACACAATTTCAAGTTCATTTTGTGGAAATTATTCTACGCAACATTAAGTATAGATTTTTTTTAATGTATAAATGAAATTAGTTTTGATTATGTTATACGCAACACCAAACGGAGTTTTCACTACACGTAGCCCTAACATAGATTTCTTTACATGAAATCATGACCTTCCTCGATAGCGTGTGTAGTACGCAATACCGGGTTTCACTAAACAACGATATATTGTTATAATATTATTATGGACTAGCCGTTATGAATAGTATTAACTACATTTTAAATTTTATAACATTATTATTAATCTTACATATTTTCTAGAATATGTAATGAGAACTAAATAAATTTTTCAGGTAATATAAGTATTTTTTAAAAAAATGCAGTTTTGCCACCTTTTGATGGCTAACCCACTTTAAATCTAGTTTTTGACATGTTTATAAGTTCAATTTGACCAAATAAAATTCTTCCTTGAATCACGATATAAAAATTTAATTTGGATGAATTTTTCATATTATTCTGATAACTTTCATATTTTAATGAATAGTAAAAACACGCTATATTTTAATTAATAACAACTTTTTTCATCGCAATAATTTATATGGATAGATTATATTTTTAATTAGTTTTAAAGTGTAATTAGAATATATTTTTACCATTTAATCCAATTATATTCTTTGGAATTAATTTCACTTTGAATTTTGACGTAAACAAGTGTCGATCTTTTGATATTTATTGTCTCATAAAAACACGCTATTTGTTTGGATAACGGGAATTAATTTTAAAATTAATTAATGCAACTTATATTTTTTGAATTTGGAAAAATAGACATCATTTTTGAATTCGGAATATCAAATATATCTTAGGGTGATTTTTTGGTATTTTTCTGAAAAACATCATTTTTTATGAATAGTGAATCCTCTTAGTGGTAGTTAAAAAAATGACTCTTTCATTTAAATGAAATTGTACCACTTATATGAATTTAATTTCAAAAATCCGACATACATGGTTTTTATCAAGAAGTAAAATGTGGTTAAATAAGATGAATAGTAACTTTTGACTTTTATTTACTGCGGTTAAAGGTAAATAGGGTAATTCAAGGTTAAGAGAATATTATAATAATTCAAAATTACCTTCAAACTTTTTATAACCTTATTGTATAAGTAGTGTCCGACCATGGGAATACTTGGGATGATTTTGGGACCCCATTGAGCCACTTGGTGGTGATAATGACAATTTGGATTAAATAATTTAATGTAAAGACAAAATTGACATTAACAAAAATATTTTAGTAATTAATTTTTATAAGGGGTTATATAAATTATATTTTTGACTATAAAAATTCATTGGAATTATAAAAAACTTTCCTACATTATGTTATTTTTTTATAATTTTTAGACATCAAATAAATTAAATTATTTATGACACAATAATGATGTAGTATTTACCTCATTAATAAATGATTTAAATAAATAAGATTATAATGATTAAAATTTTATCCAAACAAGTCCAATTCTGATTGGATGGTTTTATTTCGACCATGAGTCATCTTAAATTCATCTTTAAGGATTTTTGGACCTTTTGAAACCGAAGATATGTTTATAATAAAATAATATTTTCACTCTTTCCAAAGGTGCCCCTCTCTCCTTTATAAAAGGTAACCTCCTCCCTCTCCTCTTTACACAACTTTGAGTCTTAAAGCTTGGCCAAACCCTGCCCATTTCTCTTCTCCACTTCTCTAGAAACATTACGGAGGTTATGGTTTTCTCAAAAGACCAACTCTAGTCCCTTAAGATGAAGCTTAAAGGAGATGTGTCAATGAAGAGGTAGCCTCTTCTACAAATTCTTTCAAGTTTCTTTCTTCTTAAAATTCTTCTTATTTAGATGTTTAATTATAAATTAATAACATTAGTATCACTAATAAAATTATATGTTATTATAAATATTAAACAACCCCATTTCACCTTCTATCCATCCTACGGAAAACAAAATCATCACGCGTGTGTACGTACAGAATATCGTCTCCATGTCGTGGTGTAATATGTTTTTCCACCACCACCTCACTTGGATGGGTATAATGGTGTAAATAATAACTATATATGATTATTATAACATCATACTGATTCTAATATATTAAATCATCCACTCCAATTCCATTTAATAAATATGGGAATGATATCATCACTCGTGCGTACGTACGGATTACCGTCCCCACGAACGCGATGAGATTCATTTTCCATGATTAACCATTCAAGTATGAATATAAAGTGTATATATAATGAATAATCATGAATGATATTACATAATAATGATACTAAATTTATTTACATATATGTTTCATTTACTTAATTCCATTCAATTCAATAAGGAGACAAAAATAGCGTTAATGCGTACGTACGACCTACCGTCTCCATGAAGGGTGTATTTCTTTCCATTTATCGATCAATTATATATTTGTATATTCTTAATATATATTATATATAAATCATGTTTTATATTCTTTAATTAATTAATCATGATCTAAGTAATCATATTAATAATTACAAGTCAAAACACGGACGATAAATGAAACGATTTTACCCAAAACGCTGCTTTAACATGGAATTGACAAATGAACGGATAATATAAAGTCGTAAGTGAATCATATATGATATCATAAATATTATTATGGTTCTATTACAAGTTAATAATATGTTTTAACCCATTATACAGGTGTCTCAGACACATATGGAAGAAATTGGACATAAGGTAAGGGATAATTATTCCAATCTCATTCTTATCCGAGATTGTTTATTAAGAAGTATTTGTTGGGGTTATGTTTATTATCCATGTCTATATGTTCTCAAAATGTTTTCATAAAATTTTTACATTTCTTCCATGTATGTTTAATGTAATTTTTAAGATTTTTTACTTTTACCACATCATATGGAAGGAATCTTTCTTTTTTTTTACCATACGAGGTACTTTTTGACTTTTCAGATAAAAGTACAAGAAAAATAGTTTTTTAACTTATATGGCATGAACAGATTATTACAGTTTCATAATGACTTATTTCCATGAAGATTCATGTACAATATTTCATGATTATTTTCAACAAAAACATTTCTTTTAAAATTGCATGTCATTTTGTGAAAAGAAAATGATTTTGAAGAAAAAGATATTTTCCTCAAGAATTCATTTCAAGTGTTTTGTCAAAACTATTTTACATCTAAGATGAAATTATTTCATATGTGTATAATGCATCTATGATTTAAATGGCTTCATTTTTCTTTTGATGAAATTATATTTATTGGTTTTATATGGATTATTTTATGATGGGATGATGTTTATGAAACCCATTTTATTCTTTGGGTTATGATGAATGACTTATGTTTATTTTGTGGCACAAGTAAGAATTACTTGATTATGAGATGGGTGGGACCTATATCTCCCTCCAATGCATTAGGTAAAGATTTATATCTCATGAGATAGACATGGATGGAATGGAAAGTTAATCTGGTTCAGGGATACAGGACTGGAACGAGGAGTGAACTTGGTTCAGTAAGGGACTTTGTCCACTAAGATGGTCTTGGCAGCAATGCCTTGGCTACTATGGAAATCATATCATGTGCTTAATGTTTTTCCACAATTACAAGTTTTATTTCCAAGATATTTTATCATTATTAATGTTTCTTTATGATCTATGCCTTATGTACTGCCAGGTTTGAAGTCATTGCTCAAGATTTTGATGTTTAAACATTATGTTCATGTTTTTTTATGTTCAAATGTATATAATTTGTTTTATTTTCTCCATGATTACCCTTACTGATAATTTGAGATCACCCTTTATATGTTTTATTTTCCAAAGGATTTAAAGAAAGGTTTTAGGTAAGAAAACAAAAGGGGAAGATCCTTATGGGAGATGTTGAAGATCTTTCACCACGATTAGAAGATTATATTCCGAGTTTCCAAAGACACTAAACTATTACGGTCCTTGTGTGTCTGTTTTTGTTATGTATTAAGTATTCCTAAAAAATTAATGTAATGTCCATGTACTTCCAGCTTTGGGTCTCTATAATGGTGGTGGAAACAAATAATGAAATGGAATGTTGATAGAAGTAAAAGATATCATGTTCATGCCGAATTAGTTTTCTAAAAATATGATCAACAATATATATATTAACCAACTCTCGAAATAAACAAAGAAGAGAAAGGCATGGAATGATAAGAGCTCTAGAATTAGTTACCTTGGAGAAAAAAAGATCAATTTCTATAATGCAGGAAATGTGGAAGGAGACACCGAGGAAAGTGTATCAATGGAAAAAAGAAATGAATTATGTGTGGGAAAGAAGGACATAATGTAAATAATTGTCGAGGGAAAATAAAGGGTATTAAGGAAGAAAATAAAAATGATCCTAAAAATCCATTTATAGTTATTTTCTGTAAATGTAGGGGACCTGGGCACCACACAAGTCAATTTCCTATTCTATAGGATGACCTATAAGTCAAGGAAGAACCTATGTAGAAATAAATGTATGGTGAAATGTTTAAAAGTATTAATACTCTTTGTTGATAGGATTACATTGAATATTTTTCTCTTGTATGTGTAAACCAACAATTTGTTATGTGAAAATTATATTTGAGGAAGAATTTTCTTTTATTTTTTGGATATAGTTACAAAGAACCGTTTTGGTTTATGTTATCCTTGAATTTGAGTCAATTACAGGTTATTACTTTTTGGTAAGAAAATGCAAGGTATTAGATAACATTTGTAGATAAAATATGTTATGGTTATTTTTGAGGAATTTGTATCATTTTGGGAATGATATAAAATTATATAGTTTTTGAAAAAGGACAACACACAGATCGTGTGATAACCCATCGTGTTAGACAAAGCTGCGGGAATCGAACCCACAACCAAAGTGCAATTGAGATTTATCGACATCCACTAGACTATCTGAAGTCCCTAGTTATCATGACTTATTATTTTTAGTTAAATTATTTTAATGATCAAGAAGAAGTTGATTTGGGATCTTATGTTTTATCAAATGGAAATTCTTACTATTTGAAAATTATTTGGTGATTAAGTGATAAAATATATTTTGGAAGATGTTCTCTCTTTTACGAACACTATATGCTTAAGGAAAATAGAATACTATAAGATCTCATTTGTGGAGTAATGGTTGAAATTTTATTTTCTAAGAATCTATGTTTTTGTTGTGGAAATAGGGTGATTTTGGTTATTTCTGAAAATTATTAACCTATCATAGAGAATATGTGATTTGGTTAATTACACTTCAGTATGAGACTTTAAGAGTAGTCGATGTTTTTGATAAATGTTATGATTTATTGTGGAAAAAAATTTGATTAAATCCTTCTGAGTTTTGGGTTTCAATCTTAGTTTGGATTATTTTGAATAATTTTAAGGAAAATATTGTATTGAATGGTCTATCTTGAACTTTCGGTACTTTTTGTTGAATTTTGCAGATTGAGAGTAGTAATTATTTTTATAAAGGATTATACTTTTGGGGATTATCTAATCTTATACTAACCATTTTGATTTTAGTTAATGTATAAATAAAAAGGAAATATATAGTTCTTCTTTTTTGGATTATGTGAATCTCTAAAAGATTGATTCTAGTGATTCAGGTGTGACCATGTCGTTATGTATACTCACTGTTTGGAGAAAATATTAGTTTTTGGTAGAAACTTATTAAAGGATGAAACTCTACTTGAAGATAAGTATATTTCCTTATGTTCTTATTCTATGTAGTAAATTACTTACTTAAAATTATTAAAAGAAACTTAGAAAAAAAACATTTTTGGTTTACATTTCCTACTGGGTAATCAAATACTGTTTAACAGATCACAAGTTTTAGATTTTCTGGTGGTTAACTTTCTCCTAATAATGTATTCTATCACTCTCCCTCAGTAATTGATGGTTTTGTTTCTCTACCATATCCATGTTTTACTACATGGAATCCTATAATGGGTTATTATGGGTGACCTTACTTCTATTTATTTCTTTTGAAGTTATATTTTTATTGATTCTTTTTCTAATGTGGTAATTTAAATGAAGTTTCCAAGCCCAGTTTTAAAATTGCGAGGAGACAATTTCTAAAATAAGGGAAGGATGTAACATCCCAGGTAAATAAAGAATATGTCATTTTCATATTTATTAATATCTGTTAATTATATTTTAATTTTTAAAGGGGATGTTACGTTCTATGGGATACCAGATACACAACAATGGGTTTATTTGAAATCTTACGTTTCACAAAATGTTGGGTCATACTGAAAATTAATAATATATTATTATTTTAAATGGTAGTTAATGCCTAGTCATTGTAATAGAGGGAATGAACATAACTAACTAATATATGAGTATACATGTTTGTTAAATGTTTTTACATTTATCCAATAAATGCTAGTGGATTAAAATATAAATGAATATATTTTTAATCATAAATAATCTAATAATCTTTAAAAGGTTGATTTACCACCTTTTGATGGAGAACCCTCTTTAAATATAGTTTTGGTTACTTTTATATGTTATATTTGACAAAATAAAATTCTTATTTAGAATTGGGACATCAAAATTAACTTTGGGTAAATTTTTGGTATTTTTCTGATAAAATTCATTTTTTTATGAATAGTGAAAATACTGTATTTTAATTCAAAACTGTCATTTAATATAATTTATTTATATGGTTAGGTAATCTTGTTAATTGTGTTTAAAGTGTAATTAAATTATATTTTTACCATTTAATCCAATGTTTTTCTGTGGAAGTAATTTCACTTTGAAATTGGACATAAATAAGTATCAATATTTTGAGAGTTATTATTTCCTAAAAACACGTTTTTTATTTTGACAACGATAATTAATTTTAAAATAATTAATGAAACTTCTATGTTTTGAATTTGGTAATATATAGATCATTCTTGAATTCAAATTATTAAATATATCTTAGGTTGAATTTTTGGTATTTTTCTGAAAACCTTCAATATTTGATGAATAGTGAAGCCACTGAGTAGTAGTTAAAAAAAACATATTTTTCATTTAAATAAAATTTTTCCACTTCTGCGAATTTAATTTCAAAAATCCAACATACATGGTTGTTATTATTAAGTAAATTTTTTTTCAATAAGATGAAGATAATATTTGGTGAATAGTAACTCTTGACTTTTATTTACCGCGATTAATGGTAAATTGGGTAATTCAATGTAAATATAATATTATAATTATATAAAATTACCTTAAAACGTGTCATAACCTTATTGGGTGAGTCATTTATGACCATGTTCATCCTTGGGTCGATTTTGGGACCCCATTGAGCCACTTGGGAGTGATAATGATACTTTATATTAATTAATTTAAAGTAAAGACAAAATGACACAAACATATATCTTTTAGTAAATCAATTTTTACATGGGGTTATATACATTATCTCTTCGACTATAAATATTCATTGGAAATCTAAAAATATTTCCTACATCATGGTATTTTTTCATAATTTTTATACATCAAAAAAATAAAAATTATTTATGAGAGAATGATGATGTAGTGTTTTCCTCATTAATGAATGATTTAAATAAATAAGATTATAAAAATTAAAACAATATCCGAAAACAATCCAATATTTATTATATTATTTTATCTCAAACATTAGTCATATTATCTTCTACTTTAATGATTTTTGGATATTTAAAAACCGAAATCATTATATAATAAAATAATATTTTCAAACTTTCATAAGGAGCCCCTCCCCCCTTATAAAAAGCCCTCACCTCTATCCCATTACTCACACCTCTCAAGCCCATTGGCGCGTCCAACCTCTGGAAAAATACGCTCTCAAGATCCCTCTATTCTACCTAGAATCCTAACCTTAGGGATAAGGCACTTCAAGAAATCTTTTTGGTTCAAACTAAAGGGAGTTACCCGATTTTAAAGTAATGACTTCCCTAAAGTTATCTTCTTTTATTTTTCCTCTACAACCCCTAAACTCTTTTTATTAATTTATTTTATAACAAAACCAGTATCCTCAACATACTAGGTTGTTTTTATGAGAATTATTTTAGCTACACTTACACACACCTCCATCTAATGGTAAAATAACATACTGTTTATGTGGATGGTGAACTACTGCCTCACGAAAAGATGATTGTTCAATTATCTCCTACCAACTATTATGGTGGACATTAATATGAAACTATATTTATATGATATATGTATTATATTTATATTTTTTCTATTCTTCTTTATTTTTCATTTATAACATACCTTTATGGTTTCCAAATAGGTAAATGCGATAAGTTCATTTGAGAAAGTGCGGACTACTGCCCCCTCAAAGTGATATGACTTGTTCATGCCATAAGTGGAACGTATAAAGGACAGAGTTACTAAAATTATATATGATATTATACTGGAATTATAATATACCTTTGTATCATTGAATATTCATTCCATTAAATTATTAAATAGAAATGAAATTAGCGCTCATGCGTATATATGGCTCACTATCTCCATGAACGGTGACTTTAATTTCTTATCTCCAAATGTTATGTAATGTTATGAATTCATATATGTAGTGGAAAAATAATATATATATGATATCTAAATCATGAATATAATTTTATAGATAAATTACTTCTTACTATATGGACAACATGTAATTATAAGAAGTTTACTTTTGAGTCAACTACCAAATATCAACAAAACGACTGTTATTAACTTAAATGATTAGGTAATGTTTATAACATGATAATAAGTCATATAAATGAAATAATAAATTTAAAAAAGTTTCTCAAGAAATTATAAATTAACTTTGGTTTTTTATTTAGAAGATTAAAGAACGAACTGGTCAAGTCAGACACAAGGTAAGAGTTTTCTTATCTCGCTTTTAATTCCGTGTTATTTCCATTGTTCGAAACTTATTTATTACATGTGGTGTATTGTGTACTAAAATTTGATATATATTATCATGATTATTTTTATATTTATGGTATTTTTTGATTCATTTGGTGGTTATTAACTTTAGGTCATACGACTTGATTGATTACAACGAGGTAAGGGGTTTCTTATCTCACTTTTAATTTTGTGAGATTTCAATTGTTCGTCACTTATTTGTTACATGTGGTGTATTGTGTACTGAAATTTGATATATATTATCATGATTATTTTTATATTCATGGTATTATGTGATTCATTTGGTGGTTATTAACTTTTGGTTATACGACTTGATTGATTACAACGAGGTACGTGGTTTCTTATCTCACTTTTAATTCTGTGTGATTTTCATTGTTCGCCACTTATTTATTACATGTGGTGTATTTTGTACTGCCATTTGATATATATTATAATGTTTCTATTTATATTCAAGGTATTATTTGATTCATTTGGTGGTTATTAAATTTTTTTCACATGAATCGATTGACTGCAACGAGGTAAGGGGTTTCTTATCTCACTTTTAATCCTGTGAGATTTGCATTGTTCGCCACTTATTGATTACATGTGGTGTACTGTGCACTTCCATTTGATATAAATTATCATTATTCTCTTTATATTCATGTTATTCTTTGATTAATTTAGTGGTTATTAACTTTTTTTCATACAACTTGATTGATTGCAACGAGGTAATGGGTTTTTTATCTCATTTTTAATTCCATGATATTTCCATTGTTCACCACTTATTTATTACATATGATTTATTGTGTACTGCCATTTGATATATATTATCATAATTCTATTTATATTCATGGTATTATTTAATTCATTTGGTGGTTATTAACTTTTGGTCATACGACTCGATTGATTGCAACGAGGTAAGGGGTTTTCATCTCACTTTTTATTCCCATGATATTCATGCTATATTTGCCACTATTTCCTTTTGTATGGTGTATGTACTCCCCATGATTGTATTATTTGTGTAATATACAATAATTTATGGGTATTTTCATCTTCATTGTATGATCCTCCTTTCACGGGGTTTATGTTTTGTATGTTACCAAATTGGTAAGGGGATTTCTAATTTCAATTTCCACTCATTGGGTTCTACGCATACTTCATTGATTATTCTACATAAAGATTATGTGTGGAATCACTATTTTTTTATTTATGTAGTAATTTCTTCTTCCCTTTGTGTGGATATACTTTGATACACATAATCACTCTGTTTATAAATTCTCAAGTCATTGATATGAACTTTATAAGGGTATTCTTAACTCAATTTCCATTCATTGAGTAAAACAACCAAGTCAATGGTCGTATTTTTACCAGAATATGTGTCAATGTCCTATGATTAATTTACAGTGAATATAAAATCATATTTAGTGTATTTATATTTTTCACACATAATTATGTCATTTATTTGTCCTTAATATAAGCATACAGTCTTTATAAGGTATTTAATCTCAATTTACATTCCATTGAGACTTGTTTGTTATTATGCACCAATTCACTTTTATATTGTGTATATATTGTCCTTTGACATAGTATATCATGAATACCTTTATTCTAATGATATTATAATGTTTTGATTAATTTTATTCCTCAATTATTTGTATTCAATCATATCTCATTTTATTAGGAAATATTTAACTAAATTATCATTTTAAATGTTTTAATAATTTATTCTTCTAAATCATTCTCATTAATATATGTGATTTAAAAATGGTTGTAAGGATTTATTTGTATGGACATTAATGTTTGAAATTAAAATTCCTTTCAAAAGATTCAAATTAGTATGGGACACTTTGATTCAAAAATTTCTTATAAATGGTTTCTTTGATAAATAGTGAGACTTTTAAATGTTTTCACGAAAAAAGGGGATATTTCTCTCAAATAGTTTTACTGATTATTTTCATTTATGTCAATATCCTTCATTTTATTTTATTCTTGATTGAGGTTGATTTATTATAATATAATCATCTATATTGTATTAAATGGGTTATGTTTGATTGTGGATGTTCTATTTTTACACCATTCATGGTTTATGGTTAATGTATTGACATTTTGTATGCTAGTTTTAATATGAATGTTTATGTTATGTTTTAACCTTTTCATTTGAGGAATGAATTAGACTTAGTATGTGACTGGTGGAGCCCTCTATAGCCCCTTTATGCATTGGAAGGTCTCATTAGGGAAACTTGTGTCTTGGAACAAGGCCATGACAAAAATCATTATTTGTAGTCTTGGAACGAGGCCTTGACTTTGTGGTTATGATGCCCGAAATTATGCATTCCATAATTATGAGATTAGATATTGATATTACATGTGATTATTTGACTAGTAGAATATCCATGTGAAAAAGTAAATTGAATTATTTGATTTATATTTTCCATATTATGCTGAAGTTTATATTTAAAAGGCTTGTTTTTTCGTCTTATACATTGCCTTAAATGTTTATGCTTATTTATGAAAGTTCCGATATATTGTTATCCTTACTGAGTATCTAAGATCACCCCTTTCTATGTTTTATTTTTCTCAGTATCCGAAGAAGTATATTACGATTAACCTGCATAAATAGGCTAAAGGATACGAGTGTTTTCAAACGGCACACAATGTTGTCTTTTTATTTCATGATGTAATGGAAAACTAATGTATGTATCTAGTACTTCCAAGGCTACTAAACTAATCAGTATTTTGAGACATGATCTCTTATGATGATGAAAATTTTATGTAATAAGGAATCGACTTTGGGTAACTAGGGTCGGAGCGTTACATTAAGTCTAAATCCAAGCATGTGCTTTGTCTTGGAAGACGCGTCATAAGTCATCCATTTCATTATTCATGTTCTGTGAATAATATAGATTCTCGAGGTCTAGCCTAGGCCCAACAACCCCTGGTTTAAAAGTAACCATCATATGAGGACATAATAATTATTTAATAATTTTTGAATAGAGCCCAGCCTGGGTATCCCTCAATAGATCTTAGTTTCTCTCGATATTTAAAAATAAGACACCATGAGCCTAACCACCCTATCCATGGCTCACACATGGACTTTACATTATTAACCTCTTAAGCCCGTCCATTATGTTTTAACCAAGACAATGGTTCACCCTCCTCCAATGGCCCGAAGGCCTTCATTTTTTCTTGATTTTTGATAATCCACCTTTCAAGGGGTGAGGTGGAACCCATACAAGGCCCGTAGGCATAAGCATTACATGGCCTGTAAGCCTTAGAGGAATTCATTTCCTGTAGGCTTCAAACATTACATACAACCCAGACTAACTACTTGGAACTGCTCCTCCCCAGCATCTTCATCGTGAAATCAGCTCTCCACCTTCGCATGGCTGTTCGGCTAGGCTTTCCCGTGCATGCACAGGATTGTCCTGATGGCAGGTTCCATACCCTCTCATTCTTGCAATCCGTTTAGCTTCTACTATGGTCAAATCTCCTTGCTCCTCCTCCTTCTGAATCTTGTTCCTTGTAGGTTGTATGGTTTTCATCTACACTTTAAGGTGTCCTGAAGGCCTTGAGGTGGCCCGAAAGCCAAATGACCCAAAGGCCTGGGTGGCCCAAAGGCCTTAAAGGACTCGAGGACCAAATCGGTGGCTGGATGGCCCAAATGGGGGCATATTTCAGGCTGCTACAGTGCCAAACAGTGCCTATTATAGTTCCCGCTATAGTCCCTGCTACAGCTCTGCACAGTTCCGCTATAGTACCTGCTACAGTAACCCAAAAATTATCCCCCACCTGGATTTGATCCCGGCTCTCTTGGATGCACTTAAGGAGTCCTCACCAACTGGGCTGAGGCTCATGTGCATTCACCAAAGGTATATAATATGCAATTAGTCACATGGGCCTGACCTTGTCTTTTTACCAAGACTATGGATTTCCCACTACTAATTACCTATTTTTATCATTTAATTCAATTTCATATTCCATCTTAGAAGCAACACATGGAATTAAATTATCCCATAACTTTAACATAAACAAATCACATGGGAAAAATTTACATAATAACTAGAACATGTAAATAAAACTATTACATGGCCAAACAAGGATAACTCATGTGGTGAAAACATATAAATATCTTATTATGCAATTTAAAAAAATAAAATGTGGAAAATAACAAGAATCTCACAAGTGAAATTCATATAATAAGAAATACATTTTTAACAACCAAAGAATGGGAATTTAAGTCAAACCTCATAAGTATTATCAACCACTCACCCATCCAAGAAAAACACACCCATGGGGTGACCCTAACTCAAGCTTAATAACCCAAAACATGATTTCAAATCATCTATACAATTTACATATCATAAATAGGAAGAAATCTTTATTAAATCAAGCAACACCCTAAAAGTTGGAACCTAGTACTCCGACATTGATAAACATCAAGATAATTCATGAAATGCATAAAACACCTACCTCGTTGTAGTACGAATCTCCTCGTCTAGTGTCTTGAGCATTGATTATCCCTATAATGGAGTATATCTACAATAAGAGTATAAATTTTCAACCTTGAATTACTTCTTCAAGAGAAGAAATCAAGAAGAAAGGATTAAGTGTAATCGAGAGCTCACCAAGGGGAGTCTAATGGATTTAATGGTGTTTGAATCGGAGATCAGATGATGAATCACGAGTCAAACCCTAATTCAGATTTTCTAGGCATTCTATACATTTAAGGTGATTAATTTCTGATATTCTGGATAAACTACGTAATGACTAACTTATTAATCAATGAAAAAAACTACACAACATGTACTGGAGATTAGATGATGTGTTTGTATATTTTTCTAGGCCGACCGTTACGTGGTCATGTACTAGGATTACATGGATGTAGCCTTACATACACAAAATGTACCTATAAGTACATGATGTTTAGTTCCCAGTCATGTCATGTAATAGGCCTGTAGTGAGGCCCTTGACCATTTTTCCCCAATTTTCATATGTAAAAACTAAAAAGGAATGATCTATACCTCGAAAGAAGAATCAGGTTCTAAAAAACTCTCCCATAAATCTATTCATCTCCAAATTTCCCTTCTAAGGGTGGTGATGTATTATATTAGAATAAATATGGCCATTGTGATCGTATTTTTGCCTCTCTTTCTCAAGTTTTGTCTTACACTCGACCATGCATCCATTACACCCATACCAATGGAATAGACTAGCCATGGAGAACCTTCGTGGTATGATCCAAAATATGAATGGGATGATCCTCAAAGTAATCTTATTATTCCAACTCCACTTACTTGAACTAGAAGGTGTGAGAAGGGTCCAAAAAGTAACATCAAAACTGAGAAATGTGGAAGATTTCATGCATAGCCCTGAACCTCTGAGATAATTGAAATGGATATGAAACCATCCCAACCCTCTCCAAAATCTCAAACGGACAGACGTATCTCGATAAAAGCTTACCCTGTCTATTAATTCTCTTTTGTCCCAACCTCATTGCAACAAGAAAGAAAACTCAATCCCCAACCTCGAAATTCAGATGTTGTCTATGGTGATCGACATAATATTTTAAAAGAGACTATGAAATAAACATCTGCTTATAAATCAACTAGACCTGATCAAAAGTCTCCTATATGAAACATGGTCCCAGTAAAGTTTTTTCACCTACCTCCAGCTAGCATAGGGGTGATCATCATGGCCCACCATAAAAATCCTCATAAGTTTCCATCTTTATAGTCACCTGGAAATTGTTATTTTAGAAAAATTAAACTAGGGGAATTTTTATTCTCACAATAGCCCCGAAAGTCTAGGATTCATGCTTGCATCATGTCCTCTAGCACCTATATTGTATGCTCAGACTGACCATCGTTCTGAGGGTGGTATGATGTGCTCAGAAGCACCTGTATACACAACACCCTCTTAAAAATTTGCAAAAAATAAAATTTAAAGGAATAATACCTATCTGAAATGATAGAAAGAGGGGCCCTATAAAGTCCTACCAACTCATGATTATATTTCTTCCCAAGATCATCAACACCAAAAGTCTCCTTGATCGTCAATAGGTGTGCAACCTTTATAAGTATGTTAACCACCACCCACACTGGTTCATTACCTCAGGGATACCTTAGTAAAACCATAACGAAATCCATCATGACATCTTCCCATTTTCACAATGGAATAGGTAACTACTATAAATGCCTGGCTAGCTGCTAATGTTCCAACTTTACCTACTGATAGGTGGAAAATATCATAAAAAAATTAGCTACCAATCTCTTCATACCCAACCACTAGTACTGACGACGGATGTCATGATACATCTTGGTAAATCCAAGATGTAATTACGAAGATGAAGCATGATACTACTACATCAACTCCTCACATATATCCACTAGAACCCAAACACGTCCATTTATTAACAAGATATCATTATCACCTACCGTGCAACTAGAAGGTGGATCCTCACTTGATACACTCTCGCATAGGACGAGGCCCTCTGAATTTGATAACTGTCACATCTCACTCTATCCAAGGTGGTAGAAGTCACTTCTAATGACAAAAGGAAAGTCTTTCCCTGACTGTCATGCACCTCCATATGCATCTCAGAGAACATCTCCATTAGATTCCAATCACTATTGGCCTCCTTTACTTCTTGTATATGAGTCATTATTCTCAGTGCATCAGCCACTGCATTGCCTTTTATAGGCATATAGGCAAGATACATGTCAAAATATTGAAGGTACTCCACCCACCTTCACTATCTCAAATTTAGATCATGTTGAGTAAAGATGTTCTTGAGACTTTTGTGGTCTGTGTACGACACCAAACACTCCCCCAATATGTAACGTGTCTAATAATGTAAAGAAAGAACAACTATGGATAACTCGAGATCATGCATCTGATAGTTTCTCTCATGTGGCCTCAAATTATGAGACCCATATGCAATGACTCAATCCCCCTGAATAAGCACTTCTCTCATCCCGATATCTGATGTGTTATAGTACACACTGTAACTCATGACCATCTCTAGAAAAATCTGTATCAGTTCTAACATTAATATCCATTCCAGCTCCTGGAAGGCCATCTCACAAGAATATGACCATACGTACTTCACACCCTTTTTTCAATCCCTTTATTAGTGCTGCTAAGAGTGAGAAGTCCTGTATGAAATTCTTGTAGTAACCAGCCATCCCTAGAAAAATATACACCTCAAATACATTATTGGGCTACTCCCAAGTAACTACATCACTAAACTTATCTATGTCCACTGATTCTCCTATCTCTGAGTTTACATTACCCTAGAAATGAATCTGATCCATCCAAAAGTGGCACTTTGAAATATTATTTTATAAATGATTATCTCTCAGTTTACTCAAAAAAATCTCAAGGTTTATGGCATGGTCATGTAAATTTTGAGAATATATCAAGATATCTTCCTTGAAAACCACAACAAAAGAATCACGATCAGGATGGAACACTCAGTTCATCAGTTCCATCAAGAACACTAGTGTGTTCAGAAGACCGAATGACATAACCAAATACTCATTCAAGCCATATCTACTTCGAAAAGCTATGCAAGGTATGTCTGATGATCAAACATGCACTTGATGATAACCAGATCTAAGACCAGTCTTAGAGAATACTCAAGCTCCTCAGAGTTGATTGAAGATATCATTTTTTTCAAAAGAGGATACTAGTTCTTAACCATCAAATGGTTTAACATATGATAATCCACACATAATCTGAGGGCACCATCTACCTTCTTTCCAAAAAGGAACGGTGAACCCCATGGAGAAGTACTAGGTTTAATAAACCCCTTTGTCTCTAAATCATCTAACTACCTCTTGATCTCTTGTAGCTCTATCATAGCCATCCTATATAGAGGAATATATTCTGGTGTTGCTCTTGGAAGTAGAATGGTCATGAACTACACCTTTCTCTCCAGAGGTAACCCAGGAAAGTAATCCCAAAAAACATCCCAAAAACGATCACCCACTAGAGGGAAATATTCCTGATGTGTTACTTGGACATCTAGATATAAACTGGAAATCTGTGTTATCATCCCACTCAACCCTTGATGCTTGGGTCAAGCTCATCTTGTCTGGACATCCCACTCTCCTTTTCAAATAAACGATCCGCCCCCTGGTGACATAAAACTCACCCTACAGAGATAGTAATTGAAAAAGACTTGAAAGAAAATTATCTAGTACATTCTGAGAATGACATAAAATCATTTCATCTCTAATACATAGAGATCCCAAATGAAGTGACACCCACCAATTTCAAGGGGTAAATCATTAGGATATCTATATCTTAGAGATTTCACTATCACACATTGGTCGTTCTAATCCCTAATGGATTTTCCAGTTTCATAATGTAGTCATAAGTAAAACAAAGATCCCAAGTCTCACCACAATAGGCACAAATATGAAACTATGCGATGCTTCGACATCAAAGAGTACAGAAGCCAAAACAGTGGTGACTAGAATAGTTCCTATGGCAGTAGAAGGCCCAGGATCCTGCTCATGCCAGGTCTGTTGCACTTCATAATTATGGCATGTACCGTGGCCCTAAGACACAACCTCACTACCCTGAGTTGACCCACCCTACTATTTCTAAGATCTTGGTATCTGGATACCACAACCATGAATGATACCTTAGCTTGAATGGCCTCATGCATTTAAGTTCCTTGATTGATGAGAAGATTCAATCCCTACTCCTAAATGTGGAGTTGTTGTAGAACCTCTCTCACTAGATTCTGGTGGAAACATCATTTAGAAACGCAGTAAGTGGCCCAACATGACCCAATCTCGGCACTAAATTGGGTCCATCAGGCACTTAGGTATTGTATTCCCAATTCTTCCACACTGAAAGCACCTCTTCTAGCTACCCGAAGATACATTTTGGTTACTAGATTCACCGAGTGTAAGATCTAGATGAAGCTTCCTGCTACCGGTCAAGATAATACCAGATCTCTGTACCTACCTCCCTAGATTTCACCTTTAGATTCCCTCTAATTCCTCTTGGTAATCAGTTCATGGTTCACTATAGCAGATACAATATTCGACCGGAATATATTCACCTATGATTGGATTTTATACCTGAGACCATCCTCGAAATTCCTATCCTTTGATAGATCATCACCCATCAGAATGGGTTTGAAGCATTGGAGCTCATTAAAACCGTAAGAGTAATCCATAATTGATAGGGCTCCCTACTCCAGATATATAAAATCATGGGCTTTGTCGGCCCTTATCATCTCAGGATAGAAGTGTTCATAGAATACTATATGAAAATCTCTCCACACCATGTCCTACTAATGCTCTGTCTATGTTGTAACATCCCACCACCTCTTGGAGGAATCCCAAGATATATAAGTAGCGAGCTTGACCCTTCACTCCGGAGGCATCTCAAGATGCTCAAAGATTGATAACATGGCCTCTATCCATGAATCTACAGCTCGTGGCCCACCATCCCAAGAAAACATGGGTGGATACTGCTGCTGGAACTCGCATGTCAGTTCTTCCATAGACGTGGCAGGGTGTGGTGCTCTGTGAAAGGTCTGCATGAACCATACCAAACCTTCATGGAAAAAGGTATCATCAACTGTATCTGGTATAACAACTAGTGCCTCAACTGGCATTACTTGAGGGTGAAATGGTGTCCCATGGCCTACCACCTCTTGGTTATGATCATAACCACCCTCATGGCATACTATTGGAGGTCATCGTGGTGTAATTTCTCTATAAAATCTACCACATACACCTTAGTAAAATATTATTTATCAAGGTATGCAGTTCAAGAGAGAAATAACTAAATACGAGAAGAAAGACCTCAACATTTAACAAAATATGAGTACAAAATGTTTTGGAACCATACCCAACTTGTACATGTAAGCCCTTACATGATCGTGTACTCCTACCAGCTTCAGTGTGTTAACACTCTAGGTATACGACAAGTCATCCCGACACATTATGTGTCCCTTTAAACTCTCACATGGTCATGAAAATATATATTTTTGGTTATGTAAAGGTCCTAGGTACCCGGTGTTTTAGGCTTACACATGGTGTGTACTTAGGTCTTCCCTCCTGGCCAGGTATTTTACATGGCTAGAGCCACACGAGTCTACCAATACAAAACTAAACAGGGTGTATATAAGGTACACAACATTTCCTGATCAAAAATCAAAAACCCGGTGCTCTATCTCCCACATCCAGATACACAGTCAAAAACCACAAAACATGTACTTAGAGTACATGGCGTGTACTTCGAGTGCCCGACGTATACTTAACAAAAGTTCTCTCTTTCTGAATAGAAGAACACATTACATTTGTTCATAAGACCATAAGTCATTTTGTCTGGGTTTCCAGATAGTAAGCCTCATGAATTTCCCTAGAACCCATGTTTTTGATAAATAATGTAATGTTATACCAAATTGTGATTTTTTGGGGACCATAATCCCTACGAATCAAAGATTGTAATCACATATAACACATAACAACCAAAAATATATCCCATGGATTAAATGTGGTCTGCTAAATTCATATCCAAGAGGGCACGTACTACATAAGGATAAAATTTTGGCATCCATCCAATTCATCTATAACACATCACAATACACCTATCCCAATAGTAGGAATATCTATCATGGTACCTATCACAACAACATGAATATCTAGCATTATAATCTATCATAACATCATGAAATCAGTAATTCTCTCTAAATTCTCTATCAAGAATGCATGTCATGTTATTTATAACAAGTTCCTATATGATGCATGAGATGGAATACCCTCATCTCATCGGGATGCAATAAAATAGAACCACAATGATATCAATAATAACATCACAAAACAAGTGTGTCACCCAATGGTGAAATCGAATCAAATGTAACAGCTCAATACCAAAAATCAAAATTCAATTCGTGGTAATTTGGATTTTCCCTGTACACGGGGTAGATACTCTGAGGCACAATTAATTACTAAACTCTATTTCCTTCCTATCCCTTTTAATGTCAAAAATATTAAGAAAAATCAGGAAATAAATCCTTTTAAACCACTTTGTAATGTCCCGAATCAGGGTGTCACTCAACCGGTGCCCCATACCCGGTTGACCACATGGCCTCAAGTGCATTTCCCCAAATAGAATAGGCTGCTAACTGGAAACGAGGGCCCAAGGTATGATAGTCAGGAAACTATTCCCTCATTGAAAGAGTGTATTAGAAAAGAATAATAATATACAATAGTGAAAGTAGTAAACAACATTTAACATAAATAAATAATGGAGGACTGATAAGATAAATAACCAAGCATCATTCCATACAAAAGGTGATGCATCATGTCACATATTCTAGGAAATAATCCAAATAAGTAAACTGTAGTAATAAAAAATATATGTCTCAAAATAACAAAAGAAACAAAAAGATACTAGGAAGAATCACAAGCCTCAGCCCGGTCCCAGGCTCTCTAACTTCTAATTATCACATCAAGTACCTGTACCGAGGAATTTTCCTGATCAACACCTGCAAACATAAAATATGTTTGGTCCCAAAACCATTACAAAAATAGGGTGTGAGACTAAATCTCAGTACGCAACCACATAAGGTATATTCCAATCAGTTAGTGAATATATATATAATAGGTAGTGTACAATAATAAAATAAGTAAATAGTATGTACTCAAAAGTAAGAACAGTATATGTCTTAGAAGACAATTTAATCAAGTAAAGGTGAAGAACGAATCCAAGATTGTGATTTGGCTTGGAAGACGCATCACAAGCCATCAATTTAATTATTCATGTTCTATAAATTATATAGCGTCTTGAGATCCAAACTTATCCTGCAGACCCCCTGTATAAAAGTAACCGTCAACTCATGACATAATAATCATTTATTTATTTTCCAATAGATCCTGACCTGGGTATCCCTTAATGAATCCTAGGTTCTCTTGTCATTTTAAAATAAGACTCAATGAGCCTAACCACCCTATCTGTGGATCACTCATGAAATTTACATAATTAACCTCTTAAGACCATCCATTATTTTTTAACTGAGACATTGGTTCACCCAAGGTATATAAGATGCAATTAGTCACTTGAGTCCGACCTTGTCTTCTTACCCAGACAATGGCTCACCCACTACAAATTACCTATTTTTATCATTTAATTCAATTTCATATTCCATATTAGAAGAAAAACATGTGAATTAAACTATCATATAGATTTAACAAAAACAACTCATATGGTCATAGTTTACATAATAACCAACACATGTAAATTAAACCATTACATGGCCAAACAATGATAACTCACATGGGGAAAACATATAACAAGCCTATTATGAAATTTAAACAGATACAAGGAATAATACAACAAGTATATCATGCGGGATATTCATATAATGAGAAATATATTTTTAACAAACCAATAATGAGAATTTAAGTCAATCTTCATAGATATTCTCTCCCACACGACCATACAAGGGAAACACACCCATGGGGTGGCCCTAACTCAAGGTTCACAACCCTAAACATGATTTCAAATCACCTATAAAATTACCCAATAACCAATAAGAAATAAAAACTTTCATTATTCAATCAAGTGACACCCTAAAAGTGGTCATGAAACAATCTAGAATATATAAACTTCAAGATAATTCGCGAAAGGCACAAGCCACCTACCTCATTGTAGTACGACTCTCCTCATCCAGTGTAGAGCTTTGATTCACCCTAGAATGGATTAGATATAAAAAATATGTATAAATGTTAGAGATTAAATAACATGATTTATAGAAGAAATCAAAAAAGAAAAGATTAGGAGGCATTGTGATCTCACCAAGAGGAATCCAATGGATTTGACGATGTTAAAATCGGAGATCAGATGATGAATCAGGAGCCAATCCCTTGTCTGGATTTTCTAGGCGTTTTGTATATCGAAGGTGAGTTTTTTTCTGTCTAGAAAAAGGACATACAGCTCAACTTATTAATCAATAAAAAAAAGTACAAAGCATGTAATGGAGATTATATGGCATTTTCGTACAGTTTTCTGGCCTAACCTTTACGTGGCCATGTACTGGGATTATATGGAGTGTAGCCTTATGTACACGAAATGTACCTATAAGTACAAGATATGTTGTTCCCAGTCATGTCAAGTAGAAGGCCTGAAACTATCCCGATGACCTCTTTTTGTAACACCCCGAGATTTTATGATATATATTCTTTTTAATTTCTTTGATGACTTCTATTTTACACTACAACAAGATTAGCTTGTACTATACGAAACACCGTATTATCTTTCAGTATATCATCATCAACATTAATATTTTTATTCCAAACAAAAGGGAGGGAAAACACTGGGAAATACACTACGGATGCTGAAAATACTGGAGGCCAAGGGCATCACCCTAAATCAGGTTCACCCCCTCTAGCTTAAATTGAGAAACATTAGACAGACACATGATCGGATCACCGGGGGATGCTAGTGAGGCCAAGTGGTCTGCCTCCTTATTCCCCTCTCTCCAAGTGTGGGTGACACTAGTGCTTCTGTCAAGGAGAGCTTTGAATTTTTTGATGGTATAGGTTATTGACCATGGTGTGTTACCTTGGTCATGAAGGGAATCGTGAATTATCAAGGAATCATTTTCCACTTGCACAATGTAAATCTCCCTCTTCCTGAAAATGTTGATTCCCATAAGGATAGCATTAGCCTCTGCCTTCATGGAATTGATGCTCCCATAATGGGCCGTGAAGTCTAGGATCACACTGCCACTGGACTCCCGGACCACCCCTCCACCACGCATCCCACACTGGATACAAGAACCGTCTGTATTCAATTTCTGTCCAACTTCAAGAGGACTCCACCATACCCATTTCCCTGGTGGACTAGCTCCTGTCTGCTGGTCCGCAGCTTGAAGCGAGCACATCACCCGCATAGATGGGGCCTCTTTCCACTTTCCATCACGTTAAAATATATCTTCCAAGATGCACCTAACTCTGGTTATCACAGTTCTTCCCGTGGATTTAAAACCCTCGAACCTGGCCTGATTTCTTGCTTTCCAAATGCACCAGCAGCTGGCGTTAAATATAATCGATCTTTCTATTTTTTCATTCCCTGCACCACCAACTCTGTGATACCAGCACTCCATGAAGCCATCGAAGCTTGTAACTTGGGAGGAGTACCCTTTGCATTCTCCAAAGAAGCCCCATACCTAGCAGGCCCAGTCCCATTCAAAGAAAATATGGTTAATAGTTTCTCCACACCTGTTCGTACAGTAATGGCAGCATAAAGCCATGCCGATGTCGAGACATTTGATGTTGTCATCAGAGGGCAGCACACGATTCGGGATCCTCCAGGTGAGGAAATTATACTTTTTAGGTATCCCACTACACCAAGCCATGCCGTTCCACCCTTCCTATTGTCCCAGTGGTGCACTGATCTTGCAAAAATCCTTTGAATTAAACTTCCACATGGTAGAAGGAGTGAAGACACACCTATCCCACTCCGAGTTGATGCGGATAGAATCGAATACCTCACACTGAGGTGTGTCCAGAATTTCTCTGAAGATCGAAGGATACTGTGCCACCTCCTTGAAGGTGATCATTGGGGCTGGACATCCTGGGTAACCAAGGATCCTTCCTGACAAATTATAATTTCAAAACAAAATATTTCCCTCCCCAATTACCCATTTTGAATGGTGGAGAAGGATTGGAATCATGCTTCTAACCGAAGACCATAGGGGAGATCCACTTGCCACTGAGAATTCATTAATTCCTCTATACCTAAGAGACATAATAACCCCCCATAGAGTACATTCTTCCATTACCACCCAAGCTAACTTCGCATACATGCAATGGATCATGGTATCTAAGCTTTTAACATTAATCCCTCACTCCAAGATGGGCTGAGCCATCTTCCCCTAAGAGGCCCAATGTCTCTTCCCCTCTAAAGACATATCCCAAATGAAACGAGTGATAAGATTATCAATAGACCTAATTACCACCTTTGGTACGTTTTTGGCCGAGATCGAATGCACCGGTATGGCCGAAAGGATGCTATTTATTAGAGAAATACGACCCCAATGGATAAATAGTGATTTTTCCGATTCAAAATACGCCCCAAAATTCCGCTCCCCACATGATCAAAATCATTGATACGCATTCTTCCTGGAGACACGGGAGTACCAAGATACCTTATGGAAAATGTACCACAACTCATACCCAGCCTTGTCCCTGGAGTAGTCACCATGTTCATATTGCATGCTTTGGACACATAGAATTCACTCTTCTCCTTGTTGATAATCTGGCCACTCTAGTGGCAGTACATCTCAACTATCTTGTTAATTCCATGCACATATTTCCTCCCCGAATTGATGAAAATTATTTTATCATCCGCAAACATCAATTGAGATATAGCAGGTAGGCTCAACTTCCTTCGGTAGGGAAGAATGTCCGTGTTTGATAGCCCTATGTTGATCAACCCACTCAAGGTGTCCAGCATAAGGATAAAAATACTTAATGTTGGGTAGAATAATTTATACAAAACGAACTTGAAATTCTGTGTAACACGAGCCAAAAATAGTGTTTCATTATACACAACACTATTCTTGGCTCGTGTTACACACAATTTCATGTTTGTTTTGTAGAAATTATTTTACGCATCATTAAGAAGAGATTTTGTTTAATATATAAATGAAATAAGTTTTTATTATGTTATACGCAACACCAAAGGGAGTTTGCACTACACGCAGCCCTGACTTAGCTTGCATTACACGCAATCATGACCTTCCTCGATAGCGTGTGTAGTATGCAATACCGGGTTTCACTGAACAACGATATATTGTTATAATTTTATTATGAACTAGCTGTTATAAATAGTATTAAGTACATTTTGAATTTTATAACATTATTATTCATATTACACATTTTGTATAACATGGTATGAGAACAAAATTAATTTTTCAGGTAAAATAAGTATTTTTCCAAAAATGCAGTTTTGCCACCATTTGATGGTGCACCCACTTTAAATATAGTTTTTTATGTGTTTTTAAGTTCAATTTGACAAACTAAAATTATTATTTGGAATAAGGATATAAAAATTTAATTAGGAAATTTTTTTCATTTTATTCTGATAACTTTCATATTTTAATGAATAGTAAAAACACGCTATATTTTAATTAAAAACAACTTTTTTCATCGTAATAATTTATATGGTTAAATTATAATATTTAATCGTTTTAAAGTTTAAATATAATATATTTTTACCATTTAATTTTATGTATGTCATTATCTTTGATTTTACATTGAATTCATAGGTAAAATCATTTCAATCTTTTGTAATGTTTTAACTTTTAAAACTCGTTTTCTTGTCAATGAGATTAATTTTAAAATAATTTCTGCAATTTCTGTGATTTGAATTTGGAAAAATGGATTCCATATTTGGAATCATTTGGTCAAAATTATGTTAATAGGCTACTTTTTATTTTTGGGCACTATGAATAGTAACTACGGTAAATTTTATTTACCATAGTTAAAGGTAAATCTGGTAATTATGGGTAAATATAATATTATAAAATTACCCTAACACTTGTCTTAATATAATTGGATGATTATATTTCTTCCTAAGGAATATTTGGGTGTAAATGCAATCCATTGGAACCCTTGTAGATGTGATTAAGACCTTTAATTTATTTTATTTAAAGAAAGTGAAATATGTCTCACTCAAACATTAATAATTAAAGTATTTTTAATATAAAGTTATATAGAATATAAACTCGATTATAAATTCTAATTTTAAAGATAAAATATTTTTCTTTATCATGGAAATTTATTTGTAATTTTTTAGAAATATATAATTACTTTAATAGCTTATACATCAATGATGTAGAAATTATTTATTTTGTAAAAAATAAATAATATTGTTTTTATTAAAATAATAATACCCATAAAAACCCAAAAACATGACCAAAACTTATTTATAGAGTGTATATAAATCATAAGAATCCAATGGTTGACTTTTTGACCATTTGGAGCCTTATAAAACAGATTATGACATTTATATTATTTTATTTTAAATGATGTCAAAGTGGTCACCTTCATAATTTAATAAACATATCATTTTAAAAGTTGGGTGTTTTAGAAGATAAATTAGAGTAAAAGAATAATTATGGAAGATATTATATTTATCTTCATCATAGTATTTTATTTTTAATTTTTATGAAATAAATAGTTATATTAAATAATTATACAAAAATGTTGTAGTAATTATTTTATTAAGAGAAATAGAAAATAAATGGTTTTAGAAATATTAAAATAAATATTATATAAACTATTTAATGTTATCAAAAAAATTTCTAGATGAATATGACATGTTAAGAATCTATTAAACATTTTGGTTCGAATATATCCTCTGCGTGGAGTTTATTTAAATTCAAATAAATAAATATTGTCAAAATTAACACTATCGTTATTTTATAAAAATAACATATTATTAAATTGTTTACAAATCACAAAAATATTTAAAAATTATAAATTAAAATTTATATGGTCTAAAATGTCATAAATTATCCAATTATGGAGAATTCATGACACATAAGTAATTATTTATAACAATTTAAAATTTGGAATTTTATTACCACCGAAAAAAATTAAATAGATTAAATAATAATAAATCAAGTTGATAAGGTTTAAAATAAATTCCAAACATGTCTACATTTTATTGGTTGATGAGATTACAAACTTTTCTCATATAAGATTCAGATTTGAGTCATTTTTTGGAGGTCTTTATGTGGGGTTTGAATTTATTATAAATTAATATTTCTTATGTTTCCAAAGGTGCGCCTCTCCTACCTTATAAAAGGGCACCTCCTCCCTCTCCTCCTCGCACCACTTTGAGCCTTCAGGCTTGGCAAACCCCTACCCGTTTCACTTCTCTACTTCCCTAGAAACATTCTAGAGGTCTAGGTCTTCTTCAAAGACCAACTTTATTGGCCTAATAGGACGTTTAGAAGAGGCGCGTCGAAGAAGAGGTAATATCCTTTACCGATTCTTTCAAGTTCATTTCTTCTTCTACTTCCTCTTATTTTGTTGTTTAATAATTAAGTAATAACATTAGTATCACTCATATACGGATATGTTATTATAAATATCAACCAACCCTATTTCACCTTTTATCCATCCTATAGAAAATGAAATCAACACGCGTGCGTACATACGGAATGTCGTCTCCACGCCGTGGTGTAATCTGTTTTTCCACCACCACCTTACTTGGATGGGTATAATGGTGTAAAGAATAACTATATATGGTTATTATAACATGTTACTAATTCTGAGATATTATATCATCCACTATAATTCCATTCAATAATTATGGGAACGATATCATCGCTCGTGCATACGTACGGATTACAGTCTCCACGACCCGATGAGATTCATTCTCCAAGTTAACCATTCAAGAATGATTATAAAGTATATATATTAAATAATCATGAGATATATGACATATTAATGATTCTGGATTTATTTTTATTTTATTTATTTACTTTCATTCAATTTAATAATTAAACGAAAACATCGTTCATGCATACGTACGGCATACCGTCTCCATGAACGGTGTATTTAATTCCATTTATCGATCTATTATATATTTATATGATGAATATATATTATATATAAATCATGTTTTAAATTATGGAAATTTTTAATCATGTTCTATGTAATCATATTAATAATTAAAAGTCAAAACATGTACGATAAATGAAACAATTTTACCCAAAACGCTGCTTTAACATGGAATTGACAAAAGAACGAGTAATATAAAGTCATAAGTGAATCATGTATGATATCATAAATATTGTTATGGTTCTGTTACAAGTTAATAATATGTTTAAACCCACTATAAATGAGTCTCAGACACATATGGAAGAAATTAGACATAAGGTAAGGGATTATTATTCCAATCTCATTCTTATCCGAGATTGTTTATTCATAAGTATTTATTGGGGTTATGTTTATCATCCATTTCCATGTTTTTATAAAAATATTTTCATAAAATGTTTACTATTATTACATGTATTTTTAAAGTCATTTTTTCCCTTTGTTGACTTTTTAACACATTTTATGGAAGGAATCTTTCCTTTGGTTACCATATAAGGTACTTTTTGACTTTTCCGGAAAAAGTATGAGAAGAATGTTTTTTTAACTTATACGGCATGAATGGATTTTTATGGTTTCATAAAAACTATTTCAATGAATATTCCTCTACAAAATTTCATGATTACTTTCAAAAAAACCTTTATCTATTAAAATTTTAGGGCATTTTGAGAAAATAAAATGATTTTGAAGAAGAAATGATATTTTCCCCAAGAATTCATTCCTAGTGTTTTATCAAAACTATTTTCCATCTAAGATGACATTATTTAGTATGTTTATGTTTCAAACATAGTGTCTCTATTATTTACATGGTTTGATTTTTATTATGATGAAATTATATCCATTTCTTTTATATGGATTATGTTATGATGGGATGATGTTTATGAAACCCATTTTATTTGTTGGGTTATTTTGAATGATGTATGTTTATTTTGTGGACCATGAAAGAATGATTTCATTATGAGATGAGTGGGACCTATATCTCCCTCCAATGAATTAGGTAAAGATTTATATCTCATGTGATAGACATGGCTGGAATGACAAGTGAATCTGGTTCAGTAATACAGGGCTGGAACGACAAGTAAACTTGATTCAGTAATGGACTTTTTCCACTATGATGGTCTTGGAAACAATTCCTTGGATACTAAGGAAATAATAACATGTGCTTAATGGTTTCCACAATTACATGATTTATTCCCATGCTATTTTAACATGGTTAATGTTCCTTTATGATCTATTCCTTATGCATTTCTATTATTTATGTCATTACTCGTGATTTTGATGTTTTATGTTCATGTTCATACGTTCAAATGTTTAGGGATTGTTTTATGTTCTCCATGTTTACCCTTACAGAGAATTTGAGCTCACCCTTTTTTTTCAGGATATAAAGAAAGGTTTTAGGTAAGAAAACCAAAGGGGAATATCTTTATGGGAGATGTCTAAGATCTTTCACCATGATTAGAAGATTATGTTCTGAGTTTCCAAAGACACTAATCTAATACAGTATTTGGGCGTCTGTTTTTGTCATGTATTAAGTATTCTTCAAAAGTAATGTAATTTCTATGTACGTCATGCTTTGGGTATCTACAGTTGGTATCAGTGCGAATTTTTAGTTAACCTTTGGAAACTAGGATATGAAAACTTTAGTGAAATCCCAAGAGATATTTCTAAGGCATGTCTCTAAGGTTATGTATAAGTATAGGTTATAGTCCTAGAATTATGGTAAAGATATTAGAATTAAACCTAATATGTTATATATTGAAGGTACTCCCCCTTTATTATGTTGTTTTCCTAACATGATTTTTTCCTCTCACACTATTCTTTTTGGGTTTTAGACGATGGATGGAACCCGAAGGAACTGTGTTGATCAATGTAATGGACAATGCAATGATTGTCCTCCTGAACAATCCAATGTTATGGGAGATGGAGTGAAAAATCCTATTGCTATACTTACACAAGCTATGAATCATTATGGACTTCCAAATGAGCATATAAGGGAACAATATTCTATTGAGTCCTTCATGAGGCAATGTCCACCTTCTTTCAGTGGGTCTTCTGATCCACTTGTTGCTAAACAATGGATCAGTACCATTGAAAATATATTTTCCATACTTCACTATTCAGAACATGAAAAAGTCATTCTGGATATTTACCATTTAGAAGGTGAAGCAGACCAATGGTGGACTCTAATTAAGAATACGAGGCCCCAAGATGAAATTGAATCCATTGAATAGGATGAGTTCAAGAACTTGTTTTTCAATAAGTACTTCCCTTGTATTCTTCGAACAAAGATGGAAAATGAGTTCCTTGAGCTTAAACTAAAGGATGATGAATATGTTGGTATATACAAGGAGAATTTTACAAGGCTTGCATGGTATGCATCTGGATTTATCATCCAACCTGAAAGTAAAGTTAATTGATTATTCAGTGGCTTAAAACCATATTTTCGAAGGGCAATAGCTATAAGAGACTTCTGTAGCAATGAGGAAATTGTGTGTTGTGCTATGATGGTAGAACTGGAAGTTGGTGTTACATATCCATCTCATGGTTTTGAAATGAAACGAAAGATGGAGTTCAAGGAAAAATATCAAAACAATTGTGAAAAGAAGATGGATGTTTCTTTATGCTCAAAGTGTGGAAAGAAGCATGGTGGAGATTTTCTAAAAGGTACTAGAAAATGTTTTAAGTGTGGAACAGAATTTCATCGAGCATATGAGTGAAAAAGTAATGGGAAAAAGGTTTCTAATGATGTGAATAGAGAAAATATTGCAGAGAACGTACCAATAACACTTCAATGCTACAAGTGCAAGGAAATGGGTCATTATCCTAATCAATGCCCCAATCCAAGGGTTAATGATGATCGACGTGAGAAACCTATTAAGGAAAAGGACGAAGGGAAGTCACATGCAATCACTATTTGTGATGTTGAGTTTGAAAATGATGTTGTGGAATGATTAAGTGTCTATTTAATGGTATTTCAAAATAGTATCATGGAATCTCATTTATAGTATTATGGAATATTGAAATATCTATGTATTGGTTCATTATGGTTTTCAATAATTTTATTGTACCGGTAACCATGATAAGTGATTGAAATGTTTTTGGAAAGAATACGATATGCGCATAATGAAGGGATAAAGAGATAATGAAATGTTTGATAGTATTAATGAGCTCATGACTGATATAAGGACAAAGTGATATCATGGTTTGAGTATATAGAATTTTTGGGATTTTGGTATGTGGAAAGAGTTACCTTTTGACAGCATTCATGTTTTCACTAAGGTTCTATAGCAATTTATGTTTCAATAGAATACATGATTAAGGTATTCACATGATTGGAATACGATCAATAAGATATATCTTATGATATATGGGGGATAAATGATGGTATTCGTATGCTTGTTATGTGACCTTTCAAGAAATCATTTTCTTTATACTATGAGATTTGACAGGTGTATTTTGGATAAGCCTAAATATTGGAATGGATTATTTTGGACATCAGATAGTAATGTTTAAGGCTAGAACTTTTTTGATATTATTTCTGGAATATTATAAGAGTGAAGTTTTATAAAAAGGACAACCTGCAGGACGGGCGATAACCTGTCGCATCGGACAATGTTACGAGAATTGAACCCACAACTGAAGTGCAACAGGCCTTTGTCGCCTACCACCGGCCTGCAGGAAGTCCCTAGTTTGTAGAAACTATATTTATTTTATTAATCAGGATGATAGATGAAGTATAAGTCCATCTTTGGAACCATATATGATTAATCTCACCATAGATGGACTTATGTATATAACTTTTGCTAACCTTATGTTTGAGACAGATGGAATGACCTATCATTCTATCGCGTGATCTTCTAACACTTTTCAAAAGTCAAATTCAACTTCATTTCTTTAAGAGATGAAGTTGAAATTGTTCAAGGCACAAGCAATGATAAGATTGTACCAAAATCAAGTAAGTATTTATTTTAATTCAAAAATTATTCAACATTTGGGAAATGATCTTGAAAACCAAAAATATTGTCCTAGATCCCTCATATCAAATGAATCAGATTGTACCTTAGATCATCACAAATTTATGGCTTTGTGATTGTTGGATTTTTCAATACCATGCCCTCTACCACTCTTCATCAGAAGTTGATGGTTAGATTTCTCTTCCATATCCATATTTTCACCTATGTTCTCTCTTATGTGGAAACCCAGTGATGAGTTAATTTGGGTAACTGTTACATTTCTTACTTCAATTTTTAAAATTAATTTTTAGTATTCCTTTCTACAATGTGGTTTTCTATGAAATAAACCTTCAAGTAGTAAATGATTTATAACCCCGACAAATTTCGAGGGCGAAATTCATTTTAAGGGGGGTAGAATGTAGCACAAAAAGATTTTATGATATATATTATTTTTAATTTATTTGATGTCTTATATTGTACACTACACCAAGATTATCTTTTACTATACGCAACACCTTATTATCTTATAGTATACGCAACACTATTATTGGCTCGTGTTACACACAATTTCAAGTTCGTTTGGTAGAAATTATTATACACAACATTAAGTATAGATTTTGTTTAATGTATAAATGAAATAAGTTTTTATTATTTTATATGCCACACAAAAGGGAGCTTTCACTACACGCATCCCTGACTGGTCTTACATTAGACGCAATCGCGACTTTCCTCGATAGCGTGTGTAGTACGCAATACCAGGTTTCACTAAACAACAATATATTGTTATAATATTATTATGAACTAGATGTTATGAATATTATTAACTAAATTTTGAATTTTATAACATTATTATTCATCTTAAACATTTTCTAGAACATGTTATGAGAACAAAATTAATTTTTTGGGTAAAATAAGTATTTTTCAAAAAATGCAGTTTTGCCGCTTTTTGATGGCGCACCCACTTCAAATAAAATTTTTGAAATGTTTATAAGATAAATTTGACAAAATAAAATTCTTGTTTGGAATCAGGATAGAAAATTTACTTTCGATAAAATTTTAATATTATTATGATAACATTCATATTTTCATGAATAGTAAAAACATGCTATATTTTAATTAAAAACATGTTTTTTCATTGTACTAAATTATATGGTTAAATTATAATATTGAATCGTTTAAAGTATTAATAGAATATATTTTTACCATTTAATATAATTTATGTCATTAGCATTGAATTTACATTGAATATATAGGTAAAATCATTTCAATATTTTTTAATGTTTTAACTTTTAAAACTCGTTTTCTTAACAACAGGATTAATTTTAAATTAATTTCTACAACTTATATGATTTGAATTTGGAAAAATTGATTCCATATTTGGAATCAATAGGTCCAAATTAAGTTAATATGCTACTATTTATTTTTGGTCACTGTCAATAGTAACTACAGAAAATTTTATTTACCATAGTTAAAGGTAAATTGGGTAATTAAGGGTAAATATAATATTATAAAATTACCCTAACACTTGTATTAATATAATTGGATTATTATATTTCCTCTTAAGACATATTTGGGTCTAAATGGAATCCATTGGAACCCATTTGGATGTGATTAAGACCTTTAATTTATTTTATTTAAATAAAGTGAAATATGTCTCACTCAAACTTTCATAATTAAAGTATTTTTAATAGTAGGTTATACAGAATATAAATTAGATTATAAACACGAATTTAAAATATAAAGTTTATTTCTTTATCATGGTAATTTATTTGTAATTTTTAAGAAATATATAATTACATTAATAGCTTACACATTAATGATGCCAAAATTATTTATTTTGTAAAAAATCAATAATATTGTTTTTATTAAAATAATAATACCCATAAAAGACCCAAACACTTGATCAAATCATATTGGTTCAGCTTAGCTACATCATAAACATCCAAGTGTCGACTTGTGGACTATTTGGAGCCTTATAAAACAGATTTTGACATTTATATTATTTTATTTTAAATGATGTCGAAGTGGTCACCTTCATAATTTAATAAAGATGTCATTTTAAAAGATGGGTGTTTTAGAAGATAAATTATAATAAAAGAATTATTATGAAATCTATTATATTTATCTTCTTCATAGTATTTTATTTTTAATTTTTGTGAAACAAAAATGTATATTAAATAATTATACAAAAATGTTGTAGTAATTATTTTATTAAGGGAAATATCAAACAAATGGTTTTAAAAATATTAAAATAAATATTATATGAGCTATTTAATGTTATCCACAAATTTTTTAGATGAATATGACATGTTAAAAATATATTAAACATTTTTTTTCGAATATATCTACTGTGTGGATTTTATTTAAATTTGAATAATAAATAGTGTCAAAATTAACCCTATTGTTATTTTATAAAAATAACATATTACTAAATTGTTAAAAAATCACAAAAATATTTAAAATTTATAAATTGAAATTTATATGGTCTAAAATGTCCTAACATATACAATTATAGAAAATTCACAACACATAAGTAATTATTTATAGCAATTTAAAATTTGGAATATTATTACCACAAATAAAATTAAATAGATTAAATAAGGGTAAATCAAGTTGATGAGGTTTAAAATAAATTCCCAACATGTCTAAATTGTATTGGTTGATGCGATTACAACCCTATCTTATCTAATCTTATGATTGGAGTCATTTTTTGAGGTTTTTATGTGGATTTTTAATTTATTATAAATTAATATTTATTATGTTTCCAATGGTTCCCCTCTCCTCCCTTATAAAAGGGAACCTCCTCCCTTGCCTCCTCACACCACTTTGAGCCTTCACCCTCGGCCAAACCCTACCCATTTCTCTTCTAAACTTCCTTATAAACATACTAGAGGTCCTAGTATTCTTCATATACCAACTTTAGTTCCCTAAGAAGAGGTTTAGAAGAGGCGCGTCGAAGAAGAGGTAACATCCTTTACCAATTCATGCGTACGTACGACCTACCGTCTCCATGAACGGTGTATTTCATTCCATTTATCAATATATTATATATTTATATGATGAATATATATTATATATAAATCATGTTTTAAATTTTTTAAATATTTAATCATTAACTAAGTAATCATATGAATAATTACAAGTCAAAACATGTGTGATAAATGAAACAATTTCACCCAAAATGATGCTTTAACAAGGAATTCACAAAAGAACGGGTAATATAAAGTCATAAGTGAATCATGAATGATATCATAAATATTTTTATGGTTCTATTAGAATTTAATAATATGTTCAAACTAACTATACAGGTGTCTCGTACACATACAGAAGAAATTGGACATAAGGTAAGGGATAATTATTCCAATCTCGTTCTTATCCGAGACTATTTATTCATAAGTATTTACTGGGGTTGTGTTTATTATCCACGTTCATGTTTTTATAAAAATGTTTTCATAAAATTTTTAATATTCTTCCATGTATGTTTAAATTCATTTTTACCCTTTTTTTACTTTTTACCACATTGTATGGAAGGAATCATTCTATTGGTTACCATATAAGGTACTTTTTTAATTTTCCGGAAAAAGTAAGAGAAGAATGTTTTTTTAACTTATAAGGCGTGAATGGATTTTTACGGTTTCATAATGACTATTTCAATGATTCTTCCTCTATAAAATTTTATGATTATTTTCAACAAAATCCTCTTAAAATTTCATGGCATTTAGAGAAAAGGAAATGATTTTGAAGAAGAAAGGATATTTTCCTCAAGAATTCATTTCAAATGTTTTATCAAAACTATTTTCCATATAAGATGATATTATTTAGTATGTTTATGTTTCAAGTATAATGTATCTATTATTTACATGGTTTGATTTTACTTATGATGAAATGATATCCATTTCTTTAATATGGATTATGTTATGATGGGATAATGTTTATGAAACCCATTTTATTCATTGGGTTATTATGAATGATGTATGTTTATTTTGTGGAACACGAAATAATGATTTCATTATGAGATGGGTGGGACCTATATCTCCCTCCAATTCATTGGGTAAAGATTTATATCTCATGATATAGACATGTCTGGAATGGAAGGTGAATCTGGTTCAGTAATACAGGGCTGGAATGACAAGTAAACCCAATTCAGTAATGGACATTTTCCACTATGATGGTCTTGGAAACAATGCCTTGGATACTATGGAAATCATAACATGTGCTTAATGGTTGCCACAATTACATGTTTTATTCCATGCTATTTTATCATGGTTAATGTTCCTTTATGATCTATTCCTTATGCAGTACCAAGACTTATGTCATTACTCGTGATTTTGATGTTTTATGTTCATGTTCTTACTATAAAATGTTTAGGGATTGTTTTATGTGATCCATGTTTAACCTTACTAAGCATTTGAGCTCACCCTTTTTAGGTTTTCTTTTCCCCAGTGTTGGTCGGAGAGGGTACTCAAGAGGGGGGTGAATTGAGTTCCAATTAGTATTTCTATTAAAATGATTCTTATTAAAAATCCTCCAAATTGAATAATAAGCTAAACTATAGTGAGTTTGCAATATTGTAAGGGTTCAGTTAGGTTCTCAAGAGATTCATTAGTTCTCAGTTAATCTAATCTAAAGATTAGATTAGATCTTGAAACTAACCTAATGCTTTACAATAAATTCCAACACTTTCTAGTATAACTATCAGAGTTACTTTAAAATAGATTTGTATTTCAAAATACTTAGCAGCGGAATATTCAATACAATTTAAAACAAAATAAATAAGCATAATAGTTTTAACCAAGAGGTTCATTCTCAAGTTGAGACTTAGTCCTCTCAAACAATTTATATATATTTTTATCCACACCCTGGATCGGGGTAAACAACAGTACTCAGACTGTCCAGGTAATATGACCTCTACCACAGTTCTACGTGGGAAAACAAAACAATAGCACACAGGCTATCCAAGTCACACTTGACCTCTACCACTATCCACAGTGGGAAATAAGAGTATAGGGAAATAGTGAGTGAGGATTAAATCCTCCCGTTCAGTACAGGAGTCAGTGTGTGTATGGAATATACAGAGTACACACACTGCTCAAATATTAAGTAAAACAATCACTGAGAGAGAGTAGATATGAGTTTAGAATGATCTAGTTATTTGAAGTGAAGCTCTGGACTCATTTGATTAAAAATAAATTCTTCTGAATCCTTCTCTGGTTTTTGTCTTGAAAACAGAGTGTCGTTTTTTATATTACTTCCAGTGTATTCAAGTCTTGCTCGGGGTTTCAATAGGCTTTGCAGTATAGAAATGTCCCTCAGCTTCTAGTAAATGTTCTTCTCCCCTTTAAGCTCTGGTGTATATGTTCTTTTTGTATCAGATGAGTATCTTCGTATATCACCACACCCAGCAGCTTTTTCACTTTTCTCAGCACTCCTTATGCCCAGATTTTGTCTTTCCTTTTATAGCTTTCATCTCTGGCAATGGGAATGATTACCTTTTAAAAGGTATGAGGTATGGTTCCTGAATTACCAACCACTATCATTAATTAATAGTATGTGCATTAAAAATATCAAATATGATTTTTGCTTAATAAAAAAATAGAAATAGAGTTTAGAGAAACAGTGAATGGTTTCCATCGATAGCTATTACTCCTTGTAACAGTAGCTTGCTTGAATAGTTTTCTCCTTCTATCGGTAGATCTTTCTATCGGTAGCTCCTTCTATCGGTACCTCCTTCTATCTGTAGCTCCTTCTATCGGTAGCTCCTTCTATCAGTATCTCCTTTGTATCGGTAGCTCCTTATTATCGGTAGATCCCTATAATGGTAGACTTTGTCTTTCTGTATTGGTGGTCTTTGTATTTGTATTGGTAGACTATGTAGCGGTAGCCATCTTTCTATATCAGTAGACTTGTATCGATAACTGTCTGTCGGTATCTGTCTATATCAGTGGACTTCATAAAGGTAGCTGTCTATCTTTCTATTTGTATCAGTAACTCTGTATCGGTGACTATGTACCAGTGACCTTATGTCATAGGAATTTTGGTCTATCAGTGACCTTTACTTAGCGGTAGACAATGTACAGGTAGGTTTGTATCAGTCGACTTTTTCATATCGGTAGACTTGTTCTATCCGTAGCTCTTCTTATATCGGTAGTTGTTATGCATATCGGTGACCTTATCCATATCAGTAGACTTCTATACCGGTGTAATTAGATTTATCAGAAGCTGTGTATCTATTTTTCTGTATCAGTAGCTATGTGCAACCGGTGGACTTAACACATATTTTTTCTATGCAAAACATATCCAGATTGAGTTAGAATTATTTCAAAGTATGTATAAACATAGATAAACAATGGTTAACATATTATAATGATTATTTTGATATTTTTATCAACTTAATAGTAGGATGTCATAGATTGAAAGAATTAGTATATAGATAAACAATAATTGGGATTATCAAAGCATATTAAAGCGTAATTGGGATTATTAAAATAGGTGAGTTCAACAATCTTCCCCTTTTTGGTAATCACAAATTATAATATTATAATCCAAAATAATCAGTAAAGTATTAGTATAAAATATAATGGTTCTTATTTCTCAGTGTGAGTAATGACATTTTCAAATGTAAGATTTTAAAAGTATTAGAGGATATAGCATTAAATGAAATTGTATCAGAGGTAATAACAAAAACAATGTGCTAGAGTTACAAAACAAATGTATCATAGAAAATATTATTAGATGAAAATGTATCAGAGGTATGAAACAATTGTATGTGAGATATACAACAAATGTATCAGAGGTAGAAATAAAAAACAAATTTACCACAGGGAAATGTATTATGCTCATAAAATATAATGATTCTTCATATCAATTTTCCCTCTTTGTATTATTTCTCTGTTATTTCTCCCCCTTAGATATAGATATTATTTCTCCCCCCTTGTGATTATAAAAAAGTGGCACAGAAAGGAAATACAGGAAAAGAGAAGTAACAGAAGGTAAAGGAAAGTATGATCATATATATTCCTTGGGGAAAAAGATACAGGGAAATAAAGAATTGAAACAAAAAGAGTACAAGTGATTCCCATCAAAAGTCCTAGACACTAATCAATCCACCTATTAAATGTCCACATTGGATTTGCCTTTGGGTTCAGAGGTAGACTCGGACTGGATAGCTTTAGAAGAAGGCTTGAGAATCTTAGAAATCACTTCTGGTGGTTGAGAAACAGAGACTGTTTCTGGCCTGTAGTGGGTAGCTCTCTGCGTGATCCTAGGAGTGAGGCTCCGAATAGCTTGGATGGGGGTCATCTAAGGAATGGGGGTAGACTGAGCAGAGTCAGGCAGTTCTGGATGTGAAATGATTAGAGTACTTTCCACATGTAAAAATGGATTCAAAGATTTATAAAGTTCATTATTATTCCTCCTCCTCTCTCCATAGTAGAAATGAAGTCATCCTTTTTCTCCCATAATTTATCTAAGGAAAGAGTCAACTCCATGAGCTTTCTTAATTGTTCTTTAAAAGCTTTAGTGATAGGGTTAGATTCATGTTTTCTAACATAAGCTTGAAATGGTTGTTGAGTTGATGCTTCATATAAATCCTTTGGAAGTAGTAATCCACATTATCTTTGACTTACTTTTGAGAAGAAGTGGCTTCTCTGATAAAATTTTGAAAAAATTTCCCTATATCCCAAGTGGTAGTAACCACTTGGGTCAAGGCAGCAGAGTCTATAGAGACACTGGTAGAAGATTTTCCAATATCTTCTCTCATCATAGCTTGAATCTGATCAATGTCTAAAGAAGTCTTAGTAGAACTTAGAGGTGCAACAGTGAAAGCAATTGTTTCCTTAAAATATTTAGTCAGCCCACTTATTAGATTTTTCACAAGAGAGTCCTAGGTGCTGATATGCTACTCCATGTATTTCTTAAATACCTCAAAAACGTCCACAAATTGCCTTACTATACCTTTAATGAAGTTCATATTAGTACTCATTTGAGATTGTGAACTACTCCAGGTAGTTAGAGAAGAAATAGACTGCTTCAAGGGAACAACAGCTCATGTCTAGCTCTCAATCTGAGAATGACATACTCTTATCTCATTTATAATTTCTATCACAGGTCCTAACACCACACACCCAAGAGAGAGTTTCAAATATTTTTCCATTTTGCTCAGTTCTTCAACAAAGTAGCTCTTTAAATCTGCAATAGAATCAATCCAAGTTTCCTTCAACTCAGCCTTAAAAGACTCGAGATCAGCCTTGGTGACTAGATTTTCAGACACAACCATAGGTTCTCTTTCTGTTCCAATACTAGCCATAGATTCATTCATAAGAGATTGAATGGATGATATTAAAGAGGTTTACATTTTGCTAATCTCTTCCACAACAAGGTCTTAAGATCAGACTTAAACTGGTAAAGATCAGCTCTTCTTACCACATCCTCATGTAAACACTTAGATGAGATATTATAGTCAACTTGTGGTCTATTCATGGGTGTCTCATCTTCAGAATTAGGATACTCCAACCCACAAACTACAAAACTTGGGTCTTCTACCCAGTCTTCAATTCCATCAGCTACTAAAACCTTCCCAAGTCTAGTAGGATTCTCCCCCTCAACTGGTACATTCTATTGTACATGTAATGAAATAGCACCCTCAATATCTTGGTCTTCCTCAGAAGAATATTCCATAACCATCTCCATTTCTCCAATAGCAGGAGGTTCCTCAGTAATAGGTGCAGGTCTATCTACTTCAACAAGAATAGCTTCCAGTACAGTAGTACTTCCAATCAATGGACTCAAACTCAAGGTGACAGAAGCAGATGCTTCAGTTTCAGATCCTTCTTATTTTCCAATCTCTGGGTCAGGATGGTCTTCCTCATCAACAGGTGCTTCTTCATTACTTTCTTTCAAGACTGTTTACTTTTCAAATGACACAACGTCAGCAACCGGACTTGTAGTCAAGTCCAGATCCCTTCCATTAGCAATGGAGGTATCCTCTTCATCATTATCATCACTATACTGAGGTTCCTCTTCAGTAGGTCCTAGACCTGGATCCCTCACATCCTTAGGCCTAGAAGGATGATCCACATGATTAAACTTATCATATAGATTCTCATCATTATTGACCCATTCTCTTCTCCACGGATTCCAATTGATCTTCATGTATTTACAAACAGTTCTCGTGATGCTAAAATTGTTCCTTACAACTACTATCTCATCATGAGACTTAGCTACTCCCTTCACTTTGATCATAACCAAAATTAACTTTGCAAAGAATAAAGAATTGGTTTTTTATTTTGGACTGGACATATATTAAATATGAATCATCGGCAATCTACACAAGTTCACCTTAACACCATGTCTTAACAGATGCAGCAAATAAATATCTTGGTATTTCAAATTTTCAAAGTCCCCTCTCCTTGGACTTAGCACATGTTGAATAAACTTGAATAGTAACCTGTTCTCTCCATCCATTTCTGTAGCAACTACCTTTCTTGGTATGAAATCTCCTGTTAATTCTTCCAAAGCAGCTTCATACCCAAAGATGTCACCGGTATGAGGTACTGATTTCGAGAGATATCCAAACTCTCCTTCATATGGAACTTTCAGGCATTCGGCCCATTCAGCAGAGGAAAAATCTATTTCTTTTCTATTCATAATTGAGACCATTCTATTCTCCTCTTCATACTTCTCAAAGTACACAGACGCATAGAACTCTTTTATCAGCTTCAGATAATAGGGACCATTGTTATTCGAGAAGCATTCTACCCATTTTTGATCTTCCAGTACTTCCAGAACTAAAGACTTACTGTACATCAACCATTCCGCGCACAAATCTTTCTCAACTACTATTTCCCTTTAAACGAGATGCGGATTTGTAGGTTTATTCACTTCACTTACACCACTAGACTCTCCTCCGAGTCTCTTAGCATTCATCTCATCATACCTTTCACTAACTGATGGTCTCTTCACTCTTTCCATTCTGTGAATCACGAGGCTCAGGGTTTGAGAGAAACAGAGGTTTGGGAGCTAAGGCTTGAAGGTAAAGGGTTTGAGGTGGATTGAGATGAGGCCAGGACTTATGTTTTATCATTTAGGAATCAAAAAATAAATAAATAAAACATAATAATTATAGTATAAATGATACAGATATTGGAAGATAAAGATACATAAGTTTAAAAACAACACAACCTAACGGTAACACATACCGGTGAGGATTCCCAATGGTGAGGTATTCTAACGGTGAGGTCCACTAACAGTGAGGTATAATAGTGAGGTTCATACCGGTGAGGTATCTAATAGTGAGGTTTATAATGGTGAGGTTTATAATGGTGAGGTTTATAACGGTGATATTTATAATGGTGAGGTTTCTAATAGTGAGGTTTATAGCGGTGATGTTTCTAACAGTGTGGTTTATAGCGGTGAGGTTTATAACGGTGAGGTTTCTAACTTATAAAGTCTATCATTCCTAAATCATGTATAATGTAACTTAACCTATTCAAACTTAAAGGCTTGGTGAAAATGTCAGCTAATTGATGTTCAGTACATATAAATTCAAGAATAATATCTCCCTTTTGGTAATGATCTCTCAAAAAGTGGTGCCTTACATCATTGTGTTTGGTCCTAGAGTGAGACACATGATTCTTAGAGATGTTAATTTCACTAGTGTTATCACAGTTTGTAGATACATGTCTAAACTGATATCCATAGTCCAATAATGTATGTTTCATCCAGAAAATTTCTGCACAACAACTACCGGCAGCAATGTACTCTGCTTCAGCAGTATAAAAAGAAACAAAATTCTGATTTTTACTACACCATGATACCAAGGACTTACCTATAATATGACATGTTCTAGAAGTTCTATTTCTATCTAACTTACAACCAGCAAAGTCAGAATCTGAATAATATATTAAATCGAATGATTTTCCTTTTGGATAAAATAATCCTAAGTTAGCAGTATGTTTAAGATATTTGAAAATTCTTTTAATAGCAAGAAAGGGTGACTCTTTTGGATTTTCTTGAAATCTTTCACACATACACACACTAAACATAATATCTAGTCTACTAGCAGTAAGGTAAAGTAAACTTCCAATCATAACTCTATAGTTTGTTTCATCCACTGTTTTTCTAGTTTCATCAGCATCCAACTTATAGGTGGTACTAATGGGTGTATCACTTTATTTAATACTATCTAAAACAAAACTTTTTAAAATATCCTTTCTATATTTATTTTGATTTATAATAATACCATTTTCAATTTGAAAAACTTTAAATACAAGAAATTATTTGAGTTCCCCCTTTAAAATCATTTAAAATTCATTTTGCATAATCTTTGAAAAATCAATACACAAAGTATTTTCAGAAGATCCAAAAATAATATCATCAAAATAGATTTGTACTATCAAAACACTTTTAGAGATTCTTTTAATAAATAGAGTTGGATCAATAATACCTTTATAAAAACATTTTGAAATTAGAAAACTACTAAGTCTATCATACCAAGCTTGTGGAGCTTGTTTTAAACCATATAAATCTTTAGATAGCATAAAAACTCGATTTGGAAAATGAGTATTAGTAAATCCAGGTGGTTGTTCAACAAAAACATATTCAATTATAAAACCATTTAGAAAATAACTTTTAACATCCATTTGATATAATTTGAAATTTAGATGAGCAACATAGGCAAGTAGAATCCTAATAGACTCTAATCTAGCTACAGGTGAAAAGGTTTCCTCATAGTCTATTCCTTCCTCTTGACTATATCCTTGTGTAACTTACCTTGATTTGTTTCTAACTATGTTTCTAGAATCATCAACTTTATTTCTAAAAACCCATTTAGTGCCTATGGTCAAGGTGTCCTTAGGTCTGTCAACTAATTCCCAGACTTTGTTTCTTTCAAATTGATTTAATTATTCTTATATAGACATTACACAAAATTCATCATTGATAGCATCATTGTTATTTTTAGGTTCTAACTGTGAAAGAAAGGCTTGATGTTAAACCTGGTTTCTTAGAGAAGCTCTAGTATGTGTCCCTTTATCAATATTACCAACAACAGCATCTAAAGGAAGATTCTTTAGAATCCTAGTTGATCTAGTAAAGGTAGGACTAGAAATTTTAGGTTCTTCTCTATGTTCGGGTTCATTCAGAGTAGATTTTGGAATATGTACAAAACTGGTTGTCTTTACAATAGGTTCATTGATTCTATCATTATGTTCCAGAGTAGATAGATCTTCTTTGGGATTTTCAAGAGATGGTTTAGGTTCATGTGGATCAGTTTTGTCAAATTTTATGTGAACAGATTCTTCCACACATTTGGTTCTTTTGTAAAAGACTCTATAAGATATACTGGTTATAGAGTAACCTATAAATATTCCCTCATCACTTTAAGAAGAAAACTTATCAAGATTATCCTTAGTATTAAGAATAAAAACATTGCAACCAAAAACTCAGAAGTAACTAACTTTCGGTTTCCTATTATTCCACAGTTCATAAGGGTTCTTCTTAAGAACAAGTCTAATCAAGACTCTATTTATAATATAACAAGATGTATTCATAGATTTAGCCCAAAAATAAATAGGTAAATCATATCCATTGAGCATATTTATTGTAATTTCCTGAAGGGTTCTATTTCTTATTTCTACTACACCATTCTGTTGAGGTGTCCTAGGGGAAAAAAGTTGTGACTATAGCTATTGTGTGAGCAGTAAGATTCAAAATCGTGATTTTAAAACTCACAGCCATGATCACTTCTCATGGTCTTAATCTTAAGTCCACTAAGGTTCTCTATATACTTGATGTATTTAATAAAATAATAACAAGATTCACTTTTGTGAGCTAGAAAGTATACCCAAGTGTATCTAGAAATGTCATCTACTAAGACATAAACATAGTGCTTCCCATTTAAACTAGAAACTCTAGATGGTCCAAATAAATCCATGCAAACTAACTCGAGAGTTTGAGAATTTGAAATTATTTGTTTAATTTGAATGAAACTTTATGTTGTTTTCCCTTTTGACAGGGAGTACAAAATTTGTCTGATTGAAATTTTAGTTGAGGTAGGTCTCTAATTAAATTCTTTATAGTCAGTTTTCTAAGTGAATGAATGTTGCAATGTATTAATCTCTTGTGTCATAGCCAGTATTCTTTATGAAAAGCATTTAAATAGGTAACCTTTTGTTTGGATAAGGAATTTAAATCTATGGCATAAAAGTTTTCATTTCTTAAGGCATAAAATACTAAAACATTTTTATAATTAAAAAGATTACAAGCATAATTCTCAAATTTAACATTGAAACCATCATCACACAACTGAGAAATGCTTAACAGGTTGTATTTTAATCCATCGACAAATAAAACATTAGAAATGAAAACTGAATCAGAGTTACCAATTTGGCCTAAGCTGATGATTTTTCCTTTTTAATTATCACCAAAGGTGACATTCCCTCCATAAACATTGATTAAGCTTTTGAAACATGAATAATCTTCGGTCATATGCCTTGAAAATTAATAGTCCAAGTACCATATATTCTTATGTGAACTCTTCAAGCAAGTCTCCTTATAAGTATTAGTCATTAAACACATGTTGAAATGATTCTGTTCAAAATCAGAAACTTGAGACTCACTTGTGTTGTCTTCTGAAGCACTCTAGGTTGCCTTCATGAATTTCTTATATTTTATTTCCTTATAGTCATATTTCTTCTTGAACTTCAATTTTGGACATTAATCCTTATTGTTTCATTTCCTTTTTCATTCATAACACACTATCTGATCATCCTTATCATCTTTCTTCCAATCTTTCTTCCACTGACCTTTATTATCATACTTACCCTTATAATTTGGTTTTCTGAAAAATTTCTTCTTCCTATAGAATTTCATAAATCGTCTGGCTATTTGAGCCATCTCTTCATCACTATCAGAATTTGAACTTCCACTTTTCGAGCTTTCAGTAGGTATGTGAACTTTTTTCTTTATCCTTGCTCTTTGAGGCAGTAGTCTTAAATTCCATTGACTTCCTCTTTGGTTCATCATCTCCCTCCTTGTTTAACTTTAACTCTTTTTCATACATCATTATCTTACCAATCAGCTCTTTAATAGGCAGTGAAATTATGTCGCACAATTCTATTATTGAGACAGATGCGCCTCTCCATCTCTCTGGCAGACATCTTAGTATCCTCATGATTTTCTCTTTTACAGGAACAACTTTTCCAAATGAGCTCATTGTATTTACAATTTCATTGAACCAGAGATACATGTCATAAATAGGTTCATAAAGATTCATTTTAAAATTATTATATTTAATAGTGTATGTATTCAATCTCATTTCTTTAACATTGGTTGTTCCCTCATGAGAAACACCCAAGGTATCCCAAATTTCATAAGCAGTTTTACAGGAAGATATTTGATTAAATTACTCATCACCCAAATCATAGTACAAAGCATTCATAGCTTTACAATTATTATTGTAAGATGTTTTCATAGGTTTATCCCAATTAGTTCTTTCAGTTTCTGGAATCTTATACAGAGTCTCTATAGCAGTCCAAATATCAAATCCCATACTTTCTAAATGTATTTTCATTTTCAGTTTCCACTGGGCATAATTAACACCATTAAAGAAAGGTGGAAAGTTGGTAGCAACACCTTCTAGTATATTATCCATAATTAGATTTTATAAAATATATTGAAAGAGATAAAATTTAGAATTATTAGAAATTTAAGATCGTTAAGATAAATCTAAAATCACAGTTGAAAAAAAGTGTATTTGGAAATCCTTTAAGAATAACAAACAGCCTCTGATAACAAATGTTGGTCAGAGTGGATACTCAAGAGGGGGGTGAATTGAGTTCCAATTAATATTTCTGTTAAAAATATTCTTATTAAAAATCCCCCAAATTGAATAATAAGCTAAACTGTAGTGAATTTTCAATACTGTAAGGGTTGAGTTAGGTTCTCAAGAGATTGATTAGTTCTCAGTTAATCTAATTTTAAGATTAGATTAGCATTTGAAACTAACCTACTGCTTTACAATAAATACAAACACTTGCTAGTTTAACTATCATAGTTACTTTAAAATAGATTTGTATTTCAAAATACTTAGCAACGGAATATTAAATATAGTTTAAAATAAAATAAATAAGCACAACAGTTTTAACCAAGAGGTTCAATCTCAAGCCGAGACTTAGTCCTCTCAAACAATTTATATAAATTTTGATCCACACCCTGGATTAGGGTAAACAATAGTACTCAAACTATCTATGTACTAATACCTCTACCACAATTCTACATGGGAAAACAAAACAATAGCGCACAGGATATCTAGGTCACACTTGACCTCTACCACTATCCACAGTGGGAAATAAGAGTATATGGAAAGAGTGAGTGAGGATTAAATCCTCCAGTTTAGCATAGGAGTCAGTGTGTGTATGGAATATAACGATTAAACACACTTCTCAAAAAGTAAGTAAAATAATAACTGAGAGAGATTGGATATGAGTTTATAATGCTCTAGTGATTTGAATTGGAGCTCTGAACTCCTTTGATTAAACAGAAATGCCTCTGAGTCCTTCTATGTTTTTTGTCTTGAAAACATAGTGTCGTTTGTTTATTTCACTTCCAGTGTATTCAAGTCTTTCTCGGGGTTTCAATAGGCTTTGCAGCACAGTAATGTCCCTCAGCTTCCAGCCAAAGTTCTTCTTCCCTTAAAGCTCTGGTGCATATGTTCTTTTTGTATCGGATGAGTATCTTTGTATATCACCACACCCATTAGCTTTTTCACTGTTTCTCAGCACTCCTTATGCCTGGATTTTTTATTTCATTTTATAGCTTTCAACTCCGGTAATGAGAATGATTACCTTTTTACAGTTACGAGGTACGGTTCCTAAAATACCAACCACTATCAGTAATTAATAGTGTGTTTATTAAAAACATCAAATATGATCATTTCTTAATAAAAAATAGAAATATAGTTTATAGAAACAGTGACTGGTTTCCATCGTTATCTGTTACTCCTTGTAACAGTAGCTTGCTTGAATCGATTGCTCTTTCTATCGGTAGCTCCTTCTATTAGTAGCTCCTTCTATTGGTAGCTACTTCTATTGGTAGCTCATTTGTATCGGTATCTCCTTCTTATCGGTAGATCCTTGTAACGGTAGAGTTTGTCTTTCCGTATCTGTGGTCTTTGTATTTTTATTGGTAGACTATGTAGCGGTAGCCATCTGTCTGTATCAGCAGACTTGTATCAGTAACTGTCTGTCGGTATCTGTCTATATCGGTGGACTTCATAATGGTAGCTGTCGGTCTGTCTGTTTGTATCGGTAACTCTATATCGGTGACTATGTACCAGTGACCTTGTGTCACAAGAAGTTTAGTCTATCAGTGACCTTTACTTATCGGTAGACAATGTATCGGTAGGTCTGTATCAGTCAACTTGTGCATACCGTTATACTTGTTCTATCGGTAGCTCTTCTTCTATCGGTAGCTATTATGCATATCCGTGACCTTATCCATATTAGTAGACTTATGTACCGGTGTACTTATCTTTATCAGTTGCTGTGTATCTGTTTGTCTGTATTAGTACCTATGTGCATACCGGTGGACTTAACACTTATCAGTTCTATGAAAAATATATCTAGATTGAGTTAGAATTATTTCAAAGTATGTATAAACATAGATAAACATTGATTAACATATTCCAATGATTATTTTGATATTTTTATCAACTTAATAGTAGGATTTCATAGATTGAAATAATTAGTATATAGATAAACATTAATTGGGATTATCAAAGCGTATTAAAGCATAATTGGGATTATCAAAATAGGTGAGGTCAACACCCAGGATATAAAGAAAGGTTTTAGGTAAGAAAACCAAAGGGGGAATATCTTTATGGGAGATGTTGATGATATTTCACCATGATTAGAAGATTATGTTCTGAGTTTCCAAAGACACTAAACTAATACGGTCTTTGGGCGTCTATTTTTGTCATGTATTAAGTATTCCGCAAAAGTAATGTAATTTCTATGTAGGTCAAGGTTTGGGTCTCTACACTTTTCCCCCATTTTCATAAGTACTAACTAAAAAAGAAATATCCATACCTTAAAGGACGAATCGGGTTCTTACATTTTAAACATCCTTACAAAGATATTGTATCCAACAATCACCCCAATCCATAGAAAATTTTATTATCTTGAAATATTTTAAATTTATCTAAATGAAAAAATCATTCATATTAATTATACACTATGTTCATATAGAATATCTTTATATTATAAGAAGAAACATTATCACCATCTTCCTTGTCAATCATTTATGGAAGTACCTCATTTCATCCTCCCATATCTAATGTGTTCATCAATCATCATCTAAAATTCATAACATAATAGATTCACAACCCAACATTTGTAAACATTGTTCTTGATTATTTCATCCTCTATTAACTCATTGTATTTTCTCAAAAAAGATATTGACTTCATGGTTTTTGTCATAAAATACAACATAAAACTGAATGGGTTCAACAATATGAACACACAGTATACCCCATTTCATGAGTATCCTTATTATATAGGTCTCATCAAACCAATAGATATTAACACATACATTTCATAATGTATGAGTTAATATTTTTACCAATTGATTCTTTCATCTCATCTCTTTTACACCTATTCTATGTGTTTCATATCACTAAATTATCATCGTAATGATATCTTACTCAAAGTATTATTTAAAATTTAACATATTAGTATTTAGTTGGTAGTAGAATGATATCATATAACATGATCTTATGATATGAAAAATAACAAGTCATATGGGAAAATGTATGGGATATAGTAACATCTCTTTAAATCTCCTACTTACACTAAATCCCCATAGAAATAGTTCCATTTTACCTTATAATATATCATATATAATAAAAAATTTACCCATATACAATTCTATTTTTGTATATCTTCCAATACACCCTTGGAAGGATTCTATTAACTTTTCATTTTATCATATTATTTTATAAAAATTTTGAATACCCAACTAGAAAATATTTTATATAAAATAGAAAACAACTTTATGGAATATAACTGTGTAAAACTGAATTACCAATCATTCAACAACTATGTGTAACCCCAATGTCCTCCGTATCATAACAATCCAATATGAATCACCAGGTCCATAAATGTAACAATAAATCATGAAACTACAAAATATTTCACTATTTATTTACATTGAATGAAAATTATTTTGATATGATGTGTCACATGAAACACCAAACTCTAATAGACCGGAACACTTTTTATTAAAATAAATATCGAACAATATATGATATCCATTGAATAATTGGCTATAAAAAATTATATTGATGGTAATGAAAATTATTTTAATAGATATATATAATGTTTATGAAATCATTAATGTTATTTAAAGAAAAATTGGATGAACCGTTAACAATCTGATCAATAAATAGTTGTGGTGAATTCATCCGTCTAAAAGAACATTATAAGTGAAAAATATGATTTTTTGTACTATTAAATAACATCATATACATTATATGATTCTTAAAAATTATAAAAATTATAAAAAAACACACTGATAAAAACAAAATAAGATCATTACTCTACTCATATAATTATATTACAATGAAATCACTTCATAAAAATCCATTAATTATGGTATGACCCCATTTCAGTTGGTTTAACTGCCTACTTGAACAATGATTTATATTTACATCACAAATGACTATGGTAATTTAATTTATATTAATATATTATATAAATATGAAAATAATGATTTTATCTTAATTTTTATGGTACTATTAGTATTAAACTCAACTTATAAGTTACCAATATATGTTTGTTAAAAATAACTAAAACATTGGAAACATAGATTTTATCTTTAAGAATATTAAAAAAAATCCCATAGAATGAAATTATAAAATATAAAAATATATAAAACATAAATTAAATGAACAATTATGATCTAGGATTGGTGAATTTTTAACAAATATTAAGAACAACACTGCTATTAAAAAACTAGTTCAAAATGATCAAGATAAATCACACGTGATACAAAAAATAAAATAAACAACTAATATACATGTGGAGAATAAATATAAATGATGTTTATAAATGTTTATAGAAAAGAAAAAGTTTCTAAAATTCGTTATTAATACAATTAATTGTTTTAATAATGATTTTAATGTGAATTTTGACTAAAGTAGAATTAAGATAAGGGTTTCTTGCCTCAAATTTTCACCCATTCTAATATATTTTCTATTATACACCTTGTTTTTATAAGATAATTATAATTAATACATAATAAATTTATTTTACCATACTAATGGGTATTAAAGAGCTATATCATTCTCTCTTTAAAGGTCTTCTGATTTAAATGAATTTAATGTTAAAAAGGGGTTATTGATTAAAATATTGCTCAAACCAAAATGGTTTCAATAAAAAATATTAATTTTGAGTAAAATTGACTAAAAAATATAATCAAAATCGAGAGTTTTTATTATTTATAAAACCACGATAATTTTATTTTATTATTCATGGGGTTTTACATGTTCCATCAGAATTTCATTTCCCTTGAATCATATTTTACCTAAATTGTTTCTGGTAAGGATACTGACCTTGTATCTTCTTGTTGGTTGGGAGCCTCCCTTTTTCCATATACAAAGTCAACAGAAGATTTCTAATTTTCTTTATCTATTATTAATTAAATTATTAAGGTTATTTTCTTCTATATAAACTTCATTTAAATGTTTTAAATTAATTTTTTTTTTGTTTTTTTGGGGTCTTTTTGTCAAAATGTAAAAATATTATCTTTTAATGTTTATGTGTAAACACATCCTCATGCCAACTTTTTCATTATATAATATTATTTATCTCTAAATTTAAATTTTTATAAAATAAATTATTTTTTACTAGTTTTTAAAAATACTTTAATTTTTTTAAAATATTATTAATATTTCTTACTTCCAAAGTGGGTTTTCTAAAAATTCAAAAAGTTTTTTTTATATTTTTCATTGTACTTTGACATATATTTATTGGATAAAGTACATTAACTAAATGATATCATGAACCCAATATCTCTGAATGTATTATGTAATTTCCCTCTTTTTTAGAGAAATTATCCATCATTTCCTTTGTATTACCATATCATTGATGGTTTATAAACCTATGTTTTTTAGACCCCTTCTATATAAGATTATCATATTTTTTTATTCCATTAATTAATGAATATTAACCAATATTTCATAAATCGATTGACTAATGAAATAATTTTGTTAACCGTATACCCTTTTTCTATACAGTGTAAATACAATATTATTTACTATCTTTATTGAATGGAATTTAACTAGAAAATTTATTGATTTCATTGGATACCCATTTATTATACAAGACTTTTTCATGTTATGATTATCAATAGAAATTGAAATATTGTCAAATGAATATGTCCCCTCACTCTCCATATCTCCTCTTTCTTCTAACATTACGGTTTCTTCCCACCACCACTACTCCCTCCCTGTCTCCATCATGGTGAGAGGTTTTTCTCCAGCGCACTTCTCCTTCTCCCCCATTCCTTACATTTTCTTCCTCATAGTGCACTTTCAACTCCTTTTTTGGCTTCTTTTCTTCTCCATTTTATCAGGTGATGAGTGGGTTCATTTTTTCTTCATAATCATCAATAATTATGACTATTACAACTGTTGATGGATCCATCATGCAAAAACCCCACTTTATTGAACTTGATGGATCTTTAGTGATTTGGGATTTGATGGGGGAATCTAGTGATCCCATCCCTTTCCCATTTTCTTTTCTCATCGATGCTCCTCCTCGTCCATTACTACCTTAACCACCATACAATATTCCATCATTGTTCTTTCATGATGGTGTTTTGGAATTTTTGGGATAGTTTTGGTGAGAGGGATTTGGGTATTCCCCATTTGGTTTTCTTTATCATCTCTTTATCTTTGTTTCTTTGTAGTGCCCTTCTATTTTTTATTCTATTTTGGTTCCATTATGGGGTTATCATTATTTTTTTTCTCTAATTGAAATCCTTTAATAAGAAATTCTATCAAAAGATAATGATGGTTTCCTAGATTTCTTCACATGATTATGGTTCCAATGGTAGAGTTTTCTAGTCACATTAATGATTTTAGATCGTTGTCGATTCTTTTACTTTACACTAGAACTAAGATCCCAAAACACTTCTCATAGTCAAAGCTTGGTGTCAGTTTTCATTATTATTAGGGATATTTAGTTAGAGTGATCAACAACATTCCATTATGCATCACTCATGGTGGATTCATATCAGACTTCAGGTCCCTATTGTAATTGATCATTTTAGTAATAGTGGATATGATTCGACTAGTTGGTTGTATTCATATTATATAATGGTGTGTTTTGATGGTGATTATGGATTTTAGTTGGTGGTTCTCATTGGTGAACTGGTGTAATGAAGGGCTTCTTTTGCTGGCGTTGCAAGTAAGATGACAACGATAGAGGGGTAGGTTGTTTGGTGCATAATGGATCTCAGGAATCAAGTCAGGACGTGATTTGTCAGAGGTTTGGTTTCAAATATTGTAATTTCTATTATTGTTTTATAAATTTTGAATTTTGATATGATATTGTTGTGGCTCATGTTGTAGTGTTGGTTTTCCGATGTGAGTTTGAAATTTGAAATTGGAATTTTTTCTTGGTGGTTCTGGTTACTACCAGATGGATTTTGGTTGGCTTATATGTATGTGATACCTATTTAGGGGTGATTGTAAATGGTTCCCACATAACCTCATAGTGTTTTTTTAATATAAAAAATATATTTTGAGGATTGTTGATAGAATTATGATTATTTTTCTTTATGTGAATCTATTTGAAAAGGACATGAAACCCATTTTTAGTTCAGGATTTAATTATAATGTATTCTAGGAAAGATATTTTTTTCCATGGATTTTTTATACTATAAAAATTAAATTATTTTCAATTCAATTTTTTTGAAAACCACTTAGTTTCCATGGGTTTTTAATCGTGTGATAAGTGAATGATTTTGAATTGGAACTCATATGTATAAATTAATTGTGGGTGGTGTCCAATATCACCCTCCAATGCATTGGTTAAGATTTTATTTATCATGAGATAAGTATTTAAGAGTATATATTAGTTTACCATATTTTTGGTCACTAATAGTGTGGCTCATGAATGTTATTTTTCTCTATAATAATATTTTTTCCCATATTAGAAGGATTCTTTACAATTTTAGGCTTATTGTTTAGACCATATTATGATTTCATGGATCACGTTTTTTGACACATGTTTCCACACACTTTTATTCATGTATTATATTAATTAAATCCTTATTCCATAGTTTGTGATCCATTATTTTCGGCATAAAAGATTCTTATCTATCCTGATCATACCCATATGGTCATCCTATGATCAATTTTGATATTTGATTGTTAGTACTTTTTTTACCCTTACTGAAAAACTGAGATCACTACATTATTATGTTTTCAGTTCCTCAAGTTATAAAGATAGGAATAATATGATATTTATAAAATAATTCCTTAGGTGTAGAAATTTTGGGATATATTGAATACTAATTATAGATTAAGTAGTTTTATATATAATGGGAAAATGTAAATTGATATAAATAACATGTGTTTTGTTTGTCAATGTTTTTCCTTCATTATATAAAACTCTTAATATAAAAGGTCTATAGAATGTATTATAATAACATAATTGTTTTATTTCATTTGGATGAGATGGTAAAATCTTTAGGCTTCAAAGTTAGTACAAGAGAAGGGTATAGATATCATTTGAGGTTAGGATGATATCAAGTAAGGATAAATTATGAGATTGAAATGTAACTCAGTATTGATAAGTTTAGTTGGATAAGTTAATTTTAATTATAAATTCAGAAGTATGTATAACCCTTTAGGCCAGCTGAGGTAATATTAAAATGATTAGAATAAGAAAACACTAGTAAAATCCATATGGATAAGTGTAAGTGATAAGTCAAAGTATAAGATAACATCCTAAAATTTTGGTAAACTAGGTTTTTTAGTTTTTCTTACAATAATATTCTTATCTATATACTAAAAGATGATAAAGTTCCTAGAACAAATTTAATTAATGGAAAGATCCCTAAAAAGGGTGTATTGGGTATTAAGTCAATCATCAACTGGTGCATGACAAAGAGACATAACTGCACACCTATTTTGACATTCTCAGGGGATATTATTTGTTCATTCACTTTCTATTTACAATTTATTATTAAATATTTATTATAAAATGAAATTAGAATAATAAGTATGAGAGAGGCCAATTTAAAGAACCATGGTTTGAACCAAGACTGATTTATGTTTAATTTAAGGTTGATGTAATAAATATAAAAAGTAAGAAATTTTGAGTTTGGATTTATTATTCAATTTTCATAAAAAAATACTCCCATAGTGTTAATTATTTATCATTCATGATTAAGTCCTTTCAGTTTTAGTAATGGATGAACCATGAGAAAACCCAGTAACACTAGATGTCATGGATAATAAAAATATTTTCCCAATGAGTAACCTAACAAAATAACATCTAGAGTGAATACCATTGTGATTATGCCAAACCAATTATCATGAATTATGGTTAAAATTTTTATATCAGTAGATCTTCTAAAAACAAAAAGAAGATATAGATAGAGTCTCATTAGAGTAAATATGATGAACATGATAAAGGAAATGATGTTAAAATTACTTCATGTAAGCAATGTTGAAAAAATCACTATTGGGAATTACATAAGGAAACTAAATTTTTTTTTAAAGGGATGGCATATAGAACCTAATTTCAAAGGAAAACTGAAGATCACAGTAGAAATAGTGTAAGGAAAAAGAGATCAAACTAATGTACCCCTGATAGCTCAATAATAAAATGTCGTGAACCTGGATATTGTCCAATTTAATTTCAGTATCAAATAGGAAACAAGGATGATATGAATTAGAAACTTCTATGGAAGGGGAATTCCTATGAAACCACTACCATAGAAGCGAGTTCTTAAGATAATATTGAGTGAGGAATAGAGACCATTCACTCAAGAACATGATGTGTTGTATTTTTATCATATTAAACCAACTTATTTGTAACAACAATGTTTTATATGGATATCAAATCTCTACCTTGATGGATAGATATTTAATTATTAATTAAAAAAAATTAGTTTCATGATTATTGAATCCCAAGTATATAACTCTTCTCTAAGATATGTTTATAAGAATTTGTTTCCCATAAAATCCAATTATCCTTTCTTTAGTAAAATTGTATGTGATCTTAGGTACAAGTTAAATCTCTTGATAATGGAAAGTTACTATATAAGAAAATCACATCTAAAATTCCTCCCATGAAAACCTATTAATACATGTTTTACTATAAAATTCATAAGGAAAAAATCAACCCATTTTATTGAAGTATTTAACACAAATGGTTATAGAAAAACTAAAAAATAGTTATAATCTTATTATAATATAAAATACTAGTTAAATACTTAAACCTAGGATAGTGATGGTGAATCCTCATTGGAAATAAAATATTGAGAAATTTATTCCCTTAAATTATTTAGTGATTCATAATTAAAATTTCGAGGTTGTAATTTATTTATAGTGGGAGAATTTAATGACCTAGGATTTCACAATGTATTTTACTTAAATAAATATAATATTATTAGTTTTTTTGACACCCAAAATCAAACACTAATAGATTAAAACTCATTTTATTAATATATATTTTGACAATTGTATATTAGTGGTTGAATAAGCTGGTAAATCGTTATAACCAAATTATAATATATAGAACCCTTTTAATAATATTTAAGAAAGTGGAACTATGTAGCAAAAAATAAATTTTTTTCATAAAATTTATTTTATACAATATATATTTTTCATGTTTCATGTTTCATATATTTATGATGAAAAATAAATTTATAATAATAGTAAATATACTAAAAATGATTTTATATTAATTTGTTTCTTATATTATTTTATGATTTTATTTTAAAGTAAAATAAATAAATTTTATAATCTGAGTTTTAAAAAATTAAAATATTTTTTGAAAATGTCATAAAAACATTAACATAAAATTATTTTAAGTATTTTTTTAAAAGGATTGATTTTTAGGTGAATAGTGAAAATACTATTTTTCTAAATAACATGAATTTTATGACATAAGTTTTATATAGGTATGAATTATAATTTAATTAAACCATTTCATAATACCTAATATGTATTTTATAATTTCTCTAATAACTTCCAAAAAAAAGTTAATTTACAAATCCATATTTGACCTTTTATAATATAATTAATATTTTTCAAAAAATGGTTATTAATACATTATACATTAGTTATTTTAAAATTAGTTTGTATCACTTTATAAAAATACTAAAATAAAACATAATTCAAATTTTCAAACACTAGGTCCAAATTATTTAATAAGGACCAATTTATTTTTAGGAATAAAGGATAAATTTCATCAAGAAACACTAGTTACCTCAGTACAAATAAGGAGTGAAAGTGATTAACCAAGAGGAGAAGACCACAAAAATGTCTAAAATTAAAGTTTGAATGATTTTCTGAGGCCTTTATTAACCTTATAACTTCCCCTATTTATTATTTTCTAATTTTACAGCCACTTTTATAACGACCCATACTTTACATACATTGTTAATACTTCAAAATTGAAGCATACTTATTACCACATATAACAAAACCACGAAAGGACCGTATAGGTATAGTGTCTTTAGAAACTAGGAAACATAAACAACTGGTTCATAAAGCGTCTACACTGTCTCCCATTTATTTCATCATATCTAGAGTTCCTTTTTGGCATATCCTACTTAATAACCTTCTTCCTGACCTGGGGAAAGAAAACATACAAAAGGGTGAGCTCAAATTCTTAGTAAGGGTAAACAAAAGAAATATCAATCACATCATATACATAAGCACATAACTTTTGGAAATCTTATCCTGCAAAAGAGATCATAATTTCATAACATGGGATAAATCATGGTAGTGAAATGTAATCACAATAATCATAACTTAAAACATGAAACTTTGTGGCATACACACATAATCATAGAGAATCATTTCTTATTAGTCAATTCTCATTGCCAAGACTATCTTAGTGGACAAAGTCCCTTTCTGAACCGAGTCACCCTCATTTCAGTCCTGTTTCACTGAACCGGTATAACCTACCGTTCCAGCCATGTCTATCTCATGATATATAAAATCTTTACCCAATGCATTTGAGGGAGATATAGGTCCCACCCATCTCATAATGATACCATTCTTATGTGTGCCACAAAATCATAAATCATACATCATTTCATAACCAAAATAAAAATGGGAATCTTAAACATTGAGACATCATAAAACAATTCATATAAGATAAAGGAATTCATAAAAATATTTCCATCACAACATAATCAATGTAATAATAGGGATAGAAACAGAACCCTATATTATCTTAGATGGAAAATAATTTTAATAAAACACTTGAAATGAATTCTTGAGGAAAATATCCTTTCTTCTTCAAAAACACTTTTCCTTTCTTAATATGTCATACAATTATAAACTAAAAGAAGTTGATTAAAAATAAACTTGAAAACTTGTAAAGGAATATTCTTGGAAATAATGTTTTAAAAATCCATTCATGTCGTATAAGTTAAAAGAAAACATTCTTCTCGTAATTTTGTCCCTCGTACGAAAAACGATAAAATATTCCTTTTATATCTTTTACTAAAAACTCACCGAAAGGTAAAAGTTGATATAAACTATTGTAGAATGATGTAAATATTACATATTGAGGAAACATGGATGTGGATGATAAAATACACCCCAGTAAATACCAAAGTATAAAAAATCTCGGATAAAAATGAGATTGTGATATTTTCCCTTACCTTGGGTTCGACTTGCTTTGTAAGTGTCTGAACCTCCTTTATAATGATTTAAATAATGTTATTTACTTGTTCCAGAATCATACTTATTTTTTGATATCATATATGGTCATATTCTTAGCTTCTTATTAGTAATATTTCATTGTTACTTGTTATTCGGGTGTTTATAACTTTTTGTTCTTATGCGTGTCTTTTCGAATAAATTCTTATTCTTTTCTTTAGGTTATAGATACCTCATTTCCAGAATGGTATTAGTGTAATATATATCATATTCATTCATTCAATTCATTTATATAATCATTATTAAATGAAGATCATGTAGAACGAGTCGCATCACATCGTGGAGACGGTATTCCGTACGTACGCACGAGTGATGATATCATTCCTATGATCGCGGAATTGTATTGGAGTATATGTATACTATTTCAGAATCAATATCACTTTATAATAGTCATATATAGTCATTATTTACACCATTATACCCATCCAAGTAAGGTGGTGGTGGAAAATAGATTACCCCACGGCGTGGAGACGGTCTTCCGTACGCACGCGTAGTGATTTCTTTTTCCGTAGGATAGATAGATGGTGAAATAGGGTTGTTTCATACTTATAATAAAATATCAGTATATGAGTGATACTGATGTTATTACTTCATAATGAAACAACTAAATAAGAATAAGTGTAAGAATAAATAAAGATGAAAGAATCGGTAACGGACATTACCTCTTCTTTGAAGTGCTTCTTTGAGACCTTCTTTTAGGAAACTAAAATTGGTCTTTGAAGAAGACCAGGACCTCTAGGATGTCTCTAGGGAAGTTGAGAGTAGAAAGTGGCAGGGGTTGGCCGAGCTTTAAGGCTCAAAGTTCTGTGAGGAAGAGAGGGAGGAGGTGCCCTTTTATAAGGGAGGAGAGGGGACCTTTGGAATAACTAAAAATATTATTTTATTATAAAGTCAAGTTCGGTTTTAAATAGCTCCAAATTGATTTATTTCGATGCTAATGTGGGATGGGTCGAAATAATCTCATCCAATAGAATTTAGACAAGTTTAGGCTCCTATTTTAACCTTATCATTTAGATTTAACATTAAGTTAAATAATTTTACTTTTACCTTGTCTTCTTGTGTTCTTATACTATAAGGTTAATAAACTTACTATAAGCAGCCAAAAGAACCCCAAGTTGTTTATTATTAATATATATAACATTATCTAAGTCATTTGGCCGAACCTTAGATTTTTAGGAATAAAATAACAATTACCAATATAATATTTGTTTTAAAAACTATTTTATGTCAATTTTGACACTATTTAGTAATTGATTTTTGTGAAAATCATAAAAGAATTATTAGTTCGAACCAAGTTAATTAAATCAATACTAACATGTCATATTAACCTATAAAATTAGTGGGATTCATAAAAAGTCTCAAATTACATTTATTTTGATGTTTGTAACATCAATTATGTCAATATTTCATTAATAAGAGAGTTACTACATCATCATTGTGTCATAAATAAATTAAATTATTTAATGTCTAAAAATTACAAATAAAATACCATTATGTAGGAAATCTTTTTATCTTTCTAATGAATATTTATAGTCGAATTTATCTTATGTATAACCCCATATTAAAAATTATTTACTTATTAAACTTTGATTTTAACAATTTAACCCTTCTTTAAGTAAATTAATAATAAATGTCCTAATCTAATCCAAGTGGGCCTAAATGGTCATATTTTATTCCTAAGTTTGTTTTTGGTAGAATTACACTTATCAAATAGAGTTAGGACATGTGTTAGGGTAATAATAATATTATCTTTACCCTTAATTACCCTATTTACTTTTAACTGTGGTAAAAAAAAGTAAAAAGTTACTATTCACCAAAAAAATTATTTTCATCTCATTGAACCACATTTTACTTACTGACATCAACTGTGTCTCTCGGATTTTTGAAATTACACTCACAGAAGTGGTAAAATTATGTTTTATGAGAAATTCAGCTTTTTTAACTACCACTTAGTGGTTTCACTATTCATCAAAAATTGAAAGTTTTCAGAAAAATACCAAAATTTCACCCTAGGCTAATTTCGATATTCCGAATCCAAAAATGAAGTCCATTTTGAAAAATAAAATTTATAAAATTTCAAAAATTGGTTATTACTATTCATAATGGCTAGTTTTAATAATATTTTAATAGCATATCGTTGTTTAGTGAAACTCGATATTGCGTACGATGCAAGCTATCGGGGAAGGTCGCGATTTCGTGTAAAGCAAGCCAAGAAAGTGTTGTGTAAAAAAATATTCCTTTGATGATTTATATAACATAAAAGTCTTGGGTGTTACATTCTACCCCCCTTAAAATGAATTTTGCCCTCGAAATTCGTCACTTTGTAACAAACAGATGAGGATACCTCTCCCTCATCATATCCTTAAGCTCCAATGTAGCTTCTTCTAATTGGTGGTTCCTCCATAAAACATTCACCAATAGAGTGGTCTTGTTTTGTAGGAATTTTTCGCTATGATCCAGAATCTCTATCGGTTGTTCTTCATAAGAAAGATCTTGCTCCAGCGGTACAACTTCTGAGCTGAGTACATGTGAAGGATCAGGTATGTACTTTATCAGGAGAGATACATGGAACACATCGTGAACTTGAGAGAGATTCGGTGGAAGCGTCAATTGGTAAGCTACCTTCCCAACACGATCCAGTATTTCGAAAGGACCGATATATCTAGGGCTCAACTTCCCCTTCTTTCCAAATCTCATAACCCTCTTCCAGGGAGATATTCGTAAGAACACTTTATCACCCACTTCAAACTCTAGGTCTTTTCTTCGGTTGTCGGCATAACTTTTCTGTCGACTCTGAGCTGCTCTTATGTGTTGTTGAATAGATCTGACCTTTTCTTCCATTTCATCAACGAGATCAGGTCCTAATAGCTTTCTTTCCCAACTTCATCCCAGCAAGTTGGAGTCCTGCATTTCTTTCCATAGAGAGCTTCATAAGGAGCCATCTGAATACTGGAGTGAAAGCTATTATTATAAGAAAATTTCACCAAAGGTAGGTGTTGATCCCAACCTCTTTTGAAATCCATAGAGAAAGCTCTCAACAAATCTTCTAGGGTGTGAATTGTTCTCTCAGACTGACCGTCTGTCTGAGGATGATAAGCAGTGCTGAAACTCAATTCTGTATCCAGAGTATGCTGAAGACTTCGCCAAAACTTCGAGGTAAATCTCAGATCCCGATCAGATATAATAGAAAGTGGTACTCCATGCAATCTTACCACTTCCTTTACATATATCCTGGCAAGCTGATCCAGAGAGAAATCCTCTCTAATAGCAATGAAGTGCGCAGACTTTGTAAGACGATCATCTATGACCCATATAGCATTATTGCCTTTGGATGTTTTAGGAAGTCATGTGACAAAGTCCGTAGTGATGTTTTCCCATTTCCATTCGGGTATGGGTAATGGTTGTAACATACCTTGAGACTTCTGTCTCTCAGCTTTAACCTGTTGACAAACCAAGCATCGAGAGACATATTCAGCAATATCTCTTTTCATGCCATCCCACCAGAAGTATTCTTTCAGGTCCCTATACATCTTCGTGCTTCAAGGATTAATAGAGAATGAAGAACTGTGAGCCTCATCCAGCAGCTCCGTCTTTAATTCAGGGATGGGAGGAACACAAACCCGATTCCTGAACTTTATTATCCCATCACAATCAAGGTTGAATTCAGGAACATTTCTCACCTTCTTTTGTAACTCGACATCTTCTTTTTGTGCCTCTTTAATCTTCACATGTATAGATGGTTGAACATTCATTTGAGAAAGATAAGATTTTTCCCCTTTCATTATAATTCCAAGATCCATCCTTTGTAAATCCATAAATATTGGATCTTTTGTGATCCTCATCATGGATAAACTGGCATGGTCTTGTCGACTTAATGCATCTGCCAACTTTTTGCTTTCTCAGGGTGGTAATGGATTGAGCAGTTATAATCCTTAATCAGCTCCAACCATCTTCTTTGACACATATTCAGCTCCTTTTGTGTGAAAATATAATTTAAACTTTTATGATCAGTATAAATATCACACCTTTCACCATAAAGGTAATGCCTTCAAATCTTTAATGCAAAGATTACCGCATCTAACTCCAAATCATGTGTTGGGTAATTTTGCTCATGGATTTTCAACTGTCATGAGGCATAATGTAACACCCCGAGATTTTATGAAAAATATTCTTTTTAATTTCATTAATGTCTTGTGTTGTACGCTACACCAAAAGGAGCTTGCACAACACGAATCCTTGACTTGCCTTTCATTACACGCAATCATGACCTTCCTTGATAGCGTGTGTAGTACGCAATACCGAGTTTTACTAAACAACGATATGCTATTAAAATATTATTAAAACTAGCCGTTATGAATAGTAATAACCAATTTTTGAAATTTTGTAAATTCTATTTTTCAAAATGGACTTCATCTTTGGATTCGGAATATCGAAATTAGCTTAGGGTGAAATTTTGGTACTTTTCGGATAACTTTCATATTCTGATGAATAGTGAAAATTACTAAATTTTAATTAAAAACAACTTTTTTAATAGAAATAATTTATTTTGATAAATTATTAATTTTAGTGGTTTTAAAGTATATTTAGAATATATTTTTATAATTTAATACAATGTTGGTCATTGGATGTAATTTCACATTTAAACCAGTTATAAACTAGTGTCAACCTTTTGATAGTTATTATCTCTTAAAAACACGCTATTTGTTTTGACGAAGAGAATTAATTTTTAAATTAGTTAATGCAACTGATATGTTTTGAATTTGGTAAAATAGACATCATTTTTGAGTTCATAATATCAAATATAGCTTAGGCCTAATTTTTGATATTTTTCTGAAAACTTTCAATTTTCGATGAATAGTGAAACCACAAAGTGGTAGTTAAAAAAAATTGAATTGTTCATAAAACTTAATTTTACCGCTTCTGTGAGTGGAATTTCAAAAATCCGAGAGACACGGTTAATATCAAGGACAAAAATGTGGTTCAATGAGATGAAAATAATTTTTGGTGAATAGTAACTTTTTAGTTTTATTTACCATGGTTAAAAGTAAATAGGGTAATTAAGGGTAGAAATGATATTATTATTACCCTAACACATGTCCTAATTCTATTGGACAAGTGTAATTCGACCGAAAACAAACTTAGGAATAAAATATGACCATTTAGTCCCACTTGGATTAGATTAGGACATTTATTATTAATTTATTTAAAGAAGGGTTAAAAGAGTTAAAATCAAAGTTTATTTACTAAAACATTTTTAATATGGGGTCATACATAAGATAAATTCGACTATAAATATTAATGAGAAATATAAAAAGGTTTCCTACATAATTGTATTTTATTTGTAATTTTTAAACATTAAATAATTTAATTTATTTATGACACAATGATGATGCAGTAATTATCTTATTAATGAATTATTGACATAATTGATGTTATAAACACCAAAATAAATGTAATTTGAGACTTTTTATGAATTACACTAATTTTCTAGGTTACTATGATATATTAGTGTTGATTCAATCAACTTGGTTCGAACATATAATTCTTTTATGACTTTCACAAAAATCATATATCAAATAGTGTCAAAATTGACACAAAATAGTTTTTAAATAAAATATTATATTATTAATTGTTATTTTACTCCTAAAAATCTAAGGTTCGGCCAAATGACTTATATAAGGATATATATATTAATAATAAACAATTTGGGGTTCGTTTGGCATGTTATAGTAAGTGTATTAACCATATAGTGTAAGAAAACAAAAAGACACGGTAAAAGTTAAATTATTTAACTTAGAGTTAAATCTAATTGATAAGGTTAAAATAATAACCTAAACTTGTCTAAATCCTATTGGTTGATAGTATTTCGACCCATCCCCAATTTAGCTTCGAAATAAGACCCTTTGTAACCATTATAAACCGATTTTGACTTTAATATAAAATAATATTTTGAGATATTCCTAAGGTGCCCCTCTCCTCCCTTATAAAAGGAAACCTCCTCCCCCTCCTCCTCACACCAATTTGAGCACTCAAGCTCTTCCAACCCCTGCCAAAATCCCTTATCCACTTCCCTAGAATAATCATAGAGGTACTGGTCTTCTTCAAAGACCAATCTTAGTTCCCTAAGTGGAGGATTCAAAGAGGCGTTTCAAAGAAGAGGTAATATCCATTTCCGATCTTTTCAATTTCTTTCTTCTTCAACTTCTTCTTTAGTTTTTTCATTACAAAGTAATAACATAAGTATTACTTACATACTGATATGTTATTATAAATATGAAACAACCCTAATTCACCTTCTATCCATCCTACGGAAAAATGAAATCACTGCACGTGCGTACGTACGGAATACCGTCTCCACGCCGTGGTGTAATCTATTTTCCACCACCACCTTAATAGGATGGGTATAATGGTGTAATGAGTAAATATATATGATTATTATAAAGTGATATTGATACTGAAATAGTCTAAATACACTTCAACACAATTCCATGACCATGGGAACGATATCATCGCTCGTGCGTACGTACGGACTACCGTCTCCACGACGCGATGAGATTCATTCTCAATGATTAACCATTCATGAATGATTATAAAGTATATATAATAAGTACTAATGAAATATATGACATAATAATGATACTGTATTTATGTAAATTTATATGTATGTCATCTACTTAATTCCATTCACTTCAATAAGGAAACGAAAACAGCGTTCATGCGTACGTACGGACTACCGTCTCCATGAATGGTGTATTTCATTCCATTTATCGATATTATATATATATATATATTCTGAATATATATTATATATAAATCATGTTTTAAATTCTGGATATAAGTAATCATGATCCAAGTAATCATATTAATAATTACAAGTTAAAAACACGAACCATAAATGAGACGATTTTACCCAAAATGCTACTTTAACATGAATTTACAAAAGAACAGGTAATATAAATTCATAAGTGGACCATATATGATATAATAACAATGAATATGATTCTGGAATAAGTCAATAACATGATTTAAATCATTATACAGGAGGTTCGGACACTTACAAAGCAAGTCGGACCTAAGGTAAGGGAAAATATCACAATCTCATTTTTATCCGAGATTGTTTTTACTTTGGCATTTACTGGGGTGTATTTTATCATCCACATCCATGTTCCCTAAATATTTAATATTGTTTCCATACACTTACAATAGTTTAAATCCAATTTTACCCTTCGGTGAGATTTTATTAAAGAATATGAAAGGAATCTTTTGTCGTTTTTCATACGAGGTACTTTTTGACTTTTCCGACAAAAGTATGAGAAGAATATTTTTAAAACATTATTTCCAAGAAGCTTCCTTTACAAGTTTTCAAGTTTATTTTTAATCAACTTCTTTTAGTTATAATTTTATGACATTTTAAGAAATGAAAAGTGTTTTTGAAGTAGAAAGGATATTTTCTTCAAGAATGGAGTTCAAGTGTTTTATCAAAATTATTTTCCATCTAAGATAATAAAGGGTTTTGTTTTTATCCCTATTATTACATTGATTTGATAATGTTGTGATGGAATTATTTTTATTAATTCATCGTATATGAATTGTTTTATGATGTCATGTTGTTTAAGATTCCCATTTTTACTACATGGGTTATGCAATGATGTATGATTTATGATTTTGTGGCACACATAAGAATGGTATCATTATGAGATGGGTGGGACCTATATCTCCCTCCAATGCATTGGGTAAAGATTTTATATCTCATGAGATAGACATGGCTGGAATGGTAGGTTATACCAGTTCAGTGAAACAGGACTGAAACGAGGGTTACTTGATTCAGAAAGGGACTTTGTCCACTAAGATAGTCTTGGAAATGAGTCTTGACTAACAAGAAATGATTCTCTATGATTATGTGTAAATGCCACAAAGTTTCATGTTTTAAGTTATGATTATTGTGATTACATTTCACTGCCATGATTTATCCCATGTTATGAAATTATGCTCTCTTTTGCAGGTTATGATTTCCAAAATGTTATGTTCTTATGAATATGATGTGATTGATATTTCTTTTGTTTACCCTAACTGAGCATTTGAGCTCACCCTTTTATGTTTTCTTTTCCCCAGGATATAAATTTTACCCTTGGCAATGAGTCTTGACTAACAAGAAATGATTCTCTATGATTATGTGTGAATTCCACAAAGTTTCATGTTTTAAGTTATGATTATTGTGATTACATTTCACATCCATGATTTATCCCATGTTATGAAATTATGCTCTCTTTTGCAGGTTATGATTTCCAAAATGTTATGTTCTTATGAATATGATGTGATTGATATTTCTTTTGTTTACCTTTACTGAGCATTTGAGCTCACCCTTTTATGTTTTCTTTTCCCCAGGATATAAAGAAAGGTTTTAGGTAAAAAAAAGGAAGATCTTTATGGGAGATGTTGAAGATCTTTCACCACGATTAGAAGATTATATTCCGAGTTTCCAAAGACACTAAACTATTACGGTCCTTGTGTGTGTGTTTTTGTAATGTACTAAGTATTTCGCAAAAGTAATGTAATGTACATGTACGTCAGGCTCCGGGTCTCTACAGTTGGTATCAGAGGAAAGTTTTAGTCAACCTTTGGAAACTAGGATGCGAGAACTTTAGTGAGATCCCTAGAGATATTTCTAAGGTGTGTCTAGGGATGTCTCTAAGGTTAAGTATATGTATAGGTTATAGTACTATAATTACGCTAACGATCATAGAATTAAACCTAAGATGTTAGATATTGAAGGTACTCCCCCTTTATTATGTTGTTTTCCCTAGCATGATTTTTGCCTCTCACACTATTCTTTTTGGGTTTTAGACGATGGCTGGAACCCGAAGGAACCGTGTTGATCAATGCAATGGACAATGCAATGATTTCCCTCTTGAACAAACAAATGTTATGGGAGATGGAGTGCAAAATCTTATTGCTATACTTACACAACTATGAATCATTCTAGACTTCTAAATGAACAGAGAAGGGAACAATATTCTATTGAGTCCTTCATGAGGAAACGTCCACCTTCTTTCAATGGGTCTTCTGATCCACTTGTTTCTGAACAATGGATTAGTACCACTGAAAAGATATTTTCAGTTCTTCAATGTTCTGAACATGATAAAGTCATCTTAGCAGTATATCGTTTGGAAGGTGAAGCTGATCAATGGTGGAATCCTATCAAGAATACGAGGCCAAGAGATGAAATTGAGTCCATGGAATGGGACGAGTTCAAGAACTTGTTTTTCAGTAAGTACTTCCCTCGTATTCTTCGAACAAAGATGGAAAAGGAGTTTCTTGAGCTGAAGCAGAAGGATGATGAATCTGTTGGTATATACGAAGCAAATTTTACAAGACTTGCAAGGTATGCATCTGGCATTATCATCCAACTTGAAAGTAAAGTTGATCGATTTTTCAGTGGCTTAAAACCAAGTCTTCGAAGGGCATTAGCTATAAGAGACTTCAGTAGCTATGAAGAAATTGTGCGTTGTGCTATCAAGGTAGAAATGGAATTTGGTGTTACATATCCATCTCATGGTTTTGACAAGAAAAGAAAGATGGAGTTCAAGGATAAATCTCAGAATAATGGTGAAAAGAAGATGAATGTTTCCTTATGCACAAAGTGTGGAAAGAAGCATGGTGGACATTGTCTTAAAGGGACTAGAAAATGTTTTAAGTGTGGAAAAGAAGGTCATCGAGCAGCTAAGTGTCGAAGTAATGGAAAAAGGGTTTCTAATGATGTGAATAAAGCAAACACTGCAGAGAACGCACCACCAACACTTCAATTCTTCAAGTGCAAGGAAATGGGGCATTATGCTAATAAATTCCCTAATCCAAGGGTTAGTGATGATCGACATGAGCAACCACTTAAGGAAAAGGATAAAGGGAAGTCACATGCGATCACTATTGGCGATGTTGAATATGACAACGATGTGGTGGAATGATTAAGTGTTTATGTAATGGGATTCCAAAATAATGTTGTATCATGGAGTATTGGAATATTTATGTATTGGTCTAATGTGGTATTCAAAGTGATTGAGATATTTTTGGAAATAAGACGATATGCGCATAATGAAGGGAAAATGAGAAAATGAAATGTTTAACAGTATTCATGAGATCATGATTGATATAAGGACTAAGTGATATCATGGATTGATTATAAAGAATTTTGAGGATTTTGGTATGTGGAAAGTGTTAACGTTTAATTGCATTCATGTTTTCACTAAGGTTCAATGGGTATTCAATAGAATACATGATTAAGTACTTTTAATGTTTAGAATGTGACCAACAAGACATATCTTATGATATATGGGGATCAATGATGGTATTAAATCTCTGGTAATTGTTTTCACTATATTATGAGAGTGGACTGCAGTATTATGGGTAAGCCTAAAGATTGGAATGGATTATGTTGGACATAAGTTAGTATTGTTTAAGGATAGAAGTTTTTTTTCGATATTATTGATGGGATGTTATAATAATATAGTTTTAGAAAAAGGACAACCTGCAGGACGGGCGACAGCCCATCGCGTTGGACAAGGATGTGGGAATCAAACCCACAACCGAAATGCGACTGGCCTTTATCGCCTACCACTGGCCTACAGGAAGTCCCTGTTTAGTAGAAACTTGTTTTATTTTATTAAGCGGTATGATATATGAAGTATAAGTTTATTTTTGGAACCATATACGATTAATATAACCATAAGATGAACTTATAACTTTTCAAACCTTTTGTTTGAGACAGATGGAATGACCCATAATTCTATTACATGATCTGCTAACACATCACGAATGAAAAATTCAACTTCATTTCTTTAAGAGATGAAGTGGAAATTGTCCAAAGAACGACCAACGGTGAGACTATACCGAAATCACGAAAGTATTTCTTCTGATTCCAATTTCATCAACTTTAGGGAAACGACCTTGAAAACCAAAAATGTCGTCCTAGTGCTCTTATATCTAATTAATCAGATGGTACCTTAGATCGTCACAAATTTATGGATTTGTGATTGTTGGCTTTTCCATAGCCATGTTCTCTACCACTCTCCATCAGAACATGATGGTTAGATTTTTCTTCCATATCCATATTTTCACCTATGTGGAAACCCAGTGATTAGTTTATTTGGGTAATCGTTACATTTCATACTTTAGTTTTTAAAGCCATGTTTTGGTATTCCTTTTTACGATGTGGGTTTCTATAAAATAAAATTTCGAATAGTAAACCATTTATAACCATGACGAATTTCGAGGGCGAAATTCATTTTAAGGGGGGTAGAATGTAACACCCCGAGATTTTATGAAAAATATTATTTTTAATTTCATTAATGTCTTGTGTTGTACGCTACACCAAAAGGAGATTTCACAACACGCATCCTTGACTTGCCTTTCATTACAAGCAATCACGACCTTCCTTGATAGCGTGTGTAGTACGCAATACCGAGTTTTACTAAACAACGATATGTTATTAAAATATTATTAAAACTAGCCGTTATGAATAGTAATAACCACTTTTTGAAATTTTGAAAATTCTATTTTTCAAAATGGACTTCATTTTTGGATTCAGAATATCGAAATTAGCTTAGGGTGAAATTTTGGTACTTTTCGGATAACTTTCATATTCTGATGAATAGTGAAAATTACTAAATTTTAATTAAAAACAACTTTTTAATAGAAATAATTAATAGTGATAAATTATTAATTTTAGTGTTTTTAAAGTATATTTAGAATATATTTTTACAATTTAATACAATTTTGGTCATTGGATGTAATTTCACATTTAAACCAGTTATAAACTAGTGTCAATCTTTTGATAGTTATTATCTCTTAAAAACACGCTATTTGTTTTGACGAAGAGAATTAATTTTAAAATTAGTTAATGCAACTGATATGTTTTGAATTTGGTAAAATAGACATCATTTTTGAGTTCATAAAATCAAATATAGCTTAGGCCTAATTTTTGGTATTTTTCTGAAAACTTTCAATTTTGGATGAATAGTGAAACCACTAAGTGGTAGTTAAAAAAACTGAATTTTTCATAAAACTTAATTTTACCACTTCTGTGAGTGGAATTTCGAAAATCCAAGAGACACAGTTAATATCAAGGACTAAAATGTGGTTCAATGAGATGAAAATAATTTTTGGTGAATAGTAACTTTTTAGTTTTATTTACCATGGTTAAAAGTAAATAGGGTAATTAAGGGTAGAAATGATATTATTATTACCCAAACACATGTCCTAATTCTATTGGACAAGTGTAATTCAACCAAAAAAAACTTAGGAATAAAATATGACCATTTAGGCCCACTTGGATTAGATTAGGACATTTATTATTAATTTATTTAAAGAAGGGTTAAAAGAGTTAAAATCAAAGTTTCTTTACTAAAACATTTTTAATATGGGGTTATACATAAGATAAATTCGACTATAAATTTTAATTAGAAAGATAAAAAGATTTCCTACATAATGGTATTTTATTTGTAATTTTTAGACATTAAAAAATTTAATTTATTTATGACACAATGATGATGCAGTAATTATCTTATTAATGAAATATTGACATAATTGATGTTATAAACACCAAAATAAATGTAATTTGAGACTTTTTATGAATTACACTAATTTTCTAGGTTACTATGATATATTCTTGTTGCTTTAATCAACTTGGTTCGAACATATAATTCTGTTATGACTTTCAAAAAAATCATATATCAAATAGTGTCAAAATTGACACAAAATAGTTTTTAAATAAAATATTATATTATTAATTGTTATTTTATTCCTAAAAATCTAAGGTTCGGCCAAATGACTTATATAAGGATATATATATATTAATAATAAACAATTTGGGGTTCGTTTGGAATGTTATAGTAAGTGTATTAACCATATAGTGTAAGAAAACAAAAAGACACGGTAAAAGTTAAATTATTTAACTTAGAGTTAAATCTAATTGATAAGGTTAAAATAATAACCTAAACTTGTCTAAATCCTATTGGTTGATAGTATTTCGACCCATCCCCACTTTAGCTTCAAAATAAGACCCTTTGGAACCATTATAAACCGATTTTGACTTTAATATAAAATAATATTTTGAGATATTCCTAAGGTGCCCCTCTCCTCCCTTATAAAAGGACACCTCCTCCCCCTCCTCCTCACACCAATTTGAGCACTCAAGCTCGGCCAACCCCTGCCAAAATCCCTTCTCCACTTCCCTATAATAATCCTAGAGGTCCTGGTCTTCTTCAAAGACCAATCTTAGTTCCCTAAGTGGAGGATTCAAAGAGGCGTTTCAAAGAAGAGGTAATATCCATTTCCGATCTTTTCAATTTCTTTCTTCTTCAACTTCTTCTTTAGTTTTTTCATGAAAAAGTAATAACATCAGTATTAATTACATACTTAAATGTTATTATAAATATGAAACAACCCTAATTCACCTTCTATCCATCCTACGGAAAAATGAAATCACCGCGCGTGCGTACGTACGGAATACCATCTCCACGCCGTGGTGTAATCTATTTTCCACCACCACCTTAATAGGATGGGTATAATGGTGTAATGAGTAACTATATATGATTATTATAAAGTGATATTGATACTGAAATAGTCTACATACACTTCAACACAATTCCACGACCATGGGAACGATATCATCGCTCGTGCGTACGTACGGACTACTGTCTCCACGACGCGATGAGATTCATTCTCAATGATTAACCATTCATGAATGATTATAAAGTATATATAATAAGTAATAATGAAATATATGACATAATAATGATACTGGATTTATTTAAATTTATATGTATGTCATCTACTTAATTCCATTCACTTCAATAAGGAAACGAAAACAGCGTTCATGCGTACGTACGGACTACCGTCTCTATGAACGGTGTATTTCATTCCATTTATCGATATTATATATATATATATATATATATATATATATATTCTGAATATATATTATATATAAATCATGTTTTACATTCTGGATATAAGTAATCAGGATCCAAGTAATCATATTAATAATTACAAGTTAAAAACACGAACGATAAATGAGACGATTTTACCCAAAACGCTACTTTAACATGAATTTACAAAAGAACAGGTAATATAAAGTCATAAGTGGACCATATATGATATAATAACAATGAATATGATTCTGGAATAAGTCAATAACATGATTTAAATCATTATATAGGAGGTTCGGACACTTACAAAGCAAGTCGGACCTAAGGTAAGGGAAAATATCACAATCTCATTTTTATCCGAGATTGTTTTTACTTTGGCATTTACTGGGGTGTATTTTATCATCCACATACATGTTCCCTAAATATGTAATATTGTTTCCATCAACTTACAATAGTTTAAATCCAATTTTACCCTTCGGTGAGATTTTATTAAAGAATATGAAAGGAATCTTTTGTCGTTTTTCATACGAGGTACTTTTTGACTTTTCCGACAAAAGTATGAGAAGAATGTTTTTAAAACATTATTTCCAAGAAGCTTCCTTTACAAGTTTTCAAGTTTATTTTTAATCAAATTCTTTTAGTTATAATTTTATGACATGTTAAGAAATGAAAAGTGTTTTTGAAGTAGAAAGGATATTTTCTTCAAGAATGGAGTTCAAGTGTTTTATCAAAATTATTTTCCATCTAAGATAATAAAGGGTTCTGTTTTTATCCCTATTATTACATTGATTTGATAATTTTGTGATGGAATTATTTTTATGAATTCATTGTATATGAATTTTTTTATGATGTCATGTTGTTTAAGATTCCCATTTTTACTACATGGGTTATGCAATGATGTATGATTTATGATTTTGTGGCACACATAAGAATGGTATCATTATGAGATGGGTGGGACCTATATCTCCCTCCAATGCATTGGGTAAAGATTTTATATCTCATGAGATAGACATGGCTGGAACGGTAGGTTATACCGGTTCAGTGAAACAGGACTGAAACGAGGGTTACTCGATTCAGAAAGGGACTTTGTCCACTAAGATAGTCTTGGCAATGAGTCTTGACTAACAAGAAATGATTCTCTATGATTATGTGTGAATGCCACAAAGTTTCATGTTTTATGTTATGATTATTGTGATTACATTTCACTGCCATGATTTATCCCATGTTATGAAATTATGCTCTCTTTTGCAGGTTATGATTTCCAAAATGTTATGTTCTTATGAATATGATGTGATTGATATTTCTTTTGTTTACCCTTACTGAGCATTTGAGCTCACCCTTTTATGTTTTCTTTTCCCCAGGATATAAAGAAAGGTTTTAGGTAAAAAAAAGGAAGATCTTTATGGTAGATGTTGAAGATCTTTCACCACGATTAGAAGATTATATTCCGAGTATCCAAAGACACTAAACTATTACGGTCCTTGTGTGTGTGTTTTTGTAATGTACTAAGTATTCCGAAAAAGTAATGTAATGTACATGTACATCAGGCTCCGGGTCTCTACACATAAGCTATCACCATATCATTTCGCATAAGAACACACCCCAATCCCTTCTTGGATGCATCACTGTAGATCACAAACCTTTCTCCACTACAAGGCAGTGTGAGAACAGGTGCACTAGATAACCTTCTTTTCAAATCCTTCAAATTCTCTTCACATTCCTCCGTCCAGACAAACTTAACTCCTTTCCGAGTCAACTTGGTGAGTGGATTAGATAATCGTGAAAAATATTTCACAAAACGTCGATAATATCCAGCCAAACCAAGAAAACTTCAGATCTCAGTTACTGTTGTTGGTCTCGACCATCTTTCGATAACCTCTGTTTTTGCTGGATCCATAGATATCCCCTCTTTTGAGATTATGTGACCCAAAAATGAAACTTTTTGAAGCCAAAATTCACACTTGGTAAATTTGGCATAAAGCTTCTCCTTTCTCAGGGTCTTCAATATAATTCTCAAGTGATCTTCATGTTCTTCCTTTCTCTTTGAATAGACAAGAATATCGTCTATAAAGACTATGAAAAATTGATCAAGACAGTCCCTAAAGACTCTATTCATCAGATCCATGAAGATAGCAGGGGCATTAGTAAGACCAAATGGCATCACTATAAATTCATAGTGTCCATACCTTGTACGGAAATCCGTCTTTGGTATATCCTCCCTTTTGACCCTTAATTGATGATACCCTGAATGAAGATCAATCTTGGAAAAGTATTGAGCTCCGCGTAGTTGGTCAAATAGGCCATCAACACGCGGGAGAGGATATTTGTTCTTGATAGTGATCTTGTTAAGTTCTCGATAATCAATGTAGAGTCTCATTGATCCATCTTTCTTCATAACAAATAGAACAGGTGCTCCCCAAGGTGACGCACTAGGGCGTATGAATCCCTTATCAAGATTCTCTTGGAGTTGCTTCTTCAATTCCTGTAACTCAATTGGGGCCATTCTATAAGGTGTCTTTGAAATAGGCAAAGCACCCGGTACGAGTTCTATTGAAAACTCAACTTCATGATTTGGTGGAAGACCCGGTAATTCCTCCAGAAAGACATCATCAAACTCCCGTACAATGGGCATATTCTTAATCGTGAGTTTCTCACCAACCATTTGAGATAAATAACCTTCATTTAGTGGAATCAATACCCATAAAATGGAAGAAATTTCCACTGGAAGGTTGTGTTCATCCTTGCATTGATAGACGATCATAGATTGATCTGGAATATGAAATGTGACTTCCCTTCTTTGGCAATTGATATGAGCTCTATATAAAGAAAGCCAATACATGCCAAGAATCACATCAAATTCCACTATAGGAAGGATCACAAGATTTGCAGGAAGCACTTTCCCACAAACTTCGATCGGAGAAGAATTATAAACTTTTGATGCGACTGTTGTGCCATTAGGTGTTGTCACAGCTAACTCAACATCTAATTATTGAGGTAATATGGTGATACCCTTAGAAAATTCTTCAGAAATAAAGGAGTGGGTGGATCCAGAATCAAATAAAACATTTGCTACTTTAGAGTGGATGGTAAGTGTACCTTTTACCACATCGTTATCGTACTCCACATCGCTAATAGAAATTGCATGTGAATTTCCTTTGTCTTTAGCCTTAAGAGTTTGTTGACGTCGACCATCATCATCAACCCTTGGATTAGGGCATTTATTGGCATAATTTCCCATCTCCTTGCACTTGAAACATTGAAGTGTAGTAGGTTCATTCTGTGTATCCCTTCCTTTGTTTTCATCATTAGACATCTTCTTCCCATCATCACGGAATTCAAATTCCTGATGACCTTCCTTTACACATTTGAAACATTTACTTGTCCCTTTAAGACAACTCCCTCCATGTTTATTTCCACACTTTGAGCATAAGGGAAATCTCATCTTCTTTTCAGTGTGCTCTTTAGATTTTCCTTTGAATTCCATTTTTCTCTTCTTATCAAACCCATATGACTGATGGGTTACTCCAATCTCCATCTCGACTTTGAGAGCACATCGAATGATTTCCTCGTAGCTATTGAAGTCCCTTATGGCTAACGCCCTTCGAAGACTTGGTTTTAAGCCACTAAAGAATCGACTGATCTTACTCTCAGGTTGGATAATAATACCAGAAGCGTACCTTGCAAGTCTTGTAAAATTTGCTTCATAGGTACCAACAGATTCATCATCCTTTTGCTTCAGTTCAAGAAACTCTTTCTCCATCTTTGTTCCGAGAATAAGATAAAAGTACTTATTGAAAAATAAGTTCTTGAACTCGTCTCATTCCATGGACTCAATTTCATCCCTTTGCCTCGTATTCTTAATAAGATTCCACCATTGATCAGCATCTCCTTCCAAACGATACACTGCTAGGATGACTTTATCATGTTCAGAACATTAAAGAACTGAAAATATCTTTTCAGTAGTACTAATCCATTGTTCAGCAACTAATGGATCAGTAGACCCGCTGAAAGAAGGTGGACGCTTCCTCATGAAGGATTCAACAGAATTTTGCTCCTTCCTTTGCTCGTTTGGAAGTCCTGCATGATTCAAAGCTTGAGAAATTTGTGTGAGCATGGCTACAAGATTTTTCATTCCAGCTCCCATAATGTTTGGTTGCTCAGGGGGACAATCATTGCATTGCCCGTCGCATTCCGCATTAAAACGATTCCTTCGGGTTCCAGCCATTGACTAAAACCAAGAAGAATAGTGTGAGCAACACTAATTATAATTGGAAAATCACATAATCAAGAATAAAATTTCACACTTAAGGTCTTATCCTAGGTTATTCATGGCCATTTCTAAAGCACTAAGATTGTGTTCTATGCTTAGACTTATCCTTAGGGTTCTTACTAAGTCTTTCACATCCTAGTTTCCAAAGGTTGACTATACCTTTCCTCTGATACCAACTATAATGGCCCATACTTTACATACATTTTTAATACTTCAAAATTGAAGCATACTTATTACAACATATAACAAAACCACGAAAGGGCCGTATAGGTATAGTGTCTTTAGAAACTGGGAAACATAAACAACTGGTTCATAAAGCGTCTACACTGTCTCCCATTTATTTCATCATATCTAGAGTCTCTTTTTGGAATATCCTACTTAATAAGCTTCTTCCTGACCTGGGGAAAGAAAACATACAAAAGGGTGAGCTCAAATTCTCAGTAAGGGTAAACAAAAGAAATATCAATCACATCATATACATAAGAACATAACTTTTGGAAATCTTATCCTGCAAAAGAGATCATAATTTCATAACATGGGATAAATCATTGTAGTGAAATGTAATCACAATAATCATAACATAAAACATGAAACTTTGTGGCATACACACATAATCATAGAGAATCATTTCATATTAGTCAATGCTCATTTCCAAGACTATCTTAGTGGACAAAGTCCCTTTCTAAACCGAGTCACCCTCGTTTCAGTCCTGTTTCACTGAACCGGTATAACCTACCGTTCCATCCATGTCTATCTCATGAGATATAAAATCTTTACCCAATGCTTTGGAGGGAGATATAGGTCCCACCCATCTCATAATGATACCATTCTTATGTGTGCCACAAAATCATAAATCATACATCATTTCATAACCCAAATAAAAATGGGAATCTTAAACATCAGGACATTATAAAACAATTCATATAAGATAAAGGAATTCATAAAAATATTTCCATCACAACATAATCAGTGTAATAATAGGGATAGAAACAGAACCCTATATTATCTTAGATGGAAAATAATTTTAATAAAACACTTGAAATGAATTCTTGAGGAAAATATCCTTTCTTCGTCAAAAACACTTTTCCTTTCTTAATATTTCATACAATTATAAACTAAAAGAAGTTTATTAAAACTAAACTTGAAAACTTGTAAAGGAAGATTCTTGGAAATAATGTTTTAAAAATCCATTCATGTCGTATAAGTTAAAAGAAAACATTATTCTCGTACTTTTGTCGGAAAAGTTAAAAAGTACCTCGTACGAAAAACTAAAAAAGATTCCTTTCATATCTTTTACTAAAACTCACCGAAAGGTAAAAGTTGATATAAACTATTGTATAATGATGTAAATATTACATATTTAGGAAACATGGATGTGGATGATAAAATACACCCCAGTAAATACCAAAGTATAAACAATCTCGGATAAAAATGAGATTGTGATATTTTCCCTTACCTTGGGTCCGACTTGCTTTGTAAGTGTATGAATATCCTGTATAATGATTTAAATAATGTTATTGACTTATTCCAGAATCATACATATTTTTATGATATCATATATGGTCATATTCTTAGCTTCTTAGTAGTAATATTTCATTGCTACTTGTTATTCGGTTGTTTATAACTTTTTGTTCTTATGCGTGTTTTGTCGAATAAATTCTTATTCTTTTCTTTAGGTTATAGATACCTCATTTCCAGAATGGTATTAGTGTAATATATATCATATTAATTCATTCAATTCATTTATATAATCATTATGAAATGAAGATCATGTAGAACGAGTCGCATCACATCGTGGAGACGGTATTCCGTACGTACGCACGAGTGATGATATCGTTCCTATGATCGTGGAATTGTATTGGAGTATATGTATACTATTTCAGAATAAATATAACTTTATAATAGTCATATATAGTCATTATTTACACCATTATACCCATCCAAGTAAGGTGGTGGTGGAAAATAGATTACACCACGGCGTGGAGACGGTATTCCGTACGCACGCGCGATGATTTATTTTTCCGTAGGATGGATAGATGGTGAAATAGGGTTGTTTCATACTTATAATAACATATCTGTATATGAGTGATACTGATGTTATTACTTCATAATGAAACAACTAAAGAAGAATAAATGGAAGAATAAATAAAGATGAAAGAATCGGTAACGGACATTACCTCTTCTTTGAAGTGCTTCTTTGAGACCTTCTTTTAGGGCACTAAAATTGGTCTTTGAAGAAAACCAGGACCTCTAGGATGTCTCTAGGGAAGTGGAGAGGAGAAAGTGGCAGGGGTTGGCTGAGCATGAAGGCTCAAAGTGGTGTGAGGAAGAGAGTGAGGAGGTTCCCTTTTATAAGGGAGGAGAGGGGCACCTTTGGAATAACTAAAAATATTATTTTATTATAAAGTCAAGTTCGGTTTTAAATAGCTCCAAATTGATTTATTTAGATGCTAAGGTGGGGATGGGTCGAAATAATCTCATCCAATAGAATTTAGACAAGTTTAGGTTCCTATTTTAACCTTATCATTTAGATTTAACATTAAGTTAAATAATTTTACTTTTACCATGTCTTCTTGTGTTATTATACTATAAGGTTAATAAACTTACTATAAGCATCCAAACGAACCCCAAGTTGTTTATTATTAATATATATAACCTTATCTAAGTCATTGGGCCGAAACTTATATTTTTAGGAATAAAATAACAATTACCAATATAATATTTGTTTTAAAAACTATTTATGTCAATTTTGAAACTATTTAGTAATTGATATTTGTGAAACTCATAAAAGAATTATTAGTTCGAACCAAGTTAATTAAACCAATACTAACATGTCATATTAACCTAGAAAATTATTGTGATTCATAAAAAGTCTCAAATTACATTTATTTTGGTGTTTATAACATTAATTATGTCAATATTTCATTAATAAGATAATTACTGCATCATCATTGTGTCATAAATAAATTAAATTATTTAATGTCTAAATATTACAAATAAAATACCATTATGTAGGAAATCTTTTTAGCTTTCTAATGAATATTTATAGTCTAATTGTTCTTATGTATAACCCCATATTAAAAATTATTTACTTATTAAACTTTGATTTTAACTATTTTAACCCTTCTTTAAATAAATTAATAATAAATGTCCTAATCGAATCCAAGTGGGCCTAAATGGTCATATTTTATTACTAAGTTTGTTTTTGGTCGAATTACACTTATCCAATAGAATTAGGACATGTGTTTGGGTAATAATAATATCATCTTTACCCTTAATTACCCTATTTACTTTTAACCGTGGTAAAAAAAAGTAAAAAGTTACTATTCACCAAAAAATTATTTTCATCTCATTGAATCACATTTTACTTACTGACATCAACCGTGTCTCTCGGATTTTTGAAATTCCACTCGCAGAAGCGGTAAAATTAAGTTTTATGAAAAATTCAGCTTTTTAACTACCACTTAGTGGTTTCACTATTCATCAAAAATTGAAAGTTTTCATAAAAATACCAAAATTTCACCTTAGGCTAATTTCGATATTCCAAATCCAAAAATGAAGTCCATTTTGAAAAATAAAATTTATAAAATTTCAAAAAGTGGTTATTACTATTCATAATGGCTAGTTTTAATAATATTTTAATAGCATATCGTTGTTTAGTGAAACTCGGTATTGCGTACGACGCAAGCTATCGAGGAAGGTCACGATTTCGTGTAAAGAAATCCAAGCAAGTGTTGTGTAAAAAAAGATTCCTTTGATGATTTATATAACATAAAAGTCTCGGGTGTTACAACTTTTCATGAGAGTGACTTTATATTATTAAAAAAAATGGTATTTATAAAAATGGCATCCCTTTTTTACTTATAAAAGGGGAGCTCATAACCTCAAATAAACTCACACCAAAATTTACATATTTTCCCCAAAATATTCCAAAAACACTTCTAAACATTTTTATTCTCCTTCATGTGAATATGGTTTTCCCACAAGTCCATCCCTCAAATGATCAACCCTCGTTGTAAAATAGTTAATCCGGAATGTGAGGTATAAATTTCTAACTGATCCTTTCTCATTTATATTTCTTTATGTGAACTTCTTCTTCCAGAAATTGAGCACCATTTTCAAATTATAACATAATTATCAATAGTATAATTTTATGTGATAATATTAGTGGGACAAATATTAAACTCTTTTCCACTTTCTATTATTAAAAATAATATTATCATTCATGTGTTGTGAATACTACCACCACAATGAAAAAAAATGTTTTTCCCCTTAACCTCCAATAAAAGATGTTAATAATAGTGAATTTAATATATATGTATGATATTAATTGAATATTTTTTATTTTTAAATGATAAACTATATCACTAATTTTCCCCATTCTATGGAAAATGAAATCATTATCCATGAATACTTATGGGCTATCTCCATAAAAGTATAGATTTCTATTTTTCTTTTCAACAACACATTACTTGGAAGGTCATAATAATGGGTTTGATGGATAAATATGTTTTTATAAAATTATTCTTGTTCTGGAAATATAAATTAGATAACCTATTAATAATATGCCCAATAAAAAACTATGGTAAATTCAATGGCCCAAAATATGATTTTAAGATAAATAATGATTTCTTCATAATATAAAATAACTTTTTATAGTTTATTATAATCCTTTAATAATTCAAATAATAGATATAACACACCAATAAAAACCAAATTAGATAATTACACTTATTTTATAAGGATATTACAAATAAACCACTTCATAATCATCCATTAATTATGGTATGTTCTTGTATAAGTTTTTTTAATAACCAACTTGAACACTAATATAAATGTAAATGGTGGATGAAAATGGGAATTTAATTTAATATAATATATGGTGTAAATAAATAAATAAATAAATTTTTAATTTTAATTTTGGGATGAAAATATTTATATTAAACTCATTATTTAGGATATTAATTTTTTTTATTAAAAATCATCAAAACATGAAAATAGGTAATTTCATCTTCAAGAAATGTAAACAAAAATACCAAGGTATGATATTTTAAAATTATAAATAATTATAGAAGATAAATTCCAATAAAATTTATATTCTAGGAATAATGAACATTTGGAGAAGAATACAGATAAAAACCAAAATTATAAAACTTGTTCAAAATGGTCAACATTACTCACAATTCGTACTGAAAATAGATAATAATAACTACTATACATATAGAGAATAATTAATAATTAAATTTATAAAAGGTTCTATATATAGGTTTTTTAATCGGTTATTAATATTGTATATTTTTTATATAGTAGGTTATATAACATTTTGAGTAAGTATGAATTAAGGTATGGGTTTATTGTCTCAAAATTTAACCCCTTAAGACATATATATTATTATACACAATGTTTTATTTGGATTTATGTACCTACTACATAATTATTTTTTAAAAAATATTAATGGGATTTTGAATATCCATAAAATTTGATGTCTTAAATTGATTTTGATTCAAAAGATTCCAGAGTTAAAAAGATGCCATTAATAAAAATATAACTCACACTATAAGGGTTTCAATTTTTAATCTTATTTCAAATAAAAAATTATTCAAAAATCTAATTGACATAGAATATTTTAATTCCTTATAAAACCCTCATCATTTTCATTAGAAATTCTGTAGGTTTTACATGCCCCCTCAATATTTCAATTCCCATTGATAGATATTTTACCCGAAGAGTGTCATGTAAGTGATGTTAACCCCATCTATTATTCTCTATCAAGAACCTACCTTTTTCCAAAATCTGTATACATTTGATACATTTCAAAATGTCTATATATATTCTTTAATAATTTATTTAGTTAATTTTCTATTATATTAACTTCTTTTATATTTGTTAAATAAAATTTTAATGTTTTCTATTTGGGACATTTTTATCAAAATGTGATAATATTTTCTTATAAAATTTATATGAGAACACACTAGTATTAAAAATTTATTATTATATATGAATCCTTCTATAGATGAATTTTATAATTCACCTCTTTTTTTGTGACATTATCCACCACTACTGTTATATTTCCCAAACATTGAAGGTTTATAAGCCATGTTTTTCTTCCAATTCCTTCCCTATATGAATACAATATTTTTTATTCCATGATCAAAAATTTTTCATCTATATTCCATACATATATTGATTTGAGAAATTATTATATTAATTATGTAACCTTAATTTATATGGTGTAAATACCATATGATTTATTATCGTATTTATATGGTATTTATATATAATGTTACATGATTTCATTTTATACCCATTTATTAACCTCAATTTTATAATTTTATGATTATTGATAGAATTATGAATGTTTTTCTTGTGTGAATACATTTGAAATGGATATAAACCCCATTTTATTACTATAGTTTCATTGTAATGTCTTGAATGATACCCATTTTCTTTCCATGTTCTCCTTATTTTATAAAAAATTAATGATTTCAATTTTATATTTTCATGAAACACAGTTTATTTCTACATGGTTTTTATGATTTGTTATGTTAAAATTTTAAGAGACGCTCAAAAGTATGGATAAATGATGAGTGGGGTCCTATATATCCCTCTAATGTATTGGTAAAATGTTTTTATCTCATGAGATAAATAATCACATATAAATATTTATTACTTGTAAGCGTGGAAACTAATGGTGAAGCTCGTGAAAGTAATATATCATTATAATAATTTTCTTTTCCTATAGTTGAAAAATGTTCCATAATTGTATTATTATTTTCATGACTTTATTATGCTCGCATAAATCATGTTTATTTAATCTTGTTTCCATGATATTTTTTCATTTATTATGTTAATTTAAAAAAACACAATGATTTATGATCCATTATTTACTAGGTTTATGTTTCTTATTTTCCCATATTATACTAATATTCTCGCTTAACATATTTAATTTTAAATGCTTTTATTTACCCTTAATGATAATCTTCTCTCCCCCATTTCTTATTTTTTCATTTCCTTAGGTTATTAAGATAAGATGACTATGAAATGTATAGAAGAGTTCCTTATTTGGAGTATTTTGGGATATATTGAAGATTGATTTTGGATTATTAATTTTTCATATATAGTGAAAAACATGTACAATTTATGTAAAAAACTTTAGTTTTTAGTTATTATTTTATCCCAATATTATAAAACTCTAATCCCCAATGGTCATGGGATTGTATTGTAGTGAAACATTTCTTTTATATTATATAGAAGAGACAATAACATATACAGGTTGCTAAATAGAGTCCTCTCAGAAAGAATCAATGATATGCAAGCTTTAATGGGATATGTAATTATCTCCATAAAACTCATAAATATCAAAATATGTTTCCACAAAAGACATCATATAAAAGAATAAATTGTTATATGATACAATTTTACATCTACTTAAGTGATTATATAACACAAAGTTTTTCATTACCATATATCAAACTCATAAATTCATGATAATCCAAGTATATAATTTCTTGTAATTATATTTTTATTAATTATTGGAAGAAAAAACCACACCTCCACCCTCAAGGAGGGAGAATGTGGTGCATCCTTAGTGAACCATCTTTAACAATTAGTTTATAGTGATCTGGAAAGGACCCCAGACTATAGAAAATTAAAAATCTATCACTTGGGTTCCTATTTCCTACCAATGCATAGTCCATATAATTTCCTTATCTACATTTGTGTCCCACACCCATGAATTGATTAATAAATCTTCTGAATTTCCTCAACAGATAAATTAACGCTAAAGGAGGGTCAGACTTTCCAAGGAGTAGACTGACCAGAATAGCAGAATATAATTCAACATCTATGATGTTAAAGTTATAAAGCCTCTATAACAAGATCCCTAATATCATCACCCTTGTATCTACCTCAAGTGATAAACATTGGCCAAAGAGGTACTATATTTTATAATATACATATGAGAGTAAAAATATTACCTCCATTATACTTTAAATGGTGACATGATTAGAAATATAACCAACTACCCCTTGATTTATTAAGCATCCAAAATTGAGTAAGAAATGCATCCATGTGTAATCGTTCTAATGAAATGTGTCTTTACAAATTCAGGTTGTGAGGGCTATAAATATGAACTATGAACAAATATTATACCAAATAAACAGTGTATGGCATTATATGTGAAATAAATTTGGATCCATCTAGTTCCAAAACCCCATTTTTTACCTCATGAGCATACTCTGTATCCTAATACAGGAATCATACTCTCATTAAACATCACATTTCACCGTAAAAAATAATACTCCATGCACAACATTGGTAAGGGTTAACCCATTGTCATACTTTTATAGGTCAACTATCATTTCAGTTCATGAAATCATTATCAATATATACTTTTATTCAACCAATGTGAAGGAATTATAAAATTTAAATTTCCTTCTGTATAACATGACACATTTTATATTATTAAATTCCATTTATTGTACTTTACTAAACCATACAAAAACTCTTTTATAATATATCATGTATGATAGACTTACAAATCAAACATTTTCTTTCTATACATTTATAGATTTGGTTAAATTTAGTATATCTCTATATATACCATGCCACACCTCTATATAAAAATAATATAAAATTTATTCAACCTAAATATTTAGTGATTGACATCTATGAAGCAAGGTTTTTTTAATATTGCTGAGATTTAAGAATCATATTTCTATTACTTAACTCTATGGAAATATTCAAACTCCTTAACCAAAATTAAATGAAATGTTTTTATGTTAATAACTTCAAGTATCTTTATAGATTAATTTATATGTACATCCTCATCATTATTAGAACCCTTTCCATACAACATTTGCTAGAAATATTTTGGAAACTAACCTAATGATTTAAATTATTACTTCACTAATGCATCCTAATATCCATTAGGATATAAAGTGACATTCAATTTGAAATTTAACTAGAATAACCATTTATTTCTTTGCATTAAACTTATTTATGTCCAAAAATACTCCAAATAGACTCTAAAACACTATATTATCTTCATAATATCATACTAAGATATACAAACTATTTTGTGTTATAAAATAACACTTATTCCCATATGTGATAATATTTAACAAATAATCAATTTTATTTATATTAGATATGGTAATATGTGTGTTTGGATCATTTTAATGAAAAAATGATTGTATTATTTGAAATATTTCACTATTGGTGGTAAAATATCAATTTCTCATATTTTAACAAACATCTGAAAAATATCTTTATCTGGGATAAAACATTTTTATCCTTACCATGTTATTTTAATATGATATAAATTTTTATGATCCATAAACAATATTTACATAATCCATTATATCATATTGTTATTAAGAAAAATATATAAAAGTAATCTTATTATCCTATTATATATTTTATGTTACTAAGTGCATACTTCAAATACATCTATATAAGATTGATATATTATTCTGTGTTCAAATATTTTATGTAGAAACTCTTTTCTTCATCACTTGAATTGAAATTAAAAGATTAAACAATTCACCCCTTGATTTTAAACACCATTATATTTTCAAAATTTTAATTTATACATTGGTTATCACATACCCTTCAAAAATGAAGAATTAATATCTTTAACACTAATACCTAAAATGGAAATTCAATGAAGTTTCTCAGGACTCTCTAGGTATTATAGGTAAATTCCGTCCTATAGAATCATTAAAACTTCTTCATGATAACTCTTTATTTTTATGACATTGACTACTTACTCAATGAAATAGGGTTATACTCTCCAAAAAACTTTAATTCATCTAATTTAATCATTTACCCATACATACTATCAATTCAATACTAAAACTAAGATATCACATGCCTTGGTTCCTTTACCCTAAATAGTTTGATAATATAACCAACCCAGATACCTTGGTACACTAATACCAATGATATTATTTACATATACTGAAGGTAATTCCCTATCACCATGGGTTGGTGATTAGAACCTAACATCAATAAGAAGTACAAGGGAATTATTTTGACAGTATGTATAATAAAATGACATCAGATAAGTAAATAAAAATTTTGTATTCCAAACACTCCACATGGAGAAGAGTACCACAAGAAGTTATAGATAATCCAAACAAAAAACATAATCCAAAAGACTAAAACATCCATTAATAAAAAGTCTCACAATCACAACGCAATAAGTGGATCACAATTACACATGTCACTACAAACCACAAAGGGCCCATAAATCAAGCACACCCACCAAAAACATGTTGAAGTTTTCCTTTTCTATGACCTAACATAACATAATCCACAAACACCAGAATTAAAACATAGGGTGTGAGTAAAACATCTTATTAGGGTCTCACAATGTTTTCTATATTCAATTCCTTAAAAATTAAACCATTTATTATTTTTATGTAAATAAAAAAAGTCATGGTATGGAATTTATATTTTTTAATCCAAAACATGTTTTCATATATAAAATTAAAGATATATCAATAATAGGATTAAATGAACATTTAATATAAAACATTTATATAGTATAAAAACGAATAAAACAATTCTTTAAAAAATGGAATTCATAATCAAGTTAACTAAAAAAATCAACACGTTTATATACCCTAAGTTATGCTAGTTACAAGATCATGAATCCTCACACTAATTAACCATAAATCACTGGTGAAGTATATGTGCACATGTCCCTAGGCTAAATCCAATGAAACTAATCCACAAACATACAATTGGTAATAATTATTCTGAACAACATTTATTTATAGTTGTTATCACTGATCAATTTCAAGGGAGTTGGAGTCCAAGAATTTTCATACTAATCACCCACTAACTATATAGGTTCAAATGTTCCCCAATCAATCAATTAATCTTGGGAAAATTATTCACTTCAAATAAATTCATCATACATAGTTAAAAATTTGTATTCTCAAGTTTAATCATTCCATTCCATTTTTATAAAACCAAATTTTAGGTTTTTCATCAAACTAATGCCTTTAAAATAAATTTTCAATTAAATCCATTTTCTCAAAATCAATCCAAATAATTTTTTAAAAATTATTTAAATCAGAATATAAGTTTTAAAAAAAATCAATATCTCCAAAATACCCATAACATGGTTTTATTTCACAAATATGTTCCCTTAAAATCATACATCAAATATTTTTTAGTTAAAATCATAAAAATACAGATTAAAATTCACTTTGAATCAATAAATCAAATACATTTTCAATTTTTTGAAAGTATAATTACATATCATTCTACCTTTTATAAGAAGATAAATATATCAACCTATAAAAACAGAAAAACTAATAGAAATTTGATGGAATAGCAGTTGAACAATGAGTACCTTGAAACATATCCCATTAGGTCATGGACCAAACCCATAAATTACTTGAGGATTCAGAACATGAAAAGGAGTGAAGTGAAGAAAATTTTATTCCCATTTAAGAATAAGTCTCACTTATAGGAGGGAGATCAAATGCATCAACCAGTTTTTCAATAAGAGAAGAATAAAAGTTGAAGGAGCAAACACACCTCTATAGAGCCTCCCCAAATACAAAAGATTAGGTTAGAGATAAATATTAGGGAAGTCAGAATTTAACATAGGGTTTTCTTCTTTAAACAAGAAACAAACACAACCTAGTAAATTATAAAACACTACACTATAGAGGTGTTGGAAAATGGGATAGGCAACAGTGTAGTGATAGAGACTATGCCATAGTCACCCACTCTCAACTAGCCTTGATAAAACCTAATAAAAACCCTTCTGGATATTTGTTAATTGAAGTAATTATATAGAAAAAAACCATACACCATAGCACAAATACCCTAAAAATAGAAAAAACATCCCCACTATATTTATCAGGACTCCATTCCATAGTTAAATCTCTACACCGTAGAGAACATGGTTTAAACAGAAACCCACCAATAGAATGTAAGGGTGATGAAAGAGGAAGAACCAACAAAATTTTTCCCTTGAACCACAATTCCATAATAACTACTTCCATACTAAAGAGTATTGGGGATTACACCACATCCTAGATCCTTCACAACATATCATACAATAGGATACCTCCAAAATTCAAAAATAAAATAAAAACCACTCTAGAGATACAAAAAATTCACCCAAATAAAATGGAATGAAAATATACAAGTTAAGTTAGATATGAAAGAGGTAACTGAATATTATATCCACCCCCACAATAAAATCTTTCTACCACTATAAATCATATCATAAAGACACCATGGTTATGTGTTGAGTCAACTACTCACTCCCTATTATATTAGATAGGTAATTTCTGAGCTATGGTACATGAAATATGATGCTAATTTTCATTAATTACAGTGGAAAGGCTAATTATTAAGCCATATTTGCAACCTACTCAACAATATCAGAATAAACCATTATTCTTGGTGTGTAATTTCCTTATTTCTCAAGCCATTGGTGACACAACCAAGTTTTAACTCTCAAAAACTTATGAAAACCAACTAAAAACTCTAATGTGAATCTAGGACAATCATCAAATAATTTATATCGACTTTATGCCTTTTCTATTCTCTTATAAATCAACTAAATCATTGTCATTGTATCCTTGAAAAAATGGTCCCACTTAGAAATATTGACCAATATCTGAACAACAAAATGTAGACATACTTGAGTGACTATATATGGCCTCAAAAGGTGGCACTCTAATAAAATACTATTAACTATTGTTTTAGGAAAACATAACATGTCCCAAGTGCTTATCCCCAGTTCCACCAAAGATGATAATGGAAGCTCAAATAATTTATTCCAAGATCTGTATAACTCGTTATATCTGTCTATTTACCCATGGATGATAATACATGCTATAACTTACCTTTTATCCCTGTAAGTAATGTAGGCCTCTCAAAAAATTAGAAGTGAACCAGATATCCCTATCATAAACTATAAAAAATGGAACTCCATTGAATCCAAAAATATATTATGTATCAAAGATTCCAAAGTCCTATATTGTTATCATAAAAGGGGATCAGGTGAGATGGTTTGATCACTTGATCGATTACTTCCCAAATCATATTATTCTGGGTAAGGGATCCTACTTGGCATCCAAGAGACCTGGGTTCAAAACCAGGTGGAGGAGAATTTCTGAGTTATTGTAGTAGTACTGTAGCAGCCACTGTAGCAGCCACTGTAGCAGTTACTGTAGCAGTTATTGTTTGGTATTGTATCAGCTAGAACTATTCACCTGATTTGGGCCTTTGGGCCACCAGTTTGGGCCTACGGGTCTCGAGGGCCTTCGGGTAATCAAAGGTCTTCGGGCCACAGGGCCTTCGGGTCACATAGACCATGGAGTAGCCCAGTTCACATAGAACAGGCCCTAGAAGAGGATCAGAGCAGCAGGAGTAACAACCACCAGATGCAGAGCTAACCGTATTGGAAGAATGAGAGGGTATGGCATCCGCCATCGGGACCAGGCACCGTGCAACTTTGTACGGGGCAATGCTATCCGATCAGCAATGCAAGGTGGGGAGCTAAGGCGATCAATGATGCAAGATGTTGGGGAGGGGAAGTTCTAGTTGGCTGGGCCTACGGGTCATGTATGGGCATGGTATGCCTCTCAGCCTTCGGGTCATGTATTGCGAGTCATGTCGGGCCTTGTGCCTTGGTCCTACGGGTCATGTACGGGTTCCCATTCAACCCTTAAAAGGGGGATTATCTATAATAAAATAAAAAAGAAGGCCTTTGGGCCATTCGGAGGAGGGTACATTGAAAAAAACCCATGAAATCTATAGAAATTTCACCCCACTTCCATGTTAGCATAGGGAGGTGTTGAATCAAACCTGATGGTTTCTGGTGATCATATTTGACTAATTGGAAAGTATAATAATTATAAACAGAGTCCTTGATGTTTCATCTCATAAATAAAAACCTAAATAATTAAAATATATTATAGAAAATAATTATTGTGACTTGGTGCACTACACACTAGGAATAATGAAAATCTAATTTCCCAAATTTTCTCATGGGAAAAGGATTAGCTAACATGTTCCACAAGCATATGATAGCATAATAGGAGAATGAACACTTGAAAATACTCTTGACACCATAAAGAGAGTCTCTAAATCCACATAATTCTTCGTCAATATTATTCTCTAATTTAATTGTCGTCAAAAGAGAGTAATTCACTTGATTGCTTTCCATAACAATCTCAACCTTATACTCTTGAACTACCAAGTTCATGTGACCAAAAAGATACATAAAATTACACTCTTTTGATGAATATCTCAAGGTATGGGACCTAAATTCCTTGCTCTAGTAATCAAAAATAAAAATCCCTTTTCCCATGTAGTAGGAGATGTCAAAATCAAAAGACTATAGGTACACTACCCAACACCTATTTTGAATATTTAAATATTTTTACCAGAATATATACTAAAACTTATATGATTCAAAAATATGGAAACATTTTCACTAAACAGTTAATATAACCGAATCTTATGAGAAATCATTATGGTTGTGCGGTTTAGATCATGGTTTAGAAAAATCTTCTCATGTTGCCTGATATTTCGTGAATAGTAGGCCACTACGTGATAAAACTAAAAGAACATCAAGGCCAAACATAAACATAATGCATCAAAAAAGACCACATAGCCCATACCAGCATATAAAAGACTTAATACTATCAAAAAATTCAAAATACAATTAAAATAATTAAAATAATTCTAAAATTTTTAATCACACAAGAAGATGACTCTTTTTTGAGTGAGATTAATCATTGGATAATGCAATAATGAGAAATATTTGAAAAATCGATAGTAATACCCTACAAAACCCAAAATGGATTTAATCATGAAGATGTTCTATGGTTTTCCCATTTTATATTGGTAATTAACATTTCTGGGTCAATAAAACACCATGTTCTGGTACCATGTGTCCCAAGAATATCACCTACCAAATATATAAATAAAATTTCTAAGATTGGTATAAATTTAACAATGTATAAATATTTCTAGAACTAATTTCAAATGAAGCACATGATCCTCCTTGGTTTTAGAGTAAACAATGATGTCATCCATAAAGAAAACTATGAACAAGTTTAGTTAAGAATTGAATATCATATTCAAACATTCCATAAGAACTATATTATCATTAGTTAAAAAAATCCATGGTAATATACTAATAATGGACATAACTACACCTAAAGGAGGTCATCAGGATGTTAGATTCATTAATACAAAAATGGTGATAACTATATCTAATATTAATCTTTGAGATCTACCTTTCCTATTTCAATTGGTAAAATATATCATTAATCCATGGAAATAGATAATTTTTCATTATGTTTACTCAATTGAGTTTTCAGTAATCAACACATAGGTGAGGTGTCCCATCAATTTTCTTGGAAAAAAGAATAGCTACTACCCATGGTGACACACTTAGGTCTGTAAAGGCACTAGGTATAAAATTAACCAAATGGATATTTAAATCAATAGTTTCAACTAGAGCTATATGGTAGGAGGGAATACAGATAGTCTAATACCTGGTTCCAAGTCAATAGAGAACTCTACTTACATTACTAGTGGAAAACCAGAAAATTCAGATATAAACATTTTGGGAAACCTGATGGACACTAGAGAAAAATCAGCACCCAAATATTTTTGATACAGATTAAAATAAATCACATATAGTACCCTGCCTAACTCTAGAAAAGTTTGTCTAACTCTACTCGATCTTAGGTCCCATTATTTCAAGAAAACATTGCACACCCCATTAGAAGTAATATTAAAGACCCACCAAATATGAATGCCAAATATAAGATTTAGGTGTGATCAAAAAATCCATTCCTAGTATGACATCAAGATTTTTCATATTGAGAACCCTATAATACCTTATAAGTTTGATATATGATAATGCTAAGACAAAAGAATGGAATCAAATACATTACACTCTATTATTTATGAGGGGTGTAGTAATATCCATCACATAAGACATAATATCCATGTTAAGGTTTTTAAAACCCATAATATGAGTTTATATGATCAAATAAGATACTCAAGTATCAAATAATGTAGTCCCTAATGATGAATCTATAGTGATCGTTCCTCTCACTATCGTAGGACCTGCATTAACTTCCTTTAGAGACTCTTCTACTATGTGAAGAGGTATCATTATAGATTATTATGGCTAGAACCCATTAGTTTAGGAAGTATTTAATTTAAATGCATTATTTTTAGGTAATGTTGATCCCATGTCACTATAGGGCGTAGAAAAGATATGTAAAAACTTCTACAGGTGGTCTCATCAATCTCGTGAACTATATATCTTTGACATCTGAGTATAGAACCGCATAAAATGCCTAACCCTTCCATGAAGAAATAAATTCAAGTATTATATTATAAAAACCATAGATGTTCTGGATGATTCATTATTTCGAAATCCACCATGAGAATCACTGCACATATTCATTCTTCTAAGAGAAATAATAGAACAACTATTTGGAGTAAGATCATCTCCCAATAGCCCTGCCTTTTCATCCAAGTCAAGCTTATCCTTCAATTCCCTATCAATAAAATAATCATAATAAGTCTTATTCAATATAAAATAATGTGATCAAATATCATATCAGAGACACCACATGAATCTTTATTCATTTAGTTTTTCATTTTTCACCACTATCAGAGAAAAATATAGAAGTTCATAAAAATGGTTCACATAATGAGTCATGATATTATCACCATGTTATAGTTTGTTAAACTCTATATATAATAAACAACATATATACTCTAGATATAAATGTTTTTCCAATATGGAACTGAATTATTTCCACACCAAGATATTATGTTTCTTCACTCTAACCATCAAATCCCACCACCTCCTTCTAGGCCATTCATGATGAAAGGTATAACACTTATACTTTTTGTATTATGGAATTTATATGAACTAAAATATTGAAAAATATATTACAACCAATCCTCAAACCTCTTTAGGATCATTCAAACCATGGAATTATTGTGTTTTGTAGTGAAACAACTCTTGAGAATGATCAGTGGATTCATCATTATGAGGTTCCACTAACAGATCTTGGAGGTGAATGAGTGGAAATACCTATCCCAGAGCATAGAAATCACACACCACTATCTCAATGAGGTTATGATGAAATGGATAGTTCACTTGCTATGGTTAATCAACATATCCCTCATGATGTCTATTCAAAGGTCTTCTTGGGGAGATGATACTACAAAACATCAATAGGAAACACTAAAACATTAACAAGGATACTCATATCATCAACTTAGCCATGATTTATAGGAATATAAATTATATCGATTCAATAATTTAGTGTTTCCAAAATATAGGTAATTATTAGGAAAGTAATGGAATGAGATCAAATTATTCCTCAAGGACACTTTACAAAACTCATATGGTGACTTAAGGCTCACTGCGTTGAGATTCGGTCCGGAAATCACTCACAACTACCCCTAAATTCACAAAAATCTTATATCCTATATACCAAGACATCCCAAACCTACACAATTACATCATAAAAAAATTCACAATGTCATTATGTTACCACTTTTCAATGAACCAATATGGATACCATGGTTCACTAAGACATGAGCTAGTCCTGAAAAATCCAGAAGTGTGTTCCAGATTTCCATGGGTTGGTGGATACAACCTATCCTCAATAGGAAGTCATGAAGAATGATTTTTTTTAAAATTATAGTAAAAATGAAAATATATCATAACATAGTTAGTATGATAAATGTTACTCTGGGATAAGAGAACCACAAGAAGGCAAAAATATTCCCAATAAAAAACTTCATGTAAATGATAACAACATTAATCAAGACATATTATCACAATCCCAATGAAACAAGTGAAACCCAGTTCCAATGTTCAGCACCATCACCCAAGGTATTATGAATCATAAACATCCTCCACCTTCAAGTGGTTCTTTCCCTATTCCTTGAAATGTAATAACAAGATCTATAAATTGCTGGAAAAGGTAGGTTGTAGACTAAATAACATTGTAAGTTCTCACTAGGTGTTCAATAATAAATTACATAACAATTAAACCATATAACAATTAAATGTAAATAAAACAAGGCATCAAAATTAATTTACATATTTTATCAAAAACATGCTATCAAACCATAAGATGGAAGATATATAAAAAATTGGAATAAATGAATATTTTATATAAATCATTTATGTAAGACAACTGGAATAAATAAAAAAATCTTTAAAACATTGAATTCATAATAAATTAAAACAAAAAAATATCCTTGGTTTTATACCCTTATTAATGTTAGTTATAGTCTCTTAGATCCTCACAGTACTTAGTCATCATCAAAGATCAAGTATGTTTGCACACATCCCTAGGATCAAGACAATGGTAATAATCAACTAACACCCTATCTGGGAAGGAATTATTGAACTAGGATTAGTTTTAATTTTCCTTGTGTATCCATTTATAGGAAATTAGATACTTAGAGTTATTATTTTAAGAATCTACTAACTACTTAGGATCACATGTGATTCAATCAATCATTCAATATTTTGAAAAAACATTTATTTAAAACCCATTCATCATTCCTAGTTCAAATAACCAATTTCATGTTCAATCATTCAATTTCATTTTTTGGAAACCAAATTATATTTTTTCCATCAAATTCATTCCTTTCAAATAAATTTTCATTTAAATCCATTTTCTAATAATCACGTAAAATAATTCTACCAAAAAATAATCAAATACAATACATATTTTCTAAAAAGATATTTAATATCTCAAAACAACTCAAATTGTATTTTTTTCAAAAATCCAAACCCTTAAAATAAATTGTCAAATACCTTTTAGTTGATGAATAAAAACTCAGTTTAAAATAAACATTAAATCAACCAATAAATTATGGTTTAATTTATTGGGAATAAGAATTATGTTACCACCTACCTATAGTCACAAGAAAATGGATTAATCACCTGAAATAGCAATACCAATGGAGATTCAACGAAATATAATATCAAGAAAGAAAACCTCAAAGCAAAACCCATCATATTAGGATTAAATATATCAATAAAATGAGGATCACAACTCTTAATTGAGAGAAGAGATGAAAATTGGATTCCAAGGAAAGAAAAAGTCTATCTTACTAGAGTGAGTTCAATCACATCCACAAGAGCTTCAATCAGTAAAGAATTGAGGTTGGAAGATCCAAAACACCTCTTGAGAGCCTCCTAAAAGACCATGTTTTACGTTAGAGATGAATTCAAGGGGTGATTGAATTTAAAATTAGGTTCAAGGATTTAAACTAGAAAATATGACTTCAGAGTATAAAACACTAAAATAAAGTGTTAATTTTTAAGGGGCCGACCTATGGTGTAGTGATGTTGATCATGCTTCCGTCAGCCCCATTCGAATGACCTCCTGAAAACATTCCATAAACCATTCCAAATCTTCTTTACTCAAGGTAAGTCTATGAAATAATGAACATTCCACACCACAAACACTGTAAAATATCTAAATCATACCAACTCAATCACTTGGGCCTTTATTCCACATCCATAACTCCATTCTCTAGAGAGTATGTCCTAAAATACCCCCCTCCCAACACACTATATGGGTTCAGAAATTTGTTCAAAAACTACCAAATCTACCCCTTAAACACCTATGTCATAGCATAACAATATTTTAAAAAGAGTATAGGGAATACATCACAAACTAGATACTCCATGACATGTCCTACTATAGGTTACCACCAAAATTCTCTATAAAAATACCAAATAGTCATGAAATACCCAAAACATACCCAAACAAAAGGGAATCAGGAAAAGGAATGTAATTTTTACTAGAATGTTGTAACAAAATTTTACTTCTATAAAATTTTCATACAATCATTCACATTATCATCATATGTCCAATGATTAAATATAATTAATTCCATAACTAGAACATCCCTTAAAATATACCTATAGTCACTCTATTTAGTTTTCCCAATAATATTGAGTGTTTATAAGGAGAATAAATTTTTTATGTCATTTTACATATAATTATTTTGTATCCTTAGTTGAATATATCTATAATTCATAAAATAATATAGAATAAATTTTATAAAAAATCATCATTAAGTTACTTTACAAGGTTTTTTTGTTAATAAAAATTTACTATTAATGAATATTTTTTCCTATGTTACTAGTATTTGGAGTTTCCTACATTAAGATTATATTTTATATGGATTAATCAGAAAGTTAATTTTGATAATGATGATGATTTCATATTTTCAAAAAATAATCTTATATCAGTTGAGTTTTATGTTTTACATTCATGTAATAAGGAATTTTATTAAATGTGGTCTCACTAAAATTATTACCCATTTAGAATCTATCATATCCATTTGTGGTAAAACATTGATATTTATATAACAAAGTGACTCATATTGGGATGAATCTCAAATTTTAAATTTTTATTTAATTCATTATGCAAATCACATCAAATATGAATCATGAATGGTTGGGCAGGCAACTATTTTCCCAATCTGTTATGTGGATACACTCAACACCAATCTTATAATATTCGAACTATGAATGTTTCTTTAATAAATATATCCCAAATCAAATTCCAAGAATTAGGCACATGAAAAATTTTGTCACTTCATTTCATTCATCCTTTACACAACATAACCTATGTGTAACCCACTTGGGCAGGAACCTACATAGTTGGATGATCTTGGTTTTAATAACTGCTCAAATTAGAAGGAACAAAACACTCAGTATTTTAAGGGAGATTTAATATGAACATATTATATCATGTTATTCAAATTACATTTATGAATTATATTAATTATTATTCTTGGAATCGTTATTCCTACCACCAAATCAATATGTTCAAACCATACTAATGTTTAAACATTTACACAACTCATAGATTTTGTTTGTAAACCAAACTAAAAGGAAAATATATTCATAAATATCTAATTTCATCCCATGAATAAGGTATGTGAATCCCTTTCATGTAGATTTTTAGAATTTTAAGAAATTATTGATACAAACATGAGTAAACTTGGAGGCACAAATAGTCAACTGTCATGTTTTCTAACAAGAAAAAAACCTTCATACTAGTGGGATGTCCTACCTATTTTTCTTCTACCCAGTGATACTTTACACAATAGTTAATTCAATTCCATCATAATTTGAACACCTAAAAATTATAAGGCCAAATAAACTTCCTAAATGAAGTTTATTACTCAATTCAATCCAAATTCAAGGTAGATGAAAATTAAATCAATTATCAAACATACTTAAAACTTCATAGATGTGTACTTGATAATATCTAGAAGAAGTTTATATAATTTAAATAAAAGAATACACATATTCATAAAATAAACTATTTATATCAATGAACAATTAAAAATAGGTTTTTTTAATAAATTAAAATTTTATATATTTTAACTTGAGATAAATAGTTTATAAATAATTCACAAATATTGGTAAAAATAATCACTATATAATTTATCTTATCATTATAGACATTACATAATTTTTTAACTAAAAATATATATTCATTTCAAAATATTAACTCTATCATATTACTCAATAATCCATTTACTTTTTAATATACGATATTTTACAAAATATAAAATTTTTATATATAAATTCTATTATGTAAATAATTTACATATTCTAAATACCATATTTTTAATATTATTTACACATTTATCAAATAAATCATCAAAATCAATTTGGACATGGTTTAAATAATTTTCCTAATAAGACTTTAATTTGAATAATTATAATTAATAATTATGAAGAATTCATATTAAAATATGAACACTTTTATGTTTTTGAAATATTTTGTAATTTATAAACACTTTCTAAATTATCCACATAATTTCCATATAAACCATTTATATCCTAATTATAATTCATTCCATTTATATAGAAAAAATATATAACTATATTAACTTCTAATATTAGGGATATTTATTTAATAAATTATTCATAATAATATAAATAATTAATTCTAAAAATATATAATTAATTGATACATAATTTTTTTTGTAAATAATAAATATCCCTAATACACTTTATTTTGATTTATAAACATTTGTATAAAAAATATATTTCAGTTCTTGTTGATGTAATGAATTTTTTTCCATTTAATGTTATATTTAAAGAAATCCCAAACCATATAAATCATGAAATATGAATGATACTAGAGTTTTCTCATGGAGAATCCAATGGTAGTTGGATTTGTCAGATTAAATCAATAAATTCTAGTCTAAAAGAGATTAAATGCACATCTATACTATTTTAATCTATAAAATTCTGGCTTGCATGATATTAACATAAGAAATACATGAGATTTATCCAAAACATATTATGCATCTGGATGTCATGATTTATGATACACTTTAGGAGTAGGATTAATTTGACACATAGAGACCTATATATGATAATAATATGGCCATCGTATTATTAAATGAGACACTACTAGTTGTAGTGTAAGAATATGATAAATAGTTTTTTGTCCCAAGTAATATTTATTCTTAGTCCTTTGTATGATTAAAAGACATTGGTTTAAGGTTAGTGAGCATAAAAATTAAAATATAACACCCAAGTTAGAATAAATTAACACATTTAGGTCTCACATGTTATTAAATAAAATGTCCTATAAAAATAACAGTACACCCATATAATATTAATCATGTATGAGTAGATCTAGATTGTTCATAGTCATATATTTCATAGGATTAATCCATTTTGGTATATAATATGGCTTGTGTAAAATTAAAATATTCATCCATAACAATACTAGTTGTATTATAACGTGTCTATTATACTTTATTTTTTATAGAGGCATGAATTATTCATTTTAAATACATGATTTCACTTATCAAATTTGTGGTATTGGATCCGATACCACTTCTATATTTCTTATAATATATGAATTTTTAATATAATAAATGGAAGAATTAAAAAATCATCAACCAAGAACAACCTTGTGAGAAATAGAAACCGTATAATACTATAAATGAAACACCTGATTCATGTGTACCATAAACCAAATCTATTTCTAATATATCTTTAATCACACGGTCTTGATAAAATTCTCAAGTTTTAGCTAATGGAATTTCTTCCTCTATATTGTATCCATGGTTAGACTAAATCATTCAATACCCGAGTGGGATACTTCTACCCTCTACAATATGTTAGTTCCTTATAGAAAAAATATAGGAATATGATGATAACTTTAGGGATAGGGATATAATAAAAAAGAACACACACTTACCCCCATCACATGAGAAACCTCTTTATATAGGTATAAACCAACCTATATGAATTAAATTATAAATTTCATAACAGACGAGTTAATGTTGTGGAATATCTATGAATCAATATCATGAATGAAACACCTCTCCCATGCATTTCACCTCATGAAATGATCATTTTAAAGATAGCTTACATTGGTGATTATTTTAATTATAATTTATTAGTAATCATTCATAAATAGCATGCTATTTACTAGCATTATTTTAATATATTTCAAATTCAAATGCATATGATATTCCATCTACATTATGAAAGATAGACCATATTAATTTCACCTATCATATAAAATAATATGGCCTATTGTATGGTCTCTCTGATATATCTATTTTAGTATCATATATAATAAGTTCTGAAACTATACTATATAATCCATTATTATATATTCTAAAATTATTTTGGAAATATATATGAAATATCAACTTATATTACATGATGTGATATACCTTGTGAATAGCCAACTAAAACTCATTTTAAATGAACTCCAAAACACTTTTAGAAGATATCTCTTTGTGAAGCTCAATCACCATTCAGTAAAACAAAACGTGTAAACCTATAATACATCATAGTAATGATAATAAATAGGAATTCTTCAATTTATAATTGCATGAAAAAAATTTCCACTATAAAAAACATCAGTGATACTCAAGATATATATTTATTTTTCATCCACATTAAACACGTATATCTCTATTCATATGTTAATTAGCAAAAATATATGTAAGGATGAATTTTTATATGATTCCATTTTTTATGGAATCAAGTAAAACATAACATATAGAGTATTTGGATCTAATATAGTCACACACACATTATTGATTATTCATGTATATATTAACCATGTTGATGAATACATTGAATGCCGCTCAACGTTCTTTATGATAACATCACAAGTACATCAAATGATTGAAAATAAAATTAAATGTGTTACTATTGTTTGGTCTTACACATCCTTATTCTATCTCAATTGAGGGACTAGGTATCATACCATTCATATCAGAGGGAAAATCTACTATTGGTTAATCTTAAAATGGAATCCTGATATACTACATACTCAACCACCCTTTGATTAACTAAGACTGAATGATTGCATAAGAAATGTATTGAAGTATGACAGTTCTCTTAATTGGTAGATCACCAAGATTAGGTACTGGGGAAACTAAATTTGAACTATAAACAAATTAGTATACCAATTTCATAGTTTATGAAACTCTTTGTGGTATATATAATGTGGGCCATCTACCACACAAAATCTATTTTATGCCTCATAAGAAATTTCTATATGATGATAAAAGAATCCTACTCAAAGAAAATATTTTTTGAGACCAAGATATTTTCATACTTAGCTAATAAAATTTAAGGTATTATTGAAGAATCAAGTTTAAGTTACTTTTACATAGATTTGATTATGTTTCCTAGATCATGTGGTATTTTTCAAGATAAGAATTAATAGATTAATTTAAGTGGGTATGGTTTTTGTGTTGAATTTTTTTTCAATGCATAAATCATAATTAAACTTGTATGTTATAATTTTTATTATATTATTTGATGTTCATATCTATATTATCTGGTGTTTGAAGATGTTTGGAATGTATTTTGAGAAGGACATAGATCATTATGAGTGACTCTATTGTTATAACAAAATTCCATATTTCTATAGACAATATCAAAAATGTTAATTTCTGGATTTAAGTATGAGTCATTTGGAAACTGGAAAAGGATCATCTCTATGTAATGTAAGATTGAATCTAGGAAGAAACAAAGTAATTGATAATGGCCTGACCAAAATTACAATGAATCTAGAAAATATAATCATCATATATTTCTATTTAAGGATTAATTATGATCACCATATGTATGATATAGTACTTTATATGGATCCTTCATGACTATGTAAGGATTATTATCACTGGTGGAACTAAAAAATAGCAATGGAGTGACTTTATATGGATAATATCCTACTTCATAAGGATCATTTTACATTAATGTAATCTTCATTTTAATTAAATTTTAGGTTGAATTCTGGTTTGTGTAAGGATCATTTAGGGAGTGGATAAGGATCACAAACATCATTGATTGTATGATAACTAACATGTATGAGGGTTATTTACCAATACTATAATGTGTAATTTCCATGTCGTGTAAGGATCAACACATAGATAACTTTTGAGTCCCTTTGATGAATGTAGGAGTATCTAGAATTTAATTTTGAATAATTATATTTATATTAGATGATGTATTATGGTTAATTTATTGATTAAACATCACAAAATTTTATTTTTTATTCATGTAAAATTAGAATAATATTCACATAAAAGAGAGTATATTTTCTATAAATAATAGAGGAAAAATTACCGAATAACCTATTGGTCATTCCGTAACCAATGAAATTACGTCATATGGAACATGAAAAGAATTTGAAAAGAATAATAATAAGTTTGAATAAGTTATGTTAATTTATATTTATATATTTTTTATTTTTAATTAAAATTAAAATGTTAAAGACACTTTATCTAGAAGAAAATATATATATCATAGTACCATAAAAAAATTATTGTATCCATGAATAATGGGGAAGTTTATACTATATATAAAAATAGAATAATGATATTGAAAGTAATAAAATTTAGTGTGGGGGATATGTGTTCAATATAGGGAATATAAAATTAGTTGTATCATGTGGCATTTTAATAGGAAGTAGAAGAAAAAATGATAGCACATTAACAATGTGAAAGAATTGTCATAGTTTTATGTCACTTATATTGATAAAATATTTTCTTATTATTGTAATTTTTTGGGAAGAACTTAAACACAATAGGGGGATTTATTTTAACTTTAGTACATGGATGTTACCTACTCATTGTGGTATACAAGTTAATACTAGTTATTAATATGGAATAAGTGAAGTCCAGATTATTCTAAGGATAACATTTTTTTCAGATATGAACCATCTAAATGAGAATATCCCTTTGTATTTTCTTTTAAAAGAGTTGAAAAAAATATGTTTTACACATTATAGGTTGGGATGACTGTTTTGAAAAGTAAATTATAGCAATTAATTGAAATACTTATTCAGCACACCTCTTACTATTTTTCACTTTTATTTAGAGTATTTTAATGTGTTATTAGAGGCATAATTCCAATTTTTTGTGATCATTTATTTGGAGTATGAAGAGTTATAGTTTTGATCACTGAATATTCATTAGTTATAATTTAAACACACAATTCAATGAGTAATAAGGGAATTACTTCTTTCAATGGAAGGAATTAATATATCTGGAAAGGTAAAATGCTTTAAATATTTTATAATTCATCATTGATGTATTGGAAGTAACAACTGATGGATTTCCACCCTATATTGAGAATGATTCTATGAAAGTGGATTATAAGAATAATCCTGAGAATGATGGTCATTATTGAAATTTCATTATGTCATATTTATAAGAGAATTAATTTTTCAAAGTAAAATGTATTATGATAACTAAGGGAATATGGGATAACCCATGAATATCTATGAATGAAATTCCAAGGTGAGGTAACAAAAACTAAAGGTTTAGAGGTTGAAGTATAAAGAATATAGAATAATTAAATATGAAACATTATATGACATCTTCTTAAGGGTGAATAAAATAGTGAGAATAGTTAGGGGATTTGGGAAAAATTATAGTATACAATAATTTAATAAAAGATAACATATATTACACAAGAAATTTTTTCTAAAAATGTATTAAATGTTAAATTTTGAGATCCATGCACACTCCCTTCGGATGAATTGAATAGTATCCATAGTTTATATGAGATGATAAAGGGAAGTGTTTTTAAGAGAAAAGTTAAGGTTGATATAAAATTATACTTTAATCAATTATTGAAAGAAAAAAATTTGAAAGAAATTAATGATGGAGAAGTTGGTTATTTAGATTCAGAAGAAGTTGTGGATATGAAATATGATATTCTATTTTCCTTAATATCAAGAATTGTAAAAATAGTAATGTGAAAATTAAAGGGGAATATTCCATTGAAATTTTAAATGTGTGGATATAATGAATAATTTGTTGTTAACTATAAAATATTAAAATGTATTAAGGTAGTTAATATCAAGATGAAAAACTAAGAACTATTTAATTGAATAAATAAGCATTGAATGAAAGTCAAAATTTTCTTCAAACACATAGGGAAATAATTTATTTTTATACACAAATTGAAAATTCATATCCTTGCATGATGATAGTGAAGGTAGTGAGGAATATGATTAATTTAAGACTATTAGTGATATTAATGATAAGCTACTAATTTCTAATGATAATGTGGGGGGATTTACTAGTGAAAATTTAGAAGTTCTGGAAGTGTTGAAGAAACTCGAATTTAAGTTATATTAAAGAGATAATTAAATGAGTTCCTTGAAAAGATATATATGTTGTTGAATGATATTAATAATTTAAAGAAAGATAATCAGTCTTTAGACAATAAAGAATAAATCCCTGTAGATAAAAACATCATGTTACTGAAATTTATAATTGAATTGAAGTAATTTATTGGTGATGATACGTCACAAAAATTTTAGATAGTAGAAACAATAAATTTGAATAAAAACTATCAAAATATTATCCAAATAAAATATACCAGTGATGAGAAATAATTAGATAAAAATAAATTTAACTTTTAAAATTTTATTTAAAAGGTTAGTGAGAGGTCCAAGAAAAAGTTTGTGGATCTTATTAGAGATTCATAGAAATATGAAGCCCAAAAATATAATAAAAAATAAAAATAAATAGTAAAGAATGATCATATATGTGGTGGTGAAAAACCTAATGGGAATTAGAAAGTGATTAAGACCATGTTTTTGGAAACATTATGTGGCTCAAAAATATTTATATTCTATAAAAATAAATTAAATTCACATATTTATATAACTTCTAAACAAAATAATTAATTAGATTATCTTATATTAAAGAAGAATTTTTGGGGAGTATATAATAATTACGCTTATAAAAAAGAGAAAAAACTGACAACTCGAAGAAGGAAGAAAGAATGGTTTAAACTTCTAGAAAACAATCTATCTTCAATGGTATGTATGATTTATATGGTAATTTTTGGCAATTTGGAGGTTTCAAAAATAATTAAAGAATGAAATAATTTAATTATAAAAATCTCATTTAGTATATAATGTGTGGGAGGAAGAACATGAGGGAAATTTAGCCTTCTAAAAGAGAATAGTTTAGAAGGGTTAAAAATTTCTGGATAGAACTCAAAAAAATTATTTCAATAATTAAAAGTTTTTTTGGTAGATCTGACCAAATTAATAACCTAATTATAAATTATGTCACCATCCTAATTTCCCAAATAATTATTATTTTTAATACTCATAAGTCTAGGAATAATAATGAAAAAGGAAAAGAGAAATATTTTTTTGTAGAAGTGGTAATTAAATCATCTAAAGGAGAATATCAATGTATTCAAGAAATAAGATGTTCCATAGAAATTAAATGGTATTTTAATATGTTAAAATTTATTGAAATGTTAATGGAAGGATCTTTTATTATTTTAAATGATGGGATACTTGATATCAATGGATTTGGTTCAATTGTTATTAGAAAATAAACAAGAATTCTAATAATGCCTTATTTATTGATTGGATGGAAAACAATCTATTAAGTATTTATCAACAGATGAAGGTAATAAAGTAACATTTTGAAAAATTAATCATTCTCAATTAATCTCATTTTAGAAGAATTTTTTAAATAGTTAATTGAACTCAAGGTAACTAGTTTTAGGTGGTTGATTCTGGAAATTCATGTTACATAAGTATGAAATAAGAGAATCTACTATAGAATTGAAGGATTGATCATCATGGCTAGAAGAACAAGAGAAATATTACCAATGAAGATAATTTTAATGATGTTTATGTTCTAAATAAAGAAGTTAATTTTCTGTGATCAACATGATAAAGGGTAATTATTTTTTAATTCTCTACCCAACAATATAAATATTCAGTCAAATCATATATTAGATTTTATCAATTCTGAAATTTGTGGAGCCATGAGGAAAAAATAATGAAATTGATATTAGTAATTTATTTCTATAATTGAAAATTTTACTCAAATTAATAGTAACATGTAAATTATAAACAAGTTGGATGCTCTAATAAATTTCATTAGTTTTTTAAGAAGTTAAAAGATGGTGTGTGGATTATCATTAATGCAGATATGAATAGATAGTGGTTATGAATATATAAGAAGAGTATTTGAATATTTTCTTGAAAATAATTTTATTTACCTTGAAATTATTTCACCATATACACAATAAAAAATAGTTTTTATAATCATAAAAATACAATTTTAGTTTTGATTTCTCAAACTTTGCTGATAAAGCAAGATAACTCTTCATATTTATTAAGATAAGATATTTGTGTTGTGTTTTAAATTAAAAATAATTGATTATATATATATAATTCATATATGATATTTATTATAATAATAACTTGATATTTAATTATCTAAAGTTATATCGAATTCATTATTTTATAAAATTTAAAAGATAAGATCAAGGGAATTTTTAGAAGAAAGTGTTCATGTAATTTTCCCTAGTTATCCTACAAATGAAATATGATAAAAATTTTAAAAAATTAATGGGTAATATTGTTAAAAATTATGATTTAAAGGTGATATATAATTCAATGATACAAAAAATAAATCAAAAACCAAGTTATATAGGTGATGATGATGTATTTATATTAAGTAGAAACAATAAATTTTTTATCATGATGAAACTTTAGAAGCTTTTTAGGTTGGAGAAGGGGATTTAGGTATAGTAAATGATGAGAAGAAACCTCATTTCTAAAATAAATGAATGAGTAAACATATTTAAGTATAATACATCATTTTTTGTCAAGGAAAACTGGTAAAAACTAGAATAGTTTTGAAGAAAAAAACACATACATAACTATTTTCTTATGTCAAACCAAGAGATGTGAAATAAAATTTAGAGAATAAAGAGTGGTTTGATTATACGAATGATAGTAAGATAATATAGTGAGGAATGATACTTTGGAGTCTATTTCTGAGCATGAATATAAGAATGTTGGTTTGGGAAAATTGTGTGTTTCAAAACCAGTTAAATGAAAAAGAAAATTTGTGAGGAATAAATAAAATCTTATGTAAAAGGGGAATTCTCAATATGAATGAATTAAAATTTATGAGATATTTTGACTTGTTAAAGAACATTAAACCATGAGAATAATTATTTACATTATAGAATATATGAAGTACACTGTTTTTAAAATTTATTTCATGATTACCTTCCAAAATGGATATTTGATAGAGGAAGTTCATATTGATCAACACAATGTTTCCTTTCATGGATAAGAGAATAATTTTTTGAATAAATTAAATGAGGAACTTTATAGGTTGAAACAAGCTTCAATATATTATTGTTTAACTTTATATTCTATTTTTGAACAAATTCATGTTTAATAAAGTAAGTGTGGACATAAATCTGTACATAAATGATTATAATAAGGTGTCACTCATTTCCATTTTTAATTTGTATGATATTATAATTTATAAAAATATTGAAGGTGCATGTGAATATTTTTCCATAAAAATTATTAAGTTTTTAGAAATTAGTATTATTTGACCAATGAAATATTTTTATAGCTTAAACCTTTATCCATAGGAAAATTATTTATTTATGAATTCCGAGATGAATGTTCAGAAACTCCTTAAAATATTTTTCATCAAGGAATAAAAAATCAGTTTCAACTCTAAAGTTATTTGTAATTAAGTTATCGAAATATGGGTATGAAAATGATGTTGATTCAATAGATTTTTATAAGATTATTGGAAGTTTTTTTATTTCAATTCTTCTAGGTTGATTTTTTCCATTAACCTTTGTGATAGGTTTTAAAGTTCATAAAAATAATTTCATTTTTTAGTTGGAAATAGGATTTATAGGAATATTAATGAAAAATAATATTTTTTATTTATTTATGAAATAAATGGAATTTCTGATTTGTTTTGGTATATCGATACTTATTAGGATAGAAATGTTGATGAAAAAAATCTATTTCTGGTGTATTTTTATTACATGGTGAAGAATGTTTCTTCTATCCCACAAAGATGAAATGTTATATTGTTGTGAACAATTTTGAAGTAGAGTATATGGATATAACTCAATCCACAATCCAATTGATTATCATAACTTTATTGGAATATCTCAAGGATGATGTAAATCTAACACGACTTTTTGGATGAGATATTCAAAGTTATATAATTTATTATAAATATTTGGTTCAATAATCAAGAACAAATATCATTAATATAATGTATCACTTCAATAAAGATCTTACTAAAGGATATGAGTTAATGTTAGAATTTTTCCTAAAAGGAGAAAATAAACAAATGCTTTTATTAAACCACTTTGAAAGGATGATTTCCAAATATTAAAGATGATTATGGGAGCTCAACCTCATTCCTATTAAGGATAGTTTATGATGATATCATCCCATATATCAGCTTGTTCATTCAATTATTTATTTCAAAGGTGGATAAAAATAAAAAACTAAATCACTTAGTGTTAAATAATTTATGTATTTTTAAATTATATTTATAAGTGGGTGAAATTAATAGAGATAATACATTAATATTTTTAACTTCTATGGGATATATATTATTTAGAGGGATCATGTACATATATAGAGTTATTAAATGGGGAAATGTTTGACGTATAACCTATTGGATTTTTGTGATATGTAAATATTTTGTTATGTATAAACTGTTTTAATAGTTTTTCATGATTATATATGAAAAGAATGTGAAAGAATTTATTTTAATATATTTCAAATATATTTTTTATGAAATCATATATTTTTTGAATTGAATAAATATTGAATCACTAATGGAATATCAAATGATATTTATAGTGGTTTGAAATATGAAAAATGTATATTATTCCAAAGTGCTATCAAGAGGATAAAGGGCTATTAAGGTACAAATTTAAGTTACTGTTTTATTTGAAAACATGAAAATTATATTTAAGTGTTCTTATTTATCAAACTATTTTCAATCATATTGTCTTGTAATCAATTAATGTTGATTCATCTATAAATTGATTTAGTTTCAAAGCGATTTATATTCCTTGGTTGAAAATAAAATCGAAAGGTGGACCTAAGACCAAGAGGTATTTAGAATAAGTTAAGGACATGAGGATATTGTTGAACACTCAAATGTATGTTTTTGTAACTTGATGTGGAATATGTTTACTGTAGCATGTGATAATTTTCTATTAAATAATACATGTATTAATTTAAGGGGTTATGTTTTTTGGATTTTTTTTTGAAATAATTTATCAAATTCAAACCCACATGATATAATTGTAATTATGTGAGGTGAGGTTCATCTCTACATTTCATAATGTTTGAAGATATGTGGAATGATATTTGAGAAGTCTTAGATAATTATAAGTGGATCTAGTTTTATTTGAATAAATCCAAATTTATTAGGATTATATTGAAAATGGAAAATTATGCACAAAAAATGAGTTATTAAGAAACTATGTAAGGTAGAAATATTTTTAATTTTTAGATGAAACTGAAAAAGAAATTATATAACCAAAAAACAAATAGATTACATGAGGTTTAATTTAAAAAATTTAATGATTATATTTTCCTTTGAATGAATCAATTATGAGTTATATAAGCATGATATGATACTTTCTAAATATCCTTCATTTAAATGTAATGATTATATCACTTGAGATAAAAAAAGGTGAAGAATTGAATTTATAAGGATTAAATCCCACTTATTAAGAATAATTTTCCATATTAATCATCATTATTACAAAGGAACATAAAGATGGATCCTAGTCAACATATGGATAATTTTGAGAGTGTGTGAGGATTATCTTCATAATGGTAATTTTCCAAGACCATAAGGATCATTTTATGAGGTATATAAGTATGAAATCTTAGAAAATATGTGATTTTATTTGAAGAATATATGATTATATATAATTTAACTTCTGAAGAATTATTTTTATATTAAATGATTCTAGTATTATACATTAAGGGATTAACCATCCCAAAATTATATTTGTGATTCAAACAAAGTTAGAAGAATGTTCGCATCTTGAAGTTGATATTTTCTATGAATAAAAGAGGATAGGTTACTGAATAACTACATGGTGATGGAATAACCAGTGCTATTATGATATAGTGAATAAGGAGATAATTTTAAAATAAAATTAAGATTATGTTGGCAGGCATTACGTGAAATTATTTTTATATATTATTAATTTAAATTCATATCTAAATTTTTAGAATATTTTTGCTGTAAGAAAATATTTATTGTATTGTTATGATTTTTTTTCATTATGAAATAGCGAGTAAGTGGAAAATATATAGAAAAATATAATAATATTATTCATAGTAATTGAAACTATAAATGGAGATATGTGTACATTCTAGTATGTAAAATAATAAAAAGTATATTTTGATTGTATAAGAGGGAGAGGAATAACTAATAATAATACAATGATAATGTGAAGCGTGTATCATCTAGTTGAACAAAAATCTATTGATAAAATCAATTCTTATTCTTGTAAATGTGTAGGAATAATATAAACCCCATTGGGATATATAATTTAGCTCGTGTATATGTATATTATCTACTTGTGGTAATCCACATTTTGATACTAGTGGGCCGCATGGACTCAATGAAAACCAGATAATGAAAAGGAATAACCTTAATGTTTTGAGAGGTGAACTATGTAAATATATTGAACCATTTATATTTTACTTGGATGTTTTGAAAATAAATAGTTTTTAATCTTTAATATGTGGTGAATGTTTATTCAAATAGGTAAACTAAAAAAAGAATTTAACCTCTGATTCAGCCCCAATGTCTCTCATTAATCAGGATGGTATTTTCATCCATAACATTTTATCCTAACCAGTAAGAATCCATGGTGAACATTAGTTATGGTTTAGTCATTTTCATACTTTGAGAGGTCAATTATCATTTAATATAACAATACAGACACTCACACATAACCAACATGAAAGAATGATAATGTTGATATTTATTTTTATATAACATGATACATTTTATATTCTTAACCTCTTTTAAGAATATATAACAAAACCATATATAAGTTATCATCTAACCATTTCACATATTTTATACTACCAAAATAAAATTATATTTACTACACTTTAAGGGTTTTGTTTAAATCATTAAATCGTTATGTAATTCCTACCACATTTTCATATGAACAACTAATAAAATCCTCCCACTAAACTCTTTTAATGAGAAACATATATAAAGAAGGAAATTTTTAAGTATTGTGAAACTTATGAATCATATTCCTAATGTTATAATATTTTAATATAGTATTCAAACCATTTTTATTAACTGTCATAAGTAGAATAGACACAATTGAATGTGGTACGCTCAGTAGTAAGAAGAATACCTTAATAGTAGTGTGTTTATCATGTGATATATAAGATGTTTTCAGTTATCAGTAGAATATAGGGCATGTGGAAGTTTGTTAGAGTTTATTGAACATAAAAAACTAAATTTATAATTTTTATTGAATAAATATAAATTTACAAGATTATTAATTTTTATAATTTTACATAATTATTATTTCTCTATGTAAAACTTATGTGACAATGTCCTTAGAGTATTTGTCACATTGAAAGCATACAATTGTATTATGATATAATGATAACCTTGAGATTTAGATAACGTGTTCTTAAACATATATCCTATGGTCAAGATAAAATCATTACAATGACATTGATGATGTTTGACTATCTAGTGTTAGATGGTCGTGGGAGTTTTAAACTTATTCTTTTGAGGTTTACAAATGGTAATCTCCAAGAGAGGGGGTTATAAATACCAACCTACCAATTGGAATTACATATATTATATGTTTCAATGTATATTACTATATGACGATATGTGAATGGGTTCATATAATTGATATTATTATTATTCTATGTCATGAATTGTGCTCATTGATGTATCGTTGAAAACAATTATCGAATATGCTCATAAGAGGTAGTATAAGTTGGGTGTGTCATAAGTGATTTTATATTAAATAAGTAACTAATTAAAGGATTTTTTATTTTTTTAACTAATGTAAGAAGATATATGTAACACCCCAAGCTTTCACGGTATGTTTCCCTTTGAATAATGTAATAGCTTGCATTGTATGCAAGTTCGAGATTCTAACACACCGGGACCAATCAAAAAATCCATTATAAATAGTAATAACCACTTTTTGAAATTTTATAAATTTTATATTTAAAAATGGACTTCATTTTTAGATTCATAATATCGAAATTAGCTTAGGGTGATTGTTTGTTATTTTTCTGAAAACTTTCAATTTTTAATGAATAGTGAAAAAAACACTAAGTTATAGTTTAAAACCGAATTTTTATTTAAATAATTATTTATTTTATTTAAATTTATTTTTGGTCAAAATAGATATATAATACCTATATAAGTTCAATGTAATTCATTGGAGTTGGTTTATAATAATTTTAGATATATAAAAATTTTATTTAGTTTTTAACCATTTTTTACCCACCTCCTAGGAGCATTTGAAAATTTAAATAAAACTTAATTTTACCACATCTATGAATTTAATTTCAAAACATCAAGAGACATGGTTGATATCAGTAAGAAAAATGTGTTTCAATAAGATAAAAATAATTTTTGGTGAATAGTACCTTTTGACTTTTATTAACCACGGTTAAAAGTAAATAGGGTAATTAAGGGTAAAAATGCTATTATTATTACCCTAAAACATGTCCTAATTCTATTAGATAAGTTTAATTCTACCAAAAACAACCTTAGTAATGAAATATTATCCTTTAGGTTCACTTGTATTAGATTAGGACATTTATTATTATTTAATTCAAAGAAGGGTTAAAAGTGTTAAATTCAATGTTTAATAACATAAGACATTTTAAATATAGGGTTACACATAAGATAAATTAGACTATAAATATTCACCGGAAATATAAACATATTTACTACATAATGGTATTTTATGTATATTTTTTAGACATTAAATAATTAAATTTATTTATGACACAATGATGATGCAGTAATTAACGTATTAATGAAAGATTAAAATAATTGATATTATAAATATCCAAATAAATGTAATTTGAGAATTTTTATGAATTAAACTCATTTTAAAGGTTAATGTGACATTTTAGGGTTGGTTAGATGAATTTTTTCGAAGTAATAATTCATTTATGAATTTAGTAAAAACAAAATACCAAATAGTGTCAAAATTGACATAAAAGAGTTTTTAAAACAAATATTGTATTATTAATTGATATTCTATTCCTAAAAATATAAGGTTTGGCGAAAATACTTATATAATGATGGGTGTATCATTAATGAAATACTTGGGGTTCTCTTGAATGTTTATAGTATGTTTGTTAACCATATAATATAAAAATACAAAGAGACATGGTAAATGTCAAACTACTTAACTATGAGTTAAATCTAAAAGATAATGTTAATATAGTGACCCAAACCCGTCTAAAACCTATTGGTTGAGTGGTTTTAGACCCATACCCACCTTATAATTTAAATAATTCATTTTTTAGCCATTATAAACAGAAAATTATTTTATTATAAAATAATATTTCTATCTTTTCCAAAGGTGCCCCTCACCCCTCTTATAAAAGGAGACTCCCCCTTCCCTAAAATTCACACCTTCGAAGCCATTTGGCTAGGAAAAACTCTGCTAAAATACCCTCTCAACTATCCTAACTTCATCCTAGAGGCCCTCCTTTAGTCCTAAAGCCAACCTATGGATACCTTTTGATCAAATCAAAAGGAAGAACCCGAAGAAGAGGTAAATATTTCATCACCTCTTTCAAGTTCCTTTCTTCTTCCGCTTCCTATTTATTTGTTGTTTCCATTCTAAAATAATAACTCTAGTATCTTATATATACTGTTATGTTATTATTAATATGGTACAACTATAATCATTATTCTATCCATCCTTTGAATGGCATGTCACCATACGTGCATACATACGGCTTACCATCTCCACATCATGGTGTAATTGTTATTCAATACATTATTATTTGGATGGGTATAATAAATATGTTTAATTGATGTTAATAATAAATATAACACGATCACTATTCTTTATATATGATATACCATCCAATTATATATTATTTTAATATCAAAAGAATGATATTGTCGCTCGTGCGTACGTACGGATTACTGTCTCCATGAACATGATGAGATTCATTCCCCATCATTTCCATTCAAGAATTATTTTCATTAGATGATTAATAATAATGTTTAATGAATTAATATAATTATGAATATGAATAATATGTATTCTATTCAAAAAAAATATTACTTATGTAACCAAGAATACAAAGAAAAACGAATCAGTTAACACCAGAAATGACGATAATACTAAGATATTATTAACAAAGAAATGTTAAAAGATCATATATGATATCATATTAATGTATAAAATTATTATATAATTTAATAACAATTATTTCACCATTATAAAAGAGTTTAAACTACCCTATACCAAGGAAAAGTACAAAGTAAGGGGTTTCTTATCTCACTTTTAATTTCGTGCGATTTCCATTGTTCGCCACTTATTTATTAAATGTGGTGTATTGTGTACTGTCATTTGATATATATATTATCATGATTCTATATATATTCATGGAATTATGTGATTCATTTGGTTTTTATTAAATTTTGGCCATACGACTTGATTGATTACAACGAAGTAAAGGTCTTCATCTCACTTCCTATTTCCGTGAGATTCATGTCATACTGCAACTATTTCCTTTTTTGTGATGTATGTACTTCCCAATGATTGTATTATTTGCTTAATATATATTAATTTATGAGTAATTACATCTTCATTTAATGATCTTTATTTCATGGGTTGTATGTTTCGTAAGTTTCCAAATCGGTACGGGAATCTTTTAACCCAATTTCCATTCCTTGGGTTAATCTTCTAATTCTTAATTATGTAATTCTATAATTATGTGGGGAATCACTATTTATTATTTGTGTAGTAATTTTAACTCCACTTTGTGTGGATATACTTTTGATACACATAATCACTCCATTGATCAATTCTCAAGTTATCGATATGAACTTGATAAGAGTAATTTTAACTCAATCTCCATTTATTGAGTTAAACATCCAATTCATTTGTGTTGTTTTTACAAGAATATGTGTGAATGTCCAATGATTTATTTACATTTAATATCCAATCGTATTGAGTTTATTTATGTTTTTCACAGATAATTATTTCATTGATTTATTATTAACCTAAGGATACGGTCTTTATAATAGATTTCATCTCAATTTACATTCCATTGAGATTTCTTTATTGTTATACACTAATTCACTTTTATATTGTGTATATAATGTAGTTTGACATATTATATCATTAATCCCTTTATTCTAATGATATTATAATGTTTTTTTACCTAAATTATTTATATTCAAGTGTCTCTCTTTTGGTTAATAACTCTAACTAAAATATCATTTTAAATGTTTTAAAGATTTATTATTCTAAATCTATCTCATTAATGTCCATGTATTAAAAATCATTTTAAGGGTTTATTTATATGGATATTAATGTTTTAAAATTAAAATTCCTTTTAAAAGTTTCAAAGTGGTATGGGACACTTTTATTCAAAAATCTAATTTAAATAGCTTCTTGATAAATAGTGAAACTTTTAAATGTTTTCAAGAAAAAGGGGGATATTTCTCTCAATAGTTTTGATGATTATTTTCATCTATGTCAATAACATTAATTATTCTCTATTGAGGTTGATATATTATAATACAATCTTCCATATTGTATTTATTGAGTTATGTTTGACTGTGGATGTGCTATTTTTATACCATTCATGGTTTGTGGTTAAAATATTGACATTTCATAAGCTAGTTTAATACGAATGTTAAGATTATGTTTCAACCTTTTCATATGAGGAATGAATTGGACGTACTAAGTGAGGTATGGATCCCCTTATAGCTCGCCGATGCATCGGTAGGTCTCATGATACAAACTACTGTCTTGGCACAAGGCCTTGACAAAATCTTATTGGTAGTCTTGGCACAAGGCCTTGACTATGTTGTTATGAAAGTCTGGAATTATGCATTCCATCATTATGAAAGTGGATATTGATATTGCATATGATTATTCGACTAGTAGAATATCCATGTTAATAAGTAAATATAATCATTTGATTTTATCTTTTCCATATTATTCTGAATTTCAAGTTTAAAAGGCATTTGTTTTAGTCTTATACATTTCCTTAAATGTTTGTGCTTATTTATGAAAGTTTCCCCTATATTATTATCCTTAATGAGCATCTGAGATCACCCCTTTCTATGATTTATTTTTCCCTGGATGCGAAGAGGTATATTATTACTGTCTTGTAGGGATAGTATATGGGATCTCAGTGTAGTCTATGGAAACAATTTTGTTGTAGTTTTCCATTTAACGATGTAATGTAAACCCTATGAATGTATCTAGTAATTCTAAGGCTACTAAACTAATCAGTCTTTCGAGACTTGATCTTTTGTGATTATGAAAATGATAAGTAATAATGCACCGACTCTGGGCTTCTGGGGTCGGGGAGTTACAATTGGTATTAGAGGAAGTTTATTACAAACCTTGGAAACTAGATTTAGATAAACTCTGATTAGAACACATATCCCTAAGAGAGACTTTGAGGATTAGTATAGAATAACTTCCTAAAATTTTGGTATTGTATAGATTTTGTGAGTTTTCCAAGGAATACATCTCTGTCTAGATACGAGCAGGTAGAGGCAGCTCTGGCATAGATGTACCTTGGGGTAAAACACGAAAACACTGCTTTGAGCTAGACTCTAATGGGAACTCGTGCATGACATGGGGCATTGCTGCACTCTTTGTTACGACACTCTCGGGGTATATTCTTAAGATAATTTAAATTTTCTTTAAAAACTGATTTGAAGGATTTTAATATAATATGAGAATAAATTACCTTTTTTAATCCTAAGGTGTTTCAAATTGAAAATATGGTTTTATTATATTCTCTAAATTATTTTATAACTACTGTTACTCACGCAATACTTTTTAGATTTAATAAATGGATGGACTCCAAGGAAGTCATAGTAACTTTGAGCATGATGTACATGGTGGGAACGATGGTGGAAATGAAAAACAAAATGGAATGTTGATAGGTGTAAAAGATATCGTGTTCATGCCAAATCATTTTTCCAAAAATATGATCAACAACATTTATATTAACCAACTATCGAACTCAACAAAGAAGAGAAAGGTGATGAATGATAAGAGCTCCAGCAGTGGAGACCATAGAGAAAAGAATCCTCAATTTCCATCATGCAGGAAATGTGGAAGGAGAAACCAAAGAAATTGTCTAAATGGAACAAAGAAATGTTTTACGTATGGGAAAGAAGGACATAAAGTAAACATTTGATAAGAAAAAATGAAGAGTACTATGGAAGAAAATGAAAATGGTCCCAAGAATTCATTTATAGTCATTTTCCATAAAGGTAGGGGACCTGGACATTACTCGAGTGAATTCCCTATTCTATAGGATCTTTCCTTGGTCAAAGAACAATCTATGTGGAAATAAATGGTTGGAGAAATGTTTAAAAGTATTAATGCTCCTTATTGATGGGATTACTTTGGAATAATTTTCCCTTGTATTTGTAACCCTATCGTTTGTCATGTGAAAATAATATTTGAGGAAGAATTATCTTTTCTCTTGTGGATATAGTTATAAGTAACCATTTGGTTTTATATGATCATTAGTTTTGAGGAAATTACATGTTATTATATTTTGGGATGAAAATGCAAGGTATGAGATAACATTTGTGGTTAAATTATGTTATGGTTATTTTTAGGAATTTATTCCATTTTGGTAATGTTATAAAATATAGTTTTTGAAAAAGGACAACACGCAGACCGTGTGACAACTCGTCGCGTCAGACAAAGCTGTGGGAATTGAATCCACAACTAGAGTGTGATTGGGTTTTGTCACCTACCACTAGACTACATGAAGTCCCTGGTCAGTGGGACTAATTATTTTTAGTTAAATGATTTTATTGATCAATAAAAATTTGATTTTGGATCTTATGTCTTATCTAGTGAATAACCATATTATAGGAAAATGATTTGGTGATTAAGTGATAAATGTTATTTTGGAAGACGTTCGCTCTGTTGGGAATATTATATGCCTAAAAAAATATAATACTATAAGATTTAATTTTAGGAGTAATGGTGTATTTTTATCTATATTTTTATTGATAATTTATAGTGATTTTGGTTATTTATCGAAATGATTAACCTATAATAGAGAATATGTGATTAGGTTAATTACTTTTATGTATGTGACTTTAAGAGTAGTCGATGTCATTTGGATATACAATTTAACGTAGAAGACTATATAACCAAATTCTTCTATGTTTTGGGTTTCAATATTAGTTTGGATTATATTGAAGGATTTTAAGGAAATTTGTTTATTGAATGGTATTTATTTAACTTTGGGGTATTGTTGGTTTAATTTTATAAATTAAGATTAGTGTTTATTTCTCTAAAGGAATATCCTTTTGGGGGATCATCTGATCTTGTACTAAACATTTTGGTTTTGATTAATATCTAAATACTAGGTAAATATATAGTTTATCCTTTGTGGATAATGTGATTCTCGAGAAGTTGGTTATAGCTCTTCTGGTGTGACCAAGTCATCTTGAATACTCATCATTTGAAAAAAACTAGTTAGTTGTAGAAAATTTTTAAAGAATGAAACTCTACTTAAAAAGTAAGTATATCTCTTTATATTCTTAGTCAATATCATAAATAGATTTCTCATCTTTATGAAATGAAACTTAAAACAAAAAAAACGTTGTCTGTTTACTTTTCCTACTGGAAAAGTTATAACTGTCTGTCCCATCACATGTTTTTGTTTTTCTTGTTGTTAACTTTCTCCTGATCATGTTTTCTATCCATCTCCATCAGAACATGACACTTATTTTATCATCCATATCCATGTTTTTCTACATGGAATCCTAGTATGGGTTATCTCGGGTGACCATTGTACTTCTCTTTCTTTCTTTTAAAGTGATAGTTTTATTGACTCTTTTTACAATGTGGGACTTTAAATTATGTTCCCAAGACCAATTTTAAAAATAGATAGGACACAATTTCCAAAATAGGGGAATAATATTACAACCCAAGCTTCCATGGTACGTTTCACTTTGAATATGGTAATTGCTTGCATTGTACCCAACTGCGAGATTCTAACACACCGTGACAAATCGAACTAGCCGTTATGAATAGTAATACCTACTTTTTTAAATTTTATAAATTTTATCTTTCAAAATGGACTTCATTTTTAGATTTGTAACATTTAAATTAGTTTAGGGTAAATTTTTGGATTTTTTCTAAAAACTTTCAATTTTTGATGAATAGTGAAAAACATTGAGTTGTAGTTTAAAACATAATTTTTATTTAAATAATTATTTATTTTATTTAAATTTATTTTTTGTCAAAATAGATACACAATACATATATATGTTCAATTTAATTCATTGGATTCAGTTTATAATAATTTTAGATATATAAAAATTTTATTAAACTTTTTAACCGTCTTTTACCCACCTCCTAGGAGCATTTGCAAATTTGAATAAAACATAATTTTTCCACTTCTATGAATTGAATTTCAAAAATCCGAGAGACACGGTTGATATCATTAAGAAAAATGTGGTTCAATAAGATAAAAATAATTTTTGGTGAATAGTAACTTTTGACTTTTATTTACCACGGTTAAAAGTAAATATGGTAATTAAGGTTAAAAATGATATTATAATTACACTAACACATGTCCTAATTCTATTAGATAAGTGTAATTCGACCAAAAATGACCTTAGTAATAAAATATTATCTTTTAGGTCCACTTGGATTAGAGTAGGACATTTATTATTACATAATTCAAATAGGAGTTAAAATATTAAATTCAATGTTTACTAACTAAACCATTTTTAATATAGTGTTAAACATAAGATAAATTCGACTATAAATATTCATTGGAACTCGAACAATATTTCATACATAATGGTATTTTATTTATATTTTTTATATATTAAATAATTAAATTTATGTATGACACAATGATGATGCAGTAATTAACGTATTAATGAACTATTAAAATAATTGATATTATAAATATCCAAATAAAAGTAATTTGAGACTTTTTATGAATTAAACCAATTTTATAGGTTAATATGACATGTTAGGGTTGGTTAGAAGAATTTTTTTTGTAGTAATAATGTTTTTATAAATTTAGCAAAAACTAAATACCAAATAGTGTCAAAATTGACATAAAAGAGTTTTTAAAACAAATATTATATTATTAATTGATATTATATTACTAAAAAACTACGTTTTTTCAAAAAGACTTATATAGTGATGGGTGTATCATTAATTAACCGCTTGGGTTTCTCTTGTATGTTTATAGTAAGTTTGTTAACCATATAATATAAAAATACAAAGAGACATGATAAATGTCAAACTATTTAACTAAGAGTTAAATCTATATGATAAAGTTAATATAGTGACCAAAACCTGTCTAAAACCTATTGGTTGAGTGGTTTTAGACCCATACCCACCTTATAATTTAAATAATTCATTTTTGAGCCATTATAAACCGAAAATTATTTTACTATAAAATAATATTTCTAGCTTTTCCTAAGGTTCCCCTCACCCCTCTTATAAAAGGGAAATCCCCCTTCCCTCAAATTCACACCTTCAAATCAATTTGGATTGACCAAACTCTACTTAAATACCCTATAAACTTTCCTCCCTTCATCCTAGAGTCCCTACATTAATCATAAATCCAACCTATGTAGCCCTTTTGATCAAATCAAATGGAAGAACCCGAAGAAGAGGTAAATATTTCATCACCTCTTTCAAGTTCCTTTCTTCTTCCACTTCCTCTTTCTTTGTTGTTTCCTTTATAAAATAATAACTCCTGTATCTTATATATACTATTATTTTATTATAAATATGGTACAACCATATTCATTATTCTATCTATCCTTTGAATGACATGTCACTATACGTGCGTACGTACGGCTTACCGTCTCCACGTCGTGGTGTAATTGTTATTCAATACATTATTATTTCGATGGTTATAATAATGATGTGTAATTGATGTAAATAGTAAATATAACCTGATAATTATTCTTTATATATGATATATCATCCAATTATATTTTATTTTAATATAAAAAGATTTATATTGTCGCTCATGCATACGTACGGATTACCGTCTCCACGAACATGATGAGATTCATTCCCCATCATATCCATTCAAGACTAATTTTCATTAGATGATTAAAAATAATGTTTAAAAACATAATATAATTCTAAATATGAATAAGATACATCCTATCCATAACAAACATTACTTACATAACCAATCATACAAATGAAAGCGAATCAGTTAACACCCAAAACGATGATAATACTAAGATATTATTAACAATGAAATGTTAAAAGATCATATATGATATAATTTTAATGTATATGATTATTATATAATTTAATAAAAATTATTTCATCATTATACATGAGGTTAACCTACCCTCAACCAAGGAAAATTACAAAGTAAGGGGTTTCTTATCTCACATTTAATTCCTGGAGATTTTCATTGTTTGCCACTTATTTATTAAATGTTGTGTATTGTGTAGTGTCATTTGATATATATATATATATATATTATCATGATTCACTTTATATTCATGTAATTATGTGATTAATTTGGTTGTTATTAACTTTTGGATATACGGCTCGATTGATTACAACGAAGTAAGGGATTTCATCTCACTTCCTATTTCTGTGAGATTCATGCCATACTACCACTATTTCATTTTTTGTGGTGTATGTACTTCCCAATTATTTTGTTATTTATGTAATATACTTTAATTTATGAGTAATTACATATTCATTTTATGATCCTTCTTTCATGAGTTGTATGTTTCATAAGTTACGAAATTGGTACGGGAACTTTTTAACCCAATTTCCATTACTTGGGTTAATCTTATAATTATTAATTATGTTATTCTATGATTATGTGGGGAATCACTATTTATTATTTGTGTAGTAATTTTCACTCCCCTTTGTTTGGGTATAATTTTGATACACATAATCTCTCAACTAATAAATTATCAAGTTATCAATATGAACTTGATACGAGTAATTCTAACTCAATCACCATTTATTGAGTTAAACATCCAATTCAACTGTGTTGTTTTTACAAGAATATGTGTGAATGTACTATTATTTATTTACACTGAATATAGAATCATATTTAGTGTATTTATATTTTTCACACATAATTATGTCATTGATTTATCCTTAACCTAACGATATGGTTTTATAAGATATTTCATCTCAATTTACATTCCATTGAGATTTTGTTGTTGTTATAAACTAATTAACTTTTATATGGTGTATACAATGTAATTTGACATAGTATATCATGAATCACTTTATTCTCATGAAATTATAATATTTTTATTAATTAAATTATTTGTATACAAGTGTCTCTCTTTTGGTTATGAACTCTAACTAAAATATCATTTTAAATGTTTTAAAGATTTATTATTCTAAATCTTTCTCATTAATGTCCATGTTTTAAAAATGGTTTTAAGGATTTATTTATAGGGACATTAAATTTTTAAAATTAAAATTATTTTTAAAAGTTTCAAAGTGGTATGGGACACTTTGATTCAAAATATATTTTAAATAACTTCTTGATAAATGGTGATGCTTTTAAATGTTTTCAAGAAAAAGGGGGATATTTCTCTCAAATAGTTTTGATGATTATTTTCATCTATGTTAATGTCATTCATTATTCTCTTTTTAGGTTTATGTATTATAATCAAATCTTCTATATTGTATGTAATGAGTTATGTTTGAATGTGGATGTGCTATTTTTATGCCATTAATTATTTGTGTTTAAAATATGGACATGTCATATGCTAGTTTTAATACGAATGTTATTATTATGTTTCAACCTTTTCATAAGAGGATTGCATTGGACTTAGTAAGTGACGGGTGGAGATCACTATTACTCCTCGATTCATAGGTAGGTCTCATGATACAAACTAGTTTCATGGAACAAGGCCTTGAGAAAATCATATTTTTAGTCTTGGCACAAGGCCTTGACTATGTGGTTATGAAAGTCTAGCATTATGCATTCCATCATTATGAAAGTGGCTATTGATATTGAATGTGATTATTCGACTAGTGGAATATCCATTTAAATAAGTAAATGACTCCAAAATGAATTATTTAGAGGCTAAAGTGGGTATGGGTCACAAAACCTCTCAACCAATAGGTTTTAGATAGGTTTAGGTCACCATATTAACCTTATCTCTTAGTTAAATAGTTTGATATTTACCATGTCTCTTTGTATTTTTATATTATATTGTTAATAAACATATTATAACAAGCCAAAAAGAACCCCAGAAGGTTCATTGTTAATATATATAACTTTATCTAAGTCCTTTGTATGAACATTAGTTTTTTAGGAATATTATATCAATTAATAATATAGTATTTGTTTTAAAAACTTAATTATGTCAATTTTGACACTATTTAGTATTTTGGTTTTTGTGAAAATCATAACAGCATGATTACTTCGAAAAAAAATTATTTAATCAACCATAAAATGTCATATTAACCTAGAAAATTAGTGGAATTCTTCAAAAGTCTCAAATTACTTTTATTTGGATAATTATAATATAAAATATTTTAATATTTCATTAATAAGGTAATTATTGAATCATCATTGTGTCATAAATAAATTAAATTATTTAATGTCTAAAAATTATAAATAAAATAACATTATGTAGAAATCGTATTATCTTTCTAATGAATATTTATAGTCAAATTTATCTTATATATAACCCTATATTAAAAATGGATTAGTTATTAAAAATTGAATTTAACACTTTTTACTCTTCTTTAAATAAAATAATAATAAATGTCCTAATCTATTCCAGGTGGACCAAAAGGATCATATTTTGTTCCTATGGTTTTTTTGTCAAATTAAACTTATCAAATAGAGTTAGGACATGTGCTAGGGTAATTCTAATATCATTTTTACCCTTAATTACCCTATTTACTTTTAACCGTGGTAAATAAAAGTCAAAAGTAACTATTTACAAAAAATTATTTTCATCTTATTGAACCACATTTTACTTACCTATTTCAACCATGTCCCTTTTATTTTTGAAATTAAACTCACAAAAGTTGTAAAATTATGTTTTATGCAAATTTGTAAATGCTCCTAGAATGTGGTTAAAATTTGGTAAAAAGTTAAATAAAGTTTTATATATCTAAAATTATTATAAAATGACTCCAATAAATTAAATTGAATATATATAGGTATTATGTATCTATTTTGACCTAAAATAAATTAAAATAAAATAACTAATTATTTAAATAATACGTTGGTTTTAAAAAATAACACAATGTTTTTCACTATTCATCAAAAATTGAAAGTTCTCAAAAAAATACCAAAAATTCACCCTAAGCTAATTTTGATATTTTGAATCCAAAAATGAAGTCCATTTTGAAAATGAAAATTTATAAAATTTTAAAAAGTGGGTATTACTATACATAACGGCTAGTTTCATTGGTCATGGTGTGTTAAAACTCCAAGTTGCGTACAATGCAAGATATTGCATTATTGAAAGGGAAACATACCATGGAAGCTTAGGGTGTTACATGAACCATAATTATGTGACACATATTGAACATTAACCCATACATGGCTTGATAGGGAGATCACAATGTGTTGATGCTATAAATTTTGTGTAAGCCCACATGAAATTGAATTTGTATCAATCAAAAATAACCATGTTGTTAAATCATGTTGTTTCATTACATGTTGTGTATTTATTTCCAGTTGTGCGACATATCAATAAGTGAATTTCACAGTGTTTAGTTGGCTATGTACATCATTTAACATGTTACGACCCACTTAAGATACATGTTGAGTCATTAGATATGTTCTATAGGTGGAAAATAATAGATTATATGATGTGTCGCTAGTTCTACATTCCCTATAACATGTGAAAACTAATGAAAGGGACATGATAATATAAGAATGTTATGTGAGTAAACACAAAATATAATTAAGTGAGACACAGACTAAATAATGGGTAGATGGATATACACACTATGTGATAGGTGTTATCCAACACTAGGTATAAAATGAGTTATATTTTTTTTCTGTGTAGAATTAAATTATAAAATATTACTTTTTCATGTAGTTCTTCAACTACACAACATGTAGGGTTTTCATACACACCATGTACTTCACCTACATTGTATGTGGTATATGACAATGATATTTATGGATTTTCATGTAGTCATAAAAACCATTAATACTATTCCATTTGACACATAGAACAACCCAACAAGTATATTATTACATGTTTTATAGCCATACATTCTATATAAGTACATAGTGAATGACATGGACCACATGTAGTATAAGTCACACACTATATCATGTGACAGAACAGAACATGTGACAATTAAATTCCCGAAATAGATTTAATTAGATGTATAAGGGTGCACACCTTATCACCTATAGTACATGTTGTTCCTAAATTAAATTCTAGTATTGAATACAATCTGATGTAGAAGAGGAAAAAACTATTTGACCTCATTAATACATGTTTTATAACAGTCCATTCTATTATATATGTAATTTTACTTATGGATAAATATTCTATCCCTCTTTTGAATAAAGTATTTTATTTAAAAAGCATCAAATAATAAAACATAAAAAACATTTCATTTTATTAATTTAAAGTATAAAATTTTGGGAATAAATATACGTAATAAAACTAAACTATATACAATTGTATAATAAACATATAAAAATTAAATAAATAGAATTGGAAAATTTGGATCATTTTAATTTCCTATAAATACAGCACTTACTAAAAATACTTTAAAAAAAGAAACAAAATATTAGTAATGAAATCAAAATTTGTAAAATAAACCTATTAGAAATATAATAGGGATAGAATTAAATAATGAATTAAGTGAGATATGAGGTATTTTTAGGAAGTATAAAACTAATATGACTTTTGGAATAATTAAACCAACCATTAGGAATTGTAAAATGATTTTTGGGAATAATAATCGAGTTGTTAGAATAGTAACCTCACAAAAAAAATTGTAAAAAAATATAAATAAAATTTTATAGAAAAAAATAATAAAATTTAAATGTTATAATTCAAAAAAATAAATATTCAACGAAGACACCAAAAATTTATAAGTGAATTTTTTAATAATATTTTATTTTAATGTATTTGGTAATAAAAACATAATTTTTTCAATAATAAAATTACTAATGGTAGAAAATTAATTCCATAAAATAAATTTCCCTTTTAAAGTCATCAAATCTAAAAAATTTAAGGATTAGGTTTTAGTAATTTTTTTTAAAAACATTAATGTTTATAGGAATAAAAAAATATAATTTTTAAATAAATGGTATTTTTTAGTTATATCAGTAAAGATGAAATTATGACCAAATCTATTTTATATTGGTTAAGTTAAACAAAAAAATATTTAATAAGATAAATAATCTATTTAATAAAAATAAATTCAAATTCCAAAGATAAAAAGCAATTTAACATGTCAAAAATTTAAAGTATTATTTTTGAAGAGTAATTTTTATTTTATCTTCTTTCCATTGAAATAAAGAAAACAATTTAGTGGTGTAAAGGATTAAAAGTCATAAAAAACTATAGTTTTGTTCAAATATTATATATAATATAAAAAAAATACTATTAAAAGTCTTACTTTAAAAATAATTATTCATTAAAAATGTTAACCCCAAAATAAGCCTCTCCTTATGTATAAATACCCCTCACCCATCATGTAGAAAACTAGTTCTCATCCAATTCTATGAGATAAATATTAACCCCATATCCCTATATAATGTTTTCTAATAAACATAAGGATGATATTAATATATAAAACTATAATCCATCAAGGTGTTATTGACATAGAAAAGCAGCGACTTCATAAACATGGTAACCTACCCATTTTCTTTCATCTGAATTTTTCTATATGAATTTTTCAATTATCCATATTAAATACATACATACACAACCAAATCCATTTAATTATTGTATCAAAATATTATTAATGATATTAATATCCTATAAAAATCATCTTTATTAAATTTAAATATTTTATACATCACTCTCCTCCACTTTTGATAATGTCTCGTTAATGGGTAGTTAACCGCCTATGAGGACATTTTCAACTTTTAATTTATCACCACCTTCATGGATGGTTAGAAAAAATTCTGTTTAATATATTAATATTCAATTAAATTTTTTTATTCTTATAGATTTAGTTTTAATAATGTATAAATGGCATTGAATCAATGTTCGGAAATCAAAACAAAACGAGATAATTTTAAAATATAACAAATCTCCAAGCCATTATATCTTCAAATGAAATATTAATAAAAAATTTCCATTGATTATAATTGATTAAAAATTAAAAAAGAAGCACAATATAATTCATTATTATTGATTTAATAAATATATTTTTGTTATACAAGTGTTGCGAACATAGGGAAAAAACATAATGTAATGTATGGGGACTCTTGAACCCAAATCTTGTTTTACATTTATTCTATATTCTTTATTCCTTTTAATATTAATCTTATTAAAAATTATTGAAAATTAATTTCACGTATATTTCAAATTTATTATTCTATGGTTATATATTTTTCTAATTTTTTTAAATGAATTTTTATCTACCATCATGAATAACAATAAATTCCTTTTTTTAAAATCACCCATTGATAATTCTAATTTTTATTCATCTTATATATAATAAATATGATCTATTATTTTATAATTTTACCCTGATATAAATAATATAATTTTTTTCATACCTCTTTTTGGAGCCTCGATAACTATTCTTTGACATAGGATTTATGACCTCACTATGGAACACACTCTATTCACATAGGTTCATATCATGTTTACGATTGAGGCATCTTTTTTCATCCATGAGGCATACATTATTTAGAGAATTTTATGAACTTTCAAGTGGGAATAGAATTATATATCCCATATAATCATTGTGTAATGTGATATATCTCATGATATTATTTGTATTATGTATTAATGTAACGTTATTATTGGACACATATGATAAAGTGGTTATTTGTGAACATATGTCATGTTTAAATATGATACTAGTTTTGTTCACTATTTATGTGTGGTATTTGACCATAACTTTATGATGTTTCATTGTTATCAAATATAGGATTTATTAATTTTTGGAATTAGGTTAGTAAAATACAAACTAGTTAACTCTTAGGGATCTTATATAAAAGGAATTTAGAATATGATTTACACATATGAATATGTTATTAATTGATGCTTTATTATATCTTTTATAACATTTTATTCTTAAAATAATGATGGGAACATGGAATAATTAAAGGAATCATTTCTAGTGAATGTTTTATTTAATTAGAGTTCTATGTATTCTATTATATCCTATAAATTTTATAGAACTATTGAATGACCTCCCTGATACCTGGAAGTAGAGATATCTATGAAAAAAGTTGTTGATAAAATCATTAAAAAAAAGATTTAGACTCTTAACCAATAAGACTTTGGGGGATGATTCATTAATAAAATATCATAATTGTTTTATGGAATTCAATACTAGGTAATGAATTAATTCTCAATATATAGATATCACATTAGGTATTTGTAAAAGGAAATTTCACTCAATATATTAAATTTTATTATACCCTTATACAAATACAATGAAGATTATGAATCCCCATTATCAAATAACTCAAATATGTGGGTTTTTATACCCATTTGATAAGAATATACTGGTAAAAGTATTGAGAAAATGAAAAAAAATCACCCATGAGGATGAGAAAATTGTAAGGGATTAAATTTATTTTTTCCTGGTGATTTTTACTGAATTTCCCTATATCATTTGATATAGTTTTCAATGAAACTTTTACCCTGAGATGAACCTATATCCAAGAGACCCAATTGGATAGAACCAGAGGAGATAAAGAATCAAATATAGGACTATTTAGAAAAAGGGATCATATTTCCTAGTGTATCACCTTGTTGTGCCCCAAGAAATAGTATCCACTACCAAGGATTGATGAATTTTTTATTAAACATTGACGATCTCAATACTTCTCAAAGTAATATTTTCATTATGGATATCATCTATTGAAGGTAAATAGAAAATATATTCAAAAAATATATTTCCATAGAAGATAATCTCTCTATAAGTACATAATGATTCTATTTGGAAATAAAAAATCCCATCAAACTATATTGAGATGATGAATAGAACTTTAGACACTCCCTTGTAAAATTTTTAGGGTTATTTATTAATGATATTCTCATATACTCAAATATTAATGAGTATCATGAAGTATATATTAAAACTTTTATATTGAAATTGAGATATGAGAATTTGTAAACCATATTTAACATGCGTAAAATATGTATACAACAAGTGAAATTCGTAGAAAATTTGATCATGAGTGAAGGAATATTTATTGATCCTTTCAAGAAAAAGTAAATTGAAGAAAAACCTAAACCCAAAAGTCTCAAAGATATCTATAGTTTTATTAAGTTAATTTTTTATTTTTGAAGGTTTTTGGTAATCATATCATGATTTTATAGCCTACTTACTAAGTTAATGTGAAAAGATATAAAGTGTGTCTAGATGGAACAATGTTAGAAAATAATTAAGGATATCTATAATAGGCTAATCAATGAACCTATACTCTCACTCCCATGATGTGGATAATGATTTTTTATATATAGAGATTCTTTATAGAAAGGACTAGATTGAATACCTATGAAAAATATTATATTGAATTCCAATGCCTCTTGAAAATTAAAGATCCATGAGAAGAATTATGCGATAAATGATCTGGATTAAGAAGATGTGACCTTTGCATTGAAAATTTGGAGGCATTTTCTCTATATAGGGAAGTTAGTATATATATATATATATATTGATAAAAATAGTTTAAATTATATATTAAAATAGAAGGATAATAACATACCTCAATTAAGATAGTTAAAATTAAATAAAGACTATTATTTCACAAGTCACTAATATTCGAGAAAAGTAAATAAGGTAGCTAATGTTATCCATAAAATTTAATCTCCTACTCTATACATCATGAGGATTGATAAATAAACTCTCTTTATAAATATTAAAATTATGTATTTGAAAATCATAATGGTAGTGAAGACATCCCATATTTACCAAATGATTTCACTACCATCAATCTTAGAGAAGACTAGTGAAGCATAAAGTGATCATTTAATGCATTAATATAAGGTAAGGGAATCAAAAGAAAGAAATTTTTTAAATTACACAATGGAAAATAATGATTCATATAGTTCAGAATATGAATATGTAATCCATCATTACCAGTGAAAATGAGAAATCAATTATATGTTGCACATAACTCATTATTATTCGTATATCAAAGAATTATGAAGTTGTACTAAGATAATAAGAAGAAATTATGTTTGGGAAACTTTATGAAGAATATTATTATGTACACCAAAATTTGTTTGTTATGTCATGAAGTTAAATTATAGTGTAAAAAGTAAAATGGAATGATATAATAATTACATTTTCCAATTTCGAAATGGGTGAACATCACTATATAATTTTTAATGGGGATTCTAAATATATCTAAATGAAACATCACCATATGCGTCATGGTGGATTGAATCATCAAGAATTATTAGTTAATATATATTAAATTATACTTTTTCATTAATCAAATTACTTGGATATATGTAAGGTAATTGGTAAGGTTTTATGGGGAACCACCGTTGATCATTTTTTATCAAGGGATGGCGAGTCTCTGCCATTAAGAGATCTTCGAGTCTCTTGTCCTATGGCTATATCTATTAAAGATATTGGTGTAACTCAGGATGGATACCATGACCTAAAAATGAATGTTAGAATTTATAATCTCAAGCTGATGTAGGGACCTGCAGATAAGGAATACATTTTAGTTCCAACTGATGGTGTTTATGTTTCCTTTGTGAAAGTGGTGAATCTGGTAGTAGTGGAGGCCCCTGAAAACTTTGGGCAGGGACTATTAAGCCTCCAACTAAGATCAGGTAGGGCAGCGTTAACAAGGAATAAATTGTGGCCTTACCTTTATGGAAACTATTTTCCTACTTGGGTTATCTCTCCAATATTCCCATGAAAGAAGGAGGGTGGAGTACAGTTGGGTATGATAAGAAAAGTAATTGTGTTAAAGCTATTGGTAGAAGGAAAGAGTGTGAGAAAAAGTGATAGAATCACCACTGAAATCATTATAAGGAGTGGAACCAAATAGACTGATTTAAGAGAGCTCTGGGAGTCTTACTGAATCTGAGTAGGAAGGGGAGCATACTCATATTTCCCTTTTCCTTGATGATTCTTATGCAGTTGAGGATTACCTTAGAACAGGTGCAGGTAGAAGAAAGAAGGGACTCTTTGAATCAGGTGATTTACCTATGTCACCTAGGATAAAATATATTCCTTTAAAAGACTACACTTATTTTCCCAAACTAATGACCCCTAGATATTTGAGGAGAACATTAGAATACAGGACCCATGGAGGACCCCATAAAAATGTAAAAGGGATGCAGGAACTGAACCAACCCGCTATTGGTGTAATTCAAGACCTTATTGAAGGACAAAAATCTTCTCCACAAAAATGCTTGTATGATGTGTCAAAAAAACAAATATTAAACTTTAGTATCCTAATCCTATAGTTATTAATGTTCCATCGGACCCAATATCCTTGGATTCCCTAGTGGGGGTGGTTAAACCGGGCAAGGTTGCTCTTGAAATATTTGATCTGAACCACTTCTCTTTCCCCATACAATTTTTTAAGCAGATGAAGAATGATATTATCTCCTCTAATCAAGCATGGAAATATCAATGGGCACCCTTCAGCCAGAGACTAGCTATTTTGCTTTGTTGGTTTCTCAGTGGTGTCTTTTCAAGATACGTATTTGATGAAAGTGTACTTGGTTTGGGAAGCTTGTGTAGGTATCCATTTTTAAACTGTAATATGTAATGCTATCTCTTTTCAATTTTATGTTTTGTTTTTTTTTGAACTTATTCATGTTGGCTTTCTTGTATAGTTCCAACTCACCCACAAAGTGGATTTATTGAAAATTAAAAAAGTAACATTGGAGAAGGAGAGTATAAGTGAGTTTTTTTGATTAATTGTATATTGACATCATCTAAATGGAAAATTATGATCAACCTCATAAAACATAGTATTTTAGGATGAATCTACTAGAGATTATTCCCTTGGGTGAACATCAAAGAACCCATACTAAATTCCATCAATTCTTTTTGAATGCCATTGTTGGGCATGATCAATTGTTGAGTGTTCATGGGGATTCAAAGACTTCTTCATTCATAGAATTTAAGTGATAATGGCACAAGGGATTCTAAGTGATATCATTTTAAATGGAAGAGTTATGGTTACTCTATTATAATCTATCATTTTCTCATTTTGTAATGTTTATCAGGAATATACCATCAGTCTTTTTCCAAAGAAAAGTCTTAAAAGCTATTGGATTTGTGTCTTTCATATTGGTCATATGAATTATTCACATATTCTTTCTGATTCTCTTCTTAAAATGACTACTAACAAGTTTGGATGAGGTGTTATTGGTACTTATGTGACTATTCTATTAATGTTTTTAAATGTTACCTTAATTTCAGAACTAATTTTGAGCCTCCCATTACCCCCATTTAGTTTGGGTTACCTAATAACTATTGCATTAATTTAATCATGATGACCTTTTTTGATTTCTAGCTTAATTGGGAAGCCCCTAAAACTAGACTCTGCTAATAGAACTCTCTCCTGACCTTTCATTGTAAAATATATTTTGAAAATGATATATCTTAACCCCTACCTACCTACATTTACATAAAAATGGTGAAAATATGTTATTTATGAAGGATATCTTCGAGATCCATCCATATTATTGTAAGAGTTTTTCTATAATTGGACACTCCATGTTAGAATGTGGTTGCATGACTTTATCTTCATGCCCCTTTACGTGATTCAACACAATTTGGGGTTATAATGGAGAGAATAAGGGGACCACTACTTCTTCTTCTAGTCATCCTGGAAATAATTTTAATAAGGATGTAGTTGGCGCCCAAATATTGGACGCAAAGGGAAGAAGGAAAAGAAGCTCGTGTGATGCCTCACGAAGCCCCAACGCAGAGCTCCTCCGAGCAACGTGGCTGTCGCAAAGCAAAGGATGTGGTAACGCTCTGCGAACGCCCTGACGTTCGCGACCCGTCGTGAAGCCCCAGAGGCGGTAACGCTCCGCGAGCCCCTGACCTTTGCGACCCGCCGCAGAGCAGAGGAGGCGGTAACCCTCTACGAACTCGGTTGACATTCGTGACCCGCCGCGAAGCAACCACATCCCCTTCGTACTGCGTGAGCTCTACTTCACAGCGCCCCTTGCCTATAAATACCAGGCTCCTCCTGAGCCTAGTGGAAGGACAATCCGACCTTTCGGCTTATCCACTCCCGAATCACGAAGCACCCTTCACCCCGGGAATCATGAGCTCCGCGAGGTATTTTTGCTTCGCAAGATGCCTTCGCCTTGTCTCTTTTTGAGCCCCTCTTCCGAGAGGGATTACCTTTGCGAATCCTAAGGGAATTCGCGAAGAAAGGGGATTCCCAAGGGAACCCGGGCAGCCACGGAGCTTTTATGCTTTGCAAAACACACATCCTGTTCAAGTGATCCATATGCTAAGGCTGGGTCACTGTACTTCACGAAGCACACTGGTTCACAACACCTTGCTTCGCGAGACACCTCTGCTTCGTGAGGCAGTGCTCCGCGAACACCGTTCCACTTCGCGATGCACCTCCCATTTTCACCCCTGCCCCATGCTAAGGCCAAGGCACTCCACTTCGCGAAGCACACCCCTTTGCTTGGCAATTCCTTTTCCCGTGCGACCCTCCAGGTTTTCACGATGTGATTTTAGAGTCCCATGGACAACACCACTCGTTGTGTTTCTTTACCTAATGCTTCTTCGCATAGGCACGCTAATGGCTATTGATTCTTCGCATTTCCACGCTAACGTGAACCCCTCGATGGTTCGCTCTGTGACCCCCTTTTACCACGGCTTTGCTGGTACCTTCCCTCCCACAAGGGGTAGAGGGTACCGGTCATGTAAGTCCTAGGGGTGCGGAGTAAACCCACCTCGTCCGAGCTGCAGGATGTTAAACTGCCAAGCACCTCGTCCTCAGCACATGACGTTAAACTGTAACCCGACCCCGTGCCTCAAACGTAGGGTCCCCCCAGCTCGGGCATTCTTTACGCCGCTCGTCTCCACTGGAATGGAATCACCCTCACATGGGATGATATCCTCCTTCTCAGAGTAGCGTATGTCCACAGGGAAAGTGAAACCACCTTGGTGTAAGCCCCAAAGCCTCTCTTGAGGAAGGTAGCACCCATGCACCTCCGTACTTCCCCACTGCCAAGGCCAGTTGATGGCGCGATAGGGAACGAGGAACCTTCCATCTTTAGTCCCAAATCCCTCTCCCGATGCGCTTTTCCGCACTTTAGGCCTCCATCCTGGAGTAAGTCCCAACACCATGGGCTGCCTAACGCGTATGCCCCCCTTCATTTCCCATGGACGCACCCTTTGCGACGTGATCGTCAGGTCTCTGCTGCCTCTTATTTCTCCCACCAAGCATGACTCACATGGGCTTAGAGTAAGCATCGACCATGGAAATGCCCTCATCCAGCATGACGTTAAACTGTATGCCCCCATCCAGCATGATGTTAAACTGCACATCTCATTTGAACTACAAGTTCTTTGATCCATGTCAAGGCATGGTATGTAGGAAGCCTCCACGATGTTCAAGCCCACCGCCCGTCATTTCTTCACGTCAGGTTCCACCCTCGTCCAACATGATGTTAAACTTCATTCTAGTCCAACGGTAAGTCGTTGTGACTAACCCGAACTACGAGGACATTGATCCATGTAAAGGTACGGTACGTAGGAAGCCTCCCTAAGGTCCAATCCCATCACCCATCGGACCAAGGTCCTTTCTCCACATCGGTTCACCGACACCCACCATTTTCTCCCGAACTACGAGTACTTTGATCCATGTCAAGGCATGGTACGTAGGAAGCCTCCATGAGGTTCAAGCCCATCACCTGGTCGTTCTGACCCCATTCATGTCGGTTCACCCCCCGTCCTGCATGACGTTAAACTATATGCCACATATCATTTTGAACTATGAGTACTTTGATCCATGTCAAGGCATGGTACGTAGGAAGCCTCCCTGAGGTTCAAGCCCAACAACCATTGGCCCAGACTGTCTCCTTGTCGGTGTGCCAAGTCCCCCCCCCCCCATTTTAACCTGAACTATGTAGACTTTGATCCTTGCCATGGCATGGTACGTAGGAAGCCTCATGAGGTTCAAGCCCACCACCCATTGGCCACTCCGACCCCCTTTTACACTAGTTCACCAACACCTGGGCAGCCTAGTGTGTACCAAGGTCCTCACTCTCCTCGGTTCACCGACATACCATTATGAACTACGAGGTCTTTGATCCATGTCAAGTCATGGTAAGTAGGAAACCTCATGAGGTTCAAGCCCACCATCCACCTTGACCAAGGTCCTTCTTCGCGTCGGTTCTCCGACGTGCCCCCATCCAACATGACGTTAAACCACATCCCAAACCAGCAGTAATCCATTGTGACCCTATGGTCATATTGTTCTCACACCCCTTCATGTCAGTATAACACCCCTCTTCCCGAACTACGCGGACTTTGATCCTTGCCAAGGCATGGTACGTAGGAAGCCTCATGAGTTTCAAGTACACCACCTCATCGTTTGGACTTCATCCATGCAATTCTCCATCATCCACCCAGATTCTTACCCGGGCCACCACATCCCGGTGAGATCATGCCACTCCACTCCCCTCCACAGCATCCGGGAAGCCGCCCACAGGCTGACCTCGATTTCGACATCCCCTCAAGGGGGGATTCCTCAATCTGATCCACTCCAGCTAGTGTTCTGATCAGGCCGATCCATCTCCGCAGGACGTTAAACTTGCGGAATACCCTATGTTAAACATAGGAAGATGAGGAAAACCTCAGATACATGCCTATGTCATATGATTCCCCACGCTCGATGTGAGATGCATTGGGTTTCCACGCCCTCGTGAAGCCCAATAAAAAGGGACAAAAGACAGACATGCCAATTCTCCAGTGTTCAGACACATTATTGATTCCTTGACATGACTACTCCACTGACTGAAGGTTGCTCCCCTAACCGGACCCTTTGTAATGTCCTGAGAGAAGCAGTGTAATTAACTGGAGTCTATGGAGACATGGCACTGGGAAGAGTTTCACGAACAACGTATTAAATCTATGATGGAGACCCGTACTAGGTTACGAGTTCCGAGGAGGAATCCACGGAAGGAAGAACTGACATCCCATCATCTCGGTTTCAATCAAGGAGCAGACGTCCTTGAATAAGGAGCAGATGCCTCCCACCTTTGGAAAGCGGGAATGTGGGGCAACAAGAAATCTATGCCTGTTGCACCCTGGCAGACGGAGGTGCGCGCCCCGGCGAAAGCATCGGAAACAGAAATGGTGAACCCCACGTGAAGTTCTTCTCCTCAATATATAGATTCGTAGCATTCGATACATCTATATATTGACGTGTCACCAAATCCAGATGTCCGGTGCCGGGTCCCGCCAAGAAAATAGCAGGCCTGGCGTGAAACTCACCAGAAGATGGGGTAGTAGAACGTGGGACATTCCGTTCTGCAACATTGTCGGTGTGGATCCCTCTTACTGACCATGGAAGATGAAATGACGTTGGGGCACTGTTTGTCAATTCTTTTCCTCGCAGTGCTGACAAGTTAATCTCCCTACTTCCCAGGAACCAGGTTGCTACAATGGAGACACGATCACCTCCCTCTCACCTATGCAGGGGCGGGGTAAATACCAGCATAGCTACTACACATGGCTCCACTTCCATCCCAACGGTCTACACATCCATTAATACGGGATGCCCACATCCCCTCTCCCCATGAGAAATCATCCAACGAAGGGTGATCAACAACCTTGTACGTAGGTACGAGGAGGAAGGGGTCATCCCAACTCGGGATATGGCCCGCCTGGACCTGGAGGCTTCCAGGCCCCACCATCAATGCCACCCTCAAAGGTCGCACAGGGAGCCCCTACTCCCCACCCCAACGTTCAATCGTTTCGGGAGCATGTCCCCAGAAAGCCTCGACAACTCCTCGCCTTATTCTGATGAGGCGGGTGATGTCCGGCTCAGCCCGATCAGAATCCCAATCCAAGGACTCCAGGCAAGGGCCCCTATACGGTCGTGTCAGGGCCACCATCCGATTTTACCAGAGGAGTATGTAGGCTATGCCCCTGCACCACCTGCGCCAGCTCGTCTGACCCGACAACAGCACCAGGCCCGACCTGAGGACACCTGTCAAGGGGCATCGACGTCAATAGCTACTATGGCTCGAGCCACCGCCGACGAACATCATGGATTCCCCGCATACACTGAGTAGGGTAACTCCTTCACTCGACCAGGACTGAGGCCCCAACCGCCCCATGGGCAGGTTGGGTTGGCTCTCGGGGTCGTAGGCCTGAGTGGTTATCACCGCGAACTAATTCGCGGTGATGTCACCCCGTACGGAGGGCCTCCCCGTACCACCATTCCACAGAGTGTGGTCCTTCCTCGCTCTGAAGCTCATCATGGAGGTATTCCTCATTCTACCCTCTTCCTGAAGGAATACTTGCATCGTGGTAGTGACGCTTGGCGCGGAAGTCTCTCTTGCGCCCACCACACCGGGTATGGAGTTCCTCCTCCTGCCCCCGACCATCGATGTAAAGGCACTGCCCATCCGGTCCCTCCCCAATGTGGGGATCCTCCCTACGTCCTCTGTGTAACTGGAAAAGTTCCTCCTCGCCCCGGAAACCCGAGGGATGAAGGTCAGCCTCATTCCACCCGCACCAAGCATGGAGGTCCTCCCCATGCTTCTGCTGGTTCCAACAGAGGTTCCGCCCACATGGGTGTTGTCGATGGAGGTCCTCCCCATATACCCTTAGACATTTTCCCTGGTTCCCCTTGCACCCGGCTATCTCAATCGGATGTCCTCTCCGCCACAGTGCCAGCGCCGCTCCGAGACTACATGTCCAGAATTAGCCTTGTCTCGAAGAGCCATCCAGGGGCAGGAGAGCGGGTCGTCTCTGCCACAAGAAGAGTCCTGGGAAGGCCCGAGTGGAGGTCAAACTAGCCCGCTTCTTGGATTTTGAAGTGGAATGCGACTTGGCGATGGACCCTTCTCCACATTCCTCCATGTCAAGGACTAGGGTAGGAACAAGGTGCATCAGTCTCATTCTCCCAGAATGCGAAGTCCACCGGATTCCCACCTCTCTCCGGAGGTACATCCAGGAGGAGGAAATTGTGGAAATCTCGGAGGTTCCGACCGTGAAATCACCACCGTTGTCACCAGAAGCGCCATCTACCTCTACCAGAGATCAAGGAGAGCTATTTTGGGGACTAACTATGGTAGGCCAATGGCATGACCCATCACTGGTGACCGAAGTTCCTATGCCAGAAGTTGTTGCTATTAGTCCATCATATCGTGATATTGTGGTCAGGTCACCTCACTCTTCAAAGGATGTCCCGGAATTCGACGGCCAGTCAGCTCGTTCGTCGTATTCTCCGCCACCCAGTTTACTGTCCAAGCGGTCCGCCTCAGTACCACTACTGGTCCCTCAACCGCCCCCGATTGACGAGTGGGGCAATATGGGGCCAGACCCTGAATCTGAGCCCAGGAGCTTCTGGAACATTCTCGAAGTGGACCACTTCCCGGAGAAGTTTTGGCCAGTGGCAGTGTCGAACATTTGTGCACTGGAATCCCTCACCCCGAAGGAAGTAGAGTGCTTCATCCAAACCCTATGGGCGACGCACTTTCGTCTTCGCTATCAGTGAGTGTGGTACCCTATAATCCATGTTCACTTTTTGGAAATCGGCGATCAATGTCGTCTGGTCAATTTGGCTACACTCCCTGTGGCCCAGTGCCCCAAGTCACCAGGTCGCCAGAGCGCCCTTCAACAATAATGCGTTCATAGTTTCAAAGTACTCTGCAAAATCATCAGGGAAGCTACCCCCCATGTGAAAATCCATGGTTGGGGACAGTATGCCATCCTCCTCTTCAGTCCTATCAGGCGGAAACCTGATTCGTTATGTGACATTGAGGACATTTCCCCAAGAAGGGTCACGGTCCACATGGCTGACGTAGTGGACAAGGAGGACGAGATTGAATTTCTTGACGGAGACTTACCCCCTGAGGGTGTACCACCACTGCTGGACCCATCAGGGAGGATTACCCATCAGCATAGGAACCTTTTATGCCTCCCTGTACCCACCGAGTCGCTGGTACTCAGCCAAAATTCCAGTAAGTGTAAATAGAATGTCGGAACCGTCAAGCACTCCAAACCGTTCGCCTCAGTGAAGAAGATGGATGAAGACCCTGAAAAGGCCACATTGCACCAGAAGCTCTATGAGCAAAAGAGGATGGTCGAAGAACTTCTGGTCGAGCGCGCTGCAGAGCAGCGACCCGACTGTGGTAATCCCAAGCTGGGGTAGCAGGGGTAGGAACGATTTCCCCCAGCGAGATGCCTCCGGGAAACCCTGATCATGCTACTCCTACAGACAGGTCAGAGGCCGGAACACACAGCAAGAGGGCACAATACATCTCACTAAAACCTCCTGAGCGACGAGGCAGTCCGAGGAATCTAGCTCGTGTTCCCCCAGCCGCCCCAAGGGCCGTTCCTCCAGTCACTCCACGAGCTGCTGAAGCCATCTATCATATCAAAGAACTTGGAAACACACTTTTGATTAGGGACCCCCATCAAGACAGGTACCCCCACCCGGATGATCTTATAGCAGCACTCATCGCCCGCCTCGAAGCGTTGGAAACGTGGCAGGTAGCAGTCCCACCGGATGGCAAGCCATATCCTGCATGGGTGGATGATATGCCCGCACCCCCGGGTTTTGGGAACCCCACTTTATCACCGTTCAATGGGATAGGGGACCCACCATAGCACTCGGCCCACTTTTCTTCCAGGTGTGGCCCCATGGTGGGGACCCCGGCCCAGCAAGAAGCCGCCAAGCTCTGATGTTTTGTGCAGACATTGGAGGGCCCTGCATTCGTATGGTACTGCCAGCTCCCCACCAGATTGGTGACCTGCTGGGAGGATCTCCGTCGTAATTTCCTATACTAGTTCATCTCCACCACGCAAAAGACCATAATCGCAGTCCTCTTCAAGTGAAAACAAAGGCCTGATGAGCGAGTCACAGACTTCATCACTCGGTGGAAGGGACTTACATACTCCCTCGACATGCCACTAACTCAATAGAAACTACTGACGATGTGTGTAGGGAACGTTAAAATAGAGACGGTTCCTTCCCTGATCACCCGGGATAACCCTGGAGGGTTCTGATATTTCTTAGATAAGGCTCAGTGCCTCGAGGAAGCTCTGCAACAGGCTATTCAGGCACGTCTTCTACCCCCTATGATCCCAGCCAGGAGGGCTGCCAGAGCCGAACCCGCCGTGGTGGCCCAAATAGAATCCCCCAGATAGCTAGAATTACTGCCAGTGGAATCGGCCCCACAACCCCATAGAGGTACTCCACCTCAAGCACAGGCTCCTCCCCAGCAGCGACCGCCTCAGAATCGACAGGTTCCCCCGTGCAATGCGCCACCACCACCTAGGCGGGACAATCAGCCACCGCCTCCTCGGCAGGCCCCTCTGGCCCCTCGTCAGAGCCAGGCTCCCAGGGCCCCCTATCCGTAAAGAAGGCACAAGACTTACTCGTTCAACGAGAATCAGGTCCCTCGCTACTTCCGAAGTTCTCTAGAGCAACGAATTGTGCGCTTACCCAAGTGCAGAAGGCCGGTAGAGGCGAATCTCACCAATCGCCCCAACTACTACCCCTATCACTGGATTCTGGGGCACACCCTCAAGTAGTGCTATGTTTTTAAAGACTGGATTCAAGACCAGGTAAACAATAACATAGTCAGGTTGGGCCCGACCCCGACATAGGTAGCGGGTGTCTTTGTCAGATCAGAAAGCGGTAGTGATGACGAAGGCGAGTGGCAGCAGGTTCCCAGCCGCGGATCCCAAAAGTACGACGACCGGATGTCCCGTAAAACCATCACCCACGCCCATGGAATCATTCGGGCACACCTGAATCAGTCGGAGCCTTCGGAGGAAGCAGCCAGTACCTCTGCATTGTCATCACAGCTGACCTCTTCCCAAAAGGGAAAACAGCGACAGCGCAAGAAGAAGCAACGCGCTCCACCACTGCCGTCGTCATCCCGCAATCTTGGCGACTTTATGCCCCCTGAAATGGGGATTCCTCCTAGAATCCACCCAGTGGTGGATGATTTGTCAAGCTACAGCCAGGGGTATGCTTTGGTTAATATCGTGGAGCTTGTAAAGTCTTATATGACTCCCGATGAGGGGGAACTCTAGGCGAACCTCCCCAACGTCCCCAGCCAACGTCAACGCCAGCAGAACCACAACCACATGGGTCGTCGAGGAATGTTAGAGGGCACTTTCAGTCAGGACTTGCATGCTACTGAAACTAGACAGTGGGCTTAGTTCAGAGCTCAGTACGCACAACCTCATCTGATGCCCTCAGATCTACCTCCACCGCCGTTTGTGCTACAAGATCAGGTTGAGCTGCCTCATCCATATCGCGGTCAGTCTTGCCCGACTACAGGACAGTCTCCGTTATCTGGTCCTAATCCGTCTGCTACTCTCCAGGCCTCAACTAGTAGGCAGCGGGATGTACCCAGTACTAGTCAACTGCATGTTCAACCGGCAAGACCCTCTATGCCTCCAACTGGAGAACGACCTCCTGTAAGCAAAGGCTCACGTTTGGCACGAAAGTATGATGTCCTGGAGCACCTGTCCGGAATTCCAGCAAGTCTTTCTATCCTTGAGGCTCTTCTCCTATCATTTGAAATGCGCGAAGCACTTGCCGAGGCCCTAGGGAGCCTCCTCTAGTTTGAGACAGAGGTAGCAGCTGCGGAAGCCTTCCACACTAAGGTAATTGAGAATGCCGAATGCCAGGTAGTTATCTCATTCTTCGGTGAAGATGAAGACCCTCCCATACATGGGAATATTCGCCCACTATATGTCACTGGCCAGTTCAATGGCGTGGAAGTCTGCCGCTATCTTTTTGACATGGCTTCTCGGATTAACCTAATCCCGACTCGGACACTACGAAAGACGGTTTTGTCAGAGGATAATTTAACTCCCTCTGACCTCAGAATCCAGGGATACGACAGAACCGCGAAATCCTCAGTCGACAAGATCCTCTTGGAGACCCAGTTCGGTGGCCTAATTTCCAGCACCGAGTTCATGGTTGTCTCCCAGGACACCGCCTACAACGCATTGATGGGTAGGCCATGGCTCCATCTACACGCAGTTGTCCCTTCGTCGTATCACCAATGCCTCAAATACTCCCTCAATGGTCGAGTAGGCATGCTCCAAGGAGATGCGTCTCCTTTAGACTCTTGTGAATCCTGCTATCTAGACGCCAACTATTATAATGGCAAGGATAAGAAAATCCAAGTAAGTGAATATGAACCCGCACTGGTCACGAGTGATCCTTGGGAAGGCCTGGATGACGCCTACATCTTCCCAATCCATCGATTGGAGGCCACGACCCACGACATGGGGCAGTGTTTTGTTATTTCAGGTATGAAATGAAGGCATGTTCCCATGTCCAAGTGATGGTGGAAAATCACCTCATACGCCTACACCAAACAGGCTCAGGTGATCCCGGAACCTCCTACCTTTGTGCGGTATCAGAATGTGAGGCTTAAGGCAACTTAAGTACGTCATACGTGTCTCTTCCACTAGGCTGGAATCAACCGAATCAGGATGACGTGTCACCACTGCTTTGATGTCATCAAACGTGGACCCTTAGGCTGAAGGCCAGATGGGATTCAACCGACTGCCTTCATTGCTATGGTCTCAGTGGCGCATGGGTCTCCTTACTGCTTCCCAAGCCGGCACCAGCTCCCCGTCAGGGTTTGATAGCTCAGAAGCAGCTCCCCCTACGGGAAATCCCTCCACTGGTGGAGAGGAAGATCTGGAGGATGCTCCCCCCACCTTTGAAGAAGTCATTTCTACTATGGTTGATGAATTGGTACCAGTGAACCTTGGTAGCGAGGCAAATCCGAGACCCACATTGATCAGTGCAACCATGTCCCCCGAGGAGTAGCAGCGGTATGTAGACTTTCTCAAATAGAACTGTGATGTGTTTGCCTAGAGTTATGGAGAGATGTCAGGACTAGATTCTTAGGTAGCAGTTCGTAGCCTTGGCCTCCTGAAAAACCATCGTGGGATTAAGAAGCCTCCCAAAAAGATGCACCCTTCTCACAGTGCCATGGTTGAGGCCGAAGTTGACAAGCTTATCAAAGCCGGCTTCATCAAGGAAGTCCATCACCCCAAGTGGCATTCCAACATCGTTCCAATTAGGAATAAGAATGAGCATATCAGAGTCTACATCAACTTCCACGATCTCAATCGCCACTGCCCAAAGGATGATTTTCACCTTCCTGTGACCGGGTTATTGATTGATGCCACAGCCAGTTTCCAAGCCCTCTATTTCATGGATGGGTATTCCAGGTACAACCAGATCCGGATGGCCCCCGAGGATGAGGAGTCCACTACCTTCAAGGCTCCCCAGGGTACTTTTTGTTACCAGGTTATTCCCTTCGTCATGAAAAATGCAGGTTCCACTTATTAGCGGGCCATGCATCGCATATTCAAGCCGATTCCAGGGATGCTAGTGGAATACTACGTGGATGATCTAGTGGTCAAATCTCGCCAGTGCTAGGACCATCTCAAAGACCTTGAGAAATTGTTCGGTTTCCTCCATTCCCACCACCTGAAGATGAACTCGTTAAAGTGTGCCTTCGGGGTCACCTCTGGGAAGTTTCTTGGATGTTTTGTTAGATACTAGGGCATTGAGATCGACCTAGAGAAGATCAAGGCCATCAGTCAAATGCCTCCCCCGAGCAATATTAGGGAGCTTTGAGGTCTCCAAGGCCACTTAGCCTATATACGCCATTTCATTGTGAATCTGGCCGGCAAGTGTAAGCCCTTTTCCCAACTCATGAAGAAAGGCGCCGCCTACGAATGGTATGAAGAGTGACAGGCCGCCTTTGAGGAAATCAAGCAGTATCTGCTCCAACCTCCGGTTTTGATGCCACCCATCTTCAAAAAGCCACTGGTCCTTTACATGGCCGCCCTGGAATAGTCCCTCAGCGCACTTCTCGCCCAGAAGAACAATAAGGGTATAGAGAATAGCCTCTACTATCTCAGCAGCATGCTCCTCGATACAGAGATCAGGTACTCCCCTATCGAAAAGAGATGCCTTGCGCTCGTGTTTGTCGTACAGAAGTTGCGACAATACCTACAACACCATGAGGTACAGTTGGTCTCTCGGATAAACCCACTGAAGTATATCCTGAACTGCCCCATGTTGACTGGCCGACTAGAGCAGTGGGTGGTGATCCTCCAGCAGTTCGACATCAGGTTTGTGCCTCAGAAGGCCATCAAGGGACAGGCATTGGCAGACTTCTTAGCTGCTCATCCAACCTCCGCGGATCAATCCCTGGACCTGGATTTTCCTGATGAAGTGATCCTCTAAGTCGATCATGTCACCTCATGTTGGAAAATGCACTTCGACGGTGCCTCCCGGAGCCCCACCGGTAGGAGGCTCAACGATCCTAAGCTCAAAAGAGTGGGTCTGGGTATCGTCTTCATAACTCTGGTGCAAGCTGTCCTACCATACTCATTCCTATTGTCAGAAGGCTGCACCAACAATAGGGCAAAGTACTAGGCTCTCATCACCGGTCTCGAGCTGGCCCTTGAGATCGATGTGCCCCATCTACATGTGAAAGGGGATTCTGAGCTGGTCATGAAGTAGGTCAATGGAGACTATGTCGTTAGAAAGCTGGAACTTGTGCCATTGCTGGAGTGCACCCTCCGTCTAATGGCCCAGTTCTCTTCTCGACTAGAGGTGACCCATGTCCCTCGGTCATAGAATGGTTGAGCAGACGCTTTGGCTGGCTTAGCTGCGTCGCTCGTAGAACCTGAGCAAGATGATTTGATCATACATGTGGCACACCGGAGGGTCATTTCCCCCATCAACCCAGAGGACAATGAAGGTCTACGGGTAGGTCATCTTAAGGCCGGACCTTCTACGTCAGGGGTCTCAGGTTCGTCAGACACAGTGGTTGAGGCCACTCCTGACTGGAGACCACCTTTTGTCAAGTATCTCCAAAATGGTTGCCTCCCAGACGATCAGGATGAGCGCGAGCGAATCCAACGCCGCACACTGAAATTTACCCTCCAGAGTGGTCCCAGTCTTGAGAATATCCTCTATAAGCAGAGCTTCAATGGTGTTCTCATCCATTGCATTCAAGGAGTCGAGATCTCTCAGGTCATGTAAGAGGTTCATCCTGGTTCCTGTGGTGCCCACCAGGTTGGGCCCAATCTGTCCCATCAGATCTGGAGATTGGGGTACTTCTGGCCCTCTATGATCCATGATTGTATTGAGTTTTCCAAGCGATTCCACGTGTGCCAAGTTCACGCTAACTTCCTGCATTGTCCACTAGAGCCTCTCCACTCCACCAAGTATTCTTGGCCATTTTTAGTGTGGGGAATCGATGTCGTGGGACCATATCCACCGGTGACAGCTCGCCAGTGTAGGTTCATCCTAACTACTACAGATTTCTTCTCCAAGTGGGCAGAGGCAGTTCCACTCAAAGAGGTCAAGGCCCGTTTCATCATTGACTTTGTGAGCTCCAATATCATCCACCGTTTTGGAGTCCCTCATGTTGTCCTCACCGGCAACGGCACCAACTTTCAAGTGGCCGAGCTGAAGAAATTGTATGCCAAGTACAATATCTGTTTGAACCATACCTCTCGTTATCATGCACAGACAAATGGATAGATCGAGGCAATCAATAAAACCCTCTCTAACATTCTGCAAAAAATGGTTGGGAAGAACAAGAAAATTTGGCCGGACAAGCTCCCCAACGCCCTCTGGACCTATCAGATGATGACTCGCAATTCTACCCAGGTGATCCCATATTACCTAGTGTATGGGGCTGAGGCCGTCCTACCCATTGAGATCCAGATACCATCGTTACACACTGCAATCTATGACCAGCAGGCACCAGATAAGGTTGCCGAAATCCATCTAGCTAAATTGGAAGCACTGGACGAGAACAGGCTTCGTGCCCTGCACAATCTGGAAAGACATCAGAATAAGATAGCCAGAGCATTAAACAAGAAGGTTCACCTTCGCTCCTTTCTGCAAGGTGACCTAGTGTTGGCCCTTCAAGCACCAATGATTCCCGGTAGGAAACCGCCCAAGCTAGAGCCCAAATGGGAAAGACCTTACGTATGGCTTGATTCCCATCCTAATGGGATACGTAGGAATGCTCAGATTCCTCGCCTTGAGCCCAGCCCCGAGATCTTCTCTTCCACAACCCCCTGGGTATAGTTTCCTTAGAGGATCCTTGCATGATAAGGAGTAGGCTTCTTTAGCCCCGCTCTTACAAGGATTATAAGGGTCACACCATGTGCCCACTCCCGTTCTTCTATCCTCCCACATCCTCACTGCATGACATTAAACTACATGGCCTTCATGAACTATGTATGGCTTGATTCCCATCCTAATGGGATACGTAGGAACGCCCGGACATTTCATATGTTGGCCTAGCCCAAAAGCCAAAATCTTCCCCTCGGGTTAAGACATATGGCAGGATGCACACTTTTTCCCCAACTCAAGTCGAGCAAGCCTCGACCCGGCTGTACGTCCCCCCTGGAGATGTTCACCTCTTTCATGGATGGGTACATCTATGCTTCACCCACTCCTTGACTGGGATTCAATCACTTTCCTCACCTAGAAGGTCCCCCAAGAATGGCTTGGATACAACGCCCAAGGGCTCTCCTACCGATACGGGCCAAAGCCCCCGAGGGTTTCTGAGCAACAAGCCGATAAAAGTCCTGCCTTGCGAATTTGGTCAATGGTCGATGCTCATTTATTGCTCCCATATCAGGTTACCATAGGGACGCTGTATTTCGAACATGGTCAACAGTGTCCTGGATCTTCGGGTCTACCCTAAGATGTCCCAAACATCGAGTGCATTGATTCGTTTTGCCCCATCCTGAGGCGACAAACTTCCTTCCGGGTGGTGCTAGCAGTCGGGCCCACAGCCCCAATTCACTTATAAGGGATTTACGGCGTGGTGTAGGATTACGTCCTCTTTCACGTCAGGTTACTTTCCATGTCATACATGTCCCCAGATGAGATACAATTATCGCTTTCCCCATCCTCATTGCAAGACATTAAACTGCAAACTGGTCAGGCCATCCTGATCGATGCCTAACCTCAGGCCCCTTGGCCTTTCCAGGCCCATGGCCCCCGTCCTTGCTGCAAGACATTAAACAGCAAGTTATTCAGGCCATCTTGACCAAGCACCAGCCTCAGGCCTCCCTTACCGAGGCCTAGCCTCAGGCCCCTTGGCCTTCTCAGGCCCTAGCCTGAGTTCTTACTCGAAGTGTATGGTGTGATTATGTACACATTCACATTGGTTTGTTCACCGTAACATACACCTCCTCTGTCCATGGATTCCTATCTCCTGGCCCTCATCCTCACTATAAGACATTAAACTGCGAGTAGGCCAGGCCTTCCTAACCAAAACCTAACTATCAGGCCCCTTGGCCTCTTCGGGCCCCCTGGCCTAGGTTCTTTCCTACAGGACTATGCGATGTGGTGCGGGATTACATCCCCATTCACGTTAGGCTACTCACCGCATTGTAAACATCCTCATTAGGAGTATTCTACCCCTGGGTATCTTCTAGAACTACGTATGGCTTGATTTCCATCTTTACGGGATACGTAGGGCCACCCGAATGTCCAAGCTTCGGGTCCAGCCCCATCTCTTGAAAATTTTCATCCCACCTTGGCCACTAGGCCTCCCCTTCCTGATCCACTTGGCCGACCCTTTATGGAGGCTCACCAATATGCCTGAGGGTACACTGGTTTAAGTTACCTGGAATGTTAGATCCTACTCAGACACATCCGCACCCGCTTTTTAGGCTTTGTGTCTCCCTTCATTAGGCCATTCATTACCTTTCACACCCAAAGGGACCCACAAGAACGGCCTGGATACAATGCCCAAGGGCTCTCCTACCATTACGGGCCAACACCCCTGCGGGTTTCAGACAACAAATAGATAAAAATACCACGTTGCAAATATGGTCAGAGGTTGATGCTCATTTTTTGTTCCCACCTCAGGATAACGTGATATGGAGACTGTTTTTCCACCTTGGTTAACGGTTATCCTCCATCGCCATGACAACCCCATTAAGCCCAAAATGTCTGTTACACGATTCACATCCTTCTCCATTCTCATCATGTCCAAGTAGAGTTTTGAAACTCTTGTTACTATTCCTCAATGCACATCTACGCATTAGGGGAACAAAGCCACGTCAGAGGCGTCTTTTAGGGCTCTTCACCGACTTCCCCTCGATGGATGTTTCGGGTATTGTGATAAGGATCTTCCCCCCTTATTTCCCACACCAAGTTTAAATCACGTGGGCTAAGGGATCGGGTCGAGGTCTCCACTTACCTGGAAATTTGGCATACACCCATGGTCCGAGCTCTAAGACCATAAACTAAGATCCCCTAAGAACTACGTCTGGCTTGATTCCCATCCTCATGGGATACGTAAGAATGCCCAGACATCATTTCTATTGGGTCCAGCTTGATTTCAGCGTTCTGCCTTCGGGACCCCAACTATGGGACTGCATGGTGTGATGTGGGATCAGGTCCTCATTCACGTTGGGTTTGCAATAGTCGCACCACGCACACCCAGTTCTCAGAATTAGCCCTCCTATTTCTTTTCCATCACGACATTAAAAGGCAACTACAAGAACTACATATGGCTTGATTCCCATCCTCATGGGATACGTAGGACCACCCGAATGTCTAAACTTCGGGTCCAGCCCCACCTCTTAGGGATCTCCTGATCTCCCGGTCACCTAGGCCCCATGTCCTGTCCCTCTCTAAGGGGAGATATATAAGAATGATACGGGGTTTTTGGCACTATGTCCCCTTTCCCGGGAATCCGCCATCTCTCGATCTCCCTCAAGTTGAGTCCCTCCACTCCTTGAAGTAATTCACCCATGTGTTAAGAGTACTCTGGTCTAGGACCAAGAGTGTCAGATTCGACTTGGTCAAGTTCCTTCCACTTGTCATGCTTCGTGTTCCCGTCCATTCGGGCTTCCATCACCTTTCATACCCGAAGGGACCCCCAAGAACATCCTGGATACAACGCCCAAAGGCTATCCTAATGTTACGGGCCAATGCCCCCGAGGGTTTTCGACAACAAATTGATACAAATACCATGTTTCGAACATGGTCTGCGGTCGATGCTCATTTTTTTGTCCCCATTTCAGGCTAATGTGACAGGATGCTATGTTACGAACATGGTCAGCAGTAATACATTGTCGTCACTCCAGCCCCTCCTGGCCTCAAATGTTGTTTACATGATTCACGTTATGTTCCACCCCATCGTGTCTAGGTGGAGTCTCGACACTCTTGGCGCTACCCCTCAGTGCACCTTTGCATATCAGGGGGACAAAGCTGCAACACAGTGTCCTTCAGGGCTCCCACGGTCCGAGCTCTAAGACCATAAACTAAGATCTCCTCGGAACTACATTTCTCTTGAGTCCCATCCTCATGGGATACATAGGACTGCCCTAACATCTTTGGGTCCAGCTTATTTGGGGGCTAAACTCTTCCCCTTCACCTCTCACCTCTATGTGGGCCCCTCGGCCTGAGGTTCCTCTCTCAGGATTGTACGGTATGGTGTAGAATTACGTCCTCATTCACGTCAGTTATGTCACACGACACCGTACACATCCCCATTCTAGCATCGTCTCAACTACGTCTGCGCTGCATGATGTTAAAATGAATGCTTGGTCCTATCACACGACCCTAAACTGTGACATTATCATCCTGGCCGCATGACGGAAAACAGCGCTGCATTGTGATGAATTCATTATAGAGAACATCACGTTGGGTATTGGTCACGTGCCATGCCATTTTTCAACACCTACCACAGCTTTATTCTTGTGGCGACACTAGGGATTGAGACCCTAGTCCTGTTGCTTCACAAAAAAAACACTCACCTTAAAGGACAAATAAGATTTATCAAATTCTGCTTCTTTTGGTGCAAGGGCCACACCCGCACTTCCCTTTTTCCATGGCACTGGTATCTTACCATGACACCATTCAGAACTACGTATGGCTTGATTCCCATCCTCATGGGGTACGTAGGAGCGCCTGAGCACTTCCCCACTAGCCCAGCCTAACTTTAATGTTTGGTCCCTTGACTCGAGCACTCCCTAGAGAATGCATGGTGAGTAGGGATTATGTCCTCATTCACATCAGGTTTTGTAACCACCTTACCGTGTGTCCCCTTCTCTCCTTACCCCTACATGGTCCGAGCTTTAAGACCTTAAACTAAGACCCTTTCAAGAACTATGTGTAGCTTGATCACCATCTCCATGGGGTACGTAGGAATGCCTTTGCGCTTTGCTTCGGGCCCAACTCAACATCATCTTTCGGTCCCTTGACCTAAAACCTATCTCAAGGGAGGTTGTGCAGTGTGGTATGGGATTATGTCCTCGTTCATGTCGGGTTGTTTACCGCACCGTACACACCCCAAGTTCCCATCCATGTCGGGTTTTCGTAAATACATGGCACGTGCCTCCTATGTTTCATCCCACCCATGGTCTGAATTCTACGACCCTAAACTAAGATCTACCTATGGGAAAGGACTCTTCTCCCTCTATCTAATACGCCTTGTTGTCATGTTCATATGTGTTTTGACAAAGAGCCCGAAGTGTGGGATTTTCATAGGGACATTCCCCTCGTCCCATAACCAAGCTTCGTGAGCTCGCTATTTGGATCCTCATCCTCATCCACATCCAAAAGAACCCTTGGACGACATAGATACTAGGATTAAGGGATCTCCATGAATGATGGACCCAAGGGCCCTCCAATCGTTTCGGGCCAACGTCCCTACAAATCTCTGACAACATTTGTGACATGGTCCCGTGTTTCGAACATGGTCAATGGTTGACCCTCATTTGTCTGTCATCATCCGAGGATAATGTGATATGGATGCTGAGTTTCCACCACGGTTGACAGTTATCCTCCATCGTCATTCCACCATCATTGTGATCCAAATCTCGAGCGTCATGATTCACAAATTTCCACTTCCTCTTGTTCAAGTGGAATTCCAACACACTCAGCTCTATCTCTTCGCGCATCTAGGTTCTCCACATGATCATGTTAGTATCATGGGGTCGGTATTCACCGAGCGTCCCCTCACCCTAACCTGCCCCTTTCTATGTCGGGAAAGTCCAACCACTACTTCTTGTTTCCCACACCGAGCACGACTCACGTGGGCTTAGTAGTTTTGGAAGAATGTGTACCAACACAGCTAGGCTTCTCATCGACCCCTCAGAACTACGTATGGATTGATTCCCATATTCATGGGGTACGTAGGAACATCCAACCATGGGTACGGCCTAATTCTCACTCTTATTCCCTCAACCTGAATATTTTCTTTTGGGGTTACGTGGTGTGATTTGGACTTCAAGTCCTCTTTCACGTCGGTTTCATAACTACCACACCATATGCTCCCTGGGCTCCTCCCTTTCACTCCACGTCCTATCGTATGACGTTAAACTACAGGAGTGCATATGTCCTCAACACATGACACTAAACTGCGGTTCTACCCTGAAAAAATTCTGGATGCCCCATGTTAATTATGGGATGCACCAGAGCCTCTACCAGGGAGAATTTCACTTATTAGTGTTGGTCTATGACTACATTATGCTTCCAGAACTACGTGTGGCTTGATTCCCATCCTCATGGGATACGTAGGGACACCCTGGTATTTTTCTTAGGATCCATCCCATAGGAATCATTAATCTTGTTCTTCCCCTTTCATGCCCCTTGGCCGGACCCCTCGCTAGAGAGGCCCTGTCCACAAGAAGGAATGATCCATGACCAAACTGATGCACCCATCTGGCATACTCCCACCATGGTGGTGCAATTACATGACTGTTGGATTCTATTCGGACAAACCATCACTCCATATTCCACGCATTGTGTACCCCTTGTTCGGATCTCCATCCTCTTTCATGTCTAAAAGAACCCCCTGATGGCCTGGTCTCATGCCGCATCGGCTCACCTACCATCCTGGGACAACGTTTTGGAAGGCTTGTCATGATTGGAAGGACCCCTTAACAGTATGGATGCTCGACCTAGGGTCCCCCTACTATCCTGGGTCAACGTCCCGAATGATTTATTGATAGTATTTGTGACATGGTCCTGTGTTTCGAACATGGTCAACGGTCGACCCTCATTTGTCTGTCCCCATTTTAGGCTAACGTGATATGGATGTTGCATTTCTTCCGTGGTTAACGGTTATCCTTTATTGTCACGCCATCCCCATAGTGTTCCGAATCTTGGGTATCGTGATTCACACTTCCCATTTCCATCTTTTTGGATTGATTTCAGCACCCTTGGCGTCGCACTGTTTGTGCATAAGAGCACACTGAAGAAACGGTAATTCGGCTATTTTCAGAACATCCTTCTCCGGCCAGGTCTGTCCTATTTTTCCGGAAATTCGGACTGGTTATCCAAACCCCGGATGCCGGAATCTTGGTTTCCACTCCTATGTTGGGTTAGACGATTAGGTAATTATCTCTTGTTTCTCACATTGGGCCTGACCCACGTGATCTTGGGGATTTGTCGCCGGAAGTCCTGCAAACATTGTAAGGATGTAATGAACTGATGAAAACGGTGGAAATCGTGCATGCTATGGAATTCAAAAAAAAATAAGAAAGTAGAAGCACGAGAGTACCATTAAAAGGTTTGTAATTGTTACAGTACCCAGGGGTCAACTCCCCCCATGGACGGGTTGACCCCGTCAAAAGAGCGTTGCAGATCTTCCACCCTTCGACTGGTGGCATCCAGGAATTGTTGTCGTCGACTGAGCTCCCGCTCTCTTCAACGGAGATGGGGCGCAGTTCATCAGCCCCAGCTCAGGCCCTCTCTATATCAACCTGAATGGCACCCATCTCTCCCGAAGCCTGCCTCATATGCTCTTCTGCCTCTGCCAGCTGGGCCTTCAACCATGAGATCAGCTCAGATTGTGTATTAAGAGAGGCTGAATGCTTGTCCGCCCAGTTCTGCAGCTGCTGGACCTCGCTTTCAACCTCCTGGAGCTTCTTAATGTTTGTCGCTTTCCTCTACTACCATCCCATACTGATCTTGCAATCATACTCCCGGATCTTCTCGGCCATGAGATCTCGGATGAGCATATGAGGATGCTGAGCATCCACTCCCCTAGTGCACAGTTCGCGCAGCCACGAGCGAAGTCTGTCCATTTCATTCATCCATGATGCTTGGGGGGTGTCCTTGATGAAGCGTGTGATTAGCTTCCATGATCGGCAGCGAACTATGCTGATGTCTTCTTCATAAGAGGTCATTTCATCCCAGTCTACGTGATTGGAAGGATCGTACGCAGGATACGCCCGCAAGAAGTCCTCGGTAGGATTTGCGTCTGGCGTTGAATCTGGCGCGACATCTGGCGCCGGAGAAGGCATGGAGGGACTTGGGTTGGCCGATTGATCCTCATCATCAGACTCTACCTTAATAAGCTCAGGCACGACCCTGCTAGTGGTCCCTCCAATGATAGTGTGTGATGCAGCTCGGGTAGGTGGGGGGACTATCTCTACCCTCACCGGCATGCCCCTAGTAGGGGTGCCGCCAGACATCCTGACAAGCCTTGCCACAGTAGCCCATGCCAGTCGGAGAACTGTACGACAGAGAGGGACATGAACGTCAGTTGACATGATCTACATATGACAGCAATGAATCCAGTGGAGAAAACTTACGGAGGTCGAACTCCTGGTTCTGCTCCGGAGTCGATGCTGATGCGACCCCGAGGCGTGGCCCTCCATATACTGTCGGAAGGTCTGGAGATTCTGGAGGAGCCACCTCGGGTGCTCTGACCCTGCTAGACACAGAACTGGACGCAGCCGTGGGTGCAGGTTCTGAAGGTTCTGCGTCATCACCCGCCAAAGGGTGAGAGTGAGGCATGCGTATAAGTTCATATTGTATGGTTCAAACGTTGGTAAGAAATCCATGATGGCCTGAGAGCGGACCCTGAGGAAAGAAATTTGTAATGTTACCTCAAGGACCTCCGCAAAATCATCGGAGTCTGAGTCTTGATCTCTGACTTCGCCCTCCTCCAACGGGATCCCTTCGCTAGCCTCATCCTCCCGAGAGGATTCCTCTGATTCTTCCATCATGGGGAAGCGCTCCCTCAGATCGACGGCTGACAACTGTGGAGGAACCATCTGATCCATCAGTACCCTCGCCTGATCTGTCATTGGTTGTGGGAAACCACTGGAGTGAATGTAGTCCTCCAGCTCAACCAAATATTGCTCTGCCTCCACTGGAGACGCCGTGAACCCAACTCGGATTGGGCCTATACCCGGTAGAACCATCTCGCGACGGTTCAGGAGTTCCCACATCTCGGGCAGACTGAGGTGTTACCGGTTGACATCCCAAATGTCTGAGGCCTCTGGGAAGATAGCATCCTCTGGCATGTCAATATGACGCAGCCGCTTCCCTGGAGCCTGAGCAGATATCCGGTGGACTCCCATTGGCAGCCGCCCCTCCAGATGGCCCTACTCTTCCGGAATCACCGGGTCCGCCACTGCCACCGCATTCTCAACTGGTGTAGGTCTCGCCGCCACGGAAGCCCCGCCACCGCGAGAGGCCCTTTCTTCCCTCTGACCCCGACCGCGGGATAGGGGAGGCCCGCCGTCACCAGCCCGAATGGTTGGCTGCTTCAACATTTCCCCAGGATAAGCTGCCTCCCAGCTGACGGCATACTCCTTCACTAGTCCAAAGGCGGCAGTCGGTGGAGGCAATGCCATTCGCATTTTCCCGTCCTCCTGTGTGAAAATGCGCCATAGCTGCCTCATTACACATGGGTGCTCCTCATGACGCACCTCCAAGTAGAACTGTGGGGTTAGCTGCTGCAGGCACCAGAACTACCTCGCAAACCGATGTGGGGTGTACAGCTCACAGAGTGGCTCACGATCCACTCGTGCCACCAAAACTCCACCTCGAAATGCCAGGAGATAAGCCCGGTGCTCTTCCGTTATCTGCCTGTCGTCAGTGAGTACCCCCATCGGCAATGGAAACAGGTGGAAGTTAAACTCATCCGCCCTCCACACCCAATTCAGCACCATCGGTAAGGTTAATTTGAATGGGAAGCTCCCGGCTGTGTTCAGAATGGAGGTGCGGAAGTTTGATCTCGGCGGTAAGATAGGGTTTGGATACTCATAAATCCCCCTGATGTGCACCACAATCCACCCATACAGAATGTGGAAGGGCATGCATATCCTTGTCGGCTTCATGCCCTCGCTAACATTCTGCAACATCTTGTACAGTTTGGCAAGAATTGGAATCCCCAGATTGACCCACTGTCCCATGGCCAGCATGGACGCCATGATGAACGAGCTGGGCTACACCCCCATGTTGGTATCCCTCACCGGTAGGATCCAACCCCAGATAAGGGCCGCAATGAACACCTCCATCCTGACTATCGGCTGCTGTTCAGTTCTGACAACGAAACCCCAAGTCTTCCATTGGATGTCCTCCAAGATCCACCAATACGAGTCCTCCTTGCCCCGTTGAGCCCCTTTCGGACAAGTTTGAGGCCTCGGGAAGAACTCTTGATTCCCCAGAAAGTTCAGGAACTGCTCGAACCACTTCTTAATGTGGACATCTCTCACCACCTCCTTGTCCTCTCTAGGGACTAGTGCCATCAGTGTCAATTCCAATCGTGGAATCTTCTCCAGATCATCCCATGTGATCAAGACGGCGAGGAACTCATCATACATGGCCCCCAAGATCGAGACACCCAAAATCTGATGGACATCCCACATACTGATGCCCACCTCCCCATTGTGCAGGTGAAAAGTATTGGTCCTAGACGACCATCTGCTCAGCAGCTCTAGAATCAGCTGTTTAGATTGGTAAATGTGGAACTGGGAGGCCCATGATGCCTCATACAGGCCCACCCTCCTCATCTCGGCCCCAAACTCCTCGCATGAGGTGCCTACCCAGTAGTCCCATTCCCAGTCATTGGTAAAGTTGCCGCCCTGGCGCAGGTCCCACTCATCGGACCACCCCTTCTTCGAATACTAAAAATCTGCCTTCAACATGGTGTGGTATAGAGGAAGGGACGTCTCCGGTTGCAGTGGCTTCCCGCCAATATTGTTCACATAGTTGTAGAGACAGTCGGCGGTGACAGGTGTCAAGTCCTCCTGCACGTGACCACTAGCCGCTCTGAACCATTGGCATTGGCATGGCGTTCTCTTGAACCAGCAAGTCGGTCTATGCCTCCTCACCTCAGGAATGAAGATATCATCCCTCGGCTCGAAGCCATACAGGGGCAGATTCTTGCACAGCGGAAAGTTCTTCTGACTCTCTGATTTCAATTCTATCAAAGAATTATGGTCTGAGTGACTTCGGACCATCTCTCCAAGGCCCAGACAGTTCTCCATCTCATCCCTCCAGGCATCGTCTGCGAGCACCCCCACCACAGCTTCTTGATGGGCCATTTCGGTTTTGGAACTCAAAAAAAATTTGGGTCGGGTCGCGAAGGTTGCTCGCGAAGATCGCTCATGAAGCTCGAGCGCAAAGCCAAGACGCAGGGCCTGGCCTCTGCCTGCAAACAGAAGTTCACTTGGTGTAGTTGCGGAGTCGGAGACTCACGGTTCACCGCGAAGCTCGATTCGCTAAGATCAGACTTGGAGTACGTGGAGCTTCGTGAAGTCGAGAGCGCAAAAGGACAAAAGTCACGAGAGGACAAAAGAGGGGTCAGTCCCCCCTATTTATAGGCGGCGACCCCGGAGCTTCGCGGTGCATCCCGCCCACACGGATATTCATGGCGCGTCCAGACCACGCGGCTGCTGGCCGCCCCCCATGCCCTCTTCGCGAGTCCACATCACGAAATGCTAATAATTTTAGTGACTTTCCCTCAGACTTCGACCCTTGATCCCTCCGCAGATCCAAGTCTAAGGGGGGACATTTGTTGGCGCCAAAATATTGGACACAAAGGGAAGAAGGAAAAGAAGCCCGCACGCTGCCTTGCGAAGCCTCGACGCGGAGCTCCTCCGAGAAACGCGGCCACCGCGAAGCAAAGGAGGTGGTAACACTCCACGAACGCCCTAACATTCGCGACCCACCGCGAATCCCTAGAGGTGGTAACGCTCCGCAAGCCCCTGACCTTCACAACCTGTCACGGAGCAGAGGAGGCGGTAACCCTCGGTGAACCTGGTTGACGTTCGCGACCCGCCGCGAAGCGACCGCAACCCCTTCGCACCGCGTGAGCTCTACTTCGCGGCACCCCTTTCCTATAAATATCGGGCTCCCCCTGAGCCCAGCGGACGGACAATACGACCTTTCGGCTTCTCCACTCCCAAATCGCGAAGCACCCTTCGCCCTAGGAATCATGAGCTCCACGAGGTATTTTTGCTTCGTGAGATGCCTTCGCCTTGTCTTATTTTGAGCCCCTCTTCCAAGAGGGATTCCCTTCACGAAGCCTAAGGGAATTCGCAAAGGAAGGAGATTCCCAAGGGAACCTGAGAAGCCGCGGAGTGTTTATGCTTCGCGAAACACCCATCCTATACAATTGATCCATATGCCAAGGCTGGGTCACTGTACTTCGCGAAGCACACTGCTTCACAGCACCTTGCTTCGCGAGACACCTATGCTTCGCGAGAAAGTGCTCCGCGAACACTGTTCCACTTCACAAAGCACCTTCCATTTACACCCCTGCCCCATGCTAAGGCTAAGGCATTCCACTTCACGAAGCACACCCCTTTTCTTGGAAATTACTCTTCCCATGCGACCCTCTAGGTTTTCATGCTGTGATTTCAATGTCCCATGGACAACACCACTCATAGTGTTGCTTCGCCTAATGCTTCTTCACATAGGCACGCTAACAGCTATTGCTTCTTCGCATAGTCACGCTAACGTGGACCACTCGATGGTTTGCTCTGTGACCCCCCTTTACCACAGCTTTGCTGGTACCTTCCCTCCCAAAAGTGGCAGAGGGTACCAGTCATGTAAGTCCTAGGGGTGCGGAGTGAACCCACTTTATCCAAGCTACAGGACGTTAAACTGTCAAGCACCTCGTCCTCAACACATGACGTTAAACTGTGACCCGACCCCGTGCCTCGCACACAGGGTCCCCCTAGCTCGGACATTCTTTACGCCGCTCGTCTCCACGGGAATGGAATCACCCTCACATGGGATGATATCCTCCTTCTCGGAGTAGCGTATATCTACAGGGAAAGGGAAACCACCTTGGTGTAATCCCCAAGGCCTCTCTTGAGGAAGTTAGCACCCATGCACCTCCATACTTCCCAACTGCCAAGGCCAGTGGATGGCGTGATAGGGAACGAGGCACCTTCCATCTTTGGTCCCAAATCCCTCTCCCGATGCACTTTGCCACACTTTGGGCCTCCATCCTGGAGTAATTCCCAGCACCATGGGCCGCCTAACACGTAATCCCCCCTTCATTTCCCACGGATGAACCCTACATGACGTGATTTCCAGGTCTTTATTTCCTCTTGTTTCTCACATTGAGCATTACTCACGTGGGCTTAGAGTAAGCATCGACCATGGAAATGCCCTCATCCAACAGGACGTTAAACTATATGCTCTCATCCATCATGACATTAAACTGCACATCTCATTTGAACTATGAGGTCTTTGATCTATGTCAAGGAATGTTACGTAGGAAGCCTCTACAAGGTTCAAGCCCACCGCCCGTCATTTCTTCACATTAGGTTCTACCCTCGTCCAGCATGATGTTAAACTGCATTCCAGTCCGACGGTAAGCTGTTGTGACTGACCCGAACTATGAGGATTTTGATCCATGTCATGGCACGGTAAGTAGGAATCCTCCCTAAGGTTCAAGCCCATCACCCATCGGACCAAGGTCCTTTCTCCACGTCAATTCACTGACACCCACCATTTTCTCCCAAACTACGAGGAATTTGATCTATGTCAAGGCATGGTACGTAGGAAGCCTTCGTGAGGTTCAAGCCCATCACCCGGTCGTTCCGACCCCATTCACGTCGGTTCACCCCCGTCCTGCATGACGTTAAATTGTATGCCACATCTCATTTTGAACTATGAGGACTTTAATCCATGTCAAGGCAAGGTACGTAGGAAGCCTCCCTGAGGTTCAATCCCAATAACCATTGGCCCAGACCGTCGCTTTGTCGGTGTTCCAAGCCCCCCCCCCCCCCATTTTCACCTGAACTATGTGGACTTTGATCCTTGCCAAGGCATGGTATGTGGGAAGCCTCATGAGGTTCAATCCCACCACTCGTTGGCCACTCCGACCCCCTTTTATGTCGGTTCCCCAATACCTGGGCAGCCTAGTGTGTACCAAGGTCCTCACTCACGTCGGTTCGCCGACACACCATTATGAACTATGAGGTCTTTGATCCATGTCAAGGCATGGTACGTAGGAAACCTCACAAGGTTCAAGCCCACTATCCACCTAGACCAAGGTCCTTCTTCACGTCGGTTCTCCGACGCGCCCCCGTCCAGCATGACGTTAAACCACATCCCAACACAGCGGTAAGCCGTTGTGACCCTACGGTCCTGTTGTTATGACACCCCTTCATGTCATTATAACACCCCACTTCCCGAAATACACGGAATTTGATCCTTGCAATGGCATGGTACGTAGGAAGCCTCACGAGGTTCAAGTCCACCACCTGGTCGTTTCAACCACATCCATGCAATTCTCCATCATCCACCCTGATTCATACCCGGGCCGCCACATCCCGGTGAGATCATGCCACTCCACTCCCCTCCACAGCATCTGGGAAGTCTCCCATGGGCTGACCCCGATGTCGACATCCCCTCAAGGGGGGATTCCTCAATCTGATCCACTCCAGCTAGTGTTCTGATTAGGTCGATCCGTCTCCTCAGGACGTCAAACTTGTGGCATACCCTGTGTTAAACATAAGAATCTAAGGAAACCCTTAGATACATGCCTATAGCATATGATTACCCGCGCTCGATGTGGGATGCCTCGGGCTTCCATGCCCTCGAGAAGCCCTATAATAAGGGAAAAAAGATAGACATGCCAATTCTACAGCATTCAGACACATTATTGGTGCCTCGACGTGACTACTCCCCCGACTGAAGGTTGCTGCCCTGACCGGACCCTTTGGAATGTCCTGACAGAACCAGTGTAATTAACTAGCATCCACGGAGACATTGCACTAGGAATAGTTTCACGAACAATGTATTAAATCTATGAGGGAGACCCGGACAAGGTGACGAGTTCCGAGGAGGAATCCACGGAAGGAAGAACCAACATCCCATCATACCGGTTTTGATCAAGGAGCAGACGTCCCTGAATAAGGAGTGGATGTCGCCCGCCTTTGGAAAGCGGTAATGTGGGGCAACGAGAAAGTCGCGCCTATCATGCCCTGGCGGACGGACGCGCGCGCCCCGGCGAATGCGTCGGAAACAGATGTTAATTGGAATTTAGCTGTGCATTCAAAAACATATCTATATTCTTTAGATGTCATTGTTGGTATGGATGTTGATAAAAACGCTCAACCTTTCCATAAGGAAAAGGAAAATCATGATAATACTAAGCCACATTATCTTAAAATAATAGATGTTGTTCAACCCTTATAAGAAGAATAAAAGAGTTTCCACTCTAACTCTATTGAATCTATGCATGATGATTATGATCAAGATTATCATATTGAGAATGCTTACTTGTAGTTGAGTGCTTGGAAAGGAAATAAAAAAATTGTTGATTCCGATGTATATATTATTCTGAATCCCAAAAATACATATAATTTTATAGATTACACTAATCTAAAGAGAACAACTATCACTAGATCCTTAGAAGCCTCTAGGGAAGAAAAAAATAGAACTTCCCCTCCCATCTAGTGGTCACGTCATCTTATGATGATAACTTGATATACATTAATAATGATGAGAAATATATTTACATTTTTAGAGATTCATTTTTGTTTTTTTAGGATTTGGGAGAATATCTATATTCTTAGATTGATGTCTAAGATGAAATAGTGTTCCAGTGATATAAGGATAGTAAAATCACTAAAGATACTTACCTTTAAATTAGTAAGTCAATGTTTATTAACATAGAGAAATAATTTAAATGAACCCTTGATAACAATTATAAGTAACTCTAATGGAAATGATCCTTTTTTCATCCACTATTTGAAACATTCTCTCTTAAAATTTATATAACTTTTTGATGCCTCTATTCTTAATAGTTTTTATATAGATATGATTTTTTTTATTTATGCGTTGTTTAATATAATTTTTTTGAGTTGATGATTCATTTTACTCTAGATGGGAAAAAAATTTATTTGTGGAGTTTTTTGTTTGTATATTTAAATCCAATTTTTTTTATTTTAACTCTTCTGGAGGATACTTGTTAATCTTGTGTTTTTTGAATTTAGGTGTCGGTTATATTTGAACTTCTCTGCTCATTTTCCTATTTATCTTTCATTTAGAAACATCCATTATAACCTATCTTCATTTTCTTGTGATATTTTGGTGTCATGTATCTATCTGGTTCTATCTTTAATTACCCTATTGTTTAGCTGATGCTCTTTTTTCATGGTATACTTAGTTATTCCTAGATGAAACTTCAGAAAAATTCCACTAATAGAACCTCACTTCCCCTATAAGGTTCATGTTTTTTTAAATATGACCTACTCATTTTTAATTTTCATGATGCAATAAGATTATTTTAAATCCCTTTACTGAGGTTTTATGCTTTTAAAGATGATAATATTATTCCCTTTTGTAAACATGTGATAAATTACATCTGATGATGTGTCTGTTAGACGTCATGAAACCTTATTCTGTTTATTAGATGTTGTTGATTTTATTTTTAATGTGATATTCTCAGGTGTTATTTTTATCACTTTTAAGAGTGATGCTTTTAACCATAATGGTAGTATTAGGCTTATCAATGCACACATATGGAAAAAAATGACATATGTTCATTGAAGATGAGATGGAACAGTCTTAATATCTCCCAAGTATAATGATTAATTATTTCTAAGATGTTGGAATACATGATTTAAATATTTCTCTATGAAGTTCGAGCATCTTGGCACTCTCTTGTGAACCTGTTGATTGTGGTAGATGATATAGTAAAAGAAGTTACAAATCAATAGATCCTTAATTTGTGATTCTCAGTTAGTCTTATATAGATTATTAATTTGATGCTTAAAAGAACATCACCTGGAACTTTTTAATTCTTAATTTATTAAATATTTAGTAATTTTTATGTTGGTACAAGATCACTTCACATCGTGTTCAAAATTTGTTTCCTTTTATTTTAATACATTTTTTGGAAGTGTGAGTTAGGTTTAGAACCCACACTTTGAGTTTTTTATTTTTTTATATTAAGATCCTTTACAAAAAAAATAATTATAATGTTAATAATTAATATAAACTAAGATATAAAATTATGTTGAAGAAAAATAATTTTTAGAATAATAACATGGAAAATATCAAAGGGTGAATGTTTCATAATTTCTTGGAAAACATCAATTTTTAGTGGAATTGTACAAATAAAATTTGTATGAAAACTCTATGTTTTAATTACATAATTATGTATGTAAAAACGATATAATAATTTTTAGAATGGTTATATCATACACAATATAGCATTAATAGGATATTTAAATTTTTTATAAATAAAAACTGGAATTTCATACAAAAAAATTAATTTCTAACATCAAAATATCTAACGTATCCATTAATAAAAAATATTTTTTTTGTTATTATTCTTTCTTGTTTAAAAACAATCATATTAGATGGTTTCATGTGATAAAGTTCCAAAAATCATGTAATTTTATTTAGATATAGTTTATTATTTCAAAAATATATTTATTACAACACATAATTTGAAAATAATAATTTATTATATACTTTTAACAACCGAATAACCCCTTCTCAAGTATAATTATCTAATCTACATTTTATTTGAAACTACTTCTCTTCCACTTTTCTAATCGCAAAATCTACCCAATTAACCTCTATTTTTACTGAAATACCCTCAAGAAAGTTATATAATTATTCAACTAAAATAATTCATGGTGTTAAATCCATAACAAATGTATGACTACATAAACAAGGTAAACTTGTCTATTTTATCTCGTATTTTTTTAAATTATCCCATTTAAATATGTACATAATCATCCAATTTATTTTAATTATTATGTATAAATTTCATTAATGATACTAATCTCTTACAAAATATGTTATTTAAAATATATCTATACATTATACATATCTCTAATCCTCTTTTGATAATGTCTCATTAATGGTAAGTTAACAATATATATTGATATTCTTAGCTCTTGAATTATCACTAACTTAATGGATGTTCATCATAAATTATATATAATATATAATTTTATAATTTTATGAAATTTTATTATTTACAAATTAATTTTACCATTGTAAAAATGTAATTGAATAAAAGTTAAGAAAACAAAACAAAACATGATAATTAAAAATAAAACAAATCTTCAATACATTTTCTATTCAAATGAAACAGTGATAGATAAATTGAAATGATTACAATTGATCAAGAATGAAAAATAGGTATAAATTATAATTCGTGATTACTGATTGAAAAACATATGTTTATTATACATGAGGTGTGAAGATGATGAAACAAAACAGGACCTATGGTAAGGGGACACTCGAACCGAACTCTTCTTTGGGTTTTATATTACCTTATTCTATACTTTTACTATGATTCTTCACAAGTTTATTCTAAATGTACTTCAGTTTTATTTCTCTTCTTATTATTCTAGGGATAATCATTTTTATACTTCATTAAAATATATTCTTTTCTACCATTATTATATTTGATTAAGTCATTTTTTTGAAATCTCCCATTGATTATTATTATCTCTAAGAAATATTATCTATTATTTGAAAATTATACCAATTTTTTTCCCAAATAATATTTTTACCTTCCTCATTTGGGAACCACTATTTTTTGTTTCTGACATATTATATATGAAATCACCATGTATCCTATTCCTTTCCCATGGGTTTATATCATGTTTATGATTGATGTACAATTTTCTTTTTATATGAAATGCATTGTTTTAAGTATTTTATGATGTGGTTGGTGGTCCTATAATTGAACATCCCACCAATGAATTGAGTAATGTGATATATCTCATGTAACTCTATATATTATTAATGAACATGATGATATATTTGTTTAAATATTATGAGGTGATTATTTTGACACATATTTTGCGCCTAAAGATAAGGCTATATTTGTTTATATTTATGTGTGATATTTTTCAACAATATTATGATGTATCATTTTTATGAATATTCCATATTACTTGTCTCCCACAAATGGTTATGTTATGCTTATTAGGATGATATTTTTCATATGATATTATAATGATTAATATTATAACTCATGTACTATTTTGATCCATATCTCATGTTGATTTGATATTATTCCTCTCCTTTCTTGGAATTTGGCACACCATTTCATTGATGTATTCCCTCAGGTGATTACATGTACAAAGGATAATATGGAAGTTAATTAGAGGAATATGACGAAGGAATTAAATAATGTTAACTTTTTTATTTATGATTATGTTGTACAAACTTAATTTCCCAAATCCACTAAAACTTTTATTTTTTATTTTATTATAATTATATTGTTTATTATAAATATTATTCAATCATCATGTATAAAACACGTGGAATGTTTTATATTGTATATTTAAATTTTTTAATTAAAATTACTAATAATAAATTTGATAAATGTAATAGCAATAAAAGACTAATATAATATGTAAAAGATAGTTTGGATATTAAATTAAGATAATTTATTAATTTATTAATCATAGTAAATTTATTTTAATTATAATGAATTTAAATTAATGTTATAAACATTAAATTAATAGGTTTTCCATGTTTTTAATTGTTATGATCATGCTTTTACTATGTATGGGTGACGTCCCGGACCCAAATTCCACTTAAACGGGTGCCTCAGCCCGGTGGGCCACATGGCCTCAAGCGCATCTCCTAGAATGCTAGAGGCTATTCACTAGAAGCGAAGGACTAGGGTGTGTCTGTGGGGAGACTATGCCCTCATAAATTATAGCACAATATGTTTATGTAAACATAGGGTAAATAGAGGAAGAAATATAGATAAACAAAAGGAACAACAGAAAATAAAGAAAATAGAAAAAATAACTGAAATAACTTGAATAACATCCAAGCATACAACAACTGATAACATATATGTAAAGAGAATATTAATATGGAATAACATCCAAGCATCCAAGGCACACCTGAACGGTGGCACAAATGTGCCAAAACACTAAACAACAGTTTTGGAATAAACTTTGACATGGAAAGGATGTAGTTGTGGTTATAACGACCAACAATTAATAACATATATGTAAAGAGAATATTAATATGGTTCTAATTATTATAAGCATTTCATATAAATTTTATTAATGGAACCCGATGAAATCCGTGGGTCCCAAATGAAAAATCCAAAATCCAAGAACTTTAGGGATGCGTTATAGACCAACCGCATTAGGGTTGTACAATTCCTCTTCACTAATATTTGTTTTAGATTTGGCTCAGATCAGAGTAGATCTATGAAATAGAGAAAAATTATCATACCCCGATAACTTGGTCGAGAGTAAGAGAGAAGGAGAACAACTCAAAAGGACTCGAGTCCCTACCATTTCACACCAAACATGTTGAATGTAAGTGTGATCAGATCCTGAATGAAGGATATCTCTTGATTCCAACCCTAGATCTTCAAAGGGCTCCAAAATGAGGGAAATTTATTTTAATCCTGCTGAAATATGTATTTGGTAGGAAGAGGGGTTCTAAGTAGATCATTAAGGAAAAAATTGTCAAATTACCCAAAAAATGGTTGGTGCAAGGTTTGTGTTCACTATTTGACAAACCATGCACAAATTGTGCATGGTTAACTGGGAAGAATGGGAAATTTCATGGTTATGTCACACAACCGTGCACAAACTGTGCGATAAGGTTTTGTCCAAAATTTAACTATCCATTAAGGTATAAAAACTAATCACCAACCATGCATTAACTATAAAAAATATCATGTTTCCCCAAAAAGATGGGTTCTAGGATCCAAACATTCCCCAGACACCCCTGACACATTTTCTAACTCATTAGGAATCCATATTATATCCAATGTAAATATTTAGACCAAAATTTAAAGGATCTATTTCTGAGTGATATACCGGGTTCCTAAAATATTCCCCCCTTAAAAGAACTCATCCTCGAGTTCACCTTCCAAGGGTGGAAAAAACACTATCTGAGAAAAACACTAGCCATTTGGCACATACATCATCTTCCCTCTATCGATTCTCATCTTGTACTCGGATGTGCTACCATAGTACCCATACCATAGGGACAGACTGGCCTTAGATACGCTTTGTGCTCTGGTCAATGATGCATATTGGATACTCCTCAAAGGTATCATTAGAATATAACTCAAAATCACTGGGATCAAAGTTAGTGGATAGTTCAGAATGATACTGGAGAAGTAGTGAGCAATGGAAGACCTTGTGCATGGAATGATTCCTCTGAGGTAGTATCAACCAATCGGTAATTGTCCCGACTCTCTCCAAAATTTCAAATGGCCCAATATAATGAGGCTACAACTTTCCCTACTTTTGTAACCATCTATACCCAATAAAGAGCAATACCTGAAGAAAAATAGGATCCATGAACTCGAACTCAAGAGATCATCGATGGAGATTGGCATAATATTTTTATCTAGAATGAGGAGTAGTCATACACTTTATGATCAGCTAAACTTTCACTAAAGTCTTATGATTGAGGTGAGGATCTAGTAGGGATGCCTCACCGATCTCTATCCAGTATAGGGGTGAACGACATGGCCTACCATATAAGGAATCAAAAGGATCCATCTGAATTATCACCTGAAATCTGTTATTATAGGTGAACTCTAGAAGAGGGATATGTTTCTCCCAATAACCACCAAAATCAAGGAAACATGCTCAGATAATATCCTCTAGAAACTCTATTTTCCATTTTGATTGTCCATCAGTCTGAGGGTGAAAATATGTTCATAGAAACACCTGAGTCCCCATAGCCTTCTGAAATTTCTACCAAAACCATGATGTTAAATCAGATTCTTGATCTAAAATAATATTACAAGGAACCCCCTATAGTCATATGATTTCAAAGATATACAGCCTTCCTGGCTCATCAACTGAGAAATTCTACCATATAGGAATGAAGTGGTATGATTTCATTAGTCTATCACTAACTACCCAAATAGCATCCTTACCCCTCAGTGACCTAGATACGATGACCATGAAGTCCATGGAAACATATTCCCAGTTCAATTATAGGATTGGAAGCAACTATAGTAAGCCTTCAGGTCTCTAGAGATCTTCCTTCACCTGTTGACAGGTGGAACACCTAGTGATAAAGCCTTCTTTCTAAAATTTCATCCTCGGGCACCAATACCGGCATCACATACCTTTATACATCTTGGAGATTCTTGGATGAATTACCCACTGAGAAGCATAGAACTCTTTCATCAACTCCTCTCTCATATCTTTATGATACCATATATGTCCACATATATGGAGGAAGTCATCCTTTTCCACATACCAATCTTAAGGTGGGTTATATCATGATATACTCCCATGGATTACCAAGCTTTTAGGATATGAAAACAATATACCCTTCCCCTTATCTAAGAGGGAATAGGTAATTATCACGGATGATAAGTAAGACTTCTTGTGAAAATCCTGAAACCCCATATACAACTTAGAAAATATGGCTGTCAATTTAGATTCATCATTGGCTTCTCATGTGCCCTATTTTTTAATTTTCCAACTCAATGCATTTGCAACTACATTTTCCTTTTTAGGCGTATAGGAAAGCTCAAAATCAAAGGATTCTAGATATTCGACCCATATACACTATCTAAGGATCACGTCACACTGAGAAAAGATATATTTGAGGATCTTTTACTATGTGTAAACCACAAAGCTATCACCCAAAAGATAATTTCTCTGACAATGTAAGTCATGGAAAACTGATTCTAGCTCAAGCTCACACATTAGGTAATTACTCTAATGAGGCCTCAAATACCAAGATCCGTACACAATGAATTTGTCTTCCAACATCATCACAACTCCTAGGATGATGACTGGTGCATTAAAGAATATGGTTTAACCCATACCTAGCTCCAGAAGAGTCAGAATAGGTGTCGATACAAGCATCTCTTTCAGCTCTTGAAAGGCTTTCTCACATGCTTCTGACCACAAGAACTTTACACCCTTCTTTGTAAGGTTAGTAAGAGGTAAATCAAGATGTGATAAGTATTTTATAAAATGCTTATAATATCCATCTATCCCCAATAAACTCTATATTTAAAACATTTTCTTGGGCTACACCCATTAAACAACACCACTAACCATTTCTATATCAACAGATATTCCTGATTCTTATATTATATGACCTAAGTAGTGGAAATTGTCGATCAAAAAGTGGCACTTATCAATATTAGTGTAAATTTGAGTCTCTCTTAGTGTACTCAGAATGATTTCACGATGTTTGGAATGGTCTCTATGAGTTTTATAATGCACCAAGATGTCATCCATAAAGAATACGACAAAGGATTCCAAATAGGGATAGAAAACACAATTCATTAGAGCCATGAAAGAAGCAGGAACATTTGTGAGACTGAAAGACATAATAATGTTCTCATACAGACTATACCTTCTATAGAATGTTGAACAAGCTATGTCTGATGGTTTAACTCTCACTTGATGATAACTCGATCTTAGATCGATCTTAGAGAAGAACTTTTATCCTCAGAGGTGGTCAAAGAGACCGTCTATTCGAGGAAGTGGATATCGGTTCTTGACCAAAATTTGTCCAACCGTCTATAACCCATGCATAGATGTAAGGTTCCATATTCCTTCTTAGAAAAATGCACTGACGAAACCCAAGAGGATTTTCTGGGCCATATAAATCCTTTGGCCTCTAAATCCCCTAAATGTCAGCTGAGCTCTTGAAGCTCTATAGGTTCTATCCTATATAGAGGAATGGAAACTAAAGCTGCTCATAGAACAAGATTAATTAAAAAATATACCTATCTCTCATGAGGTAATCTTGAAAAATCATCGTGAAATAAATACCTAAAATGAACCACTATTGGAAGGAAATTAGATTTTTGTAAACCCTATTCCTCCGTGAAGAGATTTAAAATATGGGTGGTAAATCCATCTAGCCCATGATGCTCTGGTTCAACTCTACCATCCTGGACATCCCACTCACCCTTATGTTGATAACTGCTTCCCTCTTGTGATATAAAAGATAATATATGGAGATAGAAGTATAGAAAATAGTGATATTAAACCAACCAGTCCATAAAGAGTATGACAGTGAAGCCTGTAATCTAGAGAAAAAATAGGATCCATAAGAAAGGGAAACTACCTACCTCAAGGGGACTGTCCATGCATTGGTGTATTCCATATTTTCGTACCCCTAATGGAGTATTTAGGGTTATTACACCATAGTTATATTGTATATCTAGTCTAAGAATTTCCATAATAGATATAGAGATAAAATAGTTTTAATCACTTGTATAAAATAAAGCAGATACTATAGTAGATGCCACAAGAATAGAACCTCATATTGTACATGGTCTCGCAGCCTGATCCATAGGTATCAATTGTAGTGTATTCAACTGGCCTAATTCATGGCCTTGTGCAATAGATGGACTACCGTGATCATAATTGATCTACTGGTGATGCTGGTGATCATGGGCATAGAAACCATGACCACAAACTCCTCCTTGGATAGACCTTCCAATGTTATTCCAACTCCCCACCTCATGTGATGTAAAAGAACTCACACATGAAGGTGGAGCTATTGAATATCCTTTTCCACTCAAAGCTGGTGGAAATGTCCTGTATAAATAATAGAAATTCCCCATATGAACACAATACCAACACTTTTGTGGGTCTCTTTCAAACTGGGGCTTTGAATTCCCTCATCATCCCTACCGATGAAACACTTTAGAGCTATCAAAATAGGTACTCTGGTTGTCATTACCCTGACAAGAAACCTCAAGGGAACATTTCCTACCACCAAAAGAACTACTAGAATGATGTAGCACTGATACTTTAAACTTGATAATATTATCATCCCTCTGGTTACACTTTGGAATAAGAGCCTAATTTACTGTTTTATAGAATTTAGGAAGGAAAAATACATTCACTTTTCAATGTATGGGATACTAGAGTCCAACCTCAAAACGTCTAGCACGCGAAATTTCATCACTGTCTAGAAGCAGTCCAAAGCACTGAAGCTCCATGAAATGCATGTAATAATTCATGACTAACATATAACCTTACTCGATATTCATAAACTATCTAACTCTACTATCACTTAGTGCTTATGTAAATAACTGAACATAGGAGGTAGTTTGAAAAGAATCCCATAACACGCCCTGATGATGACCATCCTGGGTAATCAAATCCCACCAACTCTTGGCCGAATCCTGAAGCATGTATGTGGCAAGCTTGACCCTCCACTTTGGAGGCATCTTGAGATGATCCAAGATAGATAGGATAGATTCTAACCAAGACTCAGCAAATTGTAGACCACCATCCCCTGAGAAAGTAGGAGGATACTGTTGTTGGAACTCACGATTCAGATCATCCATCATACCTACAATCTATGTGTCACCATTCATATACTTCATCAGACATAGAAACTATCAAAAACTTGGAAATTAGTTCCTATATTAGGTACAATATGTGATTCATCGAGTGTCACTCTTGGAGGTAAGAATGGAATCTTTGTGCCCACTATGTCTTGATCATGGTTGTTTCCACCCTTCTGGTGTATAATACGAGGACATCATGGGTGCATTGGTCTAAAATATCAAATCACCAAACTCGGAACAAGATTAAGTAGAATAATAACATCACTATAGGAAGCTAAATGTAAGAAAACTCACTACCCAAGGCATACCACCTCAACTACCCACTTAGACGACCAAGTATCGGAAAATGATCAAGTATAAGTTTCATTTCATTTTTCATTTAATTACCGGGTTCACTCCATTACCTTTAATAAACTTGACATGTTAGGATAAGTATGTGCAATGAATTCATATTAGATTTCATGATTCACCTTATAATAGATATCCATTTCTAATGAATCAGTGCCCATACATCTATCACTAGAAAATGACACCCATTTATTTAGAGAATAATGGATTGACTTGGTAAATTAATCATCCCAAACCATGAGGCCCCATAAACCTCATGAATTGAGACCTAGAGTCACTCAATCATAACAAAAATTAATACAAGCATAAGCTAACTATTACAGATTTAATCAATAAACATAGGCATATCAAGCAATTCAACGCAGTGAAATGCACCAATACGACATGGAAATATATATGACATGTGAATTATAGGTTCCTATAATGATGAATTTCACAATTCTCCTTGACCTCATACCATCAATACAAGGAAGAACGAAAATCCTCAATTAGAATAATAATCAAAAAATCTACACAACAAGTGTGTCACCCAAAGGTGAAATAATATCAATTGTAATAGGAAAAAGTGGAAAAACAATTTTAAATTTAGGAAACAAGGTTTTTACCCCGAACATGGGTTCATGAAACCCCAAAAAAACTTATGAAAAAGTCCCAAGCATTCCTAATATCCAATCTATTGTCTTCAAATAGTAAATATATAAAATAAAATCCTCTGATACCACTTTGGGACATCCCGAACCTGGATGCCACTTAAATGGGTGACCCAATACAAGTGGGCCATATAAAATCAAGCGCATCTCCCTAAACTCCGGAGGCTGTCAACTAATAGTGAGGGTCTAGTGTGTGTATGTGGGGAGACTATGATATCATTACCAATTTTTAGCTCAGTAGGTGTGTGTAAACATAGGGTATATAACGGAATAAATATATGTAAACAGAAGGCACAAAAGATAATTGAGACAATAATAACAATAACAGAATTAACTAGAATAACATCCAAGAATACAAAAAATGATGATGATATATCATGTCACTTGAAAAATGAAAAATATGGATACAAGACAACATGCCTAACATGTTCCACATATGTATAATTGGAATTAAAGTCTACCCCAAGAATCTTGTTCTCCATCTCAGTAATCTTCTATCAAGATCCACACTAAATAGAAATAAATCAAGTGTTTCAATCCATATTCTTCCCTTTGTCAACACCTATAACAATTTAACATAATCCGAGTACCAAACAATATATGGAGAGAGTGTGAGATAAATCTCAGTGGGCCACCACCAACAGTGTTTATAACATCTAGCTCATGTAATGGAAATGTAATAGTGTGAAAGAATGCATATATAAAGTAAAGTAGTATAATGTAAATAAATAACCAAGTACGTAATTCATCCCTCGACCAGTGTTTGAACATATCAACAATTCATTCTTTCATTATTACCAGATTTTAAATAAGTCACAATTTAACCATTGCAAAGGTTCCATGTTGTAATAAGGAAACATGTAGTAATATTTAGTAGTGAAGTCCCAAGGTAATAACCAAGGCAACGTAAACCTTAAGGGCCATAATCATAGTAATATTATAGCCCTACACATAGTAAGAGATTAATCCAAGGAGCATAGTCTATGGTACTGCATAATGAGGTTCCTATCGAGTCTATAGTGATCGTCCCAAGTAAAATGGGTTTAAGCAGAGACATGGCCCTATGGGCTGTAACCGTGGCACCTAATTGTCTATGATATATCCTAGGAGTGTATCTAAGGCATCCTGTAATGATATTAAAGGGATCATATGGTAACATAATAGGAATATATGAAACGACAAGGATCGGGATCTTGGTGGGTCTCAACCTAAGAAAGCAGCATCCTTGAATCATAATGGGGTTCCCAAGTGCTCATGGAATTTTCCAATCAGAATCCAAGGAAAGATCAAGTTAGGTCATTCCTATTCGATTATGAAGTCATATAATATTTATTTTGGTTCAAGTCTTTCCTTTCATTAGTGTGATAAGGTCAAGTATCATACAACTATTGTTTTAAGTCGTGCCTTTAATTAGTGTGATAAGGTCTATTTTCATGCAACCTTTTAATCAAGTCATAATTAATCAATACATCCATTTGGTTCAGGTAATTCCTTTAATTAGTTTGATAATTCAAAGTAGTATGAAACCACAATTAATTCTATTTAAGGTATATTCAATAATCAAGAATCATTCCTCTACCTTCCATTAATGTGGTTAGGGGTTCTACGGACACACAACCTATTAATCATTCATATTTAATCTGGTCAAGTCATATACTCAATATAATTTCCAATTTCCATTTCACATTTAATTACCTATTGAAGCACCTACCCTAGGTGGGTCAAGTGGTACACATACAAGGTACTTTTTATTGTGAAATTCACATTATAAATCAAGACAATTAATATAGAAAATATTACCCTTATAGTGGTCTATCCAAGGAACACCCGAATGGTGGCACAAACGTGTTAAAACACTAAACAAAAATTATGGAAAAAACTTTCACATGGAAACAATAGTTTTATGGTTATAACCACCAACAACTAATCACATATATGGAAATAGAATATACATATGGTTATAATTATTATAATAATGGAATATAAATTATTTTAATGACACTTGATGAATTCGATTCCCCCTCATGACAAATCAAAAATCAATGAACTTTAGGGACCATTTATAGACCACCCACCTTAGGGTTATACGACTCTCCTCATGTGGTATTGGCATATGATTTGGCTCAAATAGGAGTAAATATAAGAAAAAGATAAAAAATCTCATACCCCAATAACTCAGTCAAGAGCATGAGATATGGGTAATGTTTTAAGAGGACTCGAGTACTTATCGTTGTGCATCCAACATGATGAACAAAAGCTCGATCGGATCCCAGATGAATGAGATATCCTTATTCCAACCCTAGATTTTAAAAGGGATCCAAAAGGAGAGAAATTTAATTTAATCCCACTAAAATATAGATTATGGAGTAAGAGGGTTTATAATTATATCATTAATGGAACACTTGTCAAATTTTCCAGAAAAATGGTTTATACATGGTTTGTCGGCATGATTTGACAAATTGTTCACAAATCGTGCACGATTACCAGGGAAGAAGGGGAAATTGCACAGTTAGGCTACACTGACATGCATAAACCATGTGATAAGGTTCAGTATAAAAATTGACCATCCACATGGTTAAGAAAACTGTGTGCCAACCATGCGCTAACCGTGTGACATATCCTATTTCCCCAAAAAGGGGTCCCAGACTCCGAAATTGCCCCAGACACCCCTTATAACTTTTCTAACTCATTAGGTATCCTTATTGGATACAAATTAAAGATATATACTGATATTTAAAGGATCCATACCATATTTAAAAACATACTTCTAAGAGTATCTCTTAGGTTTCCATATTATTTGTTTTTTATTGCATGGGTTTTATTTGAAAATTTATTATTAAATTAAATATAAAGTTCTATTAATCACCCCTCCTTCCATTATTATGTATAATATTTTATATCCATTTATTGTTTAATATAACCCTAAACCCCTGGTACATCTTTCCCACAAGTGTGTAAACATTTGAAAATGATGAAACTCCCAGTTAGAGAAGATAGAATAAGACAAGGGTTGAGATAAACCCAACCAAAGAGATGGACATGTTAATGGTATAATTTTAATACTCCATCCTAGTACCAACTCAAATATTTATTTCCCCTAGCATCAATATTGTTTTATCTTCAATTAATAAACAAACTAGTAGAAAAAAAAATTCATAATCATACGTCTGCTGTATATTATTTTACAATGAATGGTTATTTATTTATTTCTCTGATGCATGATTTTTTTTCTAATTAAAAACCATAAAATAATGTAATTAAATTAAGAATAATTCTATGAAGATATAAAATAATTAAATTATTTTTAAATTATTTTTTTCATAAATAGATAATTATTTATATAAAATTTTCATAATATTAATAAGCTTGTGATGAATAAAATAAAGAATATTTACCCAAAAGTTAAATAAAAATCCCTCAAAGAAAATATTATGTATTTAATAATAATAAATTACTTATGTTAGAATTAAAATACATATTAATTCATTAGTCTGACCCTCATATGGGAACCTTCATTTATCAAGGTGTTCAAATGAATGTTTTTTGGGTTGACATATCCAAGTTAAAATCATGACTAGATCACCTCACATGATTTGGTGTAACATGGAGGAAAGAATTGAGGAAATACAATTATAATATTTTAGGAATTTGGAATTCTCTCAATAGATCAAATAATTCTGATTTAATATAAATATAATGTAAATCATACCTAAAAACCTTAGAATAGTTTGAATAGATCCTCATTTGGGATATGTTAAGGGGAATATGGATCATGGACACTATATTATCCAAGAGACAAGATATTATAAACCTAATTTTGTGGGATATATGGATTTGATAAAATTATGGGATTAATAATAAAATAAATATATAACATCACATATGGTAATAAAGATAAAGTACTAAAATATGATTTTATATTTGGTAGAAATTGGAAAGAAAACCCATGAGATCAATGTGAACATTCTTAGAAAAATATAATTTCCTCCTTAATACAATTTTACTTTATTAGTGTATTTTATGTACACTTAACTAATATAGGAAAACTTATCTTAAGTGAAAGAATCCCCAATTCTTGATCAGACACTTTAGCATGTGAGAAAGGGTGGAAATGATTCCTACAAGTGATACATATTGGATGGTTCATATATCCATTTCATTTTGTTATTTGTTAAGTATACAGATTTTAAGATGAAACATCAAGATATAGATTAATAAACCACGATAACTCCTCTTATAGAGATTGAAAATGGGGACGAGAGGCTAAAGATAAATGATATTGTATCTATACTATATAAGTGTGAATTAGAGGATGGGTATATATCTAGTGATATTTCCTTTAAGTTGCTAAAATATATTGATCATCTAGAAATAATAGGATTTTTTATAGATAATTAATAATATATTAATCTCATATTAACATCCTTAAAACCAAGATTCCCTATATTCATTATGATATGTAAAATCTATAGTGTGGAGAAGGTTCTTGGGAATATTTTAACTATGCTTTTCCATGTTGATATAGATTGATAAAAACATGGTTCCTCGCCACTTTTGGTGGAAAATAAAAGGGATAAGAATAAAATATATGAACCCACATAAAGATAGAATGTATCATTTTTATATTTATTAATATTAATTATATAATTATATTACCTATAAAAATATTAAGAATTTTTTAAATCAAAATGGAAATAGTATTATCTAAACTCTTTTATTACATTATTATATTTAAAATAATAATTTAAAAATTATAGACAATGAATTTTAAATTTTGAATAATTTTTTTATATGAGAATAAAAAAAATTTACATATGCTGAAACTTCTATATTTTTTAGAAAATATTGATTTTCAACTAAATAGTGAAAATTACTGATTTTTGTAAAAAAAGTCTTCTCTTTTCAATAATTTAAGTATTTTAAAATTCATAGTATTTTTTAATACGTTTTAAAGAAACATATGTATTATTTAGTTATCCTTATTCATATTAATTTATTTTAGATAAACTTTATATTTGTTTTTAGTATAAGTTTTTTTTGGATTGAAAAACTGGATTTTTCTACAAACTCTTGCAAAATAAATAATGTTTCTACATATAAATTAATTAATATAATACCAAATGAGAAATGTTTTAAAGGAGATTTCTATATTTTATATCATTATATAATTATATAATTTCACATAATTAATATTACTATTCTCATAGTAAATATAAATTCATCTTTTGCTTAAAAAAACTATACTTGAAAACCCCTTTTTAAGCGTATATGGGTTTGTTTTAAATATAATTTTGCCTCATATTTGAGTTTATTTTGGTAAAATAGATTGAATAATTTTAATAATAATAATTTATATTTTATAGTAATATTAAATTATTGTTTTACCAAAATTATAAGTGACTTCGTGGGCTTGGCCGCCTCGGCACTTCCCACTATTTTCTGGCCTTTCACCGCTCTTCCCACCTTTACTGGGTAGGGTTCATTTGGCAGCGCAGTGAATCCCATAGTCGATGATCTAGATTTATCTGTCTGAGAGTTGGCGTCACAGATACATTGTCAAATGTGTGTGCACTGGGTGGCTGTTGTGGTCTCTGGGAGAGATCGTGACGGTAACAATGTGATTTTATTCTGGTTTCTTGTTTTCGGAAGATCACTACCTGCGTGGTTTGGAATTTGAGATACTTCTTCATGGGGATGTTTTTACTTTCCATTGTTTCTCGATTCTTGTGATTTTTTTTGGGTGCGAATAAATCCGACTACATCTTGCTTGTTGACTGGGGTCGGGCTTCGGCAGATGCATTTCTTGGCAGTGGCATGCTAGGAGATGGTAGTGTAGGGATGTTTTATGGTGTTTTTCGTTGTTATGGTTGATGTTATATTTAAATACTAACATTGGTTTTGGATTTTTGTTTGGGTTTGAGAATTTATGTTTTTGTATTTGAGAGCTACATGCAGTGGAGCTACAACTTGGAGTTGTAGGTACATTGGTTCTCTAGTTTTGTTTTGAGTAAGACAGAACAAGGTTTTTGGTTTTAGGGGTGGAGCCTTTCGACAGTGTTGGAAAGATGGAAGTTTTATGACTAGAATGGACTTCTACGGAAACCATTGTTAATGTCTAGATTCATGATTTGTCATTTCAGAATTTGAGGGTTTGTATTTTGGATGAAGGCTTGGTCAAGACTTTCTTCTAAGAAATGCTTCAAATGTGGATTTAGTGCAGGTTTATTTCTCTATGTGTGGATAATCAGATTCTGAATATTGAGATTGTATGGTCTAGCCATCAATTATAGGCCCATTAATTTTTCTCATGGGATAGCTCATTGAGTATCCATTCTTGGATGGAGGCTTTCCATAACGATGTTGATGCTGGGGCGGGGCATTTTTAGTAGTCTTGTTTTTGGACCGAGTTATGTTTTTGTCTATTTGTCTTTGATGTCATGTGAGGTTTCCCTCTTTCTACATAAAAGGGGTTTATCCAAAAATAAATAAAAATTAAGTTCTTCGGCCCATTCAGTGAGTTAAAATAAAAATATAATGGTTAAAATGACCTAAAACCTTGTCTAAAATATATTTAATGACATTAATTACACCTTATACCTTCAAGGATCTGTAATTTATCATTTTTTTCTTGTTACCTGAAAACTGTTGTATGGAAATCATTCTTTTCAGAAATTACAACTATGGTGCTCACCTCACTTATAAAATCCCATCACCTCTCCTCCTCTCTCAACACATTAAAGACCATGTGGATCATCCAATACCTAATAAAATCACTTCTATAGTTCCCTACACTCATCCTAGAATACTTATGTTGGGATTAAATCTAACTATTCGATGAATTTTCAGTAAACAAAAAGAAGTTACCTGAAGAAGAGGTAACATTCTACAACGATCATTTTTCTTTTTTTCTTCCTCCACACAATTTAATTATTTTTTAAAATGATTATATTACATACTAAGTATATTAAATATACTGAGATATCATTATTATAATATAATAACTGAAATCATTTACATATTCTATTAAATGTTTCATGAAATCATCATCCATGTGCATAGACGACTACCACCTCACAAATTGATGTTAAAAAATTTTCAATTATCACCTCTCATGGTTGGGTAGGATGATGGATATAAATTATATATAAGATATTTTGAAAATAATTATACCAATTTAGTCATTATATCTTATATAACATTAACTTTCAATTCTATAAGGGATACGATAACGTTGTTCATGTGTAGGAAAGACTACTGCCATGTAAAGTAAGGTTATTCCTTTTTCACTAATGTGTTACAAGGAAGGTAATTAGGGTGAATATAATTAATACATTTTCACTCACTGAAAATGATATAACTTCATTGTTGTACATGTGGACTACCACCTTAAAGAAGTTATGTGACACTCTTTTCTTTACCAAAACATATTGACGGTATATATAAGTATATTAAAATAAATAATTTGTTATATATGCTATTTTTATAATTATACTAATATAAAATAATACATAAATCCTTTCTATAATGGTTATCCAAAAATGGAAACGTTACACACGCATACGTACAACATACCATCTCCATGATCGTAACATAATTCAGTTCTCAAAACTAAAATTCATGATTTGTAATGAAATTATAATTTATATATATATATAATATAGTTATTTCAAGATTATTATTCTATATTTTTTTTAAAAATAATTGCTTCTTTGACCGTGGTAAACCTACGAAATTTATTTTTGACACATAAGCCGAATATGGTCAAAAAATTAGACATAAACTTAATTAATTAAGTATTTTTATATAGCATGGTAATAAGAGAAATAAAATTAATAATAAAATTGATAAAGGTTTTTAATAAAAGTAAATAATTAATATAATTTATCTATTTAGTAAGATAAATACAAATGTGACAAGTCATACATAAGGTAACAGACTTCATATAAATTTCCTTTCATTAAGGAATATTTTGATTTTATGTAACTTTATTCTTTTATGAGGTGTATATACATCCTCTTTGACATTTAATATCATTAATTTATATATTATCATGGTATTTAATGCGTTAATTAATTTTATTCTTTTATGGGTCTTATGATTTAAATATTTCAAAGGTAGTAAGAGATTTTTCTTTAAAAAATATCCAATTTTAATGCTTTCCTTCCAAATTTTCCTTTTCCATGTCCACGTTTAGGATATTATTATAATAAATTTTTTGGATATATAATATTTATAAATTATATTTTATACATCTCTTTTAATTTTTTTAATTTTTTTTTTAAAGGAATGTTTTTACATGATTCATAAGGAATGATTTGAAAAATGACAACTATAATGTTATCTTCTTAACATACACAATGACAATGAATTTTTTACCTCCGAGATCGTTAATTAATTTATATATTGCTTTGAAATATTTCATGTTTTTTTCATTAATTTTATTGTTGTGATGGATTATTTTACACAAGATATAAATGATGGTGGTATCCATACTAAAGAGAAACCTGGTCTACCCTGAAGGAACATATCTATTATGGATAATCTCATGAAGAAACATCCCCCATAATTCAGTATATTATATGACCTTCCAGGAGTGGAATGATATATAAATTCCTTGGTGAAGATATTAGATGTCATGGGATGTTTATAATGTTAAAAGGAAACTATTTTTATTTATTTTTTAATGGTGAATTTGATCGATGGTTGTTTTTGGTTAATAATAACAGAGGGAAAGATAATCTTGATGTTATGGACTGAGATACATTTAAGTATATTTTCCTTGAGAAATATTTAACAATGTTTTTTTAAATCAAGATGGAAAAAATTTCTATAATTGATCAAAAAAGATGATGATCTTATAGAAGCATACAAAGAAATCTTCACAAGATTGGATAGGTATGTGGAAGATTTTATTTGAGACATTTATAGTAAAATTTATAGATTTTACATAGGGTCTAAACCAAATTTACAAAGTACTTTAGACACACGAGAATTCAAAATTTATGAGAAAGTGGTTTTCTAAGCTAAGAAACATTTGATGGAGTTTTCTCAAATGTATATTTCTCAAAATAAAAATAGTATGAAAATTTCATGGTGGAAGGAAATAGAGAAACAACCAGAAATTATGTCTAGAGATAAGTGTAACATGCCACGTTTGGATAAATTATTTTTTTTCGAAAACTTTTAAATTCCTTGTTTGTTTGTGTTGGTCGGAGTGGGTACTCAAGAGGGGGGTGAATTGAGTTCCAATAAAAATTTCTGTTAAAAATATTTCTCTTAAAATCCCCCTATTTAAAAACAAGTTAAACTATAGTGAATTTATATAGAGTGTAAATGTTCAATTAGTTTCTCAAAGATTGATTAGGTCTCAGTTAATTTAATCAGAAGATTAAATTAACTTTTGAAACTAACCTACTGGTTTACAATAAGTATAAACACTTGCTAATTTAACTACAAAAGTAACTTTAAAACAAATTATATTTCAAATTAGTTAGTAGTGGAATATAAAATATATAGAATACTTTAGACTTAAACTAAAATGCACAGCAGATGTATCAAAGAGGTTTAGTCTCAAGCTGAGAATTAATCCTCTCAAACAATTTATATAAATTTGATCAACACCCTAGATCCGGGTAAACAACAGTGAAACCACTGTCTAGGTACAAAGACCTATACCACAGTTCATCATGGGAAAACAAACAACAGCTCATAGGCTGTCCAGGTCTTACTTGACCTCTACCACTATCCATAGTAGGATACAAGGGAGTTATAGAGTTTGAATGAGGATTTAGAAATTCTACAGCTTAGTACATGAGATAGTGTGTGTAAGAAATATACAGAGTATACACACAGCTCAAAATGTAAATAGAATAATCACTAAAAGAATAGATAAGAGTTTAGAATGCTCTAGTGATGTGAAGTGCAGCTCTGGACTCTTTTGATTTATCAGAAATGCTTCTGAGTCCTTATCTGGTTTTTGTTTCAAAAACAGAGTGTCATTTTCTTCCTTGGTTTTCAGGTTTAGATTATCAGCTTGAGTGCATGAAGTGTTTGTTGTAGTTATTCATTCAAGATGCAGCTTGTGTTCTCCTCTAGACTGAGTGGGTTCGTGTATGTCCAGTGATCTTACAGTATGAATATAGATTTTTCTTTTTGAGTGAATGCACCATGATTTCAATGTTGTTCATCCCTTTCCTTTTTCACCCCTTCACTTTCCTTCTTTGTTCCTTAATTTTTTTACTATCTGCACGGTCTTTGTCCTTCCTTTTATATCTTTCAACTCTGGTAAAAAGAATGATTTCCTTTTTATGGGTATTAGGTACGGTTCCCTAACATGCCAACAACTATCATTAAATAACATTAATTGCATTAAAAACATAAAATATAACTGTTGCTTTAATAAATAAATAATATTGAGAGTATAGAGTTTTACTGGTCAGTCTTTCATCAGTAGCCTTCTGTAGGTAGTGGTTGACTTTATGTAATAGTGACCTACCATCAGTAGCTCTTTGATCATGTACCAGTAGCTCCTTGTATCGGTAGGTGTTTGAACTTGTATCGGTAGATCTTGGTATCGGTAGTTGTTTGGTCATGTATCAGTAGCTCTATATACCGGTGACTTCATCTATCAGTAGACTTTTCTTCTATCGGTAGTTGTTTTTGTATCAGTAGCTTCATATCGGTAGACTTTCTTATATCGGTAGACTTACTCTATCGGTAACTCGGCAGACTTGTTCTATCGGTAGCTCAGTTTCTATCGGTAGCTGTCTGTATTGGTAGATTTATATATTTTGGTCGCTCTGATTATCAGTGACTCTGTCTATTTAGTCTATCGGTCACCTTTGTTTATCGGTAGACTAAGTACCGGTAGATCTGTATTAGTAGCTACAAGCAGATTAGTGACTTTAATACTTATCTGTTTTATGAAAAACACATCCGATTGAGTTAGAATTCATTCAAAACTCATATAAACATAGATGAACAATGATTTACATATTTCAAGGACTATTTTAATATAATTATCATCTTGGTAATAGAATATCGTAGATTGAAAGAATTAATATATATATAAACATTAATTGGGATTATCAAAATTTGTGAAAGCATAATTGGGATTATCAAAACAGGTGAGGTCAACAATCTCCCCCTTTTTGATAATCACAACTTATAATATTACAGTTTTAAAATAATGATTAATTGTATCAGAGGATATATCATTAAATTCAATTATTTCAGAGAAAACAGTATATTATAGAACATAATGTATAAGAGGTATAACTAAATTCAATGGTATCAGAGGTGCAAAGCATAGTAACTCTTCCTTAGATAATATTTCTCCCCCTTTCGCATAAAAGTTAGTATGCCCAGATATGTTTCCCTATTATAATATTTCTCCCCCTTTGTGATAATTAAAAAGTGGGAAACACGAAAGAGAAAAGGAATAAAATGAAAAAAAAAAAGAAATCCATTTGTATTACAAGTTGCAAAAAGTTATAAGGGAATAAAAAAATACAAGGGATTCCTATCAAATATCTTAGCCACCTATTCAATCCACGTCCTCAATGTGAGATTTTCCCTTTGGATCAAAAGAGGATTTAGACTGTGTGGATGAAAGTGAAGTATTAGGAATTCTAGAAATGATTATAGGAGGTTGATCCACTGAAACTTTTCATGGCCTGTACTGAGGAGTTCTTTGAGTGATCATAGGAGTAAGGCTTCGGATGGCTTGGGCTGGAGTCATCTGAACAGGAGAAGCAGTAGAGGCAGAGGTAGGTAAGGCTGGAGGTATAATCAGTATTCTAGCATAGACATGCAATAAAGTCAACAAAAGATTTCTGAAATCCATAATTATTCCTCCTCCTCTCTCCATAGCAGATATTAATTCGTCCTTGTTTTCCATGAATTTTTTCAAGGCTGGAGTCAGTTCTCTTAGCTTGCTGACTTGCTCTCTGGAGTCTTGATTGATAGGAGGTAACTTCAGGTTTTCTAAAAAAAGTTTGAAGTGATTGTTGAGTTTATGTTTGCTATAAATCCTTTGAAAATAGTATTCTACCTTTTCTTTCACTTATTTCTGATAGGTAGAAGCTTCTCTCATATAGTCTTGAACTATCTTCATTATTTCTCTTGCTGAATCTCTAGTAGAAATCACCACTTTTCTCAGGTCGGATGAGTCCACAGAGCAACTGGTTGATGCTGAACCAAGACCATCCTTCATCACAACTTGAATTTGGTTAAGATCAATTGAAGGTCTAGAGGCAAGAGAACCAAAAGAGAAAGATACGGTTTCCTTGATGTTTTTATTCAACCCACTAATAATATTTTTTACTTGGGAATCCTGGGTGCTAACATGATCTTTCATGGAGGGTTTAAAACCCTCAAACACTGATACCATCTGGCTCACAACACTTTTGACATAGGCTAAGTCCTTTTCTTCTTGATATTTTGAACTCATGTACGATTCTAAAGAGATAACAGATTTCTTTAGAGCTTCAACATCCTCTTCCAGTTTAGATACTTGAGTTTGGAAAGCTGTAACTTCATCCACTATCTCTGCCACAAAGGTAGAGATATTACAGCTGAGAGAAAGTTCAAAGGATTTTTCCGAATTGCTCATCTCTTCAACAAAACAATGCTTCAACTCAGTAAAAGAAGCACTAAAGGACTCTTTCATATTATCCTTTAAGGATTCAAGGTCATCCCTGGTGATCTTATTAGCAGGTGCAACCACAATAGGTGCTCTTTCAAAAATTATGTTGTCCGCTGAGTCATTTATAATCGATTGAATTCATGCCACCAGTGAATATTCCATCTTCCTTATTTCTTCCAAAAAAATGATTTTGAGATCAGACTTTAGCTTATCCATATCATGCATTCTGACCACATCTTCAGGTAACAACTCATTTTGAACATCATAATTGATTTTTAGTCTATTTAGAGATGCCTCGTTATCTGAATCAAGATAGTCCAATCCACAAACCACAAAACCTGGGTCTTCTACCCAATCCTCTATTTCAACAGCCACTGACACACTACCAAACCTAGTTTGATTATCCCCCTCAACCAGTGCATTGTCTTTTATATCAGGAGCATTCTCAGCAGGTCTTTCTTCCACATAAGAATATTCTTCTATCAACTCTATCTCTGAAACAGCTGCAACAGTAGGAGGCTCCTCTATATTAGGCACATATCCTTCCATCTCACCCACTACTTCCTTAATAGGCACAACTGAGCTTCCAATCAATGGACTCAGACTTAAGCAAACAGAATCAGATGCTTCAGATTCATTCTCTATTTCTTGTTCATGCTCAAGGGATGGCTGGTCTTCCTCATCAGCAGGTGTCTCTTCTTCTGCTAAAGCTTCCTTTTCTGAAGATACAATTTCAGTAATAGGACTTGGGGGAAAATCCGGATCTCTTCCATTTGCCATAGAGGTATCCTCTTCATCAGTCTCATCACTGTACTTATGGTATTCTTCATCAAGTCCTAGACCTGGATCCCTCACATCCTTAGGTCTTGAAGGATGATCCAAAGGATTGAATTTATCATAAACCTTCTGGTCATCATTAACCCACTCCCCTCTCCATGGGCTTCAGTTTATATTCATATATTTTCAAATAGTGCTTGTGATACAGAATTTGTTCCTTACTACAATAGTCTCATCTGGAGACTCAACTACCCTTTTCACTTTGATCATCATTGAGATCAACTTAGAAAAGAATAAGGAATTAGTCTTTGATTTTTCCCTGGTCATGTCCTCCATTTGAATCATCAGCAATCTGCACAGATTTACTTTCATACAATGTCTCAAGAGATGTAGGAGACAGATATCCTGATATCTTAAATTTGCAAAGTCCCCTCTCCTTGGTATTAAGACATGCTGAAAAAACTTGAACAAAAATCTGTTCTCTCCATCCATTTCAGCAGCCACCACTTGTCTTTTATTGACACTACCTTTGAGTTCCTCTAGGGTAGTTTCATAATCGAATATATCACTTGTAGGTGGTATTACTTTCAAGGCATAGCTAGAAACACCTTCGTGTGGAACCTTCGGGCATTCAGCCCATTCAACGGATAGAAAAGAAATATCCTTTCCATTCACATAAGAAATCACTCGGTTCTCATCTTCTGAATTCTCAAAACTCACAAACTCATAAAATTGTTTCACTAGATTCGGATAGTATGGGAAATTTTTTTTTGAAAATAAATCTTCCCACTTTTGATCTTCCAACACCTCGAGCACTAACTATTTTCTAGCCAACAACCATTCCACGCACAGCTCATTTTCAATCACAATAACTCTATTCTACAAATGAGGATTCACCGGTCGCCTCCCTGAACTTGTTCTACCAATACTACTGCTTTCCTCTAGCTCGTAATTCTGCTTCTTTGCATTTGTCTCATTAGTGACATCTCTGAAGGTAAGAAGTTTGGTTTTTTCCATCTCTGGTTCGAGGTACTTAGGGTTTTCGAGAAATTTGGGAGCTAAGGTTTAAGGTTAAACGAAAGATTCGGTGGATTGAGAATTAACTAGGACTTAGTTTTATCATTTAGGAATCATAAAATAAATAATTAAAATATCATAAGTATAAATGATTCAGATTCTGGCGGCAGACAGAAGTTTAAAACAGTGCGTACTCATCGGTAGGGTTTATTAGTGAGAATTCCTATTAGTGAGGTCCATCAGTGAGGTTTTTACATCGGTGAGGTACATCGGTGAGGTTACATCGGTGAGGTTACACCGGTGAGGTTACATCAGTAAGGTACATCGGTGAGGTTTTTTACATCGGTGAGGTACCTACCGATCAAGTTTAATCATTCCCAACTCATGCCTAATGTAACTTAACTTATCCGAACATAAAGGTTTGGTGAAAATGTCGGCTAATTGATGTTCTGTACCTATAAATTCAAGAGTAATATCAACTTTTTGGTAATGATCTCTCAAAAATTGGTTCCATACATCAATGTGTTTGGTCCTGGAGTGAGATGCATCGTTCTTTGAAATATTAATTTCACTAGTGTTATCACAGTTAATTGAAACATGCTTAAAATCATATCCATAGTCCAAAAGATTGTGTTTCATCTACAAAATTTGTGCATAGCAACTACCCACAGCTATATACTCTGCTTCGACAGTGGAAAAGGCTACAAAATTTTGCATTTTACTACACCAAGATACTAAGGATTTTCACAATAAATGACATGTTCCAGATGTGCTTTTTCTATCCAACTTGCAACCAGCAAAGTCAGCATCTAAATAACTCATGAGCTCAAAAGATTTTCCTTTTGGGTAAAATAAACCTAAATTTACAGTGTCTTTAAGATACTTAAAATTATTTTAACAGCAAGTAAATGAGATTATTTTGGATTAGCTTGAAATCTCACACACATATACACACTAAACATAATATCTGGTCAACTAGCAGTAAGGTAAAGTAAGCTTCAAATCATACATCTATAATTGGTTTGATCCACTGGTTTCCCAGTTTTATCTACATCCAATTTATAGAAAGTACTCATAGGAGTATCACTTTCCTTAATAATATCCAAACAAAAACGTTTTAAAAGATCCTTTGTATATTTACTTTGATTCAAAATAATACCATTTCCATTTTGAAAAACTTTAAATCCAAGAAAATATTTCAGTTATCCCATTAAACTCATTTCAAATTTATTTTGCACAATCTGAAAAATCAGAACATAAAGAATGTTTAGAACATCCAAAAATAATATAATCAACATAGATTTTTACTATCAAAACATCTTAAGAAATTCTTTTAATAAAAAGAGTTGGATCAGCAATCCCTTTAGTAAAACTTTTTGAAATAAAAAAATTACTAAGTCTATCATACCAAGCTCTTGGAGCTTTTTTCAAACCATATTTAGCTTTAGAAAGTTTGAAAACATGATTTGGAAAATGAGTATTATTAAATCCAGGTGGTTGTTCAACGAAAACATATTCAATTATAAAACCATTTAGAAAAGCACTTTTGACATCCATTTGATATAACTTGAAATTTTTATGAGAAAAATAGGCAAGTAAGATCACAATAGCTTCTAATATAGCTATAGGGTCAAAGGTTTCCTCATATTCTATACCTTCCTCTTGACTATATCCTTGTGAAACTAACCTAGCTTTGTTTCTAACTATATTTTCAGACTCATCAACTTTGTTTCTAAAAACCCATTTAGTGCCTATTGTTAAAGTGTCCTTGGGTATGTCAACTAATTCCCAGACTTTGATTCTTTCAAATTGATTTAACTGTTCTTGCATAACCATTACCCAAAATTCATCATTGATTGCATCATTGACATTTGTAGGTTCTATTTGTGAAAGAAAGTCTTGATGTTCAACCTGGTTTCTTAGAGAAGCTCTAGTCTGTGTCCCTCTATCAAGATTACCAACAACATCATCCAAAGGTTGATTCTTTAGAATCCTAGTTGTTCTAGTAAAGGTAGGGCTAGAAATTTCAGTTTCATCTATAGGTTCGGGTACAACAAAAGCAGATTCTGGAATAATTCCAGAACTGGATGTTTTTACAGCAGGTTCTTTAGTTTTATCATTAAGGTCCAGAACAGTCAAATCTTCTTCAAGATTTTCAAGAGAAGACTTAGGTTCATGTGGATCAGTTTCATCAAACATGATATGAATAGATTATTCCACACATTTGGTTCTTTTATTAAAGACTCTATAGGCTTTTCTAGTTAAGGAATATCCAAGAAAAATTCCTTCATCACTTTTGGAAGAAAACTTGTCAAGATTATCCTTGGTATTGAGGATAAAGACTTTTCATCCAAAGACTCTGAAGTAACTAACTTTGGGTTTTCTATTATTTCATAGTTTGTATGGGGTCATCTTGAGAACAGGTATGACTAAGACTCTATTGATGATATAAGAAGCTGTATTTACAGCTTCAGTGCAAAAATAAATAGGTAGGTTTTACTCGTTAATCATAGTTCTAGCAATTTCGTGAAGGGTTCTATTTCTTATTTCTACTACACCATTCTGTTGAGGTGTCCTAGGGGCAGAGAAATTGTGACTATATCCATTGTGTGAGCAATAATATTCAAACTCATGATTTTCAAACTCATGGCCATGATCACTTCTTAGGGTTTTAATCTTAAGTCCACTAAGGTTCTCTACAGACATGGAGTGTTTAATAAAGTAAGAACAAGCTTCACTTTTGTGAGCTAAGAAGTATACCCAAGTATATCTAGAAATGTCATCTACTAAGACATAAGCATAGTGCTTACCATCTAAACTAGAAACTCTTGAAGGTCCAAACAAGTCCATGTGAACCAATGCGAGAGGTTGAGAAGTTGAAACTTCTTTCATTGATTTAAAAGAAACTTTATGTTGCTTTCCCTTTTGACAGGGATTACAAACTTTGTCTGATGGGAATTCAAGCTTAGGTAGGTCTCTAACTAAGATCTTCCTCGTTAGTTTTCTAAGTGAATGAATGTTGCAGTGTCCTAATCTTCTATTCCAAAGCCAGGATTCTTTATGAAAAGCATTTAAATAGGTAACATTTTGTTTGGATAAATAATTCAAATCAACAGGATAAACATTTTCATTTCACAAGGTAGAAAATACTAAAACATTTTTAGAGTTAAAAACATTACAAGAGTCATTTTCAAACTTAACATTAAATCCATCATCACATAACTGAGAAATACTTAGCAAGTTGTATTTAAGTCCATCAACAAATAAAACTTTAGAAATTAAAACTGAATTAATGATACCAATCTGACCTAGGCCGATGATTTTTCCTTTAGAATTATCACCAAAGGTGACATAGCCTCCATCGACCTTTATTAAGATTTTAAAGAATGAATAATCTCCAGACATGTGCCTTGAAAATCTTTTGTCCAATTACCATACCTTCTTGTGAGAACTCTTCAAGCAGGTCTCCTACAAAATAGGTTTAGATGGAAAATGATTTTGGTACCCAGATTTTCTTGGGTCCAGAAAGGTTAGAAAGTAATGCTTTAGGTACCCAAATTTGTCTCATGGGTCTCATATAATTTACAGTATCAATATATTTTTAAAGATAAACTTTATTTGGTCTATAACAATGTGAATAACTAGTTTAGACATGAATTTCCAGAACTAGAACATGCAGAATTTTGTCCATAATTAGGAATAAATCGATTTTTGGTAAACTGTCTCTGTACAGGATGATAGACTCTTCTAGTGGTATATTTTGGTGCCACTTGTTTACCTAGAATTTGTGCAATTGTATCTTTTCCATTTGTGAATTTTTCCAAGTCCTTAATTTCTCATTCGACAATTTCAGTTCAGTATTTTCTTTTAACAGCTGAGCATTCTTTTAATTTTCAAAATCAAAGGCAGATTTAACATTGGCAGTGAGATAATGATGTTTATTTAAGGCTTTATACTTTTCATTTCACTCATTACATGTCTCTTCTATCATATTAAAATATTAAAATAATTCTTCACTAGACATTTTTTCAGATTCAGAATCAAAATAATAATCAACTCCGAAATAGTATGAATTTAAAGCAGGATTGTCCAGTGTTACCTTAAATGTGTTTTTCATAAAACACATGTTAGCCTTGTGAGAATATTCATCCTTAGCAGAATCAGAATAAGAATCACTTGAAGTGTCTTCTGAAGCACTCCAAGTTTCTTTCATTGCTTTTTTATACTTTCTATCCTTGAAGTCATGAATCTTCTTGAACTTCAATTTTGGTCAGTCAGCTTTTACATGTCCTTTCCTTTTGCACTCATAGCAAGCAACCTCATCACTCTTATCAGCTTTATTCCAATATTTCTTCTAATGACCTTTGTTGTCATATCTACCTTTGTAGTTTGGTTTTCTGAAGAATTTATTCTCTTATAGAATTTATTAAATCTTCTATCTATTTGAGCCATCTCAGCATCACTGTCATAATCTGAACTTTCACTTGTTGAACTTTCAGTAAGTTTGTGAATTTTCTCCTTGTCTTTTCTCTTAGAGGTAGTAGACTTAAAATCCACTGACTTTATTTTTGGTTCATCATATTCTTCCTTATTAACCATGAGTTCTTCCTCATACATCATAAGCTTACCAATAATCTCTTTAACAGGCAGTGAACTTATATCACACGATTCTCTTATGGAGACAGATGTGCATCTCCATCTTTCTGGAAGACATCTTAATATTCTCATAATTTGTTCCTTTGCTGGAATAGTTTTTCCAAGGGAGCTCATATTGTTGACAATCTCATTGAACCTGAGATACATGTTAGAAATGGGTTCATCAAGATTCATTTTAAAGTTATCATATTTAATAGTATAGGTATTCATCCTCATTACTTTAACATTGGTTGTTCCCTTATGGGAAACAGCCAAAGTGTCCCAGATTTCATAAGCAGTTTTGCAAGTAGATATTCTATTAAACTCTTCATCTCCTAAATCACAATATAGGGCATTCATAGCTTTATAGTTATTATTATAAGCTGTTTTAGTAGGTTCATCCCAAGTAGTTCTATTATTTTCTAGAATTTTATTTTGAGTCTCTATAGCAGTCCAGATATCAAATCCCATACTTTCCAAATGAATTTTCATCTTAAGATTCCACTGGGCATAGTTTGTACCATTAAAGAAAGGTGACATGTTGGTAGCATCACCATCTAGTCTATTATCCATAGCTAGATTTTAGAAAATAAATTTAACGAAATAAAATTTATAACGAACAGAAATTTAACATCATTAAAGATGCAACTAAAATCAAAGTTGAAAAATAGAGTTTTTTGAAATCCTGTATTAATAAAAACAACCTCTGATGCCAAATGTTGGTCGGAGTGGATACTCAAGAGGGGGGTGAATTGAGTTCCAATAAAAATTTCTATTAAAAATATTTCTTTTAAAATCCCCCTATTTAAAAAAAAGTTAAACTATAGTGAATTTATACACAGTGTAAATGTTCAATTAGTTTCTCAAATATTGATTAGGTCTCAGTTAATTTAATCAGAAGATTAAATTAACTTTTGAAACTAACTTACTGGTTTACAATAAGTATAAACACATGTTAATTTAACTATCAAGGTAACTTCAAAACACATTATATTTCAAAGTAGTTAGCAGTGGAATATTAAATATGTAGAATACTTTAGACTTAAACTAAAATGCACAGCAGATGTAACCAAGAGGTTTATTCTCAATTCAAGACTTAGTCCTCTCAAACAATTTATATAAATTTGATCCACACCCTGGATCGGGGTAAACAACAGTGAAACCACTCTCCAGGTACAAAGACCTCCACCACAGTTCTTCATGGGAAAACAAACAATAGCTCACATGCTGTCTAGGTCTTACTTGACCTCTACCACTATCCATAGGTGGATACAAGGGAGTTATATAGTTTGAATGAGGATTTATAAATCCCCCAGCTTAGCACAAGAGACAGTGTGTGTATGAAATATACAGAGTATACACACTGCTCGAAATGTAAATAAAATAATCACTAAAAGAATATATAAGATTTTAGAATTCTCTAGTGATGTGAAGTGAATCTCTAGACTATTTTGATTTATTAGAAATGCTTCTAAGTCCTTCTCTGGTTTTTGTCTGAAAAACAAAGTGTCGTTTTCTTCCTTGGTTTTTAGGTTCAGCTTATCAGCTTGAGTGCATGAAGTGTTGGTTGTAGTTCTTCACTCAAGATGTAGCTTGTGCTCTCCTCTAGAATGATTGGATTCGTGTATGTCCAATGATCTTCCAGTATGAATATAGATTTTTCTTTTTGAGTGAATGCACCACGATTTCAATGTTGTCCAGCCCTTGCATTTTTCACCCCTTAACTTGCATTCTTTGTTACTTAATTTTTTTACTATCTGCATGGTCTTTGTCCTTCTTTTTATATATTTCATCTCTGGTAAAAATAATGATTGCCTTTTTATGGGTACTAGGTACGGTTCCCTGACATGCCAACAACTATCATTAAATAACATTAATTGCATTAAAAACATCAAATATAACCATTGATTTAATAAATAAATAATATTGAGAGTATAGAGTTTGACTGGTCAGTCTTTCATCAGTATCCTTCTGTAGGTAGAGGTTGACTTTATGTAACAGTGACCTTCCATCGGTAGCTCTTTGATCATGTACCAGTAGCTCCTTGAATCGGTAGCTTTTTGAACTTGTATAGGTAGCTCTTGGTATCGGTAGCTGTTTGGTCTTGTATCGATAGCTCCATATATCGGTGACTTCATCTATCGGTATACTTTTCTTCTATTGGTATCTATTTTTGTATCGGTAGCATCATATCGGTAGACTTGATTATATCGATAGACTTACTATATCGGTAAATCGGCTGACTTGTTCTATCAGTAGCTCAGTTTCTGTCGGTAGCTGTCTGTATTGGTAGATTTACTTATATCGATAACTCTGCATATCAGTGACTCCGTCTATTCAGTCTATCGGTAACCTTTGTTTATCAGTAGACTAAGTACCGGTAGATCTGTATCAGTAGCTACAAGAAAATTAGTGACTTTAATACTTATCTGTTTTATGCAAAACACATCTGATTGAGTTACAATTAATTCAAAACTCATATAAACATAGATGAACAATGATTAACATATTTCAAGGACTATTTTAATATTATTATCATCTTGGTAAAATAATATCATAGATTGAAAGAATTAATATATAGATAAATATTAATTGGGATTATCAAAATATTTGAAAGCATAATTGGGATTATCAAACCATGTGAGGTCAACATTTTATATTACACAATATACCAAGTTGAACTAAATTTATGTAAATCAAAAAGATTATCTCATGCTACAAGAAACACTAATATTAACGTCAATTACATTTAACTATATATTTTATTTTGTTACATGCAATGTTGAGTTCCTTTTATATCTTTCCTTACACACAAGACTAAGTTTTAGTGAACTATAATATACTATTAATGACATTATTAAAATATTACTATAGTTATCACCTATACATTGGAATAGAAATACTGAATATGATTAACTAAATTATCATAATATGGTTTATATTTTTTTATATAATAGATCCTTTGGTGACCAATTGGTGAGAAATGAAAATTAAAACCACCTGGATATGAACAATTTGTTTTTACAAGAAAACTATTTTTATGTCTACTAAGGGGATTTATCTAAATAAATAATATTAAACACTATTATTGAATTATATTAGTTAAAATTATGTGTTATATATTTTATAAATTTTCTTTTCAATTCATAAAATAATTTTTTGGCCAAAAATAAAAACCAATCCATTTTTAAGCATAATAGTTATATTTTTATAAAAGGCATTTTTCCACCTTTTAATAGAAGAATTATTTTAAAACTAAACATTAACACTATTATAAGTTTTATTAGACAAAATAAACTTATTTTGTGAAATATTATTTTAAAAATCGTCTTAGGGTTTATTTTTTGTATTTTTCTAAAGAATTTTTATTTTTTGACGACTAATGGAAAATACTAATTTATAATTGAAAACTAAATGTTTTTATATTTTATTTATATTGTTAAATTAGATTTTAATTTGGTTTTAATGTATAATTTGTTAAAATATATATCAATAAATCCAATTTAGTTCATGGTAATAAATTTCAACATCGAAAATAGATATTAAAAATTTTCAAAATTTTTAATATTTTGACTTTATAAACATATTGTCTTGTCTCATCTATGGTATTAATTTTCAATTAATTTCTACAACTTATGTGATCAATATTTATAAAAATTGATTCCATATTTGTAATAATCATAATGTATAATTTATAATAAATTACACATAAATTTTTACCAATTAAAATAGTGAAATATTTTAAAATTAATTATAATGATGAAGGTGAAAGGAAGATTATTTAGTGGTTAAATGTAAAAAAGAAGGTGTAAAAATGATCCTAAACTTTTAAGAAACCAACTGGATTGAAATATTTCTTCCATACCCCCTATTTTCCAAATTGTTTCATTATTGGTTGAACATTATATAAGGAATACCTTCTAATAGTGTTTAACTTTTGGTATTTACAAGATTTCCACTCCTCCTCCACTATAAAAGGGCACTTGTCTCCGCAATTATTCACATATATCAATACCTTTGTGTAATAAAATCCCTATAAAAATAAACTAAAAAATAAATAATATAATCCTATAAGTCTCACAATAGGATTAATTAAAACCAGTGAAGAACTTCGGTGAATACCAAAAGGAGTTACCGAAAGAAGATACAATGTTCTTCAACGGGGAATTTTGTTTTATTTATTTCTTCACCCTTCAATTAATTTTATGTCATTTTTATGTAATATAATAAGTGTAATAAATATAATTATATATTTTTACGATATGTTTGTGACCTATAACCACACACACATCAATCGAATGGGATACACAATCATCATTCTTTTGTACAGTGAACAACCGTCATGCGAACCAAAATCCTTTGTTATTTCATTATGACCTCTAATGGTTTTGAATTCATATGTGATTAATAATTTTATAATATATATATATATATATATATATGATATTTTGGATATCTTTATGACTCTTTTAGTTATTATATTACACATAACTTCATTTTTCTATTTTTTGGGAATACGATAGCATCGTTTGTGGAAGTGTGGGCTACTACCTCTTCAATGTGATATGATTCATTCACACATTACATAAAAAGTATTAATGATAGATTTAATAAAAATATTTGATATATATGACCTAATAATTCAACAATAGTACTAATATATATATATTTCATTTGATTTTTTCATTCATTATTAAAAGAAAACAAAAACTGTTTTCATGCTTACGTACGACAAACCATTTCCATGAATGGTGTATTTTGTTTCCTATCACTAAATTTTATGGGTTAATATAAATAAATATTTTATGAATATATATTATATTTTTAGCATGGTTTAAATTATGGTAATGATGAAATAATGATTAATATAAGTTTAACAGAATAAAAAGTCAAAAAATATATGAAAAATAGATCTGTTATTACATTAAACGTAACATTAACATGAGATTGTTAATAAATGGGTAATATAAATTCATAATAAAATCATATATTGTAGAATATATATTAATATTTTTATTTAATATGCCTATAATAAAATTTTATTTACTATACAAGAGGTTTGAACGTGTATGTTGGATTTCATGACTTAAGGTTTTGTAATTTTTAGTCACACTTCTATTTCTGCAAGACTTGTTTCATATTCCCCACTAATTCTTTTTGTGTGGTGTATATACTTACCTATAATATGTAATATGATGAATATAATTTATTTTATTAAATTAAATGTTTTAATTTATTTTATTCTTTCACGGTGTTCAGGATTCAAAAATTACTCAAGTAGTATGGGATTTTAGTCTCACCTGTTAACTTTTGTAAGACACAGTCTATATTCACCACCTATTTATTATATTTGGTGAATATAAATACCAAGAATTTATTTTAATATTATTTTAATAAAATTAATTAGTATTTAAGTATATATTTTAGGATCTATATTTAATAGGGTATATTGTTCAAATTTTACTCAATCAGTAATGAAATGTTCTCTCAATTTACCTTCTTTGAGACACATATGATGTTATGAACCAATATTATTTTGAGAGGTGTATACACATAAATTTTAAATTTTATATCATTAATATAATTATTTTCATGAAATTCATTGCTTCATGTAATTTTATTCTTTCATTGGTATTTTTTTTCAAATTCAGAAAAAGTGTTCGAGTTTATTACTATAATCCCATCATTCATCAGGATTGGTTATGATTATCCTTCCATTGATGAAATATTATAATCCATATCTTAATAAATATCATTAATTTTGTTCTCCTATAGTTAATCATGATATATAAAAGAAAATTTTCAATTTATCCACTCTTTAGTACGTATGATTATAAATAAAATCATTTTAAGAAAAGACAAATTCATTTCTCTTTTTGGCCACTTGTTTTCTCTCAAAAAATGATTTCTAAAAATATTTTTGAAATGTTTTATATTTAATTTTATGAAAATTATAAATTGAAATCATTTTATAATTGTTTTTTGTTATAAATATTTTTCTAAATGGTTTTCATATCTTACTTTATACGTTTTCAAGGATATTTTCAAACAAATATATTTTAAAAATGTTTTAAATAAACCGTTATAAGTTTTCAAAATTTATGTTAACATAAAACGTTTTTCAAAATGTTTTATATTTTTAAAAGTGTTTTGGAAAGTGTAAAATATATTTTACTCAAGAAATTTTTAAAATTATTTTTAAATCTTACTTTATTTTTTTTTAATTTTTATTCAATGAAAAGTATTTTGAAAATGTTTCATGTAGTAAAAAATGATTTTCAAATAAAGGTTACATTCATTAGGAAATAATCTTAGTGACCATTGAAATTCCTTATCCATATAATATTAAATTCTTTTATATAATTTATTCATTACTTGGGATATTATCCAAGGAACCATTTTTATTCATTCTTCTAATTGTTCATGTATTTGATGACAAATTGATTATGAAATCCGATTCTCTTCCCCAGAATATACTATGATAAAATGCTTATAAAACCCACAAAATTTCATAGGTTATTATGTTATTAAATTATTATTAATCCTACCTATTATTCATAGTCTATTCTATTATTAAATGTTTGTTATACCAATTTCATTTCATGGTTAATGATATGAGGAAATTATTATGATACACATTTCATTTCATGGGTTATGATATGATGAATTATTATGTTCTTATAGTGTATATATATATGTTTTCATTATGTGAAGGTGGGATCTATATCTCCCCATAATTCATTGGGTAAATACATATATATCATGAGATAATTATGGGAAACAACTCAACCAGTTTGATCCACTATGGGAAGAAGGTGTAACCTGATCCACTATAAATAAAGGGTTGCGATTGGGGATGGTGGTATGTCCCGCCCAGTAGGTGTAACCCCCAAAAGTGACTATATATGTTTTGGAAATGAGCCTCTTTTATATTGAATTATTTTATATGCTTATTCATATGTACAAATTCTATCTCATATTGTAATATTATTCTCTCGTGACTTATGTTTTATGATTTATGTATGATTCATGCCTTATGAACTACCAATCTTTATTCCTTGATATCATTTTTATGATATTTGATATACAGGGTATTATTTTACAATGTTATTCTCATATTATCATACCCTTATTTTTATTTCATTCTTATGTATCTTCCTTTTTTACCCTAATTGAGAATTTCATCACACCCTTTCTTATACTTCCTTTCCCCAGGTTATGAAGAATGGTTTTAAGTAGGGTATTTTGATGAAGAGTAATAAATGGGAAGATAATTATGGGTTATTTTTAATATCATTCACCATGTGGGAATATTGTTCTTCCAACTTTCCAAATAAACTAAACTATTATGATCCTCGATCATGTACTTTTGTAATGTGCTAAATATTCATCTAAAATGACATAATATCCATAGAAGATATTATTGGATATCTATAGTTATTATCAAAGAAAATGGTTAATAAAACATTGTATAATAGGATGATAAAACATTAGTGAGATCTATAGGGATATTTCTAATGATATTTCTATGGATGTGTCTAAGGATCTATCTAAGGATGAGTCAAAGGTTACGAAAATGCCCTAGAATTTTGGTAATGGATTGAGATGGTGGTTTCCAAGAAATTACATCCATGTATAGAAAAAAAGTGTATGTGTCTATGGAATAGATGTATATAGGGGTAACCTCAACGAAAACATCAAATTGAGATAGACTTTATAAGGAAATATTGCACGCCAACGAGCCTTAGAGCACACCTAGTTTTACACTCCTATGGGATATTATTTGGAAATTCAAAATATATTTATCAACAATCCTAAAGGATTTATAAAAATATGAATATGAATAATCTATGATCATCCTAATGTTTCTTATCTTAAATAAGTAGAAAAAAATATTTAGACATCATATTAGTGATTTTCATGATTATGTAGTTTTCTTCTACTATAAGTGTTTCTTAAACAATGCTTTCTAGTTTTATTCAGTGGATGAAACCTGAATATATCATGTTAATTATAAGTGTGATAGGAAATTTTCTGATGAAAATTCAGATGGAATTATGAATAGATTTTGAAGGACTTTGTGATTATTACTAATCATTTTTCATGAAACATGAAAAACAATATATACCTTAACCAACTCTCAGACTCACTAAAGAAAATAATTAGTGAGTTCACTAAGAGTTCAGGTAGTAGAGACCATGGAGAAAGTAAGATTAAATTTATTATGTGTTTAGAATTTCATAAGAATCAACCAAGTTAACGTATTAGTAGAATAATTAGATTTTTTTACTGTGGAAAACAAGGAAAAAACATAAATAAATTTAAAGGGGAAATGAATAATTCATGTAATGAAATGAATGAGAATAATGAAATCCCTTCATTATTTTAAAATATCAATTTCATTAAATGTGAAAAGTATTAGAATGATGAAAATCAATATCATAAGGGTAAATATCATAAAGGAAATATGAAAGGTTGTAAGTGTAATGGCCTTTCTACTGATGATGAAGAGACCAAGACCAACATATGAAAGGTATGTTCTATTCTAATAGTTTTGATTATAAGAATGATTAAATTGAGTATTCATGATTCATATTCCCTATTTTATGAAAGGGCTATTAAGGATTATTATTATTAATCCATATTTATAGTTTGAGAAAGAAGTGTGTGTAACGCCTCGACCCTAGCTACCCAGATTTGGTGCATTATTACGTAACATTGGCATGATCACAAAATATCAAGTCTCGAAAGACCGATTAGTTTAGTAGCCTTGGAAACACTAGATACATTCATAAGTCTTACATTACATCATAAAGTAAAACAAAACTACAACAACATCTTGTCTTCATATCCCCTCATACTATCCCTGTAGGTCATTCATAATATAATTCTTCACATCCTGGAAAAATTAAAACATTGGAAGGGGTGAGCTCAGATGCTCAGTAAGGATAACAATATAGAGGAAGATTTCATAAATAAACATTCACATTTAAGGCAATGTATAACTAAAACAAAAGCCTTTTAAACTTGAAATTTAGCATAATATGGAAAAACTAAAATGAAATAATGCCATTTACTTATTCACATGGATATTCTACTAGTCGAATAATCACATGCAATATCAATAACCACTTTCATAATGATGGAATACATAATTCCAGACTATCATAAACACGTAGCCAAGGCCTCGTTCCAATACTACAAATAAGATTTTTTCAAGGCCTCGTGCCAAGACACTAGTTTGTCTCATGAGACCTATTGATGCATCGAGGAGCTATAGAGGTCTCCACCTGTCACTTATTAAGTCTAATGCATTCCTCATATGAACAGGTTTTAATATATCATAAACCATAACATAATCGTATCACATAAAACATGCATAAAGGAAACATAACATTTCCACATTTCAATCACAATATATCAATACAACACATTGATATAAAAAAACACTTTCAAAACCATTTTCAATACCAAAATAAAAGAAAATTAAAACTTTGTATTTATTTTTCATTTAAAAAAATTATGTCTTGTATAGGAAGCTGAAACTCAAAAAATGGTCACAGCGGTGGAGAAGTCGTCACCGCATGCGTAAGACAAAACATTCCTTTTTTCGTTTAGTAAAAACACTTCATATAAAATAATTCCTTTTGAATAAAAGTAAAAGTCAAAGGGGTTTATACACCATATAAAAAAGTTGTGTATAAAATAAAATATGCGTCAATGAAAGGAGATTGGGACGAAGTCCCTTAAAAATCATTTTTTTTAAATAAAATAGGCCTATTATGTGTATTCACTATAAGTACACAAAAAGGAAGTACAAATACAAGATAGAACATAATAATATCATGACATAATTTGAAAGTAGGATATTGACCCAAAGAACAGAAATTGGGTTAAGAAGTTCCCTTACCTTGTGTCCGACTTAACTCGATCATTCTTTAATCTCCTGAATAATACACTAGAGTTAATTTATACTTGCTTAAGAACGTTTTTCATTTTCATTATTCCTTTTATATCACTTATTACCATGTTGTGAACATTATGTAATTATTTAAGTTAATAATGGTCGTTTTGTCGATCTTTGGTACTTGAGTCAAAAATAAACTTCTTTTAATTACAAGTTGTTCATGTGGTAAAATATCCATTATATACAGAATTATATTCAATATGTAGATATCATATATATTATATATATCTAGTATATACATTCAATCATAATATTACATAACATTTAGAGGTAAGAAATGAAATGCACCGTTCATGGAGACGGTAAGCTGTACGTACGCATGAACGCTACTTTCGTTTCTATTTCGTATTTAATGGAATGAAATAATAATTATATAATGTTGTATTATAATTCAAGTATAATATCATATATAATATCATTTACTCCATCCTTTATACTTCCCACATATGGCATTAATGATTCAAATCACTTTGAGGGGGCGGTAGTCCGCACTTCCTAAAATGAAATTATCGCATTTTACCATAATGGAAATCATAAAGGTATGCCATAAATGAGAAATATAGAAGCATAAGGAAAACATAAAAATAATATATATATCATATATGAAAATAGTGTCATCATAATGGCCACCATTAGAGGTGTTAAAAGAATATTGAACAATCATCGTTTCGTGAGGCAGTATTTCGCCACCCACAGAAACAGTATGTTCTTTAACCATTAGACGGAGTTGTGTGTAAGTTTAAATCAAATACTTATCATAAAAAAATCCTAGTATATTTTATATACTGTTTTTGTTACAAAATAAAGTAATAAAAAGAGTTTAAGGGGTTGTAGAAGCAAAATAAAACAAAAGAACATAAGAGAAGACATTACCTTAAAATCGGGTAACTATTTTTGATTTGAGCCAAAGGCTTCCTTGGGAAGACTTCTGCCCAAAGTGAGGCTTCTAGGAGTAACATAGGGACGTTGGGAGAGTTTTTGGGAAGATTTTGGCCAAGACAAATGTCTTGAAGGTGTGAATAATGTGGTAGATGTGGGGGCCTCTTATAAGAGGAGAGGAGGGGCACTCTTGGAAAGTCAAGAAATGTTACATTATTATGATGTGATTTTCGGATTTCAAAGGTCCCACAATTATATATTTCGAGGATAAGGTGATAAGGGTTATATATCTACTCATCCAATAGGTTTTTTACAAGTTTAAGTCTTATATTTTACATTTTATTTTCATTTTATTTAAATCATTAATTAATGAGGTAATCGTTGTATCATCATGGTGTCATAAATAATTTAATTTATTTAATGTCTAAATATTATAAAAAAATTACCATGATGTAGGAAATATTTTTATCTTTCCAATGAATATTTATAGTCAAAAAGTTAACTTATATAACTCCATGTAATAATTTTTTTAGTAAAACAACACATGTTTGTGACAATTTTATTTTTACTTTAAATAAAAAGTTATTAATGTCATTTTCTTACCCAAGTGGCTCCATGGGGTTCCCAAGTTGAACCATGGATTTTATTGGTCGGCCATGACACATCCAATAAATTTATTACAAGTGTAAATGTATTTTCATATTTTTATAAAATCATTTTTACCTTAAATTTCACTAATTACCTTTAATCGCGATTAATTAAACTTAAAAGTTACTATTCACCAAAAAATTATTTTAATCCCATTGAACAAAATTTTACTTCTTAATTATAACCAAGTATGTCAGATTTTTTAAATTCAATTCATAGAATCGATAAAGTTTCATTTAAACGAAAAATCAGTTTTTTAACTACCACTTTGTGGTTTCACTATTCATCAAAAATTGAAGTTTTTCATAACAATGCCAAAAATTCACCCTAAGCTGTAATTGATATTCCGAATTCATTAATGATGTCTATTTTAAAAAATTACAAACATATAAGTTTCATTAATTAATTTTATAATTAATTCCCGCTGTCACAACAAATAGTGTTTTTTAAGAAAACAATATATATCAAAAGATTGACAATTGTTTATGTCCAATTTCAAAGTGAAATTAATTATAATGACCACCATTGGATAAAATGGTAAAAATATATTTTAATTATACTTTAAAACCACTCAATATTATAATTTATCACTATAATTTATTTTGATTAAACAAGTTTTTTTTAAGTATTTTTCACTATTCATAAAAAATTGGAATTTCTCAGAAAATTACAAAAAACTCATCTTAGGATAATTTCGATATTCCAAATACAAAAATGAAGTCCATTTTGAAATATAAAATTTCTATAATTTTAAAAGGTGGGTATTATTATTCATAACGGCTACTTTGATTAGTCACGGTGTGTTAGAACTCGAAGTTGCGTACAATGCAAGCTATTGTATTATTGAAGGAGAAACGTATAGTGGAAGCTTGGGGTGTTACATTCTCCCCTCCTTCAAATAATTTCTTCCTTGAAATTTGAAATTTTTCTTCGAAAATAAAAGGTTGAAAATAGAAAATACCTTTGTGGAAAACCCACATCGGAAATAAGGTTAATAAAAATATAACATTAAAAGAAATAAAGAGTAGTACAAAGGTCACCCGAGATAGCCCATACTATGATTCTATGAAAATATGGATATGGAGGAAAAACAAACCATCAAGGTCTGATGGAGAGTTGTAGAAAACAGGGTTAGGAGAAATTTAACTACAAGAAAATCACAAACTTGTGATTGGTTAAACGATCATTGATTCCCCAGTAGGAAAAGTTAACCAACAATGTTTTCATTTTAAGTTACCTTTGATAAAGTTGAGGAATTTATTTAAGAGATTTACTAAGAATACTTGTCATGTAGACTTTCATTCTTTAATAAATATTTACAAAAAACCCATCTTTCACCCAAAAAGATAATAGAACTCAAAAATATTATATTTATCCTAATCATGCAAGGTTCCAAATATTAAAACATACCATTTAGATTTGGAAAACTATTTTGTAATAACTAGGGACTTCCTGTAGGCTAGTGGTAGGTAATAAAGGCATGTCGTACTATGGTTGTGGGTTTGATTCCTACAGCTTTTTCCGATGCGACGGGTTATCCCCCAACCTGCAGGTTGTCCTTTTCCTAAAACTATAGTATTATAATATTCCAAAAATAATCTTCATAAATGTTTTAACCTTAAAAAATACTATCCAAAGTTCAACATAATCCATTCCAACCTTTATAGTTATCCAAAATACATCTGTCCAGACTTTCTCTAAAAGGTCTCTAAATTCCAAAATCAATTGTAACATCAGATTCCCCAAACAAAGTAAAGTTTCTCTTATTATCACATACTAAAATATGATTACCTTCATTATATTAAAACCTTAATGAAAACAACAAGTACTGCAGTACAATCCTTATATATATCACATTATTCTTATAACCAGAATATAATCCTTGAGTCCAAAATCACCAATACATTAATTATTCCACTTCAACTATAGTAACAGCATAAGATTTTCCTTGATCCCTTGGCCTTTTTTGAGATAAGTTTCCCTGACTCTTAGGAAATTCATTTGCATAATTCCCCATTTCCCTACAATTGTATCATTCAACATTGATAGCATCTTTCTTTCCCTTGCAATCACAAGCCTAGTGACCTTTTTCTCCACATTTATAACAAACTCCCATTCCTTTTAGGCAAGTAACAGGGTGATTCTTCCCACAATTATCACATAATGGAAAATCCTTCTTTCCCTTTTTCCCTTTATCTGTCTCTTGTTCCACCGTTCTCTTCTTCTCTTACTTTGCTTTAATGTCATAAGACATAGAGAATTCCTTTTTTGTATTGATAGCACACGAGACAATATCTTCGTATGACAAGAAGGTTTGTGAGACTAATGTGAAGGACCCCGGGACACCCTGAGAGGGGAGGGGTGAATCAGGGTGACCACTTTTTCTTTTAATGTGATGGATCTTGTTCCCACGTTGGTAGGAACTTGTTGAACCTGTATGAAGATTATGATCAGATAGAAAACATTCACAAGCACAGAGAAGACACAACCATTTTTACTTGGTTTACCACTAAGGGCTACGTCCAAGGAGCATACGCCGAAAGGTTGTCGGTCATACCAAAATCCACTATGCTTCACTAGCTATAGATTACAAAAGTTCGGGTACAGTCGCTCTGTCCCAGGCTCACTTCCTTTACAAAGGTTCAGGGATAGCTCACTGCTTCCCTCGGGTCACTCCCGTTGACTCCCCCTGGCTCACTGCCGTTGGTGAAGTCCCACTCAGTTTATAGACGTGAAGGTCTCTTCTTCATTTGCATAAGAGTGCATCCTTTGTTGTATGTAGATTCTCTATTGAAGTCTGATTCTCACCAGAAGAAGAATATCACTTTTCCTTGAATGTACCGAGTAGTCTCTCGGCTTTCGTGCAGCTCCAAACAGGCCGGTGGGCTTCTGCAAAACCAGGCGCGCTTCTCCAAGACAGTCGCGCAAGTCCCACTACGGCACGCAAGTCCAAACTGGCACGCAAGTGTCATCAAAACACATGCGCGACTCTTCCTTCCCCAACTACAAACTTGCGCGGTCCACTTCCTTTCTCTTCCAAACTGCCTTGGGCGCACAGCCAAAAACCGGAGTGCAAGCTCTACTTGCGCGAAAAAACTACCACCTGCGCGAATCAACCACCTGCGCGACGAGAGCTCGAACAATCTCTCGGCCTTGAACTCTGTGAGAAATGAGGAGGGGTGGTCCAGTATTTATAGGAAAACTGGACCCCCTGCGCGGCGGCGCGCAAGTCACTCGACGACGCGCAAGTCTTGTCTTCAATAAACTCTGTCGCGCAACTCACTTGCGCGACCCAACCAACACTTGCGCGACCTTCTTTCCTTAGCCAAATTTTGATGTTATGATCCTCAAAAACATATGGCGCGCAAGTCTTTTATCCTCCAAGAGCACGGCGCGCAAGTACCTTTGCCAAAAACACTTTACTTTATTGGCCGATTTTTAGGCCCAAAAAATTGGCAAACACTAGGAAACAGCGCCACCTTCACTACTATTTTCTGCTTGAACGGTATGATCGCTTTGTTGGTACACACCCTGAACTTCCACTGAGGATTGACAACAAACACAAACCATACACCAAATCATGCATTGAAGAACCTGGTTCCAACAATCTCCCCCTTTGGGTTTGTTGGCAATCAGAATAAATTCAATAGATCTCCCACCATGAGCAAATCCAAAACGCAAGAATCAACTCAGCCAACACTCTAAGTCTACGTGAGCAATGCTCGGTGTAGAAAACAAGAGAGGAAGCTTGAATTGGGTCTTAGTGTTTTGAAATTCTCCATGATGCCCGATGTTATCCTTATTAAACTTCTCATCACAATCTTACACTTCTCATCACAGAAGAATTTCTTGCCGTGAATTTATTCCTTTCTCCCCCATTGACAATAAAACCAAAGACCGAAAAGTTTGTTCAACGTTCATCTCAAGCCATACTCCCTCTGGATAGTATCTCCCCCATAAGCCTGCATCACAGCCATAAGAAGATAAAAACAGTTAAAACAAATGGGGAGAGGGGACTTCCGGAGCCTCCTTATGCAGTAGTAGGTGGTCGAACACCGAGGTTCAACCGATGCTTCTCGAACATAGCCGCAGACAATGGCTTGGTTAGGATATCAGCCACTTGCTCATTAGTTCCAACATGATCCATTTTAATCACGCCTTGTTCAACCTTTTCTTTGATAAAATGATACCGTATTTCAATATGTTTTGTACGAGAATGCTGAACTGGATTCTTCGTAAGATCAATTGAACTTTTGTTATCACAATAAATCACCATTGGTTGCTTCACCTTATCACCAATATCTGTTAGCTGTTGCTTCATCCAAAGAAGTTGAGTGCATGCTTTTGTGGCGGAGATATATTCAGCTTCAGCAGTACTAAGAGAAGTACTTTCTTGTTTCTTGCTCAACCATCCAACACATTTCTGCCCAATATAGAAAGCTCCACCACTAGTGGACTTTCTGTCTACAACATCACCAGCCCAGTCAGCATCAGAAAATGCTGATAATTCACTGTCCCTACCTGCAGCAAAAAATAACCCGAAGTTATGTGTACCTTGAATGTACCTCATGATTCTTTTTACTGCTGCCATATGTTCCTCCTTTGGATTACTCTGAAAGCGGGCCGCAAGGCATGTTGCAAAGACAATGTCTGGCCTTGTCGCTGTTAGGTACAGTAGGCTTCCAATGATCCTCCTGTACATGGTGGGATCAACAGAGTTCCCATCCTCATGCTTTCCAAGTTTAGTTCCAACTGCAATCAGAGTTGACATTGGTTTGGAGTCTTGCATATTGAACTTCTTCAGCAGCTCTCTTGCATATTTTTCCTGAGAAATGAATGTGTATTCCTTCTTTTGAATCACTTGCAGCCCCAAGAAATATGTGAGCTCCTCAATCATAGACATTTCAAATTCTGATTTCATGTGGTTAGAAAATTCATCCACTGATCTCTTCCTGCTGCCACCAAATATGATATGATCAACGTAGACAAGAACCATGAATTGATCTTTTGGAGAATTCTTCTCATAGAGATTGTGATCAACTCCTCCTATTTTGAATTCCAACTTCTTGAGATATGAATCTAGTCATGAGTACCACGCCCGTGGTGCCTGCTTCAAACCATATAGAGCTTTCTTTAGTTTTCAGACCTTTATTTCATCGGTACCCAAGACAAAGCCCACTGGTTGTTCAATGTAGACTTCTTCTTCGAGTACACCATTCAAGAATGCTGTCTTGACATCCATTTGATATACTTTATATCCTCTTTGGAGTGCCATGGAAAGGAAAAGCCTGATTGACTCCAGTCTAGCCACTGGAGCAAAGGTTTCTTCAACATCAATGCCTTCAATCTGAGAGTATCCTTTACATACCAGTCGTGCCTTGTTTCAGATGACACTTTCATGCTCATCAAACTAATTTTTGAAGATCCATTTGGTACCAATCACATTGTGACCTTCGGGTCTCTGGACAAGATCCCATGTCCGATTCTTGTCAATCTGATCTAATTCATCATTAATGGCTTTCACCCAGGATATATCTTTTGCAGCTTCTTCGAATGAGGATGGCTCTACAACTGATAGAAATGCATATTGCGTGGTATTCCTCATCCTTCTTGTTTGAGTGGGTGCACTCCTATCCCCAATTATGCTGGATGGATCAATCTAAGCTCTTCGATTTCTCCTGCGAGGTTCAGTAGTATTCTCTTCAGCCATAGTTTCTGCTTCAGATTCTTCTTCTGAGTCAACATCATGATGTGACTGCTGAGTGTTTTGAACAACTTCATCTATTTCTTCACTTGTATTTTCTTCACATTCACATTCTTCCTGACTTTCTATTAAATCAGTATATGACGTCCTTGAAGCATTTGTGGTTTTCTCTTCAATTATCTTAACATCACTGCTTTCCACAATTCTTCCCAAATGCTTGTTGAAACATTTGTAGGATTTGATGTTCATTGAGTAACCAAGGAAAATTCCTTCATCTGCATTGTCGCCATATTTCCCTTGATTTCCTTCTTTGTTCCTGATGAAGAATTTACTTCCGAAGACACGAAAGTATTTTAGAGACGGCTTCCGTCCATGCCACAATTCATATGGTGTCTTCGTCTCACCCATATAAAGTCCTGTTCGATTCTGAATGTACACTGCAGCTTGAACAGCCTCTTTCCAGTAATGTCGTGGAATACGACTCTCAATCAGCATAGTTCGTGCCATGTTGTTCACCTGTCGATTCCTACGTTCAACAAATCCATTTTGTTGTGGAGTTCTTACAGCAGCTACCTCATGTTGTATCCCATGCTTCTCTAGATAATTCTCAAATTCAATGGACGTGTATTCTCCTCCATTGTCAGATCGCAACACTTTGATTGTTCGTCCAGTATCATTCTCGGTGATTCGCCGATATGTTTTCATGCAGTCAAGGACTTGTCTTTTCCTGTGAATGACCATCACACATGCCATTCTACTGTAATCATCAATGAAAAGGACAAAGTACCTTTCTCCATGTGTTCCTGCAACATTTATTGGACCAAAAACATCTGTATGAATCAGATCAAGAAGGTGAGATGCCCTTTTCTTCTTTGGCCGATATGAACTGCAGACCAGCTTCCCACGAATACAAGCATCACACGATTTTTCACGCTCACGCTTCAGGTTGGGAATGTCCATGACAATTCTTAATTTTGATATTTTCTCCATGTCTTGTTGATTGATGTGTCCCAATCTCCAATGACACAGATTGTTTTCTTCTTCAACAGTCATGTAACATACATTTTCTTCACTATCAACCTGATACAAGTTTCCTTCTGTTTTGCATCCCTTCATAAGAGAATTGCTAGTTTTTCCCTTGATAGTGCAGCCTTTCTGATTAAAAGTAAAAACAAGTCCTGAGTCACAGAGTTGACTCACGCTGAGGAGATTATGACGTAGGCCATCTACATAAAGGACTTCAGTCTTCTTTAGTTCTCCATTAGCTAATTTGGTACTTCCACTCCCTTTGATTTTCAGAGCCCCATCATTACCAAATATTACTGTACCATCAACATTCTTTATTATATTTGTTAGTAGGTCGGCATTACCTGTCATATGAGATGAACAACCGCTATCTAGAATCCAGGTACTGTTGTTCTTTGTATCTTTGAGGGCTACCTCTGCAAGGTTTGATTTCTCAATCTTCCTCCTTTCCTTCCATGAGACATTAGATTGAGTATATAGAACTGATGGCCTTTCAACTGTCTCTTCTGCAAACCCAGGTTCTTCATAGTCAAAGTCTTCTTTAAGAGGTGAGAACCTGTTTGAAAGAGAAACATTGTCTTGCTGACGAGACTTGACTTGTCTGGAACTTCTGTATGAGGTGTCAATGTCCCTTCTCTGCCTGCAGTTAATGGCCTTATGACCAAAGTTAGAACAACGAAAACAATATCCATAGAAATTATTTCTTCTATAAGAATTAGGATATGCAATTGTTCTCCTTTGCTTAGCATCTATATCTTCTCCATTCAGATAGCTTCTTGCCTCTTCACAATAAGACATGGTATGGCCCAGATAGCCACAGAACTGACACTTCATGAGAAGAAATGTATTCTCACTTGAATTTCTCCTTATAGCTTCTTCCTTGGGAGAATAGTAAGACTGTCTGCCATTTTTGAAAGTTTGAGGATAATTTTCAGGTATCCTTTTAGTTTGGATTGAGGGTTCCTTTTTCAGCACTCTAGGTAACATTTCAACATGTTCAACTTTCATCTTATCTTTATTTTGGATCTTTTCACTTCTAGCAGTTGATGACTCAGCCTCACAGCCAATTCCACTCTTTCCCATGCAAGCGGGTCTTTGATCACTCAAGATTTTTCAAACCCCATCTGAACCACACTTGGCTCTTGCTAGTAATTCTGCATCTGAGAATCGTCCAAACTGTATTTTCTTCCTTGATTCTTTTGGAACTGATTCAGTCTCCAGTTTACTCCTTAGAGTAACTACTTCCTCCTCAAGACCCTCAGCAGTCTTAGATTTTTCATCCAATCTGGATGTGAGGTCATTGATGACCTTTGCCTGCTCTTCAATTCTCATCTTCAGATCTACTACATCATCATTGATTTCAATTATTTTAGATTGTACCTTCAAAAATTCTTCCAGTCGTTCAATTTCAGCTTCAAGTTGATCAACATATTCTGTTGATTCTTCTACAATTGATTTCCACTTATTGCAGCTCTTACATTTAATCTTAAGCTTACTAACCGCATCCTTAAGTTGCATCTGAGGATCTACACAAGTTCTCAGTTGTTTTTCTCCTTCAGTATCTTCTGGCTTTTCAACAGTGGCCATCATAGAAGCATGGTTCCCAGTTTTGAATTCTGGTTCTTCTTCATCACAGAATTCATTATCATCTTCTTCCTCTTCACAGACAAAACACTTCCTTTGCATTTTCTTACCAGATTTGAAGTCTCCCTTTTTGAAGAACCTTCTCTGAGGATTCTTGAAGTTTTCATCCTCACTATCTTCATCGTTGATCATTTTTAAACACTGAGAAGCAATGTGTTCAACTTTTCCACAATGGAAACACGCAAGAGGTAACTTTCCTTTGAATTTCCCTTTCCCCTTCTCGAACTTCTTTGCAATGAGAGAAAAAATTTCTTTTTCTTCGTCATCTTCACTGCTACTATCCTTTGATATTTTCAGTTTATCCATGGCCTTGAATGTCATTTCCTTGCTCACCTGAGTCGTAGCATCTTCAGGTTTGACTCTCATTTCATATGCTACCAAACTGCTCAGTAGATCATCTAAAGAAAGTTTGGAAAGATATCTTTCCTCAAGGGCTGACACCTTTGCATTATAAAGAGGTGGAAGTCTTCTCAATATTTTCTTTACAATATCAATGTCTTTTATTTCTTCGCCTAGACCCCGAATAGCTCCAACCACTTCAGTAATTCGATTGAAGAAAGAGTCTGCATTCTCGTCTGGATGCATCTTCAGATCATCAAACTGATTGTGCAGCACTTGTAGTTTTGCCTCCTTCACTTTTATATCACCTTCATAAATATTCTCAAGTTTATCCCACGTGGATTTTTCTGAGGTTCAATTCATCACCTTTAGGTAGATCTGATCAGAAAGGGCTGCAGTGAGTGCATTCTGTGCTTTAGCATCTGCATCAAGAAGTTTTCTGTCTATTTCAGTCATAGCAAGGCTTGTTGGATCGGTGACTTGTATTCCTTGCACAGTAGAAAAAAGAACTTCCATTCCAAGATATCTTAGATGAGATCTCATTCTGTTCTTCCAGATCTGGAAATTGCTTCCATCGAAGTGAGGGACTCCCCTGACATTGATCGCGTTTTCCATGACGAAGAAGGTCAGATTCAACACCAGCAACCTTTACCCTCTGATACCACTTGAAGGACCCTGGGACACCCTGAGAGGGGAGGGGTGAATCAGGGTGACCACTTTTTCTTTTAATGTGATGGATCTTGTTCCCACATTGGTAGGAACTTGTTGAACCTGTATGAAGATTATGATCAGAAAGAAAACATTCACAAGCACAGAGAAGACACAACCATTTTTACTTGGTTCACCACTAAGGGCTACGTCCAAGGAGCATACGCCGACAGGTTGTCGGTCATACCAAAATACACTATGCTTCACTAGATGTAGATTACAAAAGTTCGGTTATAGTCGCTCTGTCCCAGGCTCACTGCCTTTACAAAGGTTCAGGGATAGCTCACTGCTTCCCTCGGGTCACTCCCGTTGACTCCCCCTGGCTCACTGCCGTTGGTGAAGTCCCACTCAGTTTATAGACGTGAAGGTCTCTTCTTCATTTGCATAAGAGTGCATCCTTTGTTGTATGTAGATGCTCTATTGAAGTCTGATTCTCACCAGAAGAAGAATATCACTTTTCCTCGAATGTACCGAGTAGTCTCTCGGCTTCCGTGCATCTCCAAACAGGTCGGTGGGCTTCTGCAAAACCAGGCGCGCTTCTCCAAGACAGTCGTGCAAGTCCCACTATGGAGCGCAAGTCCAAACTGGCGCGCAAGTTTCATCAACACACATGTGCGACTCTTCCTTCCCCAACTACAAACTTGCGCGGTCCACTTCCTTTCTCTTCCAAACTGCCTTGGGCGCACAGCCAAAAACCGGAGCGCAAGCTCTACTTGCGCGACAAAACTACCACCTGCGCGACTCAACCACCTGCGTGACGAGAGATCGAACAATCTCTCGGCCTTGAACTCCGTGAGAAATGAGGAGGGGTGGTCCAGTATTTATAGGCAAACTGGACCCCCTGCGCGGCGGCGCGCAAGTCACTCGATGGTGCGCAAGTCTTGTCTTCAATAAACTCTGTCGCGCAACTCACTTGTGTGACCCAACCAACACTTGCGCGACCTTCTTTCCTTAGCCAAATTTTGATGTTCTAATCCTCAAAAACATATGGCGCGCAAGTCTTTTATACTCCAAGAGCACGGCGCGCAAGTACCTTTTCCAAAAACACTTTACTTTATTGGCCGATTTTTAGGCCTAAAAAATTGGCAAACACTGGGAAACAGTGCCACCTTCACAACTGTTTTCTGCTTGAACGGTATGATTGCTTTGTTGGTACACACCCTGAACTTCCACTGAGGATTGACAACAAACACAAACCATACACCAAATCATGCGTTGAAGAACCTGGTTCCAACATAATTCTCGAAGTGGAAATGGTTTTAACCCATCAATGAAACGATCAATCTTACATCTTTGGTTATGTATATAATCTATTGCATGCCTTTCTAACCTTGTAAAGTTAGCCTCATACTTTGCGACATTCTCATCCTCCTTTTTCCTCAGACTCATAAATTTCCTTTCCATATCTGCTCGATGGTCATGTGGAAAGTATTTTTCTAAGAAAATTTCCTTAAACTCCCTCCATTCCATACTTGATACTTCTTCATCTTCCTTTGTGTTTTGAATCAGCGACCACCATTGATTGACATCTCTAGTGAGGCGGTAAACTGCCATGACAACCTTCTCCCTTTCGCAACTCCTCAAGGCGTGGAATATTTTCTCTAAGGAGTTTATCCATTGCTCAGCTACTAATGGATTTGTACCCCCATTAAATGTTGATGGTTTTTGCCTCATGAAGCGCTCTAACATTGATCCTCCACGTTGCGGATCAGGGTGCTCCATACGAGTAAGGTTATTATTCATAACCTAAGTGAGTTTCCCCAGTATAGTGATAAGTTGATCAGCACCAGTTGTATCACCAGATCCACTATAATTATCTTGACTAGGAGGGAAATCCCTACATGGAGTGCGTGCATTGATACGGTTTCCATTCCTTCCACTAGACGCCATTTCTAAACAATGGCATAAACTAGATCGATTTATGAATCAGAATACATAATTCCCTACTCGTAAAACACTTAACATAAATTGAACAGTTTATGGATATAATCCATAATCATAAAAATGTTTTCTTTGAGGATGTATATACTCATAAACCATTCATAATGGTTTGTAAAGAAAATGAGATTTATCCTAAGCATATCCCCCAGGAGGGTCGTAACCAAGAGTGCAGTAAGGCCTGTTGTCGTGCACCAGTTCCCGTTCGAGTGTAGCTCAAAGCGGTGTTTTCGGGTTTTACCCCTAGGTACATCTGTGCCAGAGCCGCCTCTACCTTCTCATATCTAGACAGGGATGTATTGCTTGTAAAACTCACAAAATCTCTATAATACCAAAATTCTAGGAAGTTCTTCTATACTAATCCTCAAAGTCTATCTTTGGGCTATGTGCTCTAATCAGATTTTATCTAAATCTAGCTTCCAAGGTAAGTGCTAAACTGCCTCTGATACCAACTGTAACGCCCCGACCCTAGCTACCCAAAGTCAATGCATTATTAAGTAACATTGGTATTATCATAAAAGATCAATTCTCGAAAGACCGATTAGTTTAGTAGCCTTGGAAACACTAGATACATTCATAAGTCTTACATTACATTATAAAGTAAAACAAAACTACAACAACATCTTGTCTTCATATCCCCTCATACTATCCCTGCAGGTCATTCATAATATACTTCTTTACATCCTGGAAAAATTAAAACATTGGAATGGGTGAGCTCAGATGCTCAGTAAGGATAACAATATAGCAGAAGCTTTCATAAATAAGCATTAACATTTAAGGCAATGTATAACTAAAACAAAAGCCTTTTAAACTTGAACTTAAGCATAATATGGAAAAAATAAAATGAAATAATGCCATTTACTTATTCACATGGATATTCTACTAGTCGAATAATCACATACAATATCAATAACCACTTTCATAATGATGGAATACATAATGCCAGACTATCATAACCACGTATCCAAGGCCTCATGCCAATACTACAAATATGATTTTTTCAAGGCCTCGTGCCAAGACAATAGTTTGTCTCATGAGACCTACCGATGCATCGAGGAGCTATAGCGGGCTCCACCCGTCACTTATTAAGTCTAATGCATTCTTCATATGAACATGTTTAAACATATCATAAACCATAACATAATCGTATCACATAAAACATGCATAAAGGAAACATAACATTTCCACATTTCAATCACAATATATCAATAAAACACATTGGTATAATAAAAAAAACTTTCAAAACCATTTTCAATTCCAAAATAAAAGAAAGTTAAAACTTTGTATTTATTTTTAATTTAAAAAAGTTATGGCTCGTATAGGAAGACGAAACTCAAATAATGGTCACGGTGGCAGAGAAGTCATCGCCGCATACGTAAGAAAAAACATTACTTTTGTCGTTTAGTAAAAATGCTTCGTATAAAAGGATTCCTTTTGAATAAAATTAAAATTCAAAGGGGTTTATACACCGTATAAAAAAAAGTTGTGTATAAAATAAAATATGCCTCAATGAAAGGAGATTGAGACGAAGTCCCTTACAAAGATCATTTTTTAAATAAAATAGACATATTATGTGTATTCACTATAAGTACACAAAAAGTAAGTAAAAATAAAAGATAGAACATAATAATATCATGACATAATTTAAAAGTAGGAGGTTATCCCAAAGAACAGAAATTAGGTTAAGAAGTTCCCTTACCTCGTGTCTGACTTGACTCGATCGTTCTTTAATCTCCTGAATAATAAACTAGAGTTAATTTCTACTTGCTTAAGAACATTTTTCATGTTCATTATTCCTTTTATATCACTTATTACCATGTCATGAACATTATGTAATTATTTAAGTTAATAATGGTCATTTTGTCGATCTTTGGTACTTGAGTCAAAAATAAACTTCTTATAATTACAATTTGTTCATGTGGTAAAATATCCATTATATCTAGAATTATATTCATGATGTAGATATCATATATATCATATATATATCCCGTATATACATTCAGTCATAATATTACGTAACATTTAGAGGTAAGAAATGAAATGCACCGTTCATGGAGACGGTAAGCCGTACGTACGCATGAACGCTACTTTCATTTATATTTCGTATTTAATGGAATGAAATAATAATTATATAAAGGTGTAATATAATTCCAGTATAATATCAAATATAATATCATTTAATTTATCCTTTATACATCCCACATATGGAATTAACGATTCAAATCACTTTGAGGGGGTGGTAGTCCGCACTTCCTAAAATGAAATTATCGCATTTACCCATAATGGAAATCATAAAGTTATGTCATAAATGAGAAATACAGAAGCATAAGGAAAACATAAACATATTATATATATCATATATGAAAATAGTTTCATCATAATTTCCACCATTAGAGGTGTTAAAAGAATATTGAACAATCATCGTTTCGTGAGGGTGTATTTTTCCACCCACAGAAACAGTATGTTCTTTAACCATTAGACGGAGGTGTGTGTAAGTGTAAATCAAATACTTATCATAAAAAAATCCTAGTATATTTTATATACTTGTTTTTTTACAAAATAAAGTATTAAAAACAGTTTAAGGGGTTGGAGAAGAAAAATAAATCAAAAGAACATAAGAGAAGACATTACCTTAAAATCGGGTAACTCTTTTTGATTTGAGCCAAAGGCTTCCTTGGGAAGAATTATTCCCAAAGTGAGGCTTATAGGAGTAATAGAGGGAAGTTTGGAGAGTTTTTGGGCAGAGTTTGGACGAGAAAAATGTCTTGAAGGTGTGAATAAGGTGGTAGAGGTGGGGGCCTTTTATAAGAGGAGAGGAGGGGCACTCTTGGAAAGTCATGAAATGTTACATTATTATGAAGTGATTTTAGGATTTCAAAGGTCCCACAATTATATATTTAGAGTATAAGGTTATAAGGGTTCTAGATATACTCATCCAATAGGATTTTGACAACTTTAAGTCTTAGATTTTACATTATCTTTTCATTTTATTTAAATTGTTAATTAATGAGGTAATCGCTGCATCATCATGGTGTCATAAATAATTTAATTTATTTAATGTCTAAAAATTATAAAACAATTACCATGATGTAGGAAATCTTTTTAGATTTTTAATGAATATTTATAGTCTAAAATTTAACTTATATAACCCCATGTAATAATTTGTTTAGTAAAACAACACATGTTTGTGACAATTTTATTTGTACTTTAAATAAAAAGTTATTAATGTAATTTTCTTACCCAAGTGGATCAATGGGGTTCCCAAGTTGACCCATGTATTTTCTTGGTCGTCCATGACTCATCCAATAAGGGTAGGACAAGCGTAAAGGTATTTTCATATTTTCATAATATCATATTTACCTTAAATTTCACTAATTAACTTTAATCGCGATTAATTAAACTTAAAAGTTACTATTCACCAAAAAATTATTTTAATCCCATTAAACCACATTTTAATTCCTAATTACAACCATGTATGTAGGATTTTTAAAATTTAATTCATAGAATTGGTAAAGTTTCATTTAAACAAAAAACCAGTTTTTTAACTACCACTTAGTGGTTTCATTATTCATCAAAAATTGAAGTTTTTTAGAACAATGCCAAAACATCACCCTAAGATATAATTGATATTCCGAATTCAAAAATTATGTCTATTTTAAAAAATTCCAAAAATATAAGTTGCATTAATTAATTTTATAATTAATTCCCACTGTCACAACAAATAGCGTTTTTTAAGAAACAATATATATCAAAAGATTGACAATTTTTATGTCCAATTTCAAAGTGAAATTAATTATAATGACCAACATTGGATAAAATGGTAAAAATATATTCTAATTATACTTTAAAACCACTAAATATTATAATTTATCACTACAATTTATTTTGATTAAAAAAGTTGTTTTTAAGTATTTTTCAGTATTCATAAAAAATTGGAAGTTCTCAGAAAATTACAAAAAATTAAACTTATGATAATTTAGATATTCCGAATACAAAAATGAAGTCCATTTTGAAATATAAAATTTCTATAATTTTAAAAAGTGGGTATTAATTTTCATAACTGCTACTTTGATTAGCCGCAGTGTGTTAGAACTCGAAGTTGCGTACAATGCAAGCTATTGTATTATTGAAGGAGAAGCGTACCGTGGATGCTTGGGGTGTTACAGTGTGATTGTTGAAGTATATATGTAATGGAATTCAAGAATTATGTTATGTGAATTATGAAGTATATGGTTTTCATTAATAATTTGTGAAAATATATCAAATGGTGCAAATAAATATGAAAATTTATTTAATGTAAATGTGATATTTTGATTAAGGTAAGTTAAAACATAATGTGTTCCTGATGTTGAGAAAATTGTGTTTATCTTGGATAAAGAGATCATTTATTTGGATAATGTAAATTGAATATTATCGACTACCTCGTAACTAATAAAGTATTTGTTAAAAATGTTTTTTATGCTATAATGTATGGATTTTATAGTATTTATATATTTAGGGAATATATTAAATGATCTATGTTCTATGTAAGTAATTATGAATTATATATGTTTTCAATATGTTTTTTTGTTAATTCAGGTTACTATCATGTTATAGAGAATACAAAAAGAATGTATTCACATATTTGTTATGTGGAAACCAAGAGATATATTTTGATATATGGGGGACCATTTTTAAGGTTATTTTGAGAAATATATTGACCTTATTTATAATTTTTGGGATTTTCATCTTTCAGAAGGGTTGTATGGTTAGGAATTTATTGAAAGGTTTATGTTAAACTTCAAATTGGGTTTCATAGATTAAAATTTTATATGTCCATATAATTATTTCTCCATATAGGATAAACAATGCTAAACATTTCACTGTGACATTTTCTAAAGATAGATGAAATGACCTATAATCCTCTATGGATTGTATGATTATTTATTGCTTCAGGCATAACAGATACACCATGATTACAAGAGTAAGTGATGAAGTATAAAATTGGTCAAGGAACAACCAATGGGTGAGACTATGCATATAAAATCGATTGAAATCAAGTAATTATATATCATTGTGAAAATTATTCAATTTTAGTAAAAGGTTCTTGAAATAAAATATTGTCCTATTATAATAATTTTGGATTTTTTCAATGACCTTTTTCATGCCTCTTTATGATAATTAACCTTATATGGATCACCCACTTCTTCTTATCTATAACAACCCTACACTTTATATCATATTTAATCATGACTTATCACATAAACTTTCACTTAATACAACTTAGTAGATCAAGGGGTCTTGTGTATTTAGGAAATTAGGTACATTACCTAACAACTTAGATCATGAAATAAAACATAATTATTGAAAACATGTTTTAAATGACAAAAACATTACTTCATACTTAACACTGTATGGGATAACCTAAGGACATACATAAGAAAGGGGTGAGTAATAAAGCCAATTATGGGAATAAAAAAGAAATAATATGAGGAAGAGAATACATGTTAGAAAATAGTAATGTTAGTGGATAATAAATTGAACATGATTAATAAGTCTTGATATTTCATGATAACTATTACTTGGGAAATTTGGAAACAACATACAACAAGATATTAGCATGAGTCAAGTCTCTTTGCATATGGTGGAGCATGAGTCAAAGATCAATGAACATAGAGGAGTATGATTCAAGGATCATCTCATATGGAGGATAATGAGTCAAAGATCATTTTACAAGATGTATCATGACCTGAAAAATTTTCCAATTTATTGGATCACTATTATAGAACACCCTTCATAATCATTTCATTCTCATGTTTATCTGAGCCACATAAATCATATAACATGGATTCATTCAACATACTAATTTATTACATGATCTAAGAATTTTTGATACATATATATATATATATAAGTCCCAAATAAGTATGTATATGTGTGTGAAGTTTAATACCTTGATATAGAAATGGGTATGATATTCACTACTCGGTGATTTTGGCATGGAATGTTGTGGAGAAATTTCGGCAGCATAACGACATCATATATAAATTCATAAAATGTGTTTATGAGAGAGAAAGTGTTCTATAATCATTTAGACATTGGATGGTATATAATATGGATATGTTATAAAATATCTCAACATAGTAGAAAGGAATTATGAATACATAACACAAAAGGAATGCTTGATAAAAAAAGGGGGTGGAAGATTTCTTACCTAATTTCTACATGGTAACAGGTGTACATAAATGTTCTTAGGAGGGTTAAATGAGAGTGAAAGTGGATCTAATCATTTAAAAAAAATTAAGTAAGGGGGATAGGAAATAATGTTCCCTAACTTAGGAGAATGGAAATCAAAAGGAAATATCATAAATTAAGTGCTTAAAGAAAAGAGGAGTGAGTGAATCCCAAGATTTCGGCATAGTAATAGCTTGGGTATGAGTCAAAATGAGAGATTATAAGTGGTGTCAAATTAAAATAATTTTAATTGGAATGTAAGATAATCATAATAAATGAATTAAATATAAACAACTAAAATTATAAAAAATAACTTCAATGAAGGTTCTTGAATTGAATGAAAGAGAGGAAAGTGGGGATCTTTTACATGATTGCGTGACTCCAAAGGCTTTAGAGGGGAATATTGAATGCTTGGGGGTACCTTGGGAGGACTCTAGGGATTAGAGGTCATGGATTAGATGAGATTAATGGATTTTGAGTGAAATAAAATGTGAGCTTGAGTGGGTTTATATAATAAAGTATGTGGATTTATTTATTATTTTGGTTTTGGACACTACATAATAAAATATTCAAAACCACAAACAATATCATGGTTTTTAACCATGGTTTCTAAAAAGGGGAGTGTTATAAATAATTTTATAAGTTCAAGGGCCTAATATTATAAAATATAGTTATGGATTATGTGGAGGTGAATCATACTTTCAAAGAAATGATTTTAAAATCATAAAACATAATATAAGTCCAGGATGATTCACTAAGGATTTATATAATAAATAAAATAAACCTAAAATAATATTAAATTAAATTTAAGACATATATTTAGCATAGGATAAATTTTATATTATTTATTATACAATTATTGGGCCATTATGATGTCATTTTATAGTTCATATATTTATACGGTACTTAATTTTTACCCAAAATTTCAACCGTCTCCGAAAATTATGAAAAATGCACCATTGGGTTGTTTTAATGTCCTGATTCCAAAAATAATATTTATTTCTTTCAAAATAATTTTTCAAAAATATTAATTTTCACCTTTAAAATAAAAACCGATATTTTTTGGATATTGATGGTTTTGACAATAATAGTTTTTAAGCCATAATAAAAATTAAATTTAGAATCATAAAAAAAATATGATCATTTATATTTTTAAAAAAAATATCTTCAAAATAATATTTTCTTAAAATATTACTTATTACTGTTGGACTCACCTATTTTTATAATCCCAAATCATGATTCATCTATATGATATTCATGTTTCATTAGTGTTTCTAGTTTTTATCATGTAACAAATATGTATTTTCAATCTCATTGCTTCCTTGATTAAGTTTACAGTGTAAATTTTTTTAAGTAAAAGGTCACCGGTATGAAGGTTACCACTTGAGGTTACCGCTGGAAGGTTACCTCCAGAGGTTACCACTGGAAGGTTACCACTAGTGGTTACCACTAAAGGTTACAACTGGAAGGTTACTACTTGAGGTTACCACAGGAAGGTTACCGCTAGAGGTTACTGCTAGAGGTTACCCTTGAGAAACTGTACCGCTGAGTTATCAATGTGAGTGAGTTCACTGCTACGAGTCTACCTCTCAAAGGCTATTGTTGTAGAGTAACCACTAGAGGTAACTTCTACAAGGTTATAGATGGGAATTATACTAATGAAGCTTACAAATGAAGCTGAATAATTAAGCTTACCGATGAAGCTTACTGATGAAGTCGATCGATAAAGCCAATTGATGAAGCCCACCATTGAGAATGCTACTTGTACTAGTCCACTAATACCTACCCTTCCACTCTATACTTTTTTAATTTTCTTAAGATTATTCTAATGGTCATATTTGTTAAATTTAATTCTTCTAACACTAATTAATGTAGATTGTAGACATATCAAGAGACCGAATCTGGATACTGAACGAGGTACAAAGAAGACCGTACAAGGTTTTTATCATTCATATTGTAGAACCTGAACTATAAAAATAAAATACCGAGCTAGAGATGAGGATGATGAATGAGGAACATTACATGCTATATCTGAATAATTATAAGAAAACACCAGAACATACAATGTGGACCCAAGAACTTCACAAAGATCATTTGGTAGAAAAAATTCAAGACTGCCTTCCGTGCTTCATAAAATATTTCTCAAACCAAGAAGCAGAACACTTCAGTACCAGGAAGCTAGAACCTGGAGTTGCGACACTCTGTTTTGGAGACAACTTCTAGAGAAGGACTTGAACTACAATTTCTTCACTTCAAGGAGTCAAGAGATGAAATGCAAACACATATATCCTTCTAAACTCAATCATTATAACATTATCCTTATTGTGTTCTTTATCTTACATTTCTGAGCTTTGTGTGTTTGTCTGTTACACACACACTATCTCCTATGCTTAAAATGGAGGATACTAAAAATCCTTACACCAAACATTCCTTGTACTTTTGTTTCATTTGTATAACTATGTAAGAGGCTGTTTGTGGCCTGGTTTTTTGTTTTTCCCATGAAGAATATTGGTAGAGGTTTTGATACCTGGACGATTTGTGAAAAATATTATAAAGCCCGATACAGACTATGTATAAAGTTTACAGTTAATATAACCTACTTGGTGGCCGGTGATAAACAAGTGGAGAGGATTAAGTCTCAGCTTGAGACTGAACCTATTGTTTAATTCTGGTCTGTACTATTTTTTTTTAATACATTTTTTTCTATTTTCCATGGCTTATAATTTCAAAAAAAAAATATTTTACATTAACTCTGATATTTATTTTTTGTTAGTGTGTATATGTGTTTAATTCAGTAAACCTATTTAAAAAGTTGGATAAGTGTTTTATACTAATTCAATTGAGGACTAATCAACCTTTGAGAAACTTTTTGACCAATTGAAAATTTATATCTCTACTTCCTTAATTAACTGGGCGGTTTCAAATTGATGGATTTTTATCATAAATTTTTTAATAGAAATTTTAAGTAGGAACTCAATTCACCCCCCTCTTGAGTTTCCACCTTCACCAACATTTGGTATCAAAGGAGTTTTTATTGCTACCATAAGAACTGTATTTCAAGATTTTCAAATTCTTTTCAACTATGATTTTAGTTCTATCTTAAAGATCATATAATTTTTGTCATATCTAAATTTTAAGTTATTTGAATTCCAATAAGTTATGGATAACAGAGTTGAGGTTGCAACTACTAACATGCCACCTTTCTATAATGGTAATAACTATGCTCAGTGGAAATTTGAAATGAAAATGTATCTAGAGAGTACGAGTCCTGAAATATGGGAAAAAATTGAAGAACTACATGTATTACCTGCTTCTGCTAGGGACACATGGTCTCAGTTGACTAAATCTACATATAATAATATCTCTAAAGAAATGAATGTATTTACTATTCTCTAGGTGATGAAGAATTCAATAAAATATCTCCCTGTAAAACTAAATTTGAAATTTCGGATACTTTGGTTGTTTTCCATGAGGGAACAACCAATGTTAAAGAAATGTGATTAAATAATTATACTATTAAATATGATAATTTTAAAATGAAGCCTGATGAACCTATCTCTAAAATGTATCTCAGGTTCAATGAAATAGTAAATACCATGAGTCTTCTTGGTAAACTATTGGAAAATAAGGATCAAATTATGATATTGCTTTGATTCCTACCTGATAGATGGAGAGGAACTCTTATTTATATCTGATAATCCTATGACAGAAGCAAGCATCCAGTGAAGTAACTAATTGGAAGACTTATGATGTACGAAGAAGATATTAAGGTGAATCAAGAAGCATATGAAGGACCAAGAAAAAAATCTATAGCATTCAAGACTGCTACCTCAAAGGGTGATGACAAGGAAAAAGTTCATGTTCCTGTAGGAAGTTCCACAAGTGAAGATTCAGATTCTGACAGTAATGATGAGAAGACTCATCTTGCGAGAAAATTCAAAAAGTTATATTGAAAGAATAAGTTCTTTATAAATTCAAACTATAAAAGAAGTTATGATAGTAAAGAAAAGTGAAAAAAGGACAAAAAATGGAATGACAACACAAATGTGTTAATATACTACGAATTTAAATGAAAAGGTCTTGTGAAGGCTGATTATACCAAGCTGAAATTTAAGAAAACATATAAATACAAGGGAAAGAGATATAAAAAGGATATGAATGATACATGGAGTGCTTTGGAAGACAACTTCATTGAATCTGACACTTCTGATAGTAAAAAGTACAATCATGAAAACCTGTGTTTCATGACAAAAACATTTGAGGTAACACTTAATTCTCCTATATTAAATGCATAATATTCTAGGAATGAAAGTGAATCAAATAATGATTAAAATATGACTAAGGGTGAACTTTTTGAATATTTTGTAATTCTTGAGGATATTCTAATGAGCTCAAGGATAAATATAAATTATTGAAAACAAAACATTCTTTAAATTCCAATTAATATTCTGGTTTGGATATTGAAAAAGAAAACATTTCTCAACTATTAAAAGAAAATACTGAACATAAATTATAAAATGATCAATTAAAAAAGAGATCCTGAGAAGTTTACTTCTGGTAGAGATACCTTGGCTCAGTTTCTGGGGAAAAAAATTGATCCAAAATACACAACTGGTCTAGGATGTCAACTGGGATAGAAAATGATTATTAAAAACAAATTTGTTCCAAAATCTGGATAGTTCACTACTAATTCAAGTTGTGGATCATCTCTTGAAAAAAAAATTCTAAAGAACCTAACAAAGTGTTTATGTCTCAAAACATTCCTATTGATTATATGAAACCTATAAGACAAATATGGGTTCCCAAATCTTAACTTTCTATCCTCTATAGAACCAAGAAAATCCGGGTACCAAAGTTACCCTATGCATAATCTATTTTGCAGGAAAAGTTTCTAAAGAGATCCTAAAAATCCTATGGTACTTGGATAGTGGATTTTCAAGACATATGATAGGATACTATTCATGCTTCAAGAGCCTAATCAATGTTGATGGTGGATATGTTACATTTGGTGATAATGCTAAGGGAAAGATCATCAGATTATGCCAAATTGATAATCCTAATACTATATTAATTTCAAAATTACTTTTTGTTGATGGGTTAAAGTACAATATACCTAGTATATCTCAGTTGTGTGATGACAGTTTTAATTTTATGTTTGAAAATGAATCATGTAATGTTTTTAATTCTAAAAATTATTTAATATTCACTCCTCTTAGAAATAAAAATGTATATGTTGTTGATTTAAATTATTTGTCTAAGAAAAATGCTTCTTGTTTAAATGCTTTTCGTAAGGAATCTTGGTTATAGAACAGAAGATTAATACATTGAAATGTGCACTCACATAGGAAACTAATTAGAAATTTTTATTTAGAGACTTACCTAAATTAAAATTCCCACCTAACAATGTTTGTAATCCTTGTCAAAAGGGAAAACAACACTATGTTTCTTTTAAACCAAATAAAGAAGTTTCAACTTCTCAACAACTTGAGTTGGTTCGTATGGATTTTTTTGGACCATCGAGAGTTTCAAGTTTACATGGGAAGCACTATGTCTATGTTATTGTATATGTTTTTTATAGAAAAAATTGGGTATACTTTCTATCTCAAAAAAGTGAATCATGTTCTTACTTCATTAGATTTTCCAAGTCTGTAGAAAATCTTAGTGGACTTAGAATTAAGACATTGAAAAGTGATCATGGTTGTGATTTTGAAAATTAGGAGTTTGAATATTTTTTCTCCCATAATGTCTATAATCACAATTTATCTGATCCTAGAACACAATAACAAAATGGAGTTGTAGAAAGAAGAAATAAGTCACATAAAGAGATTTCCCAGACTATTCTAAATGAGTATAACCTGCCTATCTATTTTTGGGTTTAAGCTGTTAATACAGCATGTTACATCATCAAAAGAGTTTTAATTAGACCTATTCTTAAGAATACCCCTTACGAGCTATAAAAAATATAAAACCTAAGGTTAATTAATTTAGAGTTTTTGGTTTCAAATTATTTCTCCTTAACATTAGGGATAATCTTGACAAATTTACTTCCAAAAGTGATGAAGGAATTTTCCTAGGTTACTCAATCTCTTGTAAAGCCTATAGAGTATTCCATAAGAGAACAAAATTTGTGGAAGAATTAGTTCATTTAAACTTTTATGATATTGATCCACATAAACCTAAAACCTCTCTTCAATATCTTGAGGAAAATATGTCAATTATGGACCTTAATGATAAAAATAGTGAACCCCCAATGAAAACAACTAGTTCTGTAAATTTTCTAGAATCTGAGCCTATTGAATATGAACCTATAGAAAACCATGATGAGTTTACTCCAACCCACTCTAGAGGTATTGTAACTCTCAAGACTCATTATTTAGATGTTGTAGTAGGTTATCTAAATAAAGGGATGCAAACTACAGCTTCTCTGAGAAACCAAGTTGAACATCAAACTTTTTATTCATATCTTGAACCCAAAAATATTAATGATACTATCAATGATGAATTTTGGGTGATAGTTATGAAATAATAATTAAATCAGTTTTAAGGAAACAAATTTTAGGAATTAGTGGAAAGACCTAAGGACACATTGACCATATGCACTAAATGGGTTTTTAGAAACAAAGTTGATGAGTGTGGAAATATAGTCAGAAACAAGGCTAGATTAGTTGAACAAATATATAGTCAAGAAGAAGGAATAAACTATGATGAAACCATGTCACCTGTAGCTACACTAGAATCTATTAGGATTCTAATTGCTTATGCAGTTCATCTAAATTTCAAACATTATCAAATGGATGTTAAAAGTGCCTTCCTAAATGGGTATATAGTTGAGGATGTGTTTGTTGAACAACCCCCCGGATTTACAAATCCCTATTTTAAAAATCATGTTTTTAAACTTTCTAAAGCTTTATATGGTCTAAAAAAAGCTTCTGGAGTTTGGTATGACAAACTTAGTTCTTTTCTTATTTCAAAATGTTTTACTAAAGGAATAGATGATCTTGCTATTTTTATTAAAAGTATTTCAAAATATGTTTTTATAGTACAAAATTATGTAGATGACATTATTTTTGGATCTTCTAAAAATTCTTTATGCACTGATTTTTCAAATATGATGCAATACGAATTTGAAATGAGTCTAATGGGGGAACTTAAAATTTTCCTTGGATTTCAAATTTTTTAAAATAAAAATGGTATTGTTTTGAATCAAAGTAAATATACTAAGGATCTTTTGAAACGTTTTGTTTTGGATAGTAATAAAGGTTGTGATATAGCTATGATTACCACTTGTATGTTGGATGCTGATGAAAGTGGTAAACCAGTGGATCAATCAAATTATAGAGGTATGATTGAGATTTTTATCTACCTTACTGCTAGCTGACCTAATATTATGTTCAATGTGTATATGTGTGATCATTTTCAAGCCAATACCAAATAATATCATTTAACGAATATTAAAATTATTTTTAAATATCTCAATTATACTACCCACTTAAGACTATTTTATCCAAGAGGGAAATCATTTGATTTTATAAGTTATTCAGATGCTCACTTTTCTATTTCCTAATTAGATAGAAAAATAACCACTGGAACATGTCACATTTTGGGCAAGTCACTACTATCATGGTGTAGTAAGAAACAAAATTATGTTGCATTATCCACTACTGAAGCTAAATATATAGTTGTTGGTAGTTTTTGTGCTCAAATTCTATGGATGAAACACACATTACTAAGCTATGGATATCAATTCAAACATGTATCTATAAATTTTGATAACACAAGTGATATTAAAATCTCTAAAAATACATTATCTCATGCTGGGACCAAGCACATTGATGTGAGAAATCACTTTTTGAGAGATCATTATCAAAGAGGTGATATCAATGTTGAATTCATTAGCACTAAACATCAATTCGATGATATATTCACAAAGCATTTAAATTATTGAGAGGTTAAATTACATCAAACATGAGTTAGGTGTGTTAAATTTTTAGACAACTCACCATTAGGACACCTCACTGTTGAACTTCACCCTTAGGACACCTCACCGTTGAAACTCACCGTTAGGACACCTCACCGTTGAACCTCATCGTTAGGACACCTCACCTTTGAACCTCACCGTTAGGACACCTCACCATTGAAACACAAATTTAGGACACCTCACTGTTGAACCTCACTGTTAGGACACCTCACCATTGAACCTCACCATTAGGACACCTGACCATTGAACCTCACCGTTAGGACACCTCACCATTGAACATCACCATTCGGACACCACACCGTTGGACATCACCATTGGGCCTCACCATTGGACCTCACCGATAGAACTCATTGTTGGAACCTTAACATTAGTCGACCCTACTTATAGGTCCTGGACTTGGTGTTTTTCTACCGGAATCTGAAACGTTTTGATTTTATTTATTTCATTTAATAGATTTTTTCTGATCCCTAAATGATAAAAACAAAGTGCAAGACACATTTCAATCCACTTTAATCCTATACCTAACCTCATGATCCCAAAGCCGTGAACCTAACCTTTTTCTAAAATCCAAAAACTAGATCATATCACAATGGAAATACTGAAGAGATCGATGGTTAGTGATGAAGGAGACACATTGAACCCTAAGAGTCATTGATATGAGTCTAGTGGTGGAAGCAAGGTTGTGGAAAAGTCTATCAATCCTCATTTTTCAAAGAGGGAAATCATGGTCAAAAAGGAATTAAGATTGGAATGGATGATTTCGAGCATGTCTCTAATGATGAAGGAACTCAAAGATTAAGATTGGGTATAATTTTTTTCAAACAAAAATGAACCATATTATCTGAAGCTAGTCAAGGAATTTTATGAGTTTTTAAAGTTTGAAAAATATGGGAATGAGAACCGATTGTCATCAAAGGTAAATGGAGTAAGTCTGAGCTTCTCTTATGTTGAATGGGATGAATTCTTAAGAGTACCACATGTAGGGATTTTTTACTACTACTCTGGAGTGATGCCTCCCACTAGTGAATTTTTCTACTATGAAGAGGCTCCAGCCGAACTGACAGGGAGTGAAATCCCTAGAAAGGTAATCACTGCTGAGATGGATGGGGAAAAGTGATTACTATTTTAATTTTTCTAACATGTATTGAGTCCCAGGAGAGGGGAATTTTCTACTTTGAATTATCAAGATATATTTTTTTGTATCTGTTGAAGCAGGTACAAAGGATAAGTCTTTAGAGGTTGTTGATGAAGTGAAGGAATTACAGAATCAAGTTAGAACCTTAGCAGAATATTTTAAGTCTATGAAACATTTGATTGTGAGTTTAGACTCATATATGGCTTCAATATATCAAGTGTAAAAAGAACTAAAATATTTTATGAGTGTTTTTTAGCAGATGTTCACTTTGTTTTAGGACTTTAAGAAGTCTATAGAGACACATTTGAGTGGTCAGGATGATGATGTAAAGAGGTTGATCAGTGGATAGACCAAGTCTTTTAAGGAGATAGTACCTTTCACCATATCACCTATGTATGCCTCTTCTTCCTCATCACCCTCTCCTCCTGTTGATTTAGAAGCCTTCATATCAGTTATTAGAGAAGAAATAGAGAAACTCTCTGCTAAAAGTACCTCAGACCCTCAGTCTATGAATCAGGTCATTTCCACTACCAGATACATTCATAAGACTATAGGATATTACTTAAGGGAGGCTTACCTAGATCATATGGCCATAAAAGATCAGGTTTACTTCTATTATAAATGTAATTACACTAAGCATCAGTTGGATGGTCACTTCCAACTGCTGTTGGAGAATGTGAGGATCCCACCTATCACTCAGAATTTTAAGGATCATGTTAGTATAATTAGTGATTTGAATCATGCTTAAGAAAAGTTCATGGAGAATAAAGATGATTTAATCTCAGCTATGGAAAGAGGAGGAACCATCAATATGGATTTCAGGAATCTCCTTTTTCAATTTCTCCATGTCGACTGTACTCCCATTATTGTCCCTCCAGCCTTACCTTCTTCCTCAGATGCATCAAGATCAACCATTGTTTCCCATTTCCTGACTTCTACACAGGCCATAAAAAGAATGAATCATATAATTCCTTAGAGATATAATCATTATCAGTTTACTGATTCTTCTGTAGCATCTCATCCTACCTTTCTTACTATTATACCTTACTTTTTTCCTCCATCTTCTGAACCCGCCACCTGAGCTCTCAAAGACAAAGATCACTTGGACATCTATGATGTGGATTTAATGTTGGCTATCTTATTTGATAGGGGTCTTTGTAATATTTTTGTAGACTGTACTCTTGTCTCATTAATACAAATATCTACTTCTGTCTCTTTTTGTCTTATTTTCTTTTTTCTAATCACAAAGGGGGAGAATTTTTAATATTGGAGCCCTTGAATATTTGATATTCCTATAACTGTATATTCTGATACATAATATATGTATATTTACACCAATGAAGATATTAACAAATGTTCTTAACCCTGATTCAATAATACTTAAATCTAAATTTCATTGATATAATATGTGATTATCAATAAGGGGGAGATTGTTGGACTCACATATTTTGATAATCCTATATGATAATCATGTTTCATTAGTGTTAATAGTTTTTATCATATATCAATTATGTATTTTGAATCTCACTACTTTCTTGATTATGTTTACAGTGTAAAATTTTCAAAGTAAAATGTCACCGGTATGAAGGTCTCTCTTAAGAGCCTTATGTTCAGGTCAACACTTAAGGTTACCATTTGAGGTTACCTCTAGAAGTTTACCACTAGAGGTTACTACTATAAGGTTACTGCAAGAGGTTACCGCTAGAGGTTACCGCTGGATGGTTACCACTTGAGGTTACCACTGGAAGGTTACCGCAAAAGGTTATAGCTAGAGGTTACCACTAAGAAACCATACCACTGAGTTATCAATGCTAGTAAGTTCACTGCTGCAAGTCTACCGCTCAAAGGATACCATTGTAAAGTTACCACTAGAGGTAACTACTAAAAGTTTACATATGGTAAGCCTACTGATGAAGCTTATAGATGAAGCCTACTGATGAAGCTTACTAATGAATCTTACTAATGAAACCTACTGATGAAGCCTACCAATGAAGCCTAATGATGAAGCCTACTGTTGAGAAGGCTACCGCTACCAGTCTACCGATACCTACCCTTATACTCTGTACTTTTGTTAATTTTATTAAGATTATTCTAACAGTCATATTTGGTAAATTTAATGCTTCTAACACTAATTAATGTTGATTATAGAAATATCAATAGATTGTATCTGGTTATAGTACGAGGTAAAAGGGGGACCGCGTGAGGTTTTATCATTCCTATTGTCAGACCTTAAATATAAAATAAAAGACTGAGCCCGAGAAGATGATGATGAACGAGTAAAATTACATGCTAGATCTTTTGAACAAGAATAACACACCATCACTTACACTTTGAACCCAAGAGCTTCACAAAGATCATTTGGGAGAAAAAATTAAAGACTTCCTTATGTGCTTCACCAAATCTCTCTCAAACCAAGAAGCAGAACACTTCAGTACCTAGAAGCTAGAACTAGGAGTTGTGACACTCTATTTTGGAGACAACTTCCATAGAAAGACTCAAACTGCCATTTATTCACTCCAAGGAGTCAAGAGATAAACTAAAAACACATAGATCCTTCTAAAATCAGTCTTTATAACATTATATCAATGGTGTTATTTATCTTAAATTTTTTATCAATGTGTGTTTTTCTGTCACACACACACACACACTGTCTCTTATTCTTAAACTGGAGGATACTAAAAATCCTTACACCAAACATTCCTTATACTTTTTTCCCACATAAAACTGTGGAAGAGTCTGTGTGTTGCCTGGTTTTTTTTCACAAAGAACTGTGGTATAGGTTGTGAGACTAGGATGATTTTTAAACTATTGTAAAGCCCGGTACAGGCTGTGTATCTAGTTTATAGTTAAAATAAATTTCTTGGTGTTAGATGATCACCAAGTGGAGAGGATGTAGTCTCAGCTTGATACTGAACCACTTCTCAAATTCTGTTATGTACTATATTCTGTAATACTGTATTTTTCTGTTTTCCTCTATTTATAAATTCAAAAAAAGAAAAATATTTTACATTAACTCTAATATTTAGTTTTGGTTAGTGAGAATATGTGTTTAATTCAATAAAAATATTTCAAAAGTTGGATAATTGTTTTACATTGATTCAACTGAGGACTAATCAACCTTTGAGAAACTTTTTGACCAATTGAACATTTATATATCTAATTCCTTAATTAACTGGATATTTTAATTTGGATTATTTTTATCACAAATGTTTTGACATAAATTTTAAGTAGGAACTAAATTCACCCCCTCTTGAGTTTCCACCTCCACCAACAATTACAAATATCAATTAATTCATAAAAATATATTTCTAAATTGAACATGAATATTAACAAAAATACTATGTTTGCTTCAAAAATCATTTATAGTGTAACAATAGTAGGAAGAAAATATATTCAATATTCTATAAAAAATAATTTACATTCTTCTATTAATAGGGTCTTGATACATATCTTTCTATTACACCGGCATATTCCCTAAGAGTAAGATGCATGATGGTGGTGATTTCATGGGGTTGTTTGGTGAACATGGTTTGGGTCATGATCTCAAGGATTTTGAACTTCTACTATAATGGGGTTTTCTCATCTTTAGGATGTTAAATCTCAGCATGGGATTGGTCTAGGTCAATGCCTAGAAATTATTTCTCCCTTATAATCTCTCATAAATGGGCTTCATAGGGCATAGTCTTATAGGCTGAGTTTATCACTTCCTTTTTCTATTCCAGTAAGGATTTGTTAAAACCCTATATTTTTTCTAGGTGTGTGATCACTTTTCAAAGTCTATATTATAAATGTTAAAGATAATTAATGGTAATTTAAAATTTAATTGGATATAATAAAAGAACTATATATGTTTTCTATATCCTTAAGACATAAGATTATATCAAAAGGTGGAATTTATTCATACATGTTCAGGTCATTATAATATTCCCCCCTAAGAAAATTTTCCATCAATATTTCCTTTTCCCCCACTGAAACAGATGAAGGTAAACCTACTCCATCACCTCCTTTGGTCCTACATTTCTTCTTCAAACTTATGGTTTCACCACAACACTTTTATGTGGGGAATTTCCTTATTTCATAGAACCTTTTCTCTATGATCTAAGATCTTCACTGGTTGAACCTAATAGAAAATCTCATTATACAATGGTACCACATCTAGATTTAGTACATGTGAAGAGTCTGGTATATACTTTCTTATGAGGGATACATGGAATACATCATATAATTAAGACATGTTTGGTGGAGTGCTAGTCGATAGGCTACTACTCCAATGCGATCAATAATCTCAAAATAGTTTATGTTCCTTAGAATAATATTTCATTTATTCATAAATATCATCACTCTCTTCCCTAAATATATGTGTAGTAATACCATGTCTCCAACATCAAACTCTAGTTCATGTCAATGATTGTCAGCATAGCTCTTTTTTCGACTCTAGGTAGCTTTGATGTGTTTCTGGATGGTCTTAACCTTATCTACCACTTCTTCGACAATTTAGAGACCTAGAAGTTTGCATTCCCCAAATTCATCCAAAAATACTGGCGTTTTGTACCTCTTCCTATACATGGCATCATAGAGAGCTATTTGTATGCATGAGTAGACACTATTGTTGTAAGAAAACTCCACCAAAGTAATATGTTTGTCCCATCCACCTTTGAAGTCCATTGAGCAAGCACTTCACATGTCTTCAAGTGATTGGATTGTCTAATCAGATTGGCTATAATTTTGGAGGTGACAAGCCTTAATGAAGTTTAGAACAATTTTTAGAGCATGCTAAGAACGTTTTGAATACATAAAGGTGAATATTAGATCTCGATTGGATACAATCGATAGTGGTACTCCATGTAACCTTACCACTTCTCTAATGTATATCTGTTATAGTTATTCTAGTGATCAATCCTCTCGAATAAAAATGGTGTGTGATGTATTTGTAAGATGATCCATAACAACCTAGATATCATTTTTTCCCTTGGATATATTTATAAGTCTGGTGAAAAATTCAATGTTGATGTTTTTTCATTTCCATGTTGGTATGGGTAATGGTTCAATCATCCCCTTTGACTTTAGTTTTTTACCATTAACATGCTGACATACTCGGAATGTTGATGTATATTCTACCATCTCATTCTTCATTTTTTCAAATAAATAGTGATCTTAGATATCTCAATACATATTTGTGTTTCCAGGGTGAATAGAGAAATTCAAACTATGTGCATCATGTAACAATCTAATGTTTTATCAATAAAATTACCTTCTTATAATCATTAATTAAATTATAATCACATTAGGAAACAAAATTAAATGATACTAAATACTATGTGACCATTAAACATAATTCTTCCACTTTTGTGTTTGGAATTTCAAAAATCAGGCATACACAGTTGGTTTTAGGATAATTTTTGGAGTCTAATAGACCAAACATAATTTTTAGTGAATAGTAACATACCCTTATAAATAGTAATGTTACCCTTATGAATAGATACATACCCTAATTAATAGTAACCTTACCTATGATAGTATATATATAAGATTTTAGTGAAAGAATGATGTACTAATATCTTGGAATAAGAAAATAAATGTTTTAAATTTGTTATTTTTTGAATAAAATATTATTTTATTTAAGAATTAAATTCATCATATTTAGATTTTTTTCAAAAACAAATACCATTTTTGGATTCTAAATTTCTAAAAAAAATTGGGTTAATTTTTTATATTTTTCTGAAATACATGATTTTTGGATGAATAGTGAAATACCATAATTTACAAAATAAGCTAAATACACTAATTCTAGAGTCATGTATGATGTTATATTGATTTAAACCCAATTAGTTCAGATAAATATGATAAAGTTTCTATAATTAGTCATGGAATACTCACTATTACTTTTCTTGCGAAGAAATAATAAATTAATGAATATTTTCTTGAGAAACCCCCTCTCCCCTCCACTATAAATACCACCCTTCACACCCTCATTTCGTCACACCTCTCAAGCTTGAAAAATTTTTTAAAATAAGACAAAAAATATTCCCTATCCCCTACCACACGTCCAAGATCTTATGGTATCATCAAAATACCAAGCCTAAGTTTCTTAAGGAGGATCTCAAGAGGATGATTTAAGATGTAATTCCCCCCTCTCTCTTCCTTTAATTTCTGTTCAATTTCAAGTTATTTTCGTAATATATCCCCACATATCCTCATCTAAATGGTATGTTAACTATATTATCATACATATACTACAATGTTATGATACTAATGAGATAATATATCATCCAACCCCTCTTCTTTTTATTTTATAAAAGAAAACGTTGTTCGTGAGGTGTTAATCAATCCCCTTCTGGAACAAAATCTTTTCTTTTTTCCATTACCGCCTTCAGATTAGGTCATGAAACCATTTTTATGGTTGAACCAAATTATTTTATATTTATTATATACTATTTAATTTTTTAGAACAAAATTATGTACATAATACTGAATGATTAAATAAAACAAGCTCGTTGTGGTTTAAAAACTTCCCAAACTACCCCAAAAGATCATCCTAAAATTTTAACTAATGATTCATCCACATGTTATATAACATTATTCATTATAATATCATTTAAAATCCTATAATATCATTAATAAAATGTAATATTAGTTTTGTGTGTTTATCCATTTTCTACATGAACTTCCATTCATGAATACAAGTGAATCGTTTAAGAAAACTATAAAAACAAACATTCTCGAATAATGGATTTAAACCCTATAAATCATAAAAAGGACCATAAAATAACCTAATAAAAAAATAATGAACCATATTCATGTACCAAAGGTTCTTTATTTGTTAATTAATTAATCTAATGTGGTTATACAAGACTTTAATGTGAAGAAAGTGTTCAGGGTCAAGGTACGGGGAAATTCTCGAACCCAACTTTCTTTCTCTGGGTTCTCCCTCTTTCACTACATTTTTGGTATTTTCACTCATTAAAAATTATTTTTTCAACATTATATTACCTTTTTGGGGATATACATGTTTTCCGATATAGTTTATGTCAAAAAAATGTTTTCCAAAAGAACTCTTCTTTCCAAATCACACATTTTACATCTCACTCAAGGTTGATGGTTCTTGTATCAAGTATATTATTCCCACTTTTTTTTGGGAAACCCAATGTTTATAAATGTTTTCTTATGAGATGAAACCCATTCTATTATATTAGTTATTTATGTTCATTTTTGATATATGTGTCATGTATGATAATGATAATGTTATGATGTGACGGGTGCGCCCGGAATTATATAGCTCAAAATGAATGTTATGATGTGACAGGTGCGCCTGGAATTATACAGCACTCCAATGCATTGGGTAAAGTGATGAATCTCATGAGTTAAAATGAAATGATGTGTGAACAAGATGCTATATTTTTTCACAACTATGTGTGGTAGATTACAACTAAGACATGATGTTTCATTTTTAGGCATTGCCACATTTTATGTCTTTTATTAATGATTCCTCTCATATTCACGATCCTTTTATTATGATTTGATTATTCTCACCCATGGTATTTTTTTCTTATCTATCTTCTTAATGATATTTTAGCTCACCCCTCTTTGATGTATACCCTCGGGTGACTACAAGTACTAAGGAGAGGTCAAGAGCCAATAAAAATCTAGAGAATAAAGAATTAAATAAATGAATATGCTTGATATTGTTAATGTTATGTTTGGTTGTAGTTTTCCCAAGACACTAAAACTTGGGATCCTCATGGTGTAATACTATTATGTTTTTTATCTTTATAACGATGAAATAATAATGTCTGAAATTGAATTGTCTCTATAGTTGGTATCAGAGGAAAGGTTTATTTAATTTGGGAATTAGGATTAATGAACCCTAGAGAAAACCTCTACCATGAGGCTAAGTAAAAATATGCACATAAGAAAAATTACACAGGGATCCTGTAAGCTATGATTTTAGTTTAAATAGTACAAATAAATAAGTTATTCATGAATTTCTGATTTATGCTTTATTCTAACCTTTTCTGTTTTAGAAAATGGTGGGAACCGGGAGAAACTAGGCCAACAACCCATGCGATGGTCAATGTAATAATTGCCCAAACGAAATCCAAAATGCATTGGGGTGGAGTTGAAAACTTCCTAGTGATGCTTACCCAACAATCCCGTGTTATGAAGAATTACCACAATAATGTGGAATGTCCTCCTTCATCAAAGAGGGAGAAACCGGCTATCGACTATTTTTTTCAGCAATGACCACTAATGTTTAGTGGGTATTTCGATCTACTAGTTACATAATAGTGGGTCAACTCCATAGAGAAGATATTTTCTATGATACACTATTCTGAGACAGATAAGTTGAAATTGGTCGTTTATCATCTAGATGGAGAGGTCGATCAATGGTGGGATTTTATTAAGAACAACAAGCCAAGGGAAGAAATTGGAGAGATAGAATGGGAAGACTTTAAGATCATGTTTCATAATAATTATTTCCCATGAAATCTTCGTATGAAGATAGAGAGAGAATTCATAGAGATCAAGAAAAAGGAAAGATAATATTTAATGACCTATGAAGAAAATTTCACAAGGCTTGAAAGGTACACTTTGGGTTTTTTTATCCATAATAATAAAAAAATTGATAGATTGTTTAGGGGATTAAAAACATACCTTATAAAGGATTTGGAAATTAGAGGTTTTGGGAGTTAGCATGAATTTTTTTGATGTGCTCTCAAAGTGAAGATGGAGTTTGGAGAATGGCCCCATGGCTATGGTGATAACAAACGAAATATAGAGCTTCTAACTGGGGGATCTAATGATAAAGGTGGGAAGAAAACTCAATGAACCACATGCCAAAAATATGGGAAGTTGCATCATGGAAACTGCCTCAAAGGGATGAGGAAATGCTTCAAGTGTGAGAAAGAAGGAATCCATGCTTAAGAGTGTTAAAAAGACATGAGAAGTAAAGATAATGTGGTGTAATAAAAGAGAGAACCACCCATGGTTCAATGCTAATACTATAGAGAGCAAGGGCACTATGCAAGCCAGTGCACTAAACCATGAGTTCTTGAAGGTAACCAACATTAGAAACCATCGATGCCAAAGGAAAAAAGGGAAGGCTTATTCCATCACTACTGTAGAAGTGGAGTAGGATAACAAAGTCGTAAAAGGTACACTTCCTATTCACTCAATAATGGAAAAAGTCTTATTTGATTATGGTTCTACACATTCCTTTAAATCTTTAAATTTTTCTAGAACTATAGAATCGAAGCATTGAAACCTTAAAGAAGAGATATCTATAAAAACACCAAGTGGTGCAATAATTTTAACCCAAGTGTTTCACTCTTCTCCTGTTGGACTATGTGGGAAGATTCTTCCAATGAATCTCATAATACTTCCCTTGGTGGAATTCAATGCTATAATGGGAATGGGTTGGTTCTTGTTATATAGAGCACATATCAACTATCGGGAAAAGTAAATATCATTTCATATTCTAGACCATCCTATTCTCCTATACAAATGCATGGAAGATCATGAATATCATTTGAAAAATCCTTCAACGGTGTGGGTGTTGATATCCTAGGAAGAATAATATGTCGCCCAAATGGTTGAGTTGAAGAAAAGTGCCAAACTTTTAGAAATTCCAATCGTGAAGGAATATAGTGACGTATTTCTTAAAGAGTTACTTGAACTTCGCCCATATCATAAGATATAGTTATCAATAGAAATCATACATCATGCTACTCCTATCTCAAAGTGTCCCTATAGGATGACTCCTAACGAACTGGAAGAGTTAAATAATCAGCTGAAAGAGAATTTGGAAAATGGGTTCATATGCCCTAGTGCATCACCTTGGGGTGTGACAGTGCTCTTTTTGAAGAAGAAGGATGGAATAATGCAGTTGTGTATCAATTATCGGGAACACAACAAGATCATCATAAGAACAAGCATCCTCTTACAAGGATTGCTGGCTTGTTCGATCGGTTAAGAGGAGATCAATACTTTTCAAAGGTGGATCTTTGTTCTGGATATCATTAACTTAATGTGAAGAGGGAAGATATTCAAAATACTTCCTTCCATACAAGGTATGGGAACTATGAGTTTCTGATGATGCCCTTTGGACTTACTAATGCCCCTACAATCTTCATGGATTTGATGAATAGAGTATTTAGACATTACATTGACAAATTTGTGGTAGTTTTTATTGATGATATTATTATATACTCCAAGAGCAAGGAGGAACATGAAGAACATCTAAGACTTGTGTTGGTGACATTGATAATGGATAATTTATACACAAAGTTCAGTAAGTGTGACTTTTGGATGAAGCATGTCATGTTCTTGGGACATGTGATCACAAGTGAGGGAATTTATGTGGACACTTAAAAAACAAAGGCGATTGAGGAATGGACGAGACTATTTAGTGTCATAGAAATCTATAGTTTTCTTGGATTAGCTGGGTACTACCGACATTTTGTGGGAAATATCTCATGATTTTCAAGCCCTATAACTATTTTAACAAGGAAAGGGGTAATGTATGTCTAGAAGGAAGAATGAGTGGGAAGCTTCAAGGAGCAAAAGAGAATGTTGATCACTGCACCTGTACTCACATTACTGAAAAGTGGAAAACATTTTGTGATATATAGTGATGCTTCAAAGAATGTCTTGGGTTGTGTACTCATGAAAAATGATAATATGATAGCCTACGCCTCACAGTAGTTGAATATCCATGAGAAGAACTACCTGACGCATGATCTAGATCTGGCAGATGTTATTTTTTCCTTAAAAATTTGATGGCACTGCCTTTATGGTGAGAAGTGTGACATATATACCGACCATAAGAGCATAAATTATATAATCACACAAAAGGATCTCAACATGCATCAAAGGAGATGGTTAGAGCTCATCAAGGACTACAATTTCTCTATTCACTATCATCTTGGAAAGGTGAACAAGGTGGATGATGCTCTAAGTAGAAAATAATCTACCACGCTATCCATGTAAAATATTGAGAAAGAACCTTTCTTTTTGGATATGAAAAATATGGATTTGGAAATCATAAGGAGAGGGTATACATCATACCTTTCCCAAATGATTACGCAACGATCCATCCAAGAGAATACTAAGGAGGATCAAAAGGATGATATAAAGTTACAAAAGAAAGAGAATGTTGTAAAGGAAGAGAAGCTGCATGACTTCCATATCAACAATGATGGTGTGATTTGGTTTTCAATGAAACTTTGTGTTCCTTCATCACCCAAGATAAAGAAAGAGCTATTAGACAATGCAAATAGCACAAGTTTATCTTTCCATCCTGGTAGCACCAAGATGTACCTAGATCATTGAGAACACTTTTGGTGGGATAACATGAAGAAGGAGATTGTAAAATATATATCAAGAAGATTAGTATGTTCGCAAGTTAAAGTATAGCGACAAAAGTCCAAAGGGATGATGCAACCTTTGCCTATACCGATGTGGAATTGGGAGAATGTAACTATGGACCTTGTGATGGGTCTCCCAAAGACATCCAATGGAAATAATGTGATATGGTTTATGGTTAACTGACTCACCAAGACTGCCCATATTATCGCTATTCGGGAAGATATCTCACTTGAACAACTTATAAAGATATATATGAAAGAAGTGGTGATACTGCATGGTGTTCCACTCTTGATTGTCTCTAACCATGATCCAAGGTTCACATATAAATTCTAGAGGAACCTTCAACATGGTTTGAGTATTGAATTAAATTTCAGTATAACCTATCACTCCTATACTGATGGCCAATCTAAAAGGACTATTCAGACACTTGAAGAAATGCTAAGAGCATGCTCTTTAGAATTCAAAGGTGTATGGGATCAACATCTCCCATTGGTTGAGTTCTTATACAATAATAGTTTCCACTTTAGTATTCAAATGACTCCATATAAAGCTCTGTATGGAAAGCGATGTAGAACTCTAACCTGTTGGGATGAAGTTGGAGAAAGAAATCTACATGGACCCAATCATGTGAAAGATATAACAAAGAAGGTTCAAGTCATCTAGAAAAAAATAAAAGCTCTTCAAAGTTGGAAAAAGGGATATGCTGACAACCATTGAAGGGACTTGGATTTTGACATGGAGATAAATTCTTCCTTTGAATATCACCATGGAAGAGAGGCATGTGGTTTGAAAAGAGAGGGAAGATAAACTAAAGGTAAATTGCCCCCTTTGAGATCCTTAACAGTATATGAGTCATGGTCTATCTGCTTTCACTTCCACCAAATATGGCTCAATTTCATGATGTGTTTCATGTATCACTCATGATTAAGTACATACCTGACCCCTCACATGTACTAAACTCAAAGGTGGTACAACTGGAAGATGATCTCTCTTATGAGAAGCACCCAGTGAAGATTCTGGATAAGAGAGATAAGGTCATACGCAACAAGACAACCCATATTGTTAAAGTTGTGTGGAATACATAACTTTGAAGAAGCATCTTGGGAACCAAAGGAGGTGATTAAGGATAAGTAGCCTCACCTATTTGTGTAAAAAAAATTGAGGGCTAAATTTAATAAGGGGGAAGAATGTAATGACCCAATGTTTTAACAATGGAATTACCTTATTATAATAATTCCTCAAAGTATAACCACATTAGTAAACACAATGAAATGATACTAAATACTATGTGACCATTATACATAATTTTTCAACTTCTGTGTTTTGAATTTCAAAAATCTGACATACATGGTTGTGTTCAGGGTGATTTTTGGAGTCTAATAGATCAAAATTAATTTTTGATGAATAGAAACATACCCTTATGAGTAGTAATGTAACCCTTATGAATAGTTACATATTCTACTGAATAGTAACCTTACATATGATAGTATATATATAATAATTTACTGAAAGTATGATGTACCTATATCTTGGATTAAGAAAATAAATGTTTTAAAATTGTTATTTTTCGAACAAAATATTATTGTATTAAAGAATAAAATTAATCATATTTAGAAAATTATTTTTCAAAAATGGACTTCATTTTTGGATCCTACATGTCGAAAAATTGTTTGGTGAATTTTTGAAATTTTTCTAAAATACCTAAATTTTTTATGAATAGTGAAATACCTTAATTTACAAAATAAGCTAAATACACTAATTATAGAGTCATGTATTATGTTCTTCAGATGTAAGCACAATTGGTTCGGATTCACATGATAAAATTACTTTACTTAGTCATGGAAGAATCACTATTACTTTTCTTGTGGAGAAATAATAAATTAATGAATATTATATTGAGCAAACCCCTCTCCACTCCACTATAAATACCACCCTTCACATCCTTATTTCCTAAAACCTCTCAAGCTTGAATCAGTGTCTAAAATCTTACCAAATATCTTCCCTATACCCTCCCCCACCTCTAATAGCTTCTTGTCTCATAAAAATACCAATCCAAGGTTCCTTAAGGAGGATCACAATAGGAGGATTCAAGAGGTAATTCCCCTCTCTCTTTTCCTTAAATTCCCTTTCAATTTCAAGTTCTTTTCTTAATATCTCCCCACCTATCCTCATACACATCATATGGTAACTCCAGTATCATAAATATACTGGAATTTTATGATACTAATGAGATAATATATCATCCACCCCCTATTATTTTTATTTTAGATAAGAAAACGTTGTTCGTGAGGTGTCAATTCATCACCTCTAAGAACGACATGTTTTCTTTTTTTTCTTTACCACCTTCAGATCTGGTCATGAAACCATTTTTATGGTTGAACCATATTATTTTATATATATTATATCATATTTAACTTTCTAGAACTAAATTGTGTACATATTACTAAATTTTTAAACAAAACAAGTTCATTGTGGTCGAAAAACCACCCGAATTAACCCAAACAATCATCCTTAAATTATAACCAATGATTCATCCACATGGTATATAAAATAATTCATTATAAGATCATTTAAACTCCTATAATATCATTAAAAACATGTAATATCTGTTCTTTATGTTTATCCATATTCTATACAAACTTTCATTCATGAATACAAGTGAACCGTTCAAGAAAACCATAAAAACAAACATTCTCAAACAATGGATTTAAACCCTATAAATCATACAAAGGACCATAAAATAACCTTATAAAACCATAATAAACCATATTAATTTAAAAAAAAGTTCTTTATTTTTTAATTAAATAGTACAATGTGGTTATACATGAATTGAATGTGAAGAAACCACTCATATACAAGGTAAGGGGAAATTCTCAAACCCAACTTTCTTTATCTGGGTTCTCCCTATTTCAATCCATTTTTGGTATGGTCATTCCTTAAAAATAATTTTTTAAACATTATATTACCTTTTATAGAATATAAATATTTTCCACTGGAGTTTTTTTCAAACAAATGTTTTCCAAAAGAATAAGGAGCTTATTACACATGATCTGGCGTCGAAATATCAAAGAGCTCCCTATAGATAGTGGAAAACTTTTTCTTTGTTATGCAAGGAATCATAGGTTGTGCAGGTTCATTATTTCTTGTTGTGATTTTGTTTTCGGGTTTCCTTGTCTTTGGGTGGTATTTTTTTATTCTTTTCCCATTTTCTTGATGACTTTATATACACATCCCACTCCCCCACAAAGTGGTTTCGTTTTGTAAATAAAAAAGGAATTTGGAGAAGGTTTATGGTTCTTGTATCATGTATGTTATTACCAATTTATTTTGGGAACCTAATGTTTATGAATGTGTTTTTATTATATGAAACACATTCCATTAAATGGGTTATTTATATTCATTTTTGATATATGTGTCATGTATAATAATGGAAATGTTATAATGTGATGGGTGCGCCAGGAATTATGAATGTGTTTTTATGATATGAAACCCATTCCATTAACTGGGTTATTTATATTCATTTTTGATATATGTGTTATGTATAATAATGGAAATGTTATAATGTGATGGGTGCGCCAGGAATTATATAGCGCAAAATGAATGTTATGATGTGATGGGTGTGCCCAGGATTATACAGTTCTCCCATGCATTGGGTAAAGTGATAAATCTTCTGAGTTAAATTGAAATTATGTGTGAAAAATATTATATCTTTTTTCAAAAATATTTGTGGTAGATTACCACTAAGACATGATGTCTCATTTTTAGGCATTTCCACATTTTAAGTCTTTTATTAATGCTTCCTCTCATGTTTATGACCCTTTACCCATGATATGATTATGATCACCCCATTATATTTTTTTCTTATCTATCCTCTGACTAGGATTTTAGATCACCAATTTCTGATGTATATCCTCGAGTGATTTCATGAACTAAGAAGATCTCAAGAGACAATAAGAATCTAGATAAGAAGAAATTAAATAAATTTTTATGCTTGAGGTTTTAAATGTTATGTTTGGTCTAATTTATCCCAAGAAACTAAACCTGAAGATCCTCATGGTGTAATAATATTATGTTGTTTATATTTATAATGATTTAATAGTAATGTAAGAAAAGGTAGGGTCTCCATACATCGTCCAAATGTTTATTCTTTAACTCATGATTTGATGGACCACAATGTCTTGACCCAAATTTCACAATTCCTTTTCATTGACATTGAACTCTAAGGATTTCCATTTTCTTATAGTTTTTACACTCTTCTAAATTCCCACGTAAACTTTTTCAGAATCCTTTAACCATTACAAAAGAGATGGTTGAGAAATGATTTGTGAAAGGATTGATGATATTCCTTTCTTTATGATTCCTATGCCTATCCTCTTCAAATATAAGAACATCTGATCTTTCTCAATTCTCATTGATGATAGAATTACTATATCATTTATACTTAGAGAATATACCACTTTTTTTGTTTTCCTAGTATGGTTGTGTATTTAGCCGTCATAATCCTTGATGATCTCCAACCATCATCATTGGCACATATTCAACTCTTTTAGTGTGAATATATTTTTATGACTTTTGTCTTCTGTAAATATTTCACATTTCTCCCCAAAGAAGTAATACTTCCAAATTTTCAACACAAATATCATAGATTCCAAATCCATATCAGTCATGGGATAGTTTTTTTCATGAATTTTCAACTGTATTGAGGTGTTGGAAATGGCTTTTTGGTTTTGAAATAACACACATCCAAATACCTTCTTTGAAGAATCATTAAAAATTATGAAAAGAACCCCACTTTTGTGTAGTGTGATCCCAAGGGTAGTGATAAGCCTCATTTTCAACTCCATGAACCTTTCTTCACTTTCATAATTCCAAGAGAACTAGACTAACATTTGAGTTATCTTTGTAATAGGGTTTGAAAATTGTGATAAATTTCTCACAAATCAGTGATAATATACATATAATCCAATTAAACTATGGATATATGTCATGGATGATGGCCTCAAACATTACTCAATTACTTTAGTCTTTTAAGGATCTTTATATACCCCATTTCTTGTGAATATATTCCCCAATAATAAGACATACTTCTACCAGAGCTCACACTTGTTGTACCTTTCATAGAGCTTCTCGTTTAACAATGTATTTAGCATAGTTTTCAGATGTTCTTCATGCTACTCCTTGGTTTTGGAGTATATTAGAATATCTTCTATAATGACCACCACAAATTTTTTGAGTTAATATCTAAAGACTATATTCATCGACTCCATGAATATTTCTAGGGGATTAGTGAGTCTAAATAGAATCATTATGAACACATAATGCCCATTCCTTATACAAAAAAGTTGTCCTGTGGATATCCTCCTTCTTTACCATTAATTGGTAATATCCCAACCATAGATCCACCTTTGAGAAGTATTTTGATCCATGTATCTGATCTAAAAAATCATCAATTCATGGAAAATGGTATTCGTTCTATATCATGATTTTGTTGAGCTCACAATAGTCAATGAAATGGTGAATTAACACATACTTCTTCTTGATGAATAGGACTAGTTCACCTCCAAGTGAATCCCTTTGGCATATAAACCCTTTATCCAGATTCTCCTGTAGTTGGTTCTTCAGTTCCTGAGGTTCCACAACATCTATACTATATAAAGCCTTTAATATTGTCAATTCCCCAGATATAAGATTGATCTAAAATTAAACCTCTCGTCTAGGGGGAAGACTATAAAATTCCTCGGAAAAGACATCAGCATATTCCCTCACAATAGGTGTGCCATTGAAAATGGTTCTTTCCTTAAAATCAATCATTTGAGTTAGATACACTTGTTTATAGAGATATAATATTTATTATTGAGATAATGGTGCTAAAGAAGATTCATCCTCCTCCTTGTAGTTGTATAGAATCAGTGGGTCAATTTTACATTTGGAGAGTGATTTCTCTCTCGTCACAATTTATATTGGATTTATATATGGAAATCCAAACCATGCCTAGAATTCCATGAAATTTCACCAAGGGAAGTATGACATGGTCCAATGGGAAGTTTAATTGACAAATTGTGATAGGGGAGGAGTTATGTACATGGGATAGAATAATTTCTCCATCTAAATTTTTCTCCAACATCTCTAACTCCTTTCTTTTTTGTGGTTTTTGAATAGTTCTACTAAACTTTTGTGATATAAAAGAATATGTAGAACCAAAATGAATGACAATATTACCTATCACCATTTAGTTTTTGGGATTGAATTTAGTGTTAGGGTTGTATAAATCTCTACCTTTATTCCTTGGAGGTCATTGGTTACCTCAAAAAACCCTTGGCTTAAGGAATTGATTCACAACGTCCCTGGTTCTATGTAGTTGTAGAAATGAACAACGTGTTGAGGGTTGATTGGAGTATTCCTTTCCTCTCTGACCACATCGGGCTTCTACTGTCACAAATTTTTATCTAAGTTCCCATCCTTCCTGCAGCTAAAGAATTTCCTTGTTACTTTTAGGAAATTTCTGGGGTTCTTCTTCCCGCACTATTGTCAAGTGTGATGTAGAAATTTCTTTGCACCATTGGATTTATGAATCAGAGTGCCAAAATTAAATTACCATTTCTGCTTCTTCTCCCCATGAAAACTCTAATATTCATATATCTCTATTTTTTCTTTAAGGTAACATTAGACAATTTCCCCATAAATATCAAATTCATAGATTACCAAGGATGTTTATTGACTAGTCATTATCCCACCAATGAAGTGGTGAACCATGAATTCAGGGGTTACAACAAAACTGGAGGCATATCATGAAAGTCTTTTGAATTTTTCCTTTTACTCCCCAACATATTATTTATCATTTTTCTTGAGTGAAATGAAATCTATTTCCATCTTAATATAGAGGTTTCAGGGAAAATATTTATCTGAAAATATTTTCCAAAATTCCTTCCATTCCATTTCATAGATCTCTTCCTCAAGATTCATATTATTGATCAATATCCACCATTGATCCACTTCACCCTTCATATGATAAATAGCTGGAAGAACCTTCTATTGATTGGAACATTGATAGACGGAGAATAGTTTTTCAGTGAAATTGATCCATTACTCCGCGATTAAGTTATTTGATGATCAATTGAAAGTATGAGGCCTTCATCGCATAAATCTCTTGACTACTGGTTTCTTTCTCTTAGGGGGGGGGGGGGTATGTTCTCCTCATTTTATAGGTTTATATTCATAAATTGAGTTTATTTAGAATTTATTATGAGAAAGTTTTCAATTATTTCTCTCATTAGGTTGGGAATCTCATTGGGGAAATCCTAACACTCCCCTTCGCATCGTTTGTTAACACAATTATTTCTATTTCTTAGAATTGGATAAAATAATGGGAAAATTATGGATGTGTATCTTAAGTAGTTAAAAATATAATAGATTATAAAATTACATTAAAGGTATAACATACATTTATCTCCTTAACTTATTAGTTTATAGGCTTCAGTCTATGTTATCTATAATATACTTCCTAATATATAATCTGATGAGAATTTTTTTGTTCCCCTAATAATGGTTTGTAATGATCTTATGAATTCACCAAAGAATATCCATCATGAGTGTCCAACCAAGTTTGCATTAAGGACCGTTGTTGTGTAACACATTACCCCGAGTTAATCTTGGAACACCTTGTTTGAGTTGTTACTCTAAGGTACATATTTTCCAGAACCATGTCCACTTGTAGTATCTAGACAAGGATGTATTTTCTTGATAAACAACTTACTATATACTTAAAAAAATTAGGGATTTTTTATTACACATAGTCATATCCCAATTGGTTTTCACTAGTTTTTTCAAATCCACGTCCCCTAAATAAATAAAACCATAGTCTAATACTAACTATAACAACACTGCAATTTATATCATATTTCAAAATGATTTATTACATAAAATTGAACTTCATACAACACAGAAGATCAAGGGTTCTAGTGTATTTGTGAAATTAGGTCCATTAAATAACAACTTAAAACAGTAAATAAAACATTTTTATTAAATAATGTTTTGACATGACCAAAACATTCCTTTGTACTTAACACTACATAAGATAACTTGAGGACATACATAAGAAAGGGGTGAGATATAAAGTAAAACAAGGGAATAAAGAAGGAATTACATGAGTAATATAATACATGTTATAAAATAGGTATGTAAATGGGTAATAAAAGGAAATTGATTAATAATTCATGATATTTCAAGATAATTATTGCATGGGAAATGTGGTAATTACAAACAACATGATATGAGCATGAGTCCAGGATCATTGCACAAAGAGGGACATGATTCAAAACTCAATTCACATGGAGGAGCATGAGTCAAGGTTAATTACACATAGAGAATCATGATTCAAAGCTAATTTCACTTAATGTATAGTGAAACTAAACAGTACTCAATTCATTGGATTGTAATTAGGGTGCACCCTTCATAATCAATTCATTACCACATTTAAGTGTTCCACATAGATCATATAACATAGTTTCATTCAAAATCAAAATTTATTCCATGATATAAGAATGTGGAATACATACAGGTAAGTTCGAAATCAATAAGTATATGTAAATAAAGGTGAATACCCTTGATAGAGAAAAGGGTATGGTATTCACTAATCAATGATTTTGGTATGGAAAGTTGTGGTGTAATTTCGGCATCATAATGACGTCATATAGGAATTCATAAAACGTTTTGATGAGAGAGAAATAGCTATATAATCATTTATACATGAAATAGGTAGTTATGAGGATATTTAATAACATATAACCACTTATAAAAATGAATTTATAATATATAACACAAAAGTACTGTTTGATAAAAAAGAGGGTTGAGGATTCCTTAAAAAAATTCAGCATGGTAACAGGTGTACAAAAAGGTTCTTAGGAGAGTTAAATGATATTTAAAGGATATATCATCATTTAAAAATCAAATTTAAAGTGAGAGGGATGGTAAATAATGTATCCAAAATTAGGAAAATGGAAATCAAAAGGGCATATCATAAACTAAGTGCTTGATGAAAATTGGAGAGAGAGAATCCCAAAATTTCAGCCTAGTAATGGCTTAAGTATGAGTCAAAATGAGAGATTATAAATGATATCACATAACAATAATATCAATTTCAAAATAATGGAATCATAATTACTGAAATACATAATAATTATTGAAATTATAAAGACTAATTTCAAATAAGGTTCTTGAATTAAAAGAAATAGATGAGGTTGAGGATCTATTACATGACTGTGTGACTCCAAAGGCTATGGAGGGGCTTCTAGAAAGCTTGGAGGAGCCTTATGAGGACTCTAGGGAGTAGAGGGAAGAAGGTGGATGAGATTAAATAAGCTTTAGTGAAGTGAAATGTGAGATTTCATGGTTTTATATAGAAAAGAAGGAGGGTTTATTTTTTATTTTGGTTATGGACATTACATAATAAAATATTCAAAACCACAAACCATACCATGGTCTTTTCCCATGGTTTATTCCAATGGGGATTAGTATACATTATTTTATAAGACCAAGGTCTAAAGGTAATAAAATATTTCCCTCACTTATGTGGATAAGAGTCATACTTTCAAATATTTGATTTAAAATCATAAAATATAATATATTTTTCGGGGATTCACTTAGACTTTATAAACAAAATAAAACAAACCTAAAATCACATTATTTTAAATGAAAAACATATATTTGGCTGACGATTCCTTTTACAGTTTTTATTACATCACTATTGGGGAATTATGATGTCATAAGAGACATCAAATATTTATATGATAACTATTTTTTTCCCAAATAATTCAATTGTCACAAATAATTATGAAAAATGCACTATTGGACAATTTCGACATCTTGATTCCAAAAACAATATTTAATTTTTCGATGTAATCATCTAAATATGTTAATTTTCACCTTTAAAAAAACTGATATTTATTGAAAATTGATGGGTTTTGAAAATAACAGTTTTCAGGCCATAATAAAAATTTGATTTGATTTCATAAAAAATATATGATAATTTATATATTAAAAAATAAATTTAATAATAATATTTTATTAAATTTTTTTTATTTCAAAAATCTTGGAATTCGTCAAAACATATTTATTAGTTGAATTTGAATATTAACCAAAAATACTATTTGTTCTTTAAAAATCATTTACAGTGTAACAATAATTAAAAGAATATATATTGAATATTATATAATAAATATAATTTACATATCCATATTTCATGGGTCTTGATATATATCCCATTATTACATTAGTATATTCCCTAATAGTAAGGTGTGTAGTGGTGGGGCTTTAATGGGGCCATTCAGTGAACATCATTTGGGCCATGATCTCGATGTGCTTGAACTTCTACTAAAATGGTTTCGCTCATGCTTAAGATGCTGGATATCGACTTAGTATTGGTATAGGAAAAATTATAGAAATACTATATCCCTCGGAAGCTCTGATAAATGGGCTTTATAGGGTATGATTCTATGGGTTAAGGCCATCACTTCATTTTTCTATGCAATAATGATGTTTTAAATCCCAATATTTATACTAGTCATGTGATTATTGTTCAATAGATATATTATCAATGGTAAAGAAACTTAACGGTCATGTAAAATCCAATTTGATATAATAAAATAAGTGTATTTGTTTTCTATAACCATAAGAAACTAAATTAAATCAAAAAGCATAATTTTATTCATAAAATTTTGGGTCATTACATTATTGATGTTTTCTGTCACTATCCATTAGTTTTTGGGTGTTATATTTCTATTTTATGTCTATGTTTCCACTTTCCACCTATGTTCACTTATGTGTAAACTTGGTTATGATTTACTTTGGGTAATAATTAAGTTTTCAAATATCCATTTTTAAAATACATTTAAGTATTCATTTTTATGATGTGTGTTTCTATGAAATGAAATTTCAAGGATTAAACTTTTAATGAAATACACACATTTTTAGGGAGAATTTAATTTTATGGGGCTAGAATGTAACACCCTAAGTTATAAAAAATTATTACTTTTTGAATAAATTAAAATTCCATGATGGATTGTGTTGCACAATACAAAAAATTAAAATTTTATTATACAAAACACATATTTATTCTTGTTCTAAACGTAACACATAGATTAGATTTCATCACACACAACTATATATTTGTCTTGTGTTACACACAAGGTTTATTTCCTTCGATATCTTGCATTACATGCAAGATCGAGTTTTACCAAGCTATAATATACTATTAATATTATTATTAGAATATTATTATACTTATAACCTATCCATTGTAATGGAGGGAATGATTATGATTAAATAAAATTTTAAATTATAGTTTAAACATGTCTATATAATATATCCTTTGGTGAAAAATTTGTTTGAAATGAAAATAAAAACCAATTGAATAAAAGGATGTGTTTTTATGAAAAACTACTTATATTCCCAAAAATGATTTTGATAATAATAAATTAAACTAATAACTATTAGTGAATGATATTAATTAAATATATATATTATATATTCAATCAAGTGTTTTTAAATTCATAAAATATGTTTTATTATCATGAAATAAGAACAAATCCGATTTTAATCATAAAAGCTATATTTTTCTAAAAGGTAGTTTTTCTACCTATTAATTGAAGGCTCATTAAAAATAAATTTTGAAACTTTTATAATTTTATTTTATAACATAAACATATTTTAGTAATTTTTAATGTTAATAATATATATAATGATAAATATTTGGTATTTTTCTGAGAAGTTTTATTTTATGATGAATAACAGATAATAAAATATTTTAATTGAAAAATGAGTATTTTATAATTTTTTGTATAGTTAAACTATATTTTTATTTGGTTCTAATGAATATTTAGTTTAATTATATATAAATAAACCCAATTTACATCATTGGAATAAATTTTACATTTATATTTGAGATAAAAATATTTCAAACTTTTGAATATTTTCACTTTAAAACCACGTTGTTTTGTCCTGTCGGTAGGATTAATTTTAAATTAATTTCTTCTAATGATTTGACTGTAATATGAACAAATGGATTCCATAGTTTTAATCATAATTATTTATAATTCATAATAAGTTAACCTTAATTTTCTATGAGTAATTATTGAAATAAATAAAAATTAATTACAGTTATTATGGTAAAATGAAGATTAATTAGTTGTTATTCTTAAAACATAAGGTGTAGAAATGAAACTAAACTTTTCCAAAACCAATTTGATGGATATATTTCTATGATACCCTATATTTTATTCAATATTTACCATTATTGGAGGATCATTTTGTAAGGGGGGCCTCTAAACAGTGTATACCTTTTGTATTTACAAGAATTCCACTCCACCTCAACAATAAAAGGGCACTCACCCCCATCAGTTCTTTACACCTATCAATAAATTTTTATCATACAACCCATTACAAAATAAAATTCACACATACCTCCTATAATCTTATAAGTTTCACTTTGTCTAGGAAAAAAATGATTGAATTCCTTTGGTAAAAACCAAAATGAGTTGCTTGAATAAGCGGTAATGTTCTTCAATGAAAACTTTTCTTTAATTTCATTCTCCATTCCATAACTTATTTTTAGGTAATTTTTACATATAAACCTGAATTTATACAATATAATTAGTTGTTTTTAAGTTAAGGTTACAACCTATAACTTCACACACATTAATCAAATGGGATATATAATTATTTTTCGTATGTAAGGTGGACTATCACCTCTCGAACTGATGACATTTGTTCTTACATTACCACCACTCGAGGTTGGTAATAATGATGAATTGATATTTTTATATGATATATAGGATATTTATAATTTATTCATGATTATGGATTTATTATATAACACATACCTTATTGAATTCCATTTTATGGGAATATGATCACATTAGTTGTGGATGTGAGGACTACCGCCTCCTCAAAGCGATGTGATTTGTTCACACATTACATGGAATATATTAAAGATGGGTTTAAAAAAAATAAGTTATATATATGCACTAATAATTATAATTTAATGATAACATATATATATATATATATCATTTACCTTATTTCATTTAATACAATAAGAAATCAGGAAAAACGTTCATGCGTACGTACGACCTACCATCTCCGGGAATGGTGTATTTCGTTTCCTATCACTAAATTTTTAGGGTTTTTATAAATACATATAAAATGAATATATATTAAATTTTAATCCCAGTTTACATTTTTGGAATGATTAAATCCATATCAAAGAAGATATAATAGAAATAACATGTCAAAACTTATATGAAAAATGAAGAGGTTATTTCCCGAAACGTAACATTAAGATGGAATTATTAATAAAAAATTAATATAAAGTTTTATGAAAATTATATATGTTAGAAAAAATCTGAATATTATTCTGTTAAATATTTATAATAAAATTATAATTATTATATAGGTGTTTTTAAAATGTATGATGGAAGTCAAGAATTTAGGTAAGAGGATTTCTAGTCTCACTTTTATTTTTGCGAGACTAATTCCATATTCACTATTTGTTTCATTTGGGTGGTGTATATACTTCCCTATGAAATTTTATATCATGAACTTCATTTATTTGATTTCATTAAATGTTTAAATTGATTTTATTTATTCATGGGGCTGATGATACAAAATTTATTCAAGTAATAAGGGATTTTCATATCAATTTTCCTTCTTTGAGAAACATGTAATATTATTTAATTATATTATTTATTAGTTGTTCACACTACCTATTTTAAATTTTATATCATTAATATCCTTTATTTAAATTTATTTTATTCTTCATGTAATGTTATTCTATTATGGGTATTTTTTATTCATATCTACCAAAATGGTAAGAGTTTATTAATACAATCTAATCATTTATTAGTTTTATTGATGATTATGCTTGAATTGATGAAATATTATAATACATCTCTCAATAAATCTCATGAATTTTAACCTCCTCTAGTTATTTATGATATTTTCTTGTAATGGTGCCATTTGTTAAATAATTGGTAAATAATACAATTAATTTTTTTTTTAAGAATATACATGTTTATTTATCTTTTCAGTCTAAAATCTGTTTTCTCCCAAAATAATGTTTTAATTTTCATAAAATGGAATTTTAATATAATTTTCTGAGAAAAGGATTTCAACTTCTATAGTTTTTAAAAAAAAATCAAATGGTGTTAAAATCTTCTTTTACAATATTGCAAGTACATTTTCAAAGAAAAATGTTTTCAAAAATGTTTTCAATATTATTTTATATGTTCTTAAAGTTATTTTTAGAGGAAAACGTTTTAAATTTTTTTAATGTTTTAAAATGGGTTTTTCAAATAAAAAATCATAATTTACGGAATATTTTTTTTGATGAATTTTAAATCTTACTTCAAAATTTTTCAAATAGTTTTTCAAAGAATGTGATTTTAAAAATATATATGTCTTAAGAAAATGTTTTTCAACGAAAGGTTATATTACTTAAGAAATTATTTTGGTTATATTTCAAAATCCTTATTCATCTATGATGACATCCTTTGATATTATTTATGATTTACTAGGGATTTTATCCAAGGACACCATTCTTATTCATTATTTTAATGGTTTATGTTTATTATGAAAAGTTGTTTATAGAAGATGTATATCTTACCTAGGTTATACCATGATAAAATGATTATTAAACCCACTCTTTTTCATGGGATATTCTATTATAAAATAATTATGATACCTGTATCTTTTCCACATTCAATGATATGATTAAATTTTTATGATACCCATTTAATTTGATGGGTTATTATATATAGAAATATTTCTTATTCCCATTTCATTCCATTAGTTATGATATGATTAATGTTTATGATTGTGTGGTACACATATGTATGTTTTTATTATGTGAGTAGTGGGACCCATGTCTCCCTCTAATGCATTAGGTCTAGATTTATATCTCTTGAGATAATGATTGGAAGAAAGTAAAAGGGATTGATCAACTATCGAAAGATGGTGTAACCTGATCCACTATAAGGAATGGGTTGCGACTGTGGATGGTGATGTTTCCAACCTATTATGTGTAGCCCCCATGAAGTTCCTAGATAAGTTTTGTTAATGGGCCTTGACATATATGGAAAGATTTCGTATGATTATGTATATAACACACATTCCATGTCTTATTCAACCATAATTATATCATGACTCATGTTCTATGATTTCTTTATGATTCATTTCTTATGAACTACCAATAATTATGTCATGATTCATGTTTATGATATTTGATATGTAGGGGATGGTTTTTAAATTTTATGATCATGTTATTGTACCCTTATACATATGTAATGATTATGTATCTTCCTTGTTTATCTGTACTAAGAATTTGAGCTCACCTATTCTTATGTTTCCATTCCCCAGGTTATGAATAATGGTTTATGTAGGGTTTTCTTGTGAATTCTACTAAAGGTGAAGATATTTATGGGGGATGTTGAAGATCTTTCACCAAGTTAGAATATTGTGTTTCCATTTTTTTCAAAGACATTAAATATTATTATCCTTGGCCATGTACTTTTTTAATGTTAAGCATATTTACCTAAAATGATGTAATATCAATATAACTAAATCCAAGTATGCTATAGAAATCCCATAAAATTTTATAAATTTGGAAAAAAAATTAAAATTATTTTTCATTGGATCTGGGATGTGTTTTTGGTGTGGTAAGTTAAGTCATAGGGATCGTGACTTTAAAGAAAAGAGTCATATCCAACCAAAGAATTAGTTAACTGATAGTCATCCAATGATGAGTTGTTTCAGTTGAAATGAGTTTTTTCATTATGATTACGTGTTTCTGAAGTTTGTTTAACATAATTGAAATCATAATGATAAGAAATATAAAGGTTTGTAAAAGTAATTTTCTACTACTACAATTGGCGTTGGGACATAAAATGAAGTAGTGATAGGTATGTTACATGTGTATTCAAAAAATTCAAATACCTTGTTTGACATTAGATCTTAATATTAATTCCTTTTTAAGAAATTTTAAAGTAAAATGGTATTATCCACAAAAAAATAAGATAGAACTATTTTGGAAAACTGTGGGTGGAAACATTTAAGCATCCATGATTTATAGTAATCTTCATACTATTATCTTTGGGAAGGTATTTCCTATAACTCTTGTTGAACTGGGCATACTAGAGTTTGATATCATTCTTGGTATGGATTATATTTATTTTTATCAAGCTAAGATGTGTTTAAGAGATAATAATGTTGTTTTAAATGATTTTATGCCTTTGATAACATACCAAGAAACTATGAAATTGAAAAAAAAGGTGGTGAATGTCACCTAGATCACAAATTTTTAATAGAATGAAACTATTGAACTAAGTGATGTTCTAGTAGTGAATGAATACATGGATATTTTTATTGATGATTTTCTTCGTTTTATTTCAGATCATGAGGTTTTGTTTACTATAGAATTAGTGCATGATGCTACACCTATTTCTAAACTCCCTTATTGAATGAAAAAAGTGGAAATTTTTGAATTAAAAAGTAAATTGCAAGAATTGTTAGTTAAATGTTTAACTAAACCTGGTACATATCCATAGGGTGATTATTTTTTATTTATTAAAAATACATATAGTTTAATGAGACTTTTCATTGACTATATAACTTTTAATAACATCATCTCTATGTATAAGTTTCTTCTGCCTCATATTAATGATTATTTTATCAGCTCAATAGAGGATAGTATTTTTCAAATGTAATTATCATGTTTGGGTACCATCATATGAATGTGAATAAGGATAACACTATGAATACTTCTTTTTTGACTATATATAAGAACTATTAGTTTATTTTTATTAAATTTGGTTTTTCCAATGAACCTAATGTATATACGGACCTTATGAACAAACCTTCAATAAGTTCTTGGAAAAAAATTTGGTTGTTTTTATCGATGAAATTTAGGATTCATCTAAAAGTAATAAGGATCATGAAATAAAACTAAGTATTTTTTTAACCATAAAAGAACTTAATCAATATGGGAAATTTTTAAAGTGTGATATTTTGTTTAAATTATTTTCTTTCACTAGATATATTGTTTCTAAAGATGGTATAACTATTGACCCTTCTAAAAAAGTTATTTAAAAATAGAAAAGACCAAAAATATCAAATATATTCATAGTTTTCATGGATTAATGGGTTACAAAAAAATATTTTTTGAACAATTTCTCAGTTTTCTATCCCACTAACTATGATAACTAGAAAAAAAGTTAAATTTTTATATATAAAATAATGATATGATTTCCTTCTCAAACTAGAAAATAATATTGGTGAATGATCTAGTTTTTTCACATCTTCTAGAAATTATGTTTTCTTCATATATAACAGTGGATTATTGAATAAAATTTGTTATATCCTAATATAGAATGATTAGACAATTGATTATTCGTTATGTCAGTTGATACCTCATCGGTTAAATTACCCTACACGCAATCGTAAATTAACTACACTGGTTTTTTATTTTAAAACATAGAGGAATATTTTTTGTGGAGTAAAGTGTGCAATATGTATTAATTGAAAAAAAAATTAAGTATATATTCACTCATAAATAGTAGAATAAGAGACATTTAATATAGAAGGAACAGATCGAGGAACATGATTTCATGATTCATTACCATCCAAGAAAAGTAAACAATGTGTCGATTCATTTAGTCAAAAAACAATTCTATATTAACCATGTTAGATTTCGAATGTGACCCTTTAGTTAATGATTTGAAAACTTTTTTTCTAAAAGTTATGGATGAAGGGACATCCACTTTTTTATCCCATGTTTTAGTAAAGTTGAATTTTTTCATAAATAATTAAGAAAGCTTAGAAGGAGGACCAATCCTTCCATAAAATGGTAAAATCTATTAATAATGATATGTTTCTTGATTGTAATATTGATGAAGAAGGTTTTTTATGATTTAGAAAAATATTATAGGTTCCTTATCATTCCCAATTGATGAAAGGGTTTTGATTGATTCTAACAGTTCTATATTTTCCATTAATCAAGGAAGCACTAATATGTATATATACCTTTAGAAGTATTACTGATTATATGGGAGGAAAGGAAATCTGACTAAACTTACCATGAAGTGCTTGAATTATCAACAAGTTAAAGTAGAAAAAAATATTTCCCAAGGGTTTGGTTCAACCTTTTTTAGTGCAACAGTGTAAATAGAAAAATGTGTCAACGGATTTCAAGGTAGCATTTCCAAGTAATTCTCAAGTTAATAATTTAATTTGGGTTATTATAGAATGATTAACTAAATCATCACATTTACTTCCCATTAAATATAAAATTCCTTTATATCATCTTTCTCAACTATATCTAGAAGAGATATTCATGTTACATGGAGTGACACTCTATATTGATTCTGTGCTCAATCCTATGCTAAAATATAATTTTTTGAAGGGTATTTTGAATTCTATGGGTATTGAATTAAATTTTAGTATATATATTCATCCTCAAACTGATGGATAATCTGAGTGGAAATTTATAATATGGATGATATACTTCCTTATTGTTTGATGGATTGCTAGGGAAGTTGTTATCAATATCGTTCTTTGGTTGAGTTTTCTTATAACAACAATTTTCATTCTAGTATACAGAAGGAGAAATTAGAGATACTACATAAAAAAGGATCCAAACACTACTATTTTAGGTTGATGTAGGAGAAAAAAGTTCATGGGACCATAGTTGGTAAAAAAAATGGTAGAGAATTTCACTTGATTCAGAAAAATATGATGATAGTTCAAATCATGTTGGAATGTTGTGTGTAAAACCATAGGACACGTCTTTCTTTTGAGGTATACAATCATATATTTCTCAATGTTTCTATATAGAAAAGTGTTATGAGTTTTTATGTGAAATGGAAACTAAGACAAAGATTCATTATAAATTATAAAATATTAGATTAATTTGTATCAATTTCTTATTGAGTGGAATTACATTAATGTTTTTCCCAAGTATACAAAATTTTTCATGTATTGAGGTTAAGGAAATATGTACCAGATTCATCTCAGGTTTTAAGCCTAGAAGTAGTTATGTTAGGAGATAAGATCTCATATAAGAACAACATATTCATATTCATATATTTAGATAATAAGTGTTTCAGAATAATTTCATTTACCAGGTTTAGGTTTTATGGAAAAACCATATGCTCGAAGAGCCAATATGAGAATCTACAAATGCTATGAGGGAAAGATATCCCAACCTATTTAGTAAATGAAAAAATTGTAAGGATTATATTTCTAAATTTTGAGAAGAATTTACCAACCCATTTAACGAAAGAAAAAATCATTTTTATAAGTATTACGGTGAATTAGAGAGTTTTATTAGTTACACAAATATTAGGTAGTTTTTAAATAAACAAGGAAATAATTTTAACTAAACACTTTTATTATAAGGGTTTATTTAAAATATTAATTTATAAATACTAGAATTTTAATTTTAAACAATTAATATAATTTTTGAAATAAAAATATCAAAATTTACCTAAGGATATAATTTGAGATTCTTTGGAAAATACTAATTTTTTAAAGAATAATGAAATATACTGATTTTTATAAAGAATTATTTTTTTAAAACAATTTATGTATTTAAAAATTACCAATTTATTAAATATTATTTAATGAATAATTATTATTATTTATTAACATTTAATCCAATTAATTACTTTTGAATTAAATTAATTTTTTTATAAGTTTTTTTAGTTTTAAAAACGTATTTTTTTTAAAACTATTTTAAAATGCATAGTTCTTCTACATGTTAACTAATTATGATAATGTCGAATTAGAAATGTTTTGAACTATATTCATATATTATAATGAAGTAAATTTTAATTTATTTTCATATAATGATTATTTTTAGTCATAGAGTTAACTTAAAACTGTCTTTTTCCTCAGAAAGTACTCTACATTAAACCAATATTTTTGCAGCATTTATGAGTTTTATTTTAAAATTATATTTGAATATTATTTGATTTTAAAATGGTAAAATATATTTAATATTTAAAATAAAAATAATATATATTTTATAATCTTTTTAACTTAATTTTTTACCAAAGTGAAAATTTAAAACAGTAAAATTTAATTACAGTAGTGTATGTAAAAATGGATTTACCAAGGGTGTTAAAAAATAGATAAGGATTAAAATGATCAAAAAACTTTTCTAAAATATATTTTATGAAAATATACTAACCTTTTAACTTCCATGATAGGAAATTTTTCATTATTGGATCCCTATGAAATGGAGAAAATGTTGGGGGAATTCATTCTTTTGAAAAATTATAAGTGTTCCACTCACCTCACTTATAAAAGGCCACCGCTATCCTCCTCCCTTCACATCCTAAAAACCCATTGGATCTAGTAATAAATTACCAAATAAATTATCTAATTTCCTACAATAATCCATGAATACTTATTTTGGTCATAAATCTAACCATGAAAGGCCTTTGTTGAAAACAAAAGGAAGTTACCCAAAGAATCGGTAACACTCTTAAACATGTGTTTTTATTTATTTATTCCTACACCACATAAAACTAATATTAGACCATGGTTATATAATACCATAATTAAATTAAATATATTTATATGTTCTTATGTTAATTTAATAACCAAAATCATTCACCTTTTCAAATAAATGGGTTACGAAATCGTCATTCGTGTGTGTGTAGACTACCCCCTCACGAACCGATGTCTTTCATTTTTCCATTTCCACCACTCATGGTTATTTATAATGATATATATAATGTATATATACTATATTTATAACATATATATACCTATTTATTCATTAAATCATATATATATTCTTTACATTTTATTTCGTATGGGATAAGATAACGTCACCCGTGTGTAGGGAAGATTACCACCTCGCCAATCAATGTGATTAATTTTTCAATAACGTGATATATGGAAGGTAATAATGGTAAATATAGTTAATTTTTTATATATAAATGAAATAATTATGATATTAATTACATATTTATAATTCTAAAAATATACTATATCATTTCCCTTCTTACATTTTCACTCACTAAAAATGTGATAACGTCATCTGTGTATGTGTGGACTAACGCCTTTATAAAGGGATATGACTGTTCAATAACACCACAAAGTCTTGATATATATAATTATATTTAAATAAATAATATGTTATATATGATATTATAATCATTTTGAAAAAAAATATATTATTTACCTTCTTTCCATAATGATTGTTGAGAAATGGAAGTGTTACACACAAGTACGCAATGTCTGCTATCTCCATGACTGTAAAATACTTTATTTATCTAAAAATAATTCATATTTGGACATTAATGTATGATTTATTTATAAATATGATTATTATTTCATGATTATTATTCTATATTTGTAAAAATAATGGCTGATTTTACCATAGTAAACCTACCAAAGTCATTTTTCACACATATCCTGAATATGCTCAAAACATCCAATGTAAACTTAATTGATTAATTAATTGTATATAAAATTTTAATAAGATAAATAAATTTTATAAAAACCATAAAAATGTTATAAATAAGGTATATAATTAACATAATCTTGTTATCTAAGAAGATAATTACACGTGTGACAAGTTGGACTCATGTTTTGGGGATTTGTCTCAATTTTCTTTACTTAAAGAATATTTTTATGTTATGAACTTATATTATTTTACAAGGTGTATATATAGACCCCTAGAAATGATATATAATGAATTTATCTATGATCATGGTATTTTTTTTTAATTTTTTTTTTCCATGTCGCTTGTGATCCAAATATTTACATGCTAATAAGGGACTTTTCTTTAAAAATCATAATACCTTAATGTTTCCTTAACATTGTCCATTTTTTAAAGAGGGATTTATAAATGGTTTTATGGTAAAAATATTTTAATGAATTTTATTCTATGTAACTTTTTACATTATTTTTAATGGTTTTCTAATGAAATCAATTCACGTGTTTTATGTAAAAAAAATTGACAAACAAAAAATGGAATGTTCTATTATTAACGTACATGAATACAATGAATTTTACTCCATCATGACCATTATTTGATTTCTAGATTCCTTTTCAAGATTTCATGCTTTTTAAATGAGAATTACTTTTAATTTTTTGGGGTATCTTGATATTGATTTTTTTTTCAAAAGGAAATATTATTTTGTTATTGATAATGAGTTTTTAAAAGAAAATTGTAACTTGATTCCCAAAATTGATTTTATTATGAGTTTAAAATATTTTTTGTTTCAAATTTTTTATGATATAAAAGTGCACACATAAAAATTCTTTATTCATGATATGGAACTTGAGAATAATATGTGAGAAATAGGTGTTCCCTGTGCAATACCCTAGCATTTTCTGAAGATTTCTTGGGCTTGTTTATAGGTACTATTATTCATTGTTTTTAGTAATTTTTTTTGGGTAGTACCTTGGGGAATGTTTGGGTAAAAATTTTGAATTTTGGAAGGAACAGGGAATGTGTACGGTTGATGCACTACTTTCCCAAACCATACACCCTATCCCAACGAACCTTGTGAACCAAAACGGAGGGAATTCACACGGTTGACACAAGGTTTTTAAAATATTGTTCCCTGTTAGGAGAAACCATGAAACCCTATAGAAGAGGTTAATAGTTATGGGGTACAGTTAGTGGAAACGGTGAACCCCTTCCCATCAAACCATGCACATGATTAAAATTAATCTGAAAATTAGATTTAAAAATACTCGAACCACTATATAAAATCCAAATCAACCCTCACTCAACCACTAACATTATTTCATGATTTTAGAGCATATACTATAGATTCAAATCCAATAAAACATTTTTTATTTATGATCTAAATCCTGAAATCAAGATATGTTCCCCACTTGGTAAGATTATATAATCTCATGTGGTTTCTAATCTCTTTCACATTATTCTTCCATCAGTTGAAGGTTTTTTCATCATCATTTTTTGTAGTATCTATATCTAGTAATGTATATATAGATATTTAATTGTGGAAAATTTATTTTTATATCTTGATTTATGGTTTAGTATCTAGATCTCATTCTATTCCATTTTTCTGCTCAAATTAGGGATATATGTTGGTGAGCATTCACATTGTTCTTGAGGTCAATTGAATTTTATTTAAATCACATTTTCATAATTGAAATTATGTATAGGTAATTTTAGAATTTATAGGGTTCATTTAAAAAATTTATTTCCTAATTAAATTAATTTATTTGATAAATTTATTAATTAATGGTTTATGAATCAAGAATAATTAATTATTGAATTAATTATCCAAATATTGAAATTGTGGGTAATTGGGAAATATTTAAGTGTTGAGTTAATTATTGAAGTATAGAATTTTGATTTAGATAATTAATTATTTAAATAATCATGGTACATTGGGAGTGTGAATTGGATAATTAATTATTTAATTAATTATTAGAATTATGATGTTGTGATTAATTAATTAATTGTTGAGTTAATTAATTGAATTGAAATGATTAATTAATTAAGGAGTAAATTAATTGAAATGATGTGATTGATTTATTTTGGAATTAATTAATTGAATGAATATGATTAATTAATTATCATATTGTTAATGAGAGTTATTGTGATGATGGAATTGATTGACATTAGTTAAATTAATTTATGAATAAATTAATGGAAGGCTATGATTCTAAAACTTTATAGGAGGATTATGTTGTCTAATATTTATTTATGTGATATTGTAGAATATGTGATATTGTGATATATGTGATAGATTGATATATGAGTATGGAACACTGATTTTAGATCCATATACCCATGTATGATGGATTTATAAATGGAATTTGGGACACAAACTAACTCTATAAATACCCATGGGATCCTGGAAATGATGTTCTAGGGCCTAATGCATGCATGAAAATTGTATGGGATAGAAATTGATGCTCTAAATACCCATGAAGTGTGAGACAAGGACTAATGCTGTAAATACTCAGAGGGTGATAAACATGATGATATGTACCCAAATTGTAGTAATTGGACAACAGTTCCTATTATCCTTGATAATGAATCGAAAGAAAATGGATAATGAATTACCATGTTTTATCAAGAATTTTTAATTTTTAATTTGACATGGTTTATAATCCAACACATGTCGAAGCAGTTATTGAGATTCGGGTGTCCTGGGGAACTTGGTGGTTTATGTGGTTAAATAAAGAATAGTTGGTAATGTGATAACTATTTAATTAGGCATTTTTTTTATTTCATTATACATATGAAAACACTATTATTGACTAGGTATTGTTTTAGACACTTATGGTGGTGTCCTAATGGTCTTTACTCACACCCTACTTAGGATTCATGATTGGTACCCAAATATATTTCATGGTTGTAGGATAGGAGAAGGGAAAATGCCCTATTTTAGATGTTTAATTTGGTATGGATCATGGTTGAGGGAAGAAGACGTGGTTTGGGACCCATGTCAGAGTTTTTAGGGTATTTACTTTTGGGTTTCCATTTTGACACATGGTACGTATTTTAGCATAGAATATCTACTATTATTTTTGATATTGTATTTCCAGTTTTGGTCATCTTACAATATTGGTATTATCTTGGTTATGGTTATATGTAATTTTGGTTATTTATTCTTTATTTCCAACATGGTATTAGTATTATAAGGATGGTATAGTCTCCCCATGATTGAACTTATACCCTCTCTTCTAGTCGGCAGCCTCTGGTGTATATGGAGGGGCACCTGAGGTCAGTTGGCCCATCATCTTGGGGCACTTGGGTATGGAACATGGTCTGGGTCACCTCAAAGTGGTATCAAAATAGTTTTCTTTTATTTTATTTTTTTTACTATTTGCGAAATGTTGACAGAAGACTAAAAATATTTGGGTCTTGGTTATGAGACCATGCATGGTAGTTTAAAATCCATGTATGAGGGAAAACCCAAGTAATGAGAATGGGATTTCTGTTATTGATGTGTGTTTTTACAACTGGATGTTATTTCAACTTTGGTCATGCACTTGGTGTGTGATGTTATAATTATTTCTGAAATTTCTATGATTTGACACATGGTTCCGAATGGAAGGATTTAGGAGTAAACACCCATCAATCTTGGAGTCAACATTATTTTGTGACATTCATCATTTTAGGCACACATGGCAATGTGGTTTTTGGGTAAGTTTTTAAACCAAAACTATTTCCACTTTCTTCTGAAATTGAATACAAAATTGTGCCTAATATGAATTAGAAAGTGGTAAATAGTGAAAAATGTGAATAAATGGGTGTTTATGTGAGAAACTTGAATAATGAAATTGATTTTACCCTTTCTTAATCATGACCTAGATATAATATGGTTAAAGGTAGTGATAGCGCCATAGTTTTGACCATGTGGTGGGGTTTAGTGAAAATACTTGTTATCAATATCAGGTTTCCCACCTAATTAAACATTATAAAGTGGTATTATGTGTCCTGATATGTATTTTTGGCATTGTAGAGATATGCCTCCATGAAAACACTTTTTTAGAGGATGACATTAGGTTATTCCTAGAGATTCTATACTAGTCGTGGAACCTAAGGAACCAATAGTGCAGGGTGAAGAAGCTGGAGAGCCATTCCATGAGTAACTTTATCAATTAATGCAGTATATGGAAAGATACATGGGGAAAGGTTGTGGAAATCATGTATCAACTTAAATGGTATTTTTATTTAAATCACCTTCTGAATTTCACTGTAGAGGTCGGACCATAGGAAGTAGAGTCCATTATTGAGTCTATAAAGTCTATACATGATCATTTGGATACTCATTATAAGAAGAGAGTCAAGTATCTACTTCCATGTTGTGTAGTCAAGAGAAGCATTGGTTGAACATCCAGACTCGGGATGGGAACCTAGAGAATGAGGAGTAGAAGGAATTTTAATTTATGTTCCATGATCAATTTTATCCTGCGATGCTCAGGTAGGAGAGAGAATTTGAGTTCATGATATTGACTCTGGATAGTATTTTTGTGATAGAATATATTGTAAAATTCATATACTAGTAATGATTTTTTCCATAATTGGAGGGGTATGAGGTTAATATGTCAAACTAGTTTTAGGATAGGCTTAAATGAGAAATTATATCCTTGGTTAATATTTTCAAGCTGAAGAAGTATTCATAAGTGGTGAATTAGGCTATCATATCTGAGGGGAACCTGAATTAGGTTTCCAATAGAGTACATGTGGTTCCCTTAGGAAGACCAAAAAGTAATACTTATGAGAGTAGGAAGCGTCATTAAAAGAATTTCATCCAGAGAAGTGGGTAGAAGGTTAGCCAGATAGAGGGGTCAATTACTTAGGATCTTTCCAGAGTGATTTTCCACTGGTGTGATAGGCTGGACCACTTTTGTATGCATTTTCCCCAACCATTGTAGAGTTTCAAGCCTGCAGAGGGATATGATATCTATAAAGGTTTTGCAATAATGCACAATATATGTGTAGCGATTGAGGATATATACAAAACTAGGGTGCAGAAAGGATATATTTTACACAGTATCTGTATGGGAGTTAGAGTATTACTGGTCCTAGAGGTAAATATAGTGGACATGGTAAATCTAGGAAAGAGATCTCATATCTACAGAGTGGTGTAGCTTAGGGGGGTTATACAGCATCATAGGGAAGAGGGGTATGATAGTATCATGCAATTCATCCCATACTTATAGATATTGAGGTTGGACTATCGATAGTCAGAGGTAATATTTTTGTAGATTTTACATTATCTAGTTTCTTATTAAATACTATTTCTTATCATTAATTTATTTCTTCACAACTTATAAAGTATTTTATCTTGGTGGTGGAGTTTATGAGCAGTGTGATGACAATAGATACAAATTTGGTTGTAATATCTTGAGATATCTGTTTACACAAGGGGTATTCTCTTATTATTAGGGAGTACAGTTTCATATGGAATCTCAAAATTATTGATATTTTAGGCTTTGACCTAATTTTATGTATGGAATGGTTAGTAGTATACTATGACCACATATATTGTTACTATAGGAGAGTGAAATTTACATCTCCCATAGGTAAAAGTTATATCCACCATTGAGAGTGGGATCCCAAGTGGGCCATATAGGGTAGTTCATCAACCATTGGAGGAGATTACCTCATAGTTTTCTATTCTATTTCATCATAATGGGTGTATGAAACATGATGTCTTTACACCCATAGTGGAATAGATTAAATATGTGTTCCAGAAGACTACTCAGGGGTTCCACCTAGAAGAGATGTGGAATTTACTATGGATATCATGGATAGTGTTGAGCTAATTTCTATTCCTCCATATTAAATGAAACTTCCCATGAGACTCAGCCCAGTTGGTGTGGTCTCTCTAAGTGCATCCTTGAGACCCAGGTTCAAAACCAAGCAGAGGCATAATTTTTCGTACTGTAGTAGTATTGTTGTAGTATTGTAGTAGGCACTATAGTATGTATTGTTCGGTACTGTAGCAGCCGGAACTATTCACCTTGGGCCACCAGTTTGGTATTAGATTCCTTAAGGGATTCGGGCCACCTAGGCCTTTGGGTCAGTAAGGCTTTTGGGCCACCTCATGGCCTTCGTGCCTCCTCAAGGACTTCAGGGCCACCTGATTTGCAATTTCACAGACAGATTCTACAAGGAACACTTCAAAGGAAAAAAGAGCAGGGCGCATCTACCAGATCAGGGATAAACAGACTTAGGAATAATAAGAGGGTATGGTATTTGCCATCGGTACCCCACCTGTACACCTCTTCACATAGACATGCTAGTCGAACAGTCATGCAAAGGTGGAGAGCTGATCATGATACAGATGCTGGGGAGGAGATGTTTCAAGTAGTCACAGTCTGTATGATTTCCTTAAGACCTACGAGACATGTAATGTCTCCAAGCCTACAAGAAATGTAATTCCTAAGCCAACGGGCCTTGTAAGGGTTCCCCATCATACCTTGAAAGGGGGGTTATTAGAAAATTAATAAAAAAGAATGCCTTTGGGCCATTCAGTCATATTAAATGGAACCAGTAGAGTTTTTAGAGATCAAGATTCAAATGGAAGAGTTAGATGATAAAATATTTATTCATCTAAGTACATCATCTTCTGGTTCTATAGTCTTGCTTTCTAAGAATGATTATAGAACTATATGCTTATGTGTGGAATAATATATGTAGAACGGGATGAAATTGAAGAATCAGTATCCCCTTCCATGTATCAATGATACTTTTGACCAGTTTAGAGGAGCTTGGGTTTTCTTAAATGTTGACATGAGATCCGAGTACCATCAGTTGAGAGTTCAAATTTCTAATCTATTGAGTACTACTCTAAAAATCAGGTTTAGTCTTTTTAAATTCATCATAATTTCATTTGGGATAACAAACCCACCAGTAACATTTATGGCCTTGATGAACCAATTATTCAATTTTTACATGAATTAGTTTTTGGTAGTGTTTATGGATGATATCTTTGTTTAATATAAGAATCATTATGATCATTCCAATATCTTGAAATCATCATGATTACACAAAGAGCGAATTATATATACACAAAACTATCTAGGTGTTAGTTTTGGATTGATTTGGTACACTTATTGGGTCACATCATCTCAGAGGAAGGTGTGTCTGTGGACCCATATAATATTCATGCGGTTGTTTCTTGGGAGCATCAAAAGATTTTTTTGATATCCAGGGATTTCTATGATTATCCAGATGTTATCATCAATTCATCTTGGATCTTTCCCAATTATTATCACATATTTCAGGAATGGACAAGAAGGGGTTAAAGTTTGAATGGTAAGAAGCATGTGATAATTCCTTATAATACATAATCAGCACTGATCTTGATCATAAATGAGTTAGGTTAAGAGTTTGTAGTGTGTTGTGTTTCTTATAGGATCAAGCATTTCGAAGTGTTGTTGTATGGAGATCGAGTTATGGAGTATGGGTCTTGGTAGTTGATTCCACATAAATGGAACTACCCTATGCACAACCTAGATTTTGTAGTTGTTGTTTATGCTTTGAAGGGAAGGAGACATTACCTATTGGGAGATAAGTTTAATGGGTACACTGATCACAAGATCCAAATCTATATCTTTTCAAAATGATATTTGAATCTCCGATAATGGAGGTGGGTCGAGTATATAAAATCATTGAATTTTGATATAGCTTATATGCCCAAGATGAGAGAAAATGTTGATAATAATTTAAGAAGAAAAAATTAGACATAGGGTGTGCAAGATTCTAGTGTTGAGTGAAAGATGGTGAAACTATTAGCTGAGGTGCATGTTGTGGTTTAGGAGAGTTAGGAGAAGATGAATCTTATATTATTTTTAGTAGAGAATACAATTTTGAAATCTATGATAGATATAAATTATGAGGATAAAAGTGTTTAACCTTTAGAAAATCCTTTAATGTGGTAATTCACATTTCGATTTGACGATTGATGAGTATGAAATTATCTATGTTAGGAATCAGGTAGTTGTGCCTACAAGAATGTGGGAGGATTTGATGCATGGGTTTCATGACTTGAAATGGGAATCACATACAGGGGTGAAAAAAACAATTCATGACTTACATTGAGAGTTGTGTTGACCCGGTATGAAAAATGAGATAGAAATGTTCATGACATGATGCCACACCTTTCAGTAGGTAATAGTTTAGCATCAAAGGCCTATTGGTTAGCTACTACCATTTCCAATTCCAGAATGTAAGTGGGATAATGAGGCCATGGGACTTTTTTTTGTTCTTCTAAGGATGACTCATATGAATGACGATATCTGGGTGATTATAGACCATTTAACCAAGGTATCACATTTCTTACCAATATAGGAGACCTTCTCAGTGGATTAGTTGTGAGAGTTGTATGTTCTAAAGATAGTTCGTTTTCATGAGGTGGAACATACTATAGTTTCAAACTATGACCCATGTTCTACTTCATGCTTCCAAGAGGGATTATAGAAGTATCTTAGTATGTAGGTTTTTTTATGTAAAATAGGCAACCTAAACATAGATGGATAGTCAGAGCATACTATATAGTTGAACAAGGATATGTTACGAGCATGAGTTCTAGACTTTTGTGGGTCATGTGAGAAGAACCAGAATTTAGTGGATTTCTCTTACAACAATAGTTATCAAGAAACTATACAGATTTCACCACATAAAGTTATTTATAGTAGGACTTGTAGATCACCTCTATGTTGTATGGGGGTAGGTGAGTCAGAGTTTTTGGGTCCATATCCTATGTAGGATACATCTGAGTCAGAACAACCAGTTCGATAAAATATGGATATGACTCAAAGTATAATAATTATTATGGTATCATTTTTATTCAAGAAAGGGTACAAGTTAAAGGGCCTATGGGACCAAAGGAGTCCTAAAGTAGTATAGGATGAGGGAATACCCTCTAATCAGATTCACCCACCTCATTTTTAAAGTAAGAGATGTTGTGGAGATAGGTGACCTCAAAAGCTTGACCTACCTGAGAAGCAAGGTGATCTGCTACTTTATTTCACTCTCTCCAGGCATGGGTGACATAAATATTGTTGTTGATGAGAGCCTTAAACATCATGATGATGTATGGTATCAACCAAGGTGTATAAACTCTCCCAAGAATGGTGTCATGTGTGATTATTGAGTCAGTCTCCAGCTGGTAAAGGCTAACCTGCTTTTATATGCAAAGTGTGAGCCCGGTCAGGATCACATTGTCCTATTCTTGTCAAAAGTTTCCACTCTCGTAGTGAGCCATGAAGGCAAGGAAAATACTTCCCCTATAGTCCCTCACTACACCACCTCCTCATATTACACTACAAGAGCAATATTCATCTATATTCTACTTGAAGTCATCCATTGGAGGAATAAACCATACCCAATGGCATCGCGACATGTGATGATTCATTGGCAATGGACTGTGCATAAGATGAAGAATGGGTGAGTCTCTCCTATTACTGATGTGGGTCACCTAGTCAGCCAGTAGGCTCCATGTGCGTTCAATGAGGGATATTCTAGTTTATGTAATCCCCTCATACCTCTCATGGTTCTTAGATTACCATAAACTCTGGAACCCTACATTGAGGATGATGGTTCTCGTTGTTCTTTCTGGTCCCACATTGTCATTCCCCTTGTACCAAGACTCTATAAAGGGAGCATCGTTAAGGTCCTGGTCTTGATATGTAGTAAAAGCACTGAAGAATATCCATAGTTCATGTGCCCATCTTCTATTGAAGAAGAGGTGTTGTATGGTATTCTCATGATTGTTCCTACAACAATGTAATCTTTAGGCCATAATGATGCTCATATTTTTTAGGTTTTCCTCCATAGGGATGGTGTTATTTATGATTCTCCATATTAGGAATCCGTATTTTTTGGGGATTTTGGGTCACCATACAACCACATTCTACCTATAACTTTGGGCCTGGGGGATGACTGTCCATCTGAATTCTTTCATGGTGAATCTCGTCAAAGTTGAAGGGGTGAACGCACACATGTCTGCCTCTGATTTGATGATAATGAGTCCAAATACCTCATGTTTTTTTATCTAGAACTGAGGGCGGAGGCTCACCTCTTTAAATTTTATGTTTGGAGCGGGGAAATCTGGGTATCCAATCACATCACCGGCTCAATTGTCTTTCCAGTACCAGATGTTCCCCTCTCCGAAGACCCACTGCGAGTTCTATAAAAGGCCCGATATGAGGCTCCCGATTGGGGACACGAGGGGGGAGCTATTATAAGGTGGGAGATGTTGTTAGACCCTAACCTTTTCTGAATATGTATCAAGCTCATTTAAAGGTTATATTTTTTAATTTTCTTTCGTAATTTTAGTTAGGGTTGTACCTTGGTGTGCATTTGGTTTTAAATAGAGAATTTTGGAAGGAATGAATCTTGTTCACAGTCGACACAAAATTTTCCCAGACCGTTCACCCAAGCCCAGCAAACCATATGAACCTAAATAGATGGGACTCACATGGTTGGCACATAGTTTTTAAAACCTTTCACTCTATTAGGATAATCCATGAAACCCCATGAATAAGTGTACAATTAAGGCACATGGTTAGGGGAAACCATGCGCCCCTTCCTTGCAAACCATGAGCGTGATTAAAATTGACTTGAAATTTGGTTTTAATAATACATAAACTGCCATATTAAATCCAAATCAACCCCCACTCAGCCCCTAACATTATTTAATAATATTTTACCCTCCCACATAGAATACAATTCCATTATAACATCTTTTAATTACAATGTGAATCCTAGATTGAATATCTACACCCCTCCCTATAAGAGGATCTCATCCGGTGTAGTTTCCTTTATTATTCTCATTCTTCTTCATTCTATTGAAGGATTTTTCACCTCTATTTTTGGTTAGATGTAAATTTCTTATTGTGGATCTATATCTATAATTTTGGTATCTTTATCATTCAATATTGATTTATGATTCAATATCCCGATCTCATTCTATGTCATTTTTTTCGTTCAAATTGGGGATATCTGTTGGCAAGTATCCATATTCATTCTTGAGGTAGGTGTTCTATTATTAAAATCTCATAGTCATGAATTCAATTACATGTTTGTAGTTATATAATTTATAGGGTTTTTTATTAAAAGGATATTCTAATTGAATTAATTAATTTGGTAAATTTATTAATCAAGGGATTGTGAATTGTGAACAATTAATTTTTGAATGAATTAGTGGAATATTGGAAATTTGTAGAATTACAAAATAATTAATTTTTTAGTTAATTATTTATTTATCGAATTTTGATTTAGATAATTAATTTTTGAATTAATTATGGGATATTCAGAGTGTGAATTGGATAATGATTTATTGAATTAATTATTAGAATAATGATATTGTGATGCACCAATTAAGTTTTGAGTTAATTAAAGGAATATTCATGAATAATTAATTACTGAGTAAATAAATTTATTTTATGTGATTAATTGACTTTTAGAATTAATTGATTTAATTAATGTGATTAATTAATTGTCAGATTAATTAATTGAAGTTATTGTGATGATGAAAATGATAGAAATTATATTAATAAATTAATGAATTAATTTATAGAAGATTAAGATAGTGAAATTTTATAAGAGGATTAATTATGATTAATATTGATTGTTATGATATTGTGTAACATGTGATATTTTGATTTATGTGCTGGATTGATATACGAGTGTGGGACTTAGACTGATTCTCCAAATACCCGCCTATGATTGATTGATAAATGAGATGTGGAATATGGAATGATGCTCTAAATAACCACAGGGTCCTAGAAATGACATTTTAGAGCTCGATTCATGCATGCAAATTTTATAGGACAGGGAAAGATGCTCCAAATACCCATGAGGTTCAAGAAAGGGATTGATGCTCTAAATACTCATAAGGTGATAGACATGATGATATATGCCCAAAATGTTGGAATTACACTATGGTTCCAATTATTCATGATAATGAATTGAAATGACACAGATAATGAAATCACATGTGTTATCATGAATTGTGAATGGTAATGTGACCTGGTTCAGCCTCCAACAAGGGTTGAAGTATGTATTGAGGTTGAGGGGTCCTCAAGAACCCAAGGGTTTATGTTGTTTAATAAAGAATAATTGATAATGTGATAACAACTTACTTATTAATTGTGAAAACTTATTTATATAACATTATATATTATTATTGACTGGATATTGTTATAGACATCATTGGTAGGGGCCTACTGAGTTATACTCACACCCTACTCAGGCTTCTAGATCGGTACCTAAATATATTTCATGGTTGAAGGAGAGGATAAAGGAAAAGGAAACATGTTAGATGGCTGAGTTGGGAAGTAGAATGTACGAGGGAACCAGGTGTGGTTAGAGGCCCTCTTTGGAGTTATCAGTTTCATTACTTTTGGGTTTGCATTTGGACAGTAGGCACATATTCATGCATGGAATATCTAATATCAGTGTTGATATTGTATTTACTGCTTTGGCCATCTTGTGATAGTATTATTTTCAAGGTTATTGTTATATGTCATTTTTTTATTATTTCATTATTTCCATACTGCAATTACTTTGATAAAGAGGGTATTATTTGACAATGATCAACATTAGACCCTAATTGCTAGTTAGTAGTCTCCAACATATGGGGAAGCACACCTGTGTTCATGTGGCCCTCCATCTTGGGGCATCGATGTGTGGATCTTGGTCTGGGATGTCACACCCATATATAGTGATGTTGTTATATCTTGTACATTGGGTGCACCCAAATAGATACAGGTGAATCCATTATAGATTATATGATGGGTGAACCACAATTGCATCGGGTGATCATTTTATATCATATTTGATGGGTGCACCAATATAGTGCTCCAATGTTTTGGGTAATGTTCCTTGTATTAACATTAAATTATGATGGATTTACCAAAGGGTTTCTTTATTGGATTTTACTAGGCTCTAGTTTCTTATGACATGGGTTTAAAACTGGCTATAAATTTGTTTCTCTAAGTAACCGAAAAGGGAATTTAATTACTTAATATGGGGTTTTAAGCCTTACTTTGGTAAATAAGTGCATGTTTTTATCATCTATTTTTTTATTTCATACACTCAATGAACATTGAAGATGAAGGTAAAATTTATATGAGTTTTCATGCATTTTTTCACTAGATTAATGGTTTTTTTACTTCTATATCACTTACTATGATTTTTCTTCTCTTACAATTTTTTTTAAAATATTTTTTTCATGGGATTTATGGTTGGGTAGAGGAATGGAAGAGGCCATATTTAAGGTCACGTAGAGTTCTCCTAAAAAGAAATCATTTTTAAAAAATATATATATGATGGGAAAATGTATATTGATCATAATTATCCACCTTTTATTATATGGTTTCATATGTACGAGTTATGGCCAAATTATCTAAAAATATAAACCTAAAATGATCCTATAATGTAAGAGAATGAATTATTGACTTAAAATTCAAGATTTTGTATTGTTTATGGTCGAGACCTTATATAAAAAGACTATGAAAATTTTAGAGTCAATATTGATTTTTCAATGACTATGAATGAGTTAAAACATTCTGATGGAGAAATATGAATTGTAGGATATATGTTTCACATAAGGTAGAAAGTTCACAAGATGAGAAGATGTAATTATTTGAAGAAAAGATATGAAAAAATATTATAGTTTAGGTATACTAATTATTTCATATAAATTTATTATTTAATTGTTTTTGAATTAAATAAAATAATAAATTCAATTATTCATATTCAAATATCAAAACCAAAGATGTTCATAAAATTTTCAATAAGTATGGTCAACATTGTATGTATTTAAGGTATGGTGATGCCTAAGTCATCCAAGAGAAAGAAACAACTTCACAATTTCCATGTAGATTGATTATCAAAAAAAAATCATTTTATATTTAGTGTTACCAAGATATTAATCTTAGTTATAAGTTCTAGATACAATGAGACACTATTTGATATTTAAATGAATATTGTTATGAAATATCATACATAATTAATAGATTAATCATACATGATTCACATATTTAGAATATCAATGAACTGATGATGAATATAAAATATAATACTTATACCCATTTATGGTAAGATACATCTTTTTCAAGTAAAATTAAAAAATAATTCTAAGGATATACAAAAATTGGTTTTTAGACTCTGTATATCTATAATTGTTAAGTATTTTCATGTACTTACTTATCCAATTTTAGAAAAATAAACTTTTAGAGATAATGTTATAGCTAAAAAAGTTGTATAATTAGTTAAAAATATATATTATATCTATAATAATGTGAATATTAATATAAAGTCATTTACATCCGGTGATTCTTATAAGAGAATATAGGAATGAAAAGTGGAAGTAATGATTATACTTGGTAAAATATATAATATCCTATGGGTGTTCTAGTTAGAAAATATATTAACAGATCTTTCATTGATCATTTAAAATATATATTGGAGTTATTAATAAAATCACATTAACTTATACACATAGGGGTGATTATGGTAGTAAAACGAGGATTAATAACGAGTCTTATAAGAATTATAAGTCCTTTATATTGACATCCAAGACATATTTCATGATTATAATAATAAAACCCATCCATTTTCTTTATACAGTTACTAAAAAATATCGAAAAAATTAAAATATGATAAGAAATCCATCATGTCAAAGCTTCATGTGTTTTAATGGGATCAATTTATCAAGGATAATTTTAAAAACATATTTACCTCAGGAAAACACTAAGTATATCTTAGTGAATTATCTAAAAAGATACATATGATATATAAATCCCTATGATAGAAAGGTATTATTTATGTGATTGAATATATTTTGTATGAGGGAAAAATTATCTTTAGAGATAGTTTGAGAAGTATAGAATTCAATTAAGTAAAGGCTTTAGATGCACATGAGTTGGTGTGGGAACATACATTACAAACAATTTAGTGGGGGCGTTGTTTTAGAGACACATACTGTATAGAGAAGATAAAACCAAATAAGTTGTTTGAAATTCACTAATTAATGTCATATATTATTCTATATGAATAATGAATCCTATAAGGATATAGTATAAAAAAAATGAATAAACTTGAAGAGTTTATATGATTTTTTATACCCAAGTCCACTTTCAGATTTGTGTGGTCTGCTAATTGATTTATGTATGTTGGTGTGTATTCAAAAATAAAAACCATAATGATGATAAAATTTATACCTATAAGTAATTATTGGTTATTTAATGTTTATAGTTTTTTCTAGACACGTTTTTGAAGAAACTTATTCTCTAGTCATCATGTTAAAATAAATGATAATATTAATTTTCATTGAAACCTTCTATGATAATGTAATTTGGGAAATTGATTTTAAGGAAAACTTGCATTATTAAAACCTTCAAATATATGTCTATATTATACTACCAAATTTTTTGGTGACTCCATATAATGTTAAGGAAGTATTCATATTGTAGAGATCCATTTATAGATTGATTTAAGTATCCAGATCCTAGAATATTCATTTTGATAAATCTATTAAAGATTTTGGTTTTATAAAGAAGAAAAGAGTTCCATGTTTCAATAATAGTTTAGTGTGGTAAATAATTGTTTCTATATCAATTATGATAATTTGATATAGAGAACATATGTTTAGTCTTATAGTGAATTAATATTAAGAAAACATTTCTACCATAATGAATTAAAATAGAAACCCAAATTCCAGTGCATAATATATAATGAAATAAATATATGGGTTTTCTTAAATTAGATAATAGTATATATTTTTATAATTTATTTAATGATATAATAGGTAATAATTCAAAAGATAATTATTATCTTTTTCACATGGAGTAAAATCTATCCAAGTTTACCTGTCTTGGAAACATATGTGATTCTTATGAGGAATAGAATTTTAAATAATTAAATATTTAAATAAATAATTTATTCCAGGAAATGTTCTGATTTTTTATATTTCCTATACATGAATAATAGTAGGAATATGTCATAAAAATAAGAAAACAATATAGTGGTGGAATAAGAACTATCTAATAATACATGAGAATGAACAGTAGATGAGTACCATGTAATTGGAGAAATGGGAATTATCATTGTTAGGGGAATAAAATACTTGTATTAATTAAGATTAATTTTATCTAGTATCAAAGAAAGGTTAAGTTACCGAGTAAGAGAATAATATTAAATATATTATGATTCATATCTATATAGACTGAGTAAATAGTAATTTCAGATGAAAAATAAGAAGAATATATTCAATTATTTGTTCAAGATATTAGAATTTTACCAACATAGTAAAGTATTATAAATTTTATGAAAAACTTTAAAATATGGTAGTATGCAAGATTACTGGTATATAATAGAGTAAAAATGTTAAATACTCAAAGATATCATCTCTTCATAGATTTTCTTGTACAAGTAATGAATCATCTTTTAGAATAACCAAAATTGAATGTAGAAGGAACAACAATTCTTGACATACCAGAAAAACATTTTTTATTATTTTAGAGATAACAAGATATCAATTATAAGTTGGATCTAGGGAAATTTGGAGTTAGTTGGAGTTAGTTCCCCAAAAAAATTTGCTTTCAATTACTAGAATTTTTTATTACAATAATTCTAATTATATCTTTTTAACATGATGATTATTTTTCAATGTAACATGTATGGGATAATGTACTTATATAATTTATCACATCGATATGTTATAGTAGGTCCTTACTATAATGTGAACCTTGAAATTCCCTGGAAATATTTTAAAACATATCTTTCATGGTCTAGATAACATTTTTCTGAAGGGAGACATATGATGGTTAAATATCAGGTGTTTGAGGCCCATAAGAAATTGGGACTTCATATCACATAGTTTGTACTTGCTAATTTGTAGGAGATAAGGTTATGAAGACTTATCCAACAATATGAATTTCATATGTCTTATGTATCAATGAATATTCATATCTTAGGATGTTTGTATTGTTCTTATCACTTAAAATTATTAACAACGAATATCACGGATCTTGTAAAATGATGTATGTATGATAATTGTGATGACATTTACTCAAAGTGATGTAATATACGTTCATTGATACATACATGATTTAAAATTAATTAAATAATATAAGAAAGTATTTTTCTATTCATTGTTAATGAATAAAGATATATCTATCTCTTTAATTGAGATGTAACTCTTTGATTAATCCCATAGACAAGGTAGTGCATCACTGTTTTCATTTCAAAAAGTGAGTGAAATGTAAATCAAGCATGAAGTTTGATGGAACAAAGTATGAAGCCTTCTTGGAGAGATATTATGAAAAAGGTATTATGTTAAACACTAGAATTTATTGGAAGGTTATTATATTTAAGGAAATAAATTGTATTTATTTGGGTGAATTGATGTAGTTTTAGCCACTGATCCTAGATGTTATGAAATTTCAATTAATACCAGTGAGATCATAGAGGTTCAAACACTATGTTTATTTATATTTCCTTAAACTCAATCTAAATGTAACATCCCTAGATTTTATAAAATATCTTCTTTCAAATTAATTTAAATTATTTAACATATTTCATTACATGAAATAAAGATTTTATCTTTCTTTACACTCAAAACCATATTTATATGGAATTGCAAACAATATTGATATATTTTGATGACTTATTTTATATATAAGTATGAGTCTTACTAGACAACAATATGCTATAAATATTATTATGATAAATATCACCTAGAAATTGGAATGTAAGGAATGAATGAGATTAACTAAATTCTTAATTTATAGTTTACAAATGTTTATAAGATGAATTCATTAGTTACCAATTAATTATAAATGAAAATAAATAAAAATTTAATATAAAGGATGAAATATACCATGTAATGATAGAATGTATTTTACATATTTAATAATATTTATGAATTAGATAATAAATTTTCAATTAAATGGAATGTTGTGTTAAATATCATAAATGACAAAAAACACATGTTTCTTGGAAATATTGAATTTCATGTAAGTCTGAGTTATATCGAACAATAATATAATATTATTATTATTATTTAATATGGTAGTTTTGTCGCCTTTTAAGGGAATGATTTCTATAATGATAAATATTAACACTTTTATAATTTTTATATGAACAATATACTTAATTATTGAAATCTTAATATAAAAATTTACTTTGGGTGAATTTTTGGTATTTTTATGAAAACATTCCTATTTTGATGAATAATGAATAATATATAATTTTAATTTAAAAATGATTTTTCCTCTAAATAATATATTTTGTTAAATTATTTTTTTAACTATTTTAAAGTATAAATATATAAATTTCACATCATTTAATTCAAATTAATTAATTATAATCATTTTAATACTTATTTTAGAAATAAAATCATAGCAATATTTTTATCAATTTCACATTAAAATCCTAATTCATTATCTTGTCAGCGAGATTAATTCTAAATTTATTTATACACTTCCATGGTTTGAATTTGGAAAAAAATTGATTCTATATTTGGAATAAAAAAATTATTATTTGATAATAAGGTCAAATTATTTTTTGACAAAAATATTATTAAATGTAATTAAAATTAATTACATCAATTAAGGAAAAATTATCTTTTTTAGTGGTTAAACTTTAATCTTAAAGGGTAAAATGACATGGACTCATGTAAAAAAACCAATTTGATATACATTATTCAAAAATATACCATTTGTTATAAATTAGGATCATTATTTGAGTAATATTATATAACGTAGACCTCCCAATAGTGTTTATTATTTTATATTTACAAGAATGTAACCCCCCCCCCCAATAAAAAAAGAAAGTCTCCCTACCCACTAATTCACACCTATCAGACCCTTTGGATCATCAAAAACCTACCAAAATAAGCTCCCAATAACCATCATATCATACTATAAGCCTCAAATTTTATATAAATCAAACCAAAGAAACCCTTTGGTGTAAACCAAAAAAATTTACCCAAAGAAGATGTAACATTCCTCAACAAGCACTTTAGTTTTATTTATTTCTACACCACTTAAATTATTATTATTAAAATATTATATAATAAACTAATTATACTCAATATACTTAAGAATTTTTATGTTATGATTTTTTCCTAAACCTACACACACTTCCAAAAAATGGGATACACAATAATCGATCATGTGTCCGGAAGATTGTCACCTCGCGAACCAATGTCGTTCGTTATTCGATTACCACCTAACAAAGTTGGTAATAATGATGGAATTACTGATTCTATATGATATATATAAAATTTATTGTGTCTTAATACTTATATAATTGTTATATAACACATTTAGTAATTATTTCAATTTTTTGGGAATATGATAATATCATTTGTGGATATGTGGACTACCGCATCCTCAAAGCGATGTGATACATTCACACATTGCATAAAATATATTAAAGAATGTTTTAATTAGAAATATGTGACATACATAGAATATATATTATATTCATCACATAATTACATTCTTGAAATATAATATTTCATTTTTTCGTTACCTTTTTACAAACTGAAAATGTGATAGGGTCATTCGTGGACGTGTAGACTACCACCCTCTCAAAGTGATGTGATTCATTTTACATCACAATAATTTTATGTATTAGTATATATGATTAAATATTATGTTATTTATAATATAATTGATAGGTGCTCTTAGGAGATCTGATCTCAGGAGAGCCCTTGGGTTTCTGATGGCTGGTTCCCTGGTGGTGCAAGTTGAAGGGGGTGACATAATCTCTCAGCAGCGAAGGGATTTGGTGGCTATGATGAAAGGTCCAAGGTGGTAATCATGTTTTGGCTTCAGCAGATTCGTTCTTATATAGAGGATTTGGGTTTTTAAATTGTTTTAGGCGTTTCTAGATTTTGGATTTGGTGACATAATTCTTCAGCCATGGATATTGGTTTCAGCTTCAACGACATGCATTTACGGGTTTCAGATTTGAAAACTTTGGTGGTTCAGGTACAAATCTTGGATCAGCTTCGGCTTTCAGTGATGGTGAGGGTACTTGAATCAGAGGTTCTAGAAATCCGTTCAAGCAATGTTCTTCGGTGTGGTATGTGACTAAATTGGTCAACCCCGACTTCAATTTCAGTGGTGGCTCTTTCAGTTTCTATGTTCAGGTATTCAAGGCATTTTATGACCTTCATATCTTGATCTAGGTTTTGGTTTATGGTTTCTGATAGATTATGGAGGCATGTTAATGTTTTATCTACCTAGTGGTTCCAATCTCTTATCTCTACACTAGCCACTCATTTCTACAGTGGCTCTCTTAGTCCGATCTGCTACTTTGGTTTCATTGAGGTTTTGGGATGTGTAGACAGGAGACAGTTGGTGTCCTGGAATGACCAGCATTGGATAACTCAGGTTTGATGGTTTTCCATATTTTCTCTCCATTTAAACCATGTTGGTTGATTTTTTCTATGAAGTTTGAGTAGTCTAATGTTGGTTGGATGTGATATGGCTAGTTTGGTTTGATTTGGTGGTGGTCGTCGGCATTGGGGGTCGTTGAGTAAAGATCTGTCAAGGGTACTGGCTTCTTATTTCTCTTCTCTTGCTCCAAAACTCATCCACTCTCTCTACAGTGGATCCTAGTGGTGGTTTCCTGGTGCTTTGGGATGTGAGGGTGAGTGATCACTGGACCTTTTGGTGGTTTCTCGTTCATGGGTTCCCAAAGGTAGATGTGGTCATGAAGGTTATTCCATGGCTTGATTGATTCTAATGTTTGAATGTATTTTTAATGGCTTAGCATCTGCATGTTGGTTTTTTGTATTGTTTCTAGTATGTAAAGGCTTCTATATACTCTACAAGGAAAATATCCATATAAGGATTCAGAGAAAGAAGTTTTCCACCAACACTAGGTCATCTGGATTTGTAAGATCAAGGGGGTATATCTTTTTTATATTGGTACTAGGCCTATGCAATCCGGTATGGGACAACTAGCCAAGTGGTCTTGTGAAGGTATAGACTTGACATAACATTGTAGCCGCTGGAGAGGGGTAGTTCGTGTAGCTTCTTGGGATGACTTTCCTTTTATGGTTTTTAGTGGTTAAAGATGTTTTTTGTTCACACTTACACTTTAAAAGAGTCATTTTGAAATAAAAAAAAATGGATTCTAGTGTGTGTATGTGTGTGTAATATAATTATGATTATGGGAAGATATATTTTACATACCTTCATTCTATAATAATCATTGAAAAAAAGTCACTCATGCATACATACGACCTACCATCTCCATGATTGTAACATTGGTTCTTTTTTCATAACCATATTTTATGATTGGTTTTAATAGTATTATTTAAGTATAAATGTGATAAATATATTACAATTACTTTTTTGGAGATTTTTTAAAAATGAATCCTTAGACCATAATCCACTAGCCTTAGTCATTTTGACACATAATACGAATATGGTCAAAACATATGATGTAAACTTAATAAATTAATTATATAAATCATTATAATAAGTGAAATAAAATTAATGATATACTTAAACTGGTTTTTAATAAAGTAAATAGTTAACATAAGTTTGTTATTCAGGAATAAAAATAAACATGTGACAAGTCAGACTCAAGGTAAGGTACTTTGTCTCAATATCCTTTCACTGAGGAATATCTTGATGTTTTACACCTTTATTCTTCTATAAGGTGTATATATTTCCCCATTTAAATGTTATATCATTAATTTTTTCTATTCTCATAAAATTTATCAATTTTTAATGTTATCATTTAATGATTTTTATGATTCAAATATTTTAAAGTAGCATGGGATACATTGTTTTATAAATATATATTTAAATGTTTTTAGATTTAATTTCAAAATATTTTCCTCCATGTTTATATTATTGATATTATTTTATATGTTTATTTATGTAAGAGGATTATAAAGGAAATTGTATGTATTTTTTAAATTTAATTCAATAGTTTTTAGAAATGAATCTTTTTATATGTTTTGTATGGAATGTTTTGACAATCAAAAAAAGGAATATTATATTCATAATGTACACAGTGATAATGATGTTTCCTCTATCATGGACATTATTTTATTTTTGCCTTTATTTTCAAGATTTAATGTTTCATTAAATCAAAAAACCCACTTTTTTATTTTTGTATTGAAAATGGGTTTCCAAATAAAAATGGAATTTTGTTTTGAAAATGGTTTTTTAAAAGAAAATATGCTATTTTATCCAAATTTTTATTCATATGATTTTAAAATATATTTTGAAAGGGTTTTATGAGGAAAGTGATTTTTTCAAAAAGTAGTACTTTATAATTACATGATGGGTGGACCAGAAAGTACATGTAATGACCATTATAGCATAACATTGGGTGGATGATATAGCAATGGTAAATCTTATAACAACGTAACATGGGGTGGGTCGGATAGTATCAGGATATCCCATTAAATCATAACATGGGGTGGACCATATAGCTCTAGGAATGACCATTACATATTAACATGGTGTGGCCTAGATAGTTCCAGGTGATTCTATTATATCTCTCCAATTCATTGGGTAATGATAATATTGTAATTTGGAAATATGGTTATTCCAATTAAAAGGGTTTTGAAAGGGTTTATTAACATGATTCTCTATATCACCTAAACAAATTTTAATTTCCTATTATGGGTTTTCATGATTTTATTTGAGAAAAATTTACATTTTTTATTCATGTAAAATTGATTTATATCATGTTCTCAAATAAATTTAAAGGCATATGTAAATGTTATATGATCTTTTATCTTTTTACCGAACTAACGAGTTCCTTTCATTTAATTCCCCTTCCTAAGATTTTTTTCTCATCCCATGTTTTTTAAATTTTTTCACTAGGTTTAAGATGCGTAAGGGAAAGGAAGAAGTCACATTGGAAGTCCTGGAGGTTTTACATTAAAATAATTCATGAATTATTTAAGAAGGTATTGTATTATCGAGAAAATTGATAATAATTAGAAGTTTACACTTTTTATTTTATAGTTTTGTTATGTATGAGTTATGGAATAACTATCTAAAAAATATATTTCTAAAAAGATCCTCAATTTAAAAGAATATAAATTCTTGACCAAAACACAAGATAATGTAATGTTTAATTCCATGTAATTATATAAACTTATAATTATGAATAAATATTATTCTAATATTGTGGAACAATAATTATTCAACTAAAATTGATCAATTAAATTTAATCACAAGATAATTGAGTTTATAATAAATTATTTTAATAAAAAAATATTTGTTTTCAAGTTTAGTGAATATAGTATTTATCTAATATATTATTTTTTGTTCACAAGGTAATAAATAAATTAATATTCTTTCAGTTCTTGCATGAATAAATTAATGTAAATTTTCATTAAGTTATATGAATGTTAAAATAATATTTTTTCACTTGTTTTGTCAATATAATATTTATTTATTTATTTATTTAATAATATTTTTTATTTAAGTATTTGAAATTCAAGAGTCAATGAATACTGATATGGATTGATACACAAATTTTAAAGGTCTAATGAAAATAATATATTTTATTGAATATCATTTACATTTACATTTATTTATTTATTTATAAAATGATATTTAAATATTTGCATGTCATGTGATATGATATTACTTTTATTTTTATCATTATTAGAAATGGGGAATTTATTATAGTAAAATAATTTTAAACAGACCTAGTGAAATTATCAAATGTTTATCCCTAACTATATATTCTAACTTGTTTCATTTTTATAGAATTGGGTTTGTTTTGAAAAATGTCATGACTCTAGAATTTACTCAAGTACTATAGAGAAATCTTCCCCCCTCCCTCTTAAGAATAATTATGGAAAAAAGTAAAATTCCTTATTGTGATCAATGATGATTGACACAAAACACTCAGTACTATTTTGTTAGTATCCTATATACCAAGGGAATTATTTGGAGATTCATGGAGAATGTGTGGACAAAACTATAGAAATATGAGCATCGATTATCTACCACAATAATGAAAACCCAAGATAAATAAACAAACTAATCAACAACAACAAAATCAACTCATTGATGGTATATCTTATTTTATAAATTAATTATAAACCAAATATGAATGATACCCTAGAGAAGATTCCAGGGTTTCTTCTTCATGTTATACATATTTTTCTAATGAAACAAAAAAACCAATGTCATGCATTAGTCCAATGATTTTATTGCACCATTGAACCTTCAGTTAAAAAAATATGTTTTCTACATAGAAATATTTCAATGTTAATTATTATTATTATTCTCAAAAACTTTTCCATCATACATTTTCATCAAAATATTTTATTGAATAATTAAATTAAAAATTTACCAATACATATCCTTAACCCTTATAGATATTAATTGAAATTAAACAAATATATTGAATGTTATAATTAATTATTAGTTATATTTGAACATATCTAAGTCAAAACATGCTACCAATAGCCTCCTAGATAAATGTTATATCATCTTCTCTATTTAAAAACATGTTATTTAATTCCTTGAATCATCAAACATTTGTAACATCTTTAAAATGGCCTATAAGATCATAAAGAATTCACTAAGTGGGGGGATTAGTGAATAAACTATCTTATTAGGTTTCTTTAGAATAAACCATTTTATCCTATTAAATTAAATGACTAGATCATTTATAAACACACTAAATCATAAACACAACATAAAATATTTTTACAATGTTCACCACTCAAAATAATAATCTAGTCATTAGCATGGTCCAAAATCACCCAAGACCATAAATTCTAATAGAATTTTCTTGTTGGATAAAATAAGCATGGTTTATCCTTGAAATACTGATACTAAAAAATAATATATTAATAGGTGTAAAGTGATCCCATATAATCAAAGATATAGAATCTGTTTTTTAAGAACAGGAGATCCTTTAACTAAGTTAGACATCAAAAAAGTTTCTATAGTGCTTATTATTCTTATACGTAATATTATTTTGTTCTATGATCACTTTTTTACACACTCTTCATCATTATATAATATTCCACCACCCTATATCTCTCTTATATCCATCTATAACTCCCCTAAATCATATTTTAAAGACTATTATTTTCATAAACTAGGTTGGATACCCTAGCAAATTGATACCCAAACTGACCCTAACATAACTCGAAGGGAATTATAGTTTCCCATAGGTTGGATACTCATAAATAAGAAAAATAAAAAGTTTATAAGGAATTATTTCACCCCAAGAACAAAGAAATAACACATATAATATTGGAAGAAATAATAATGAATAATTGATACACCAAAATCCTCAAGGAGAAATATACCCTCGGTAGATACATAAATAACCCAAACTAAATCATTATCCCAAATAAAACATGGAATAAATAAAGAGTAAACTCTAATCCCTTCATGAAATAAGTGTATCATAGGACCACTTGTCACTATTATCACATAAGGTCTCATTAAGAACATCATCCACCTCCAAGTGGGGAATTCCCTTTTCATAGACCTTTAATAACCTAATCTACAAATAACTGAATGAAAAGTATGGTGTGAGCTCCAAAATCTAATATTATTCCCCAAATGTTACAAAATAATTCTAATAAAAATAAAACATTTATTCCTTAATTTTCTATGAACAAATCCTGAAAACTAATTTTCCCATTAATTAGTCAAAACATTCTTTCAAATCTTGAAGAGGTGGGTTATATATTAAAAATGGATTTAATATTCATTTTATATAAAACTGAAGGGCATGGGTAATATAGTTCTATAATAAATTTCATGTAATAATAAATTCAATACCAGGAAACTTGTTCATAAGTCATGAGATAAGTAAATTCCTAGTGATAATATCGTTACACTACTCCATCAATCAACATGCATCAAGTGACTATTAACATGCCCTAAGGCTTAGGCCATCAAGATAATAAATCAACACCCCATCAAGGAAATCATGCCAACATTTTACCTATTCACATGAAAATTTAAAATTTAAAATTTAGTTAATTAATATCCTTCAATAACTTCCAAAATTATCTTGTTTCTTATTACTTCTTTTATATCATACTAAGTTATAACAAGATGATTATATATAACGTGGTGTGGTAATCCAATTCTTATAACTAATTTTAAAATATAACTCCATTTACCAAGTGTCAATATTCTTTATGGTGCATGAAATATCTTCATTTATATTGTACTATATAACCATGATGTGATACCATACATTATGGTTTGATAAATTTAACCACCAATTTTTATTAAATGTATAATTTTCATGGATTTTCATCAGGATAAGGCTCCATCCAATGAGCCATAATTTATTCTCTAACACAATATGACATTTTAAATACAAGATTAGTTTCTCTTAAATTGTAGAGGTAGTTGAAATTTTTTATTTATCTATAGATTTCATCATTGTAATACCTCAAGATTAAATGTCAAAATAATTTTAAAAAATTCTATTTTAAATAGAATGATTCACATAAATATCAAAAAAACTGATATTCATTTTATAAATATTACAATTCAAGATAAAAAAATATTACATTATTAGGTTGATATATAAAATATCATTAAAATTTAAAAAATGAATAAACAAGTAAGTAAATTAAAATATCAAAAACATAAAAACCTTATGTTGATGGTTCTACATGACGATCATTAACCCAATTATAACTATTTAAGTAAGGAAACTATTTTTAATATAATTTAAATGTTAAAAGATTAGAAAATTAGATAAAGTATTTAGGTTATTAATAAGAATAAAATATAAATATTATATACAGATATTCATCTTATATAGTCTTTTGTATTATATGACTATTACTACATAAACATTGAATTAGCAGGTCTAAAAAAATATGTCATATTATAAAATCTATATAGAAAGAAGAATGAAACGAAATAAAATATTTGAAGTAAAACTTATAAATAATGTTTTTTTAACATGGAAGGGAGGTATCATCACAAAGGTTTGACCAAGACCAAGCCTAGGATAAACTCCTATAAGTTGTCTTAAGAGAAATCGTTTATCAGTGAACCTCAATGTTGTTGAAATTGGTATAATATCCTTGATAACTAAATCACCACTTGAGATAACCACCAATTCTTATCATACCATTAGATCTTATGGGAATGTTTTGAGGTTATTTTTATATTGAATATTGTATTATATATTCATATAATTATTATATTTTATATTTTCATTATTACCTATTTTTTTACATTTTCTATTTCCAATATATTTAACTATGAAGAATAATAAATCCTGTATTTAACACAAATGTATCAATAAAAACATAATTATTATTAAAAATTTAATTAATCTTAAATAATTAACAAAAAATAATTTAGTTATAAAATGTATTTTTTCAAATAATTATGTTTTTTATATATATTCTGTTTTTAATCTAATTGATCACTATTGAATAACATGGAATATATTAATAATATATTGGTAGAAAAAAATTAATTTTCATCTAAATATTTTTGCATAGAAAGGAATATTGTTATTTTTCTATTGAAAATTGATTTCTTAAAAATGTTTTTGTGTGTTGTGAACCTTTTTACTAAAATTAATTTTTTATAAACTCTTTAAACTGATATTAATAAAACGGTCTTAATATTTTTAATCAAACTCCCAAAATTTATATATAAGTAATTTTTATTTCAAACATAAAAATGATTTACCAAAGTAAATATGTGTTTCCATGATAAAATAGTTATTTTTCAAAGAATTTTGTTTATAAATATTTTATATTTTTATCTAAATAAATTAAATTTTCCCCTTCTAAAGGAAGACTCTAATATGTTTTTTAAAAATATATAAAAATTTCAAAACACACTTATAAATTGTAATTAATATGAAATAATAATAACAACGCATAATTTATAGACATACATTTTTTTAAATGTGTTTTTGTTATATCATATGTTTTAATTAAAAATATAATTTTTCTAATATTTAGAAATTGAATTATATTAAACAGAATATATATTTACATTCATTATTTTAAAATTAGGGGTTTTTTCAATATAAATTTTTAATAAAAAATAACTATAATTATAAATATTTAATAATGGTTAAAAAGGTATAAAATTGGTAACTTAAAGTGGATAAAGTTTTTTAAAAAAATAACTTGACACCTAGACTATATGATTAAGATCACAAAACCCACACTATTAGATCTGATGATAAAATCATTAACATTACATTTATGAATTTTATTCCATGGAAGGTGACCAAATTTTCTCTATCCAAAAGATAACCCATAAAAGGGATATATTAGATCACATACAAACCCATGTACCTTTTAGGTTTAGTTTTATAGTGAATTAGGAAAAACACTTACATAATAAATATCCATTAATTCAAGGGATTATTTTTTCCACTATAAATTGCTTTCCATATTCCACATCATGTGCTCAACATCTCCCACAAACATCAAGTTTTAAACCTCTCTAGACACAAATGATTTAATAATAATTCTTCATAACATGGGGAATAAGAAACATAATAATGGAAAGATAAAGTTCTTTTTAATGGTAAACATAATCATTAAAAAATTAATGTCATCAATGAGAATTAGAAAAGCATAATGGTATAATTTCAAAATCATAGTGCATGAGAATAACATAATAATATGCATACCAATCAATACCAATATCGTTAATAATGTAAAATAAAATAAATATCTATCAAAGTAAAGAGTCTAAAGAATCAATAATAACGAGATTTTTGATTTAAATCATGTTCAAAGGAATCCTTAAAACCCCATAGAAATCAAAAAGAAAATGTGTTGGAATCATAGAACATCATTTTCATATCAACCTTACAAATGGAATAACCAATATGGTTAAGTTCCATCTCCTAAGAACCAAATTAATTTTATGTATTTAAAATACCAACCCATCCTTGTGTTATAATGTAATAACCAATCCAAAATTTATAACAAAACCACCCATCCTTGAATTATAATGGAACCACCAATCCTTATGAACAATTTCCAAAAACTGCATCATGAATAAATTATGTATAACATGGATTTCATCATAACAATCATAGAGAAAATCATTTTTACTTTCAAAACCTCATTAACCTATGGAAATTAAATGTATTTTATGAAAATCCCTTGAAACAATCAGAATCCATCCAGAGATAGAATATAGATAGTATTAATTCAAAAAAATCCTAGTAGATCATAAGTAACATTAATGGTTTTCATGGTTGATAAATGTAAATAACATTAAGATACCATTAAAAATATTATTAAGTAAAATAATCTTTTCATATTGAGTAATAAAATATTATGTCATCTTAGTTGGAAAATTATTTTGAAAGATCACTTGGAACATTTCTTGAAAAAAATATACTTTCCATTTTGAAAAGGTATAATTAAAATATATAACTTTATCAAAAAGTAAAGAAATAATTTTAATTAAAAATATCATTTGAAACTAAAAAACTATTTTTTTAAAAATTCAGTTTTAATTATGATTTTAAAATACATTCATGTTGTAAATGTAAAAAATTAACATTCTTTTCAAATATTTTGTAAAGGGAGTCAAAGTGACCCATAAGAAAATGTTAAGAAATATCATTTCTAAATCCTTTTATAATAAAGTATATGATCATGAAAATAAATTTTGGAACTAATTTTTGTTTATAAAATAATTTTTTTATGGTGCATGGCCAGAAAACCAAGGCACTAAATATATAAATAAGAAGAGCTAAAAAGTATAAAAGACGGAAACATATTACAATATTTATTATGAAAAGGAAGTAATTCATCAGGAAGTTCATCAAGCCAGGTTATGTCTTGATTAACTCCATTGTTTGCAAGACCATCAGCAACCATGTTAGCTTTACGATAAATATGAGTTATGATATAGTTTATGTCACAAAGATCATTGATGTAGTCCATCCAACGAGTGGTGATCATCCACGCAAGATGTATCACACCATTCCAAACGGCTTACACAAGAGTGGTCGAATCACTCTCAATACAGAGGTTGTTCCAGCCATGTTGTTTTTCAAAAAAGATGGAATGATTCATACCCATCATTTTAGCTTCCAGAGAGGGAGAAATGCCATAGATCCCATAGAAGCAACCAATGATCTGACCAGTATGATTCTTGAAGATGGTGTCATACCCCGCAGGGCCAGGATTTCCTTTGGAAGCAACATCCATATTAACCTTAATCCATCCTGGTAGAGGGGGATTCCAGAAGACTTCCAAAGTACGTCGAGGTTAGAAATAGTTGTCGGCAATACAGAAACGATGAAGGATGATAAAGTCTTGCACCGTGTTGTTGCAATGACCCTTTTGTATTAAAGAAGCTTCTCAAATGGCGATGAAAATCCAAATTTTTCCTGCATTAAGATTGGGTGAGCATTTATTATGAATAAAATCATTTCTATCATACCATATCACGTGATGAATCTCCGAGACAGTAGAAAGAAATATTTTTTTAATTTGCTGAGAACTATTAAGATCCACACATATCTTTAATTGAGTTTTGACAGAGTCATGCATCCACCATCTACAGTAAAAAATGTAAAAAATATAATTCCAAAGAGAAGAAGCAGTGGCACTAGAAAGAAAAAGATGATCAGCATCTTCTCTATACTGATTGTAGAGGCTACATTTAGAATAGAGTTGGAAACCATATGATTGGATACCGTCATCAGTGGAAAGTCAGTTATGAGCAAGTCTCCATATAAGATTAAATATTGAGGGTTTTATCCAAGGTTTTTCAAAAAGTTTTAACCACCCAAAATCACTTTTAGAGTTACAAAAGAAATGGTTGTAAAAGTTTTTAGAGTCAAGCATACCATTGTGTGAAGGTTCCCAAACTAGGAAATCATCAATTTTTGAGAAGGGGTGGGTGTTAATGACAGTCATAATGTTATGTGGAAGAGGGTCATTACTAGATTTAAGAACATCTCTAATAGAGAGTTTGGTGTCCCCAGGGCTTTGGTCAAGGGAAACCCTGGAAATTAAAGGAGTGTCAGCCCAGTTATTTAACCAGAAGTACATGATAAGGTTTCTGGAGACCATCCACCTAGAGTTACTCATGATGGAGGAAAATAAATTATTTATGGATGACAACATAGAGGAGGCAAGAAAGTTAGAGTTTCCTTTCTTGAGTTTCTAAATAAATCTATTTTTATGAAAGTTGATAGAATCCGAGTTATTGTAGAATAAGTTCCATGTGACCCTAGCTTGCAGAGCCTCATTAAAATGTTTAATATTTTTTATGCCAATACCTACCTTCTCAATTGGTTGAAAACATTTAGACTAGGGTTATTTATTAAACAATACGTTTGAAAATATTTTATAAATCGTTGATATGGAAGAGAAAGGATCCTGATATAGACGATAGATACAAGATTGGTATCACTTATAAACAACTTATGGATATGTTTTTAATCAAAAAGAGAAGAAAATGAAATTAAAAACATAAAACAAATTCATAAAAATAGGATAATAAAAGTTAGGTAGTTCAAGAAAAAAATATCATATTATTTTCTCTAAAACAACCTTCAATATAAACAATACAGAAAGAAAAGATATTTAAACAGAAAGCCTTTTCCACATTGGAAACTCTTCAATCCTAAACACCATGAAATAATAACATCATATAAAGAATTATATGTCATGAAAATAAGTATATTAAAGATATAACACATCCATTTTTTAGTATAAACACCCCATAAAAGAATATAGGTGTAAAGAATAACATATGTCACAAAGTAGACAATTTGAGATGAGCAACCATTGTAACATTGAAGTGATAATTAATTGATGAATTTATTATTTGTATGAAAGGTAAAGCCACATAAGAAGTGTAAATAAAACATAAAATAATAAAAAATCATTTCATACATCATATTAGAATTTCAAATACAATGAATAAGTAATATAACCCAATGAAAGAAAATTGAGTTATGAAATTCTTTACCACTTGGTAACTATCAAGTAAAATCCCCTTGGATTAAATAATTAAAATTGAAACATAAAATACCAGAAAAAATGAAGGATTAATTATATTTCATTTATAATGGTCATTATGTTCACCACATAAAATAAATTAGGTTCATAACATTAAAATATGCCTCAATGAAGGGGAAATTGAGACAAAGTCATTTACCTCGAGTCTTGAATTTCCATATATGTACTTTAAATACATTTAATAATATTATACCCATTATTTTATTTCATAAAACACATTCCTAGTTTAAAACCATATTATTAGGTCAATTATTTTATTTATTTAAATTAAATATTTAAATATTTAATCAATTATGTCAACATCGGGTGTTTTAAGGATGTTTGGTCCATATTTTCAAAATGGCATTATTATGTTAAATGTGGTCAAAGGGATCATTGTAATAAATATCTAGAATAATAATAATGACATATTTAGAATATTTATTCATCAATTATATTTTTAAAACCAGTCATCATATATAGTTATGAATAATGAACTACATTATGATCTTGGAGACGGTAGGTTGTACGTACTCATGAGTAACATTTCTATTTTACAACAGTCATTATGGAAAAAAAGTTAAGTATTATAATATATTTATAGAATGATCATAATATCATGAATAAAATATCATTTCCTTAAATATAATTATAATTTTCATCCATGTGATGTGGTGATGAAAAAAGAATCACATTGCTTCATAAAGGCGGTAGTCCACACATATGCCTAAGTGACGTTTTCATTTTTCACTGAGTGAAAAGGTAAGATATAAAATGATATATTTTCCTTCAATAACTATAAATATTCCTTGAATATCATAATTATTTCCTATATATGACATATATTCATTAATATTATCCTTATTACCTTCCCTATAAATCATTAGTGAAAAATGAATCACATATCTTCATGAGGCGGTAGTCCATAGTACTCACAAGAAACACATTTTTATCCCCCACAGAATGGAAACTAAGAAGGTTTATGTGATATCCTAATAAAATAAGTATAATTTTGATGAACCAAACTTTTATCAATGTAATTTTTTCATTCTTATAGTAATGTCATATAGTATAAATCAAATAAAATCACATAGACCAAAATAAAAACTTTATAAATGATGAATGAATTAAATAAGAGGAATTTCATGAAATTAAGAAAACCCATAACTATGGAATAGTAAATTTAAATTTGGAATAGTAACATGGCCCTTAGGGATAGTAATTCGTCCAACAGAATAGTAACATAACATTTGAATGTAGAAATAAATCTTAGGTATCTTATGAATAAAAATATGATATATTTATTTCATGGAAAAATAAATAAATGTTTTAAAAATGATAAATTAAGTGTTAGTATTTTTATAATTCATACATATTTAATTAAAATTTTATAATTAATTTAATAATTTGCATGAAAATATATTTTTATAAAAAGTATTTATAAATTAATATTTTTTTATGCTATGATTATTTGATAATTTTATGATACCTTAATTAATTTTTCAGTGTTAGACAACCAGTTTTAATTTTAAAATATATCTTTTTTGAGTAAAGGTTGATTTTTATTACAATTTAAATTTATTATATTTAGAAAATATTTTTCATAAAATATTTTTTATTTTTTTAATTATACATGTTGAGAAATTCATAGGGAGAATTTTTGGGCTTTGTTAAAAATACTTGAATTTTTGGAGAATAATGAAATTTAATAATTTATGATAAAAACTAAATACTAGAAATAATGAGTCATGGATGACTTATGGACTATGTAAGAAAAAATATATCGAACCCTCCATCATTATCATAATAAATTTAGTGATAATTTACAATCTATTTATAGTCTTTAGCCAAAATAATAAACTCGTGATTAAAATAATGAGAAAACACCCCTCTCCTCCACTATAAATACCACCGCTAACCACCTCTTCTCTTTACACCTTCCATGAATTGACACTTTTTCAAATTATACCCAATACTATTAACTATCCCCTTACCACTTCTAGGATATCTTTTTCTCATGAAAATACAAAAAAAAATTCCCAGAGGAGGTTTTCAATTGGATAAATTCAAGAGGAAAATGCCTATTTGTTTTCTTATAATTGACTTTCAAGTTTATTTATTTTCTTATTCTCCCCTCAAATCCCCTCGCCCAAATGGAATGATAACTCCATTACATGAAATATAATATAATTCTATCATCAATGGAATATCCATCATTAAATCTCTCTTTTATTTTAAAAATTAAATCATCACCTGTGATGTGTGAATTTACCAACATCATGGACGATGCGATTTCATTTACCTTTAACTCTTTCAAGGAATTTAATAATACGATTAAATGGTATAAAAATATTTTAATGTGTATTTCATAACCCTTTTATGTTCTATAACTAACCTATATACATAATATTAGATGATAAAACAAAACCAGTTTGTTGTCATCGAAAACCGCAAAAATTTAACTAAAACGATCATCATTAACTTTCATCTAATGATTCATCTAGATACCATATAAAAAATAATTTATAAGATATTTTAAGATTATAAAATATCATTTATAAAAAATAATAACAATTGTGTATATTTATCCTCATTTTACATGAACTTCCATTCATATATTCAAGTGAACTAATCCTGAAAACTAAGAAAACAAACACTCTCAAATGATGAATTTAAATTACTCACCATAAATCCAATAAAAAACTTAATAAAACATATTGAATCAAATTCATGTATAAAATTTTATTTATTTTTTAATTAATGAATATAAATTGATGATAAATGATATTTAAAATTAATAAAGCATTCAGACAAAAGGTAAAGGGATTCTTGAACCCAACTCCATTTCTATGAGTTTTTCCTTCTTTCACACATATTTCAGTAAGTATATTCATTTAATGATCCATAAATTTAATTTAATTATTCTACAGATTCCTTTTCTTGGGTATACATGTTTTTTACTTTAGTTTATGAAAAATATAATGTTTTCCAAAAGAAGTCACTTCTTTCAAAAAAAACTCAATTTTTACTTCATGTGGGATTGCTTCTTCTTCACTCAAGATAGTTTATTCTTACACCAAGTATGATATCCATTTTTATTTTGGGAACCCCAATGGTCTTACATGAAATTATTATTTATGAAACCCATTTCCTTTACATGGTTTATTTTTTTCCATGATTGATATACATTCTACCAGGCATGGATGATAATGTAAATGTTATGATGTGATGAGTACACCTGAAATTAAATAGCTCATGTACATGATACGATATGATGGTTGTGCTCATAATTATATATAACTCTAATTCATTGGTTAATGTGATGTATCTAATGAGATAAAGTTATGTGTGTCTTAGTTGACCACCAATACATGATGTTTAATTATTATGCATTACCACATTCCAAGACTTTATTTAATGCTTCATCTCATGATTATGATCCTATGAAAATGTTATGATTATAATGATTAGGCTCACCCCATGTTATATTGATTATTTTTATTATCTATACTCTTATTAGTATTTTATCTCACCCCTTTCATTGATGTATATCCTCAGGTGATTACATATACTAAGGAGAACGCAAGGGACATTGAAAAGCTAGTAGAGAAGGAACTAAATAAATGTTTATGTTTTATTTTAAAAATGTTATGTACGGTACCAATTCTCTAATTAAACTAAACCTTTGTATCCTAGTTTTATAATGATTTTATTTTTTTATATTTAAAATGATTTAATTGCAATGTATTAAAAAGTAGGGTATCTATACTTGGTATTAGAGCATTGTTTAGTTAATTTGGAAATTAGGAGTAGAGAACCATAGTGAATACCCTCAATATGATACTAAATATATGTAGTCACTCGAGAATATTTGTTTTAGAAAATTATAAATATAGGGATCCCACAAGATATGTCATTACACCTAATTTCATAGATGAATAAATTATTTATTCTTGACTTTTTTACTTATGTTTTTTTCTATACTTTTTTATTATAGAAAATGGTGGGAACTAGGAGAAACCATGAAAAAAACACATGTGAGGGACGATGAAGTGATTTACTAAATGAAATCTCTAATGCCTTGGGTGGTGGAGTTAATTTCACGAAACTTATTACTAGGTTGTCTCAAGTTATGATCAATAGCTTGAATAATGTGGAATTTCTTCCTTCCCCTAAGAGGGAGAAACTAGCTATTGAGTTTTTTATGCAGCAATAACCACCAACATTTAGTGGATCTTATGATCTACTAGTCATAGAATAGTTAGTCAAATCAATTGAGAATATCTTTTTTTGTGATTTATTGTTCTAATATGGAGGTGGTGATACTAATCATTTATCATTTAGATAGAGAGGTCAAGCAGTGGTGGGATTTGATTCAGAACAATAAACCAAAGGAATAAATTTAAGTGATGGAGTGGGAAGACTTTAAGATAATTTTTCAACACATGTATTTCCCTTGAACTCATTATATAATGATGGTTAGATAATACATAGAGCAGAAGAAAAAGGATGGTGAATCTATTATGGCCTATGAAGAAAATTTCATAGGGTTTGAAATGTATACTTCAGGTTTTGTTATCAATAAAGATAGAAAAATTGGAAGATTATTTGGTGGATTAAAACAAAACCTTTGAACGGCGCTAGAAATTTAGGAATTTGGGATTTATAAAGATGTTTTTTGATGTGGTCTCAAAGTAGAGATGGATTTTAGATAATGGTCTTATAGCTATGGTTATATGAAATAAAATATGGAGTTTCAAGTATGGGGATCTAATGAAAAAGGTGGAATGAAATACCAATCACCCATATGTCAAAAATGTCAGAAGAAACATCATAGGAACTATCTCAAAGGGATGGGGAAATTATATAAGTGTGGGAGATAAGTCCACCAAGATCATAAATGTTGAAGAGACATAAAGATGCCAAAATATACAATGGTTTAAAGGAGAGAACCATCCATGGTCCAATACTACAACTGTTGAGAGAAAGGGAACTATGCAAGCCATTTCACTAAACATTGAGTCCCCAAGGGTAATGAACATCGTCATCCACCAATGAAAAAGGAATAATGTAAGGATTATTCCATCATGACTACTGAAGTGGATTAAGATATGATATTGTAAAAGGTACACTTACTATTCACTCAAGAATGGAAAAAAGTCTTATTTTATTATTATTCTATGTATTCCTTTATATCTTGAATGTTTTCTAAACCTATTGAATCAAATCCCCAAATCTTGGAGGTAGAGATATTCATATGAACACCTAGTAGTGAAATCACTGCAACCCAAGTATTGGACTCTTCTCCTATTGTTGTATGTTGGATGATTCTTCCATAAAATCTCATGATACTTACATTGGTTGAATTTGATTCTATAATTAGACTAGATTGGATCTATTAATATAGAGAACACATCAACTATTAGGAAAAGGAAATATCTTTTCATATTCTGAACTATCGCATGTTACTCTGTGAATGTAAGGAAGATCGTGAATCGCCATTGTAAAATCCTTCAAAAGTGTCGGTGTTTATTCCCAATAAATCTCGCTGAGATGATTGATTCAATGGAAGGTATAAAACTAGGGTAAATTACAATCAATAGAGAATAAAATAATGTATTTCTTGAAGATTTACCTAGACATACCCCAAATATGGAGGTTGAGTTCTCAATATAACTCATACCTAAAGCTACTCTTATCTTAAATTGTCCATATAGGATGGATCCTATCAAACTGGAGGGGTTAAAGAAGTAGCTAAAAGATCATTCTTAAAAATGGTTAAAATTCCCTAGTGCATCACCTTGGGGTTCAGTAATTCTCTTTTTCAAGAATAAGGATGGATCAATGTGGATGTGTATCAATTATTGGTAACTCCACAAGATCGCCATAAATACCAATTATTCTCTTCTAATGATTGAAGACTTTTTCAATCAGTTATGAGAAGCTCAATAAATTTTCAAGGTGGATCTTCGTTCTAGATATCATTAGCTAAAGGTGAAGAAGGAAGATATTAATAGGAATCCCTTCCGTATAAGGTATGGGAACTATGAGTTTCTAGTGATACCCTTATAACTTACTAAGTCTCCTGAAATCATCATGTATTTGATGAATAAAGTATTTATACATTACCTCAAAAACATTTTGGTAGTATTTATTGATGAAATTCTCATATACTCCAAGAGAAAGGATGAACATGAAGAACATATAAGGATTGTGTTTGTGACATTAAGGTAGGAGAAGTTGTATGCTGAGTTTAGAAAGTGTGACTTTTGGATCTATCTAGTCACATTTTTGGGACATGCAATCACAAGTGAGTGAATTGCTATGGACCCTTTAAAAATAAAGGAAATCGAGGAATGGTGAAGACCATTTAGTGTCATAGAAATCTGTAGCTACCGTGTCTTAGTAGGCCACTACCAATGTTTTTTGAGAAATTTCTCATAACTTTTAATCCCGCTAACTATGTTATCAAGGAATGGTGTAAAGTATTTCTATATAGAAGAATGTGAAGAAAGTTTCATGGAGCTAAATAAGAAGATGATCACTACACATGTACTCACATTTTCAAAAAGTGGAGAACATTTTGTGATGTACCGTGATGATTCAAAGAATGTATTGGGTTGTATACTCATGAAAAATGCTAAATTGATAGATTAAACCTCATGATAGTTGAGGATATTTGATCATAACTACCTGGTGCATGATCTGTAGCTAGAAGTTATGCTTTTTCCTTGAACATTTGGTGGTGCAACATTTATGGTGAGAAGTGTGACATATATAGTGATCACAAGATACTAAATTATATATTCAAACAAAAGGATATAAACATGCATAAAAGGAGATTTTTGGAGATAATCTAGGGCTACGATCTCTCAATTCACTCTCATCCTGGAAAGGAAAAAATATAGATGATGCTCTTAGTAGAAAAGAAACTACTACACTATCCATGTTGCAGATTGAGAAAGACCCTATCTTCTTAGACATTAAAATTATGGATTTGGAAATCATAATAGAAGGGAATGCATCTTATCTTTCCCAAATGATTTACCAACCATGTATCCAATAAAAGATCAATGAGTCACGAAAGGGATGATCCTTAGTTACAAAAGAGGGTGAATGTAGTAAAAGAAGGGGTGATTCTAGAGTTCTATACCGATGATAATGGTATCATTTGGTTTGGAATGATGATTTATGTTCCTTCATCACCCGGTATAAAGAAGAAGCTATTGGGTAATTCATGTACCTCACCATTCACTATCCATCCTGGGAGTACCAAGATGTACTGTGATCATTGAGAACACTTCTAGTGGGGTAACATGAAAAAGGAGATTGAAGATTTTTTCTCAAGGTGCTTGATATGTTAGAAAGTTAAACCAAAGAGATGAAAGTCCAAAGGGATAATGCGACCATTTCCTATACCTATGTGGAAATGGGAGTATGTCACCATGAAATTTTTCACATATCTTCTAAATACATCTAAATTAAATAATTCAATATGGGTTGTGGTGGACTAACTCACCAAGAATTCCCACATTATTGCTATTACAAAAGATCTCTCACTTAAAAACCTTGAAAAGATATATATGAAAGAAGTGGTGAGACTACATGGGGTTCCAATATCAATTTTCTTGGATCGTGATCCAAGTCCCCCATTTAATTCTGTATGAGTCTAAAATAATCTTTGATTAGTGAATTGAATTTCAGTATAGCCTATAACCCCTAAACTAATGGCCAACCTGAAAGAATTCTTCAGAATCTTGGGGATATACTAAGATCCTTCGCAATAAAATTAAAATATGGATGGTATCATCATCTCCCATTGGTTGGGTTCTCATACAATAATATATTCTAATCGGTTATTCAAATGGATCTATATGAATCACTGTATAGAAAAAGATATAGAACTCCATCCTATTAGGATGATGTTGGAGAACGAAAACTATTTGGAACTAATATCATAAATGAGATGATATAGAAGGTTCAATCCATCAAACAACATATCAAATATCCTAAGAGTCAGAAAAAGAGTTATGCTTACAACTTTTTAAGGGACTTTGAGTTCGACATTGGAGATAAAGTCTTCCTTCAAATATCACCATAGAAAAGAGTCTTGAGGTCTGGAAATAAAGAGAAACTTCACCAAATGTACATTATCCCATTTGGGATCCTTGATCACATAATAGATGAGGATTATCAGCTTGAACTTCCCCCATGTATGGAAAAAATTAGTGATGTGTTTTATTTATATATCCTAAGAATGTACAAACTATATTACTCACATATACTAAACTCATAGGTGGTACAGTTGGAGGATGATATCTCTTATGAGTAGTGGCCGGTAAAGATTTTGGACTAGAGGGATAAGGTTCTTCAAAACAAGACAAACCACCTTGTCGAAGTGTTATAGAGGAACCAAAATTATGAAGAAGGGACTTGGGAACTGGAGGAGGCAATGAAGGAGATGTACCCTCACATGTTTATGTAAACCAAAATTTCAAGGAAAAAATATCAAAAGGACGGTGGAATGAGATGAAAAATAATTTATCAATATAGTTTCTCCCTTATTATAGTAATTTCATATAGTATAAATCACATAAAATCATACAGAGAACATAATAAAAACTTTATAAATGATAAATTAATGAAATAAGAGGTAAATCTATAAATTAAAGAACATATACCAGTGTAATAGTAATATGGCCTATGGAATTGTAATATGACCATTAGGAATAGTAATACATGAAATAGAATAATAATTTAACATTTGAAAGTAATAAATAAAATTGAGGTAACTTATGATTTAAAATATGATATATTTATTTCATGGAATAAGTCCATAAATTTTTTAAAAATGATAATTTAAGTGTTGGTATTTTTATATTTCATAAATATTTAATTATAATTATATTATTAATCTAATAATTTAAAATAAAATATATTTTAATAAAATATATTCATAAGTAAATATTTTATTTTATTATGATTATAAGTTAATTTTATGAGATCTTAATTAATTTTTCAATGTTTTAGAAAATCAATTTTAGTTTTAAATTCTGTATTTTTGTGGATTTCTGGTATTTTTCTAAAATACTTAACCTTTTGGTGAATAGTGAAATTTGATAATTTATTATCAAAACTAAGTAAATAAATGAATGATTCATGGATGATGTCTGGTTGATGTAAGCCCAAAATTTCGAACCCTATAGAATTATTTTAATATATCTAGTGATAATTCACAAACTATTCATAGTATAGTTCCAAAATAATAAACTAATGATTAAAATATTAACAAAACACCTCTCCCCTCCACTATAAATACCACCACTCACCACCTATTCTCCTCACACCTTCCAAGTTTTGGGCCTTATCTAAATTATATACACTACTCTTCCTTATCCCCTCCCCTAAATCTAAGATATATTTGAATCATCAAAAGACTAAAATCTTTTCCCTCTAGAGGTTCTCAAGAGGAGTAATTCAAGAGGTAAATTCCTAATTCATTTCTTTTAATTTATTTTCATGTACTTTTATTTTGTTATTCTATCCTCACCTCCCCTCATACAAATGGAATGAAAAATATATTAACATAAATTTATTTTAATTATATCATGTTAATGGGATATCCATTATTAAACTCCTCCTTCTCTCTCACTTTTATTTTAAAAATGAAATCATCACATGTGATGTATCAATTTACCAACATCATGGACTATGAACTTTAATATTTTAAGAACGCTGTCAAGACTGTTAATATAACCATTAAATGGTTGAAAATAGATTATAAATTTTATTTTTTAACCCTTTTTATGTTCTAGAACCTGCTTATATGTATAATACAAAATGATAAAACAAAACATATTTGTAGTGTTAAAAAACTGCCAAAATTAATCTAAAATGATCATCATAAACTTTTATCTAATGATTCATCCTCATACCATATAACTAAGTTCTTTATAAGACCATTTAAAATTATATAATATCAATAATAACATATAATAAAACTTCTTAATATTTATTCACATTTTACATGGACTTCCTTTCATGTATACAAGTGAACCAATCATGAAAACGAAGAAAACAAACAATCTTGAATGATGAAATTAAACTATATAACTGGTCAAAACCCCATTAATGAACTTAATAAAACCATAATGAATCAAATTCATGTATTAATGGTTATTTTTTGTTAATTAATGAATATAATTTGAATATATAGGATCTTAAAGTGAATAACACAATCAGACATAAGGTAAGGGGATTATCAAACCTAAATCCATTCCCATGGGTTTTCCCTATTTCACACCAGTTTTAGTATGTATATCCATTTAATGATACTTAAATTTCATTTCCTTGTTCTACCCATTCCTTTTCTAGGATATAAATCTTTTATTCTTGAGTTTATGACAAACATAATGTTTTCCAAAAGAACTCTTCTTTTAAAAAAAACCTTTTACTTCTTTTAAGATTTCATCTTCTTCACTCAAGATGGATGATTCTTGTAGAATAAGTTATTTCCTTTTTATTTTTTGAAACCCAATGTTCATCCAAGAATGTTTACTTTATGAAACCAATTTCCTTTCCAAGGGTTATTTTATATCCATGATTGATATAAATTATATGTGGCATGAATGATAATGTAAATTTTATGATGTGATAAATGAACCCAGAATTTTATAGTGCATGTAAATGATACGATGTTATGGGTGCACCTAGAATTACATAGCTCTCTAATGCATTGGGTAATATGATGTATCTCATGAGATTAATTTATGTATTTTTGGTAGTTGACCACTAATACATTATGTTTTGTTGTTATGTATTTCCAAATTCTAAGCCTTTATTTAATGATTCCTCTCATGATTATAATCATATTATCATATTGTGATGATAAGGATTATGATTACCTCGTTTTATTTTGATTCATGTTCATATATATCATATTTCTGGGATTTTAGCTCACCCATTTCGTTTATTTATATCCTTAGGTGATTACATATAATAAGGAGAAAACAAGGGACACTAAGAATCTATAGAAGAAGGAATTAAATAAATGGTTCTTTATTATTTTTTAAATGTTTTGTATGGTCCTAAAATTTCCAAGATAATAAACCTTTGGTTCAGGGTTTTATAATGCTTTTATATTATTTATTTGTAAAATGATGTAATAGATATGTATTAAAAACATGGGTTTATATAATAATTATGTTCAAAATATAATATATATATATATATATATATATAATTTAAAACTATCATTATGATAGATGATGATAAAAAAAATCATATCGGTTCACAAGTTAGTAGTCCCTCATACACACAAATAGTGATTTTATTTCCAATTTGATGGAAGTGGAGATATATTTTGTTTATTACATTAAGATAATAACATATAATTATATTTCATATTATGTTTTTATCATATCAGACTAATTTTAGTAGATTTAAATGATGTATAAGAAGAAATAATATATAAACGCTCGGTTAAGAATGATACATCTTCTTGGAAAAAAACACCTTAGATTGGAACCAAAATACTTCTTACGGTGACTATATGATTAAATGAAGTAATAGATGTTGTGGGTAGGGAATTAATGAAGGTATTTGGGTATGTATTGGAAGAAAAAAAATGAATTTGAATGTGTTAATAGATTAGGAGAAAGGGTGTCTTTTTATAAGTGAGGTGAGTGACACACTTATAGCTTTTTAGAAGAAAAATGTATACCAACATTTTTTACACTCCAAAGGATCCAAAATGGACCAATAAAGATAAATAGTAATAATAAGGGATAAAATTTTAAATAAAATAGATTTTAGAAACTTTTTTAGGTTATATGAACCAATTAATATGTAATTTAACCCCTGGTAAACATGTTTTCACCTTAACCATGGTAAAATATTTTTACACCAATCATTATTCGATAAGACCAACAATTATGTTTAACATAATATGTAATATAAATTTTTATGATTCCAAATATGGAATCCATTTTATCAAATTTAATTCATATACATGGTAAAATCAAATTTAAAACAAAACCCACAAACACGAAGACAAATTGGGTTTTCAATAAATATAATTTTTAAGTTTATGAAAATTTTATAACAACATTATGACTAGTAATAATAATTATATGAATTTGAATTAATATTTATGTACATATAATATATAAAATATATTTCAATAATTAATATTTATGGGTTATTTTAATTAATCAAAATGGATAAACATTTTTCACTTTAAAACAACTTTCAAAAAAAATCCATTTTTAAACCTGAAAAAATAAACTTATAATAAAGTAAAATATAATTATTATTCGAATGAAATTACATAAATTAAATAACAATTAAGTATAATTATATTACCCTAACTCATATTTAAAACATAATGGTACTTTTAAATTACATAATTTATTGAAATAAAATAAATTTTTTACTAAAAACACATTTTTCCTCTATTGAGAAAAACTGAATATTTTCTAAAAGACCCAAAATTTATCGCTAATTTAATTTTGACTTGATTATTAAAAAATTGTAGTGAATTATTTCAAAAAAATTTATAAATGTTCTAAAACACAACCTTTTATTCATTAAAAATTAAAAAAAATATTTTCATTGATTTCATATTCATGAATCATAACTAAAACTATCATGGAATGAAATTAAAATGTTATAAATCATTACCAAAAATATATTCCATCACCTTAAATAATTTATCAAGGATGGAATTTCTATCAATGTACTATAATTGACACTAACATTACAAATCCTGTGTGAAACAATAAAAAACACCAACACCCAATGATGAAAATAAAAAATAAAAATTTCATAAGTGTAAGGAGAAAAATTATAATTAAAGAGTATAAAGTATAATATATTTGAATAAATTTTTTATAATAATTATTTATGATGTTTGTGGTTATAATACATGAGTTTAGACTGTGTTCGACTAAGTAGGAATCCAAGGTAAAGGGTTTTGTTAAATAAATTTATATTCAATGATTTATGAAGGTTATTATTGAACATTGTCCTCATATGTTGGATAAATTATACCTTATTATTGAATTACATTTTACTTCATTATAGTTATTTATGGATATAAATTTCTTTCTCATGAACTGTTTTTTTATAGATTGTTACATCAATTCTTCTTCATTAGAATTCGCATTTCTTTATTAATATATAAAATTGTTATGAATAAAATATATTATCTTTTATGGTTATTTTCTTTAATTTTTAAAATTTATTCCTTCTATTTTTTTACATTTCTTATTTTGAGACAGAATTATTTATTATCTCATCCCATAATTTTATTTTTTTACCTCTTTTCAATATATAGTTTTATTATCCTTTTTACAATGTGTGTTTCAATAAAGGTATTTTAAAATATTAAAAATAATTTTCTTTTCAAGATCATATATTTTATATTACACTCAAAATTTCCTCTAGATATCATTTAGGTATTTTTCAATGGTCTATTATTGGTATTTCCTCTTATGTGGTGTGTAAAAACGATTTCTTATACCTTCATCAAAATGATCTCTTAGATAATGGATTTTTACTTATTCATTTATGATAATGGTATGATTTTTTTAATAATATTTTTAATACATCACTTAAATTATCCTCATTATAGCATGAGATATGTCTCCCTTGGAGTTTATTTGCATGAATCATCCTCTAACTACCCTTATGAAATACTTATTTTGGTTTATTGAATCCTGGATATTCATATGTTTGGAGTTACTTCTTCCAATTGTATGGTTTCTTATTTTCAATTCATTAACAGAAGTTCTCTAAAAACTTATATTTCAATAATTTAACGTAAGGTATGGATCATACATGGAATTTGTTCTCATTAGGTGATATGGATAATTGAAAGATTTCCCCAATGAGAAATGAAACAAGATATGATATTTAGTGATAAATAAGATGGTAATAACTAAATAGTTATCTTGATTTATTATTATCAACTTGGATTTAGTTTAATTTTTAAACACGCAACATACCATACCATTATCTCACATAAGGTATTAATAATCTATCATTTAATTTTACTCTTTGTTTGGGAACGTTTGGGCCTTCCTAGGATGGGAATCATTTTCTAGGGGGAATTACCTAAAGTTTAAATATATATTTTTATTGTAATTAATGGATAATTTTTATAAATGTGAAAAAATAATAACTAAATGTTTTTCTGGTTTGGGGTTAACCCATGGTATTTTTATAAATGTTTCTATAAAAATATACCAACTTTGAAACTTCACCTCATGAGTGGGTTATATGACATGAATCCTTTTCCATGTTGATTCTATGAACTAGCAGAAAACTTGAAATATTTACACACTATGAAAACTGATCACTTCATGGAAAAGTAAATTAGTGTTTTTAATGGATAATTTTATTTTATCAATGTATATTATTTTTGTAGTTTAATGATGTGAACTAAGGAATAAAATAGTGAAATATGCATAGCATATAGTTTTTTATGTGCTGTATTTCTGATTCTTTTTCATTTGATGTATAGGATCCTATCCCAAATCCTATAATCTATACTAGGTGATTTTTGGGATCTTCAATCATTCCAGATCAGCTAATTATATGATTGATCATAATATTGGTTTTATTGTATCTCTCTAGTTAAGTTATCTCTCTAATTTTTCATTAAAGATGAGTATTGTTTAGATTAGTGAAAAAATACTTTTTTTGGAACACCTGGGTGGTATCTAACTGATCATATTTAGCTCACATCCTATATAACCATTAAACGATGCATAGAAATTGTTATATATATCTATATAGGGAAAGAAAATTAACCATAGTGAGGTAGTGAGGTTTTATTATCCGTTTCTAGGTATCTGGTGGTTAGATAGTGGGAGTTTCCCCATACAATCACATAGAGTAGATACTTTAGTTTTAGTTGTTCTTTTTTGTTTGAAATGTACCTAGGATATTTAGATACTTATTTAGTTGTTTCAAATTTTATTTCTCCATTTTCTATTGCATATATTTCTTATTTTAATATTCCTATATCTATTCCTTCAATTTATATACATATATGTCCTATTGTCTACTTCAGGTTTGGATAAATTTTTCCCTTTAATTGTTGTTGATTATTGGGTGTTAGTCGTTATCCCGTAAGGATTAGGAATACCTTATAGGTGTGTGAACGGTTAGTTTGGGTACCATATTGTGAGGGTATGTTGGATGGTTCATCATAGTTTTGTATGAAAGGCATAGTTGTTCTTAGTTTTAGGATGTTGGTGTACTAGATATAGGATTATTGGGACTTCATAGGTAGGTTACGGTGATTGCTTGGACACCTATTTTCAAGATGATGGTTAAGTTACCCAAGTATATTATGATGGATGTATCTTCCTATTATTTCTTGGTTTTAATCTTAGTTGTTTTTCTTATGGTTTTTTTGGTTTGAACTTAGATTATCCTCTTTTCAGATCATTTATTATGTTTCGGTGTGCAGTGGTATGCCTCCAAGATGTCTTCCAATGATCCCTTAGCAGGGTGTAGTGGATGCTCTTCAAGGTAATATACCTATAGATTATAATATTATCGAGTCTATCATGTGACCAGTTCATTCTATAGAAGAAAATGCAATGCATTTCCAAAAATGAAATTGTTGAGTTAAAGACCATAGCTAAAGGAGAACGAGATTGGTTAAGGGAGTTCATAATGGAAAACCCACTGTAACTTAAGGGTAAAACTGATCTAAATGAGGTGGATAAATGGCTAGACAAGATTAAACAGATCATTTACATACTAGTTGATAATATTAGGGTAATTTTTTTGAAAAGTAGACATTAGTGTTCCAAAAAGAGATGGTGGGATTCCATGGTATATGCTGATGGATATGTGGTATTGTACTGGAAGGTTTTCAAGACCAACTTATTTTATCATTTTTTCCTATTTTCTATAATGATGGAAAATTATATGGAATTCATACCCTTTTATTAAGGATAGAATTCAGTGTTGGTGTACACCAATTGATTAGTAGAGGTGGTTCTTTTTTATATAAAGGTAGTAATAAATGGCCAACCAAACTCTAAGAAGTACATATAATGTTTGTGACTAAATATCATATCATAGGTATTTATAATGATTATTTCTACCTATATAGAGACTTTATATAGGGAAATTATGGTATAAATGTATATGATATTCAATGTGGGTTGTTCTACCCCTTCTCTTCCACCCAAATCCAGCTTTAGTGTCATATAGGGGATGAAGATGAAGTGGAATGATCATCATAGGAGTAGTGGGGTTCTTCATAGTATTGTTCCTTATCTAAGACTTCATTTATATCCAATAGTGTTCCCCTAACTTGATATCAGTTTGGAAAGGTTGGTAACACCTGGTGTTCTTATTATGCACCTGTGAAGATATGTAATATTTTTGTACACTATGGGAATATACAATGTTTCTATCAGGAATTGTCTACAGCTTGTTATAGTCAAGGTTTTTTGGGTCAAATGGATATTGGGGTGTGGTAAGTTTCTTCGAAGTCTATAGGGATCTATCCATAGGTAACAAGAGAGGAGAACCTCCACACCTTGGATGAGTTTCCAATGGAGGTAGATGCAGGTCCAGTGATAGTGAGAGGTATAATATTTAATGCATCTTTAGCACTTACTGATTCATTTGATACATATTCCTCCTACTCATTAATATCTTCCAATTTTCCAGATATTCTTAAACATTCAGCAGAACTCATGTCCCTTTTTATGGAGTTATAGAAACCTCATGGAAAGAATAATGTGTAAGGGAGTTTTTTTCATTATTATTTGTTGTCGATAGCTAATGTAGAGTTATTCTGGGATTTATTCTTTCTGGATATGGATCTATTTGACCTCATAATTTTGATGGATTGTCTAGTGATAATTTTTTTAAAGTTAATTGTTATCACCCATAGGACTCGTTCATTGTGGCCTATGGGAGCTCCCATGTGATTTAGGTAGAGTGGGATCCAAGGTCAGGTTATACATGACCTTCCCATACAGAGCTTCATATTTTTTTGTTTATTTTGATGTTAAGACCAATGATATTTATTTTTGGGTTAATAATATCTTGGTTTTTAGAGACTTTCCCAATGTTTTCCCAGGTGATTTCTCTGGTCTTCCTTTATATAGGTAGGTAGTGTTTACAATTTATCTACTACAAGATACATAGTTGATCTTGGTACCCACATATCATATTGTTCCAACAGAGCTGAAATAGATCATGATTCTGTTGGTATATTTGATAATGAAAGTATTTCTTTCACATAGTTATTTCACCTTGGTTATCCCTAGTGATCTTCACAAAGAAGGTTAATGGTTCACTTTGATTTTGTGTGTTCTATCAGAAGTTTAACGTGGTAATGGTTAAGAATAAGTATCATTTACCCCATGAGGATGATTTTTTTGAAAATTTAATGTGGGAAAGTTATTTTTGAATATCGATCTTCAGTCATGTTATCGTCAACATAGATTTCAGGATTTTAATATACCAAATAAATCTATTAGAAGTAGGAATTTTCATTTCAAATATTTCTTTATGTCATTTTTATTGATTAACATGACTGTATTTTTAAGGATTTGATGAATCAATTATTCCATGAGTATCTAGAAACTTTTATGGCTATGTTCATGGATAATATTTTATTTTATTCGAGATATGATCATGAACATGACAAGAATCTTAGTTTGGTTATAGAAACCCTAAGGGGTCTTCATTTGTATATAGATCTTTTGAAATTCTGTTTTCAGATCCAATAAGTGAAATTATTGGGGAACATGATTTATGATAATGGATTATTTGTTAATTTAGGGAAATTGAAGGATGTATTGACCTAGGAAGAACCATGGAACATATTTGACATTCATATCTTCCTTGGTCTCATTAGATACTAATGATGGTTTTCAATTAATTTCTTTAAGAGAGTGTCACCTTTAGCTACTATTACTAGGAAAGGGGTGAAGTACACATGGGATGAAAAATTAAACTATTAATTCAATGAACTAAAATGTTTTCTTATATCAACTCTTGTCCTAATATCACCTGATCCTAATAAGGGGTATATGGTTTTTTTGTTATGCTTTTGGTGCTGGTTTAGGTTTCCTTATTATACAGGATAATTATGTGGTGGCCTACGACACTATCTATCTTTAACCACATGAGAAGAATTAACCAAATCTTAATTTGGGGCATTCCATAGTTATGAATGAACTTAAATGGTGGTAGTAATATACTTTTGAGGAGAGGTCCATAGTATATTCTAAAGATAAGAGTATGAGTCATATCATTTCATAGAAATACATGAATCCCAAATAGAGGTTGTTGGTGGAGTATCATTATATTTTTTTCTTTCACATATCCTATACCTCAAAGAAGGGGAAGATCAGTGTAGATGCTCTCAGTAGGAGAGTGACTTTATAAGATGTCTTAGATTTGATGTAGGAGTGTAACCTTATAGGGATCTTTTCTTAAATTCACCTAGATTCTCTGGAGGAAATATCATGTATGATTTTTACCAGTGTTTAGTTATAAAAATATCTTATAGAGTCCTTTATGCATGATGATGAATTCAAGGGAATTTGGGAAACCATATATGGTGGTTAGACCATTTTGGGTTGGCCACTCTCATCTAATAGTATTCTTCATTTTGGGGATTGTTTTGTTATCCCAATATCTATGAGGAGATCTATTTTCTTTGATTATCATAGTTCTTTATTGTACATTGCTTCAATCATTATGAATATATAATATGGAATGAGATAATAATTTTGGTGGCTAGGTATGAAGCATGACATTTCTGATTATACATCTCATTGATACACCTACCTACTTGTAAAGGAAAATATCCTACAACCTTTTTGGTTTCTCTAACATCTTAAAGTTCTGTTTAGGAAATGGGATGATGTGTAAATATAAATTTTTGTTGGATTACATAACACTCCTCTAGAGAGGAATGATATCTCAGTATTCATTGATTAGTCGACAAAGTTAGATCACTTAATTCTGATCTGAGACAAAACTAAAGTTAAAGAATTGGATATGTTTTATGTGAATGAGTTTTTTTGGTTAAATGGGGTTCTCTATACCATTTTTTTATAGGGAGAATAGGATTACCACCCAGTTATGGATGAGTATATAGGAGTTTATGGGGCCTAAGGTCAGGATGAAAATAACTTACCATCCCCAGATATAAAGTCAAAAGGGAATCATGAATAAATCTAAATAAAAAATATTAGTTATATAATAAAATATGTGGATATTGAGTAAATAATAATCATAAATAATTTCTATAGATTAATTGACTACATGTTTAGAAATAATTTCTATATCATAAATAAAGATGAGTAAAATCATATGTGCGCGGTAAAATTTTTCCCTTTTTATCTTACTTCTTTTAACCTATAATAAAAATGTATGGAAAGGGATATTGAATATTATTCCTTCAAATGATGGAAAAATCCAAATTAATGAATATATTTCTAGTTTTAGTGTCGTATTCATCATAAAAATGTTACAAAAGATTCTTCTATAATAAGAAATATTTTAGTATTTAAAACATTAATCCATATTGTCATTTTACTAAATGAATGTGTCATTCCAAAATATGAAAAATACATTTTCATAATGGATTCTAGAGTAAAGACTCTATATAGAAATCATAAATCCATAATATAATGTTGGATTCTATAAATGTAGTTTGATTAAAAAATTAACAAAAACCTTTTTGAAAATAATTAATGACATAGATATTTGAGGTAATAAAGTTGTAAATAAATTTTTATTAATATGTATCTAAAATTTTTGGGAAGTTATTTTGATTACAAAATGAAAAAATGTTCATAATTAAATGTATATTAAGAATCAAAATGAAAAAAAAAAATTCTTTGAGTTTATCTAAAGGGAAAAAAGTAATTTTTCAAAACAAAATATACCCTCATTCAACCCATTTTTTGTTTTCCAATTTCAAAGTATTTACTCTGAACCTTATAACATTAGTTTTGGGTACATTAATTTTTAGTTTATAACTGTATCAAAAATAATATAAATATTTTTCATCATATTTCATATTTCTCTCTCTAGAACATTCAATCTATACATGTTTCATAATATTTGTTTAATATATATCTAGAAAACATTTAAATAACAAGTTCTGTTGAAAAATAACAAATCCATGTTTAAAAAAATAAAAATTTTCTTATCTAGATGAAAACATTGAAAAAAACCCCACATATTTTGGATAATTAAATATAGATAACATGAAGGTTTCTAGTGTAATCAATGTATGGTTGAGGTTGCTCTTTTTCTTGAGTATCCTTCATGTTCTCTTTGAGATTATCCTCTTGGTATAATAATAGTACTATAAAATTTTGAAGAACAATAATTTTCTGAATAAAAATATAACAATAACAATGATGATTAAAATTAGGACTTGTAAAAGAAGAAACTCGAATAAAAATGTTAAGGTAAGGATAAAAATTTATGAAATTTATAATAATAATTAACTGAATAAAAACATTTCCATTGCCATCTTCATATACAACAACATCATTATCTTGATTCCAGTAAACATAATCTTGAAAAAAAATCATAAAATTCCCCGATTATAGACATCAATTGACTTTTGGTTCAATAAAATCCATGACCCAATTCTTATTATATGAATAATGAGTCAGTAAAAATGAAATAAAATGATAAGATAAATAATATAATGATATATAAAATCTTACTTTAGAAGCTTTATATGCACTATTTATATAATTGGAGGAGGTGTTTCTTTCTATCTATAGAAAAAGTTATATTAAGAAATGTGGAAGATCGTAGTTTTTTTAATCCATTTGTTCCCTTTCCAGATAATCTATCCCAAAAGCTACTATTTAACCTTTTTTAATAATAAAACATAATAAAATTATTTCCCTGCATTAAAATAAAAAAAATATAAATAATCAGTGACTAGTTTTCCAAGTAATCTTTCATTTTTATAAGCCCAACCCACAAATAAAAGATTTGTAAAACCCCAACACAAGGAAAACAATCCTCAAGTGTTAAGAAGAACCAAAACATAAAAGAGGTATGCACTATAACAGACTATCAATTATCTTATATATGTTGCAAATATATATCACTTATACATATTACATATAATCATGGGTAAATACATATCAGTTCTTTAGAAAAAATTATGATATTTATCAATGGAAAAATATAAAATATAATGAAATTAGAATATAAGAAAATATTTTTCATATATATAGCGAACACCAAAGTTAATATCCTATGTATTTATGTTTGTTTTACAATTATTTTCATTGTATTATACTAGAAAATTATGTTTATACAAAGAATATAAAGTCACACCTACATAATGAATGCATATATAAAAGTTGTGTATAGATTTCAGTTAATGTGAATAGGGAATACATTAGAAAAAACTATATTTATTTATAAAATTATTTAAAAAATTAATAATTATGAAGTTCTACTATAACATATCAGAAAAAGTTGAATTAATAAACAATGATAATTATTAATAAAAAACTCTATATAAATTAAAATTTAACAATATAATATAAATATAGGGAAAAAGTAAAAAATAGATTATCATAGGAAAAAGTAAAAATACTAATATGTGACTACAAAAAATAAATTATTGATATACTTTTAATTATAAAAACTTATAATGTAGACATATGAAAAAAAATATACATGATTTTAAATAAAATAAATTATTTTTCATTAAACAACATGATATTAAATGAAATTTTTGGTAAAGGGAACTATTGTTAGAGACACCAAATATAACTATAATAAACAAAATAGGGTTAAACATAGCATTAATAGAAAATATTTAATATTAAACATAAAAATATGTAATTTGAAACCTGTATATTATTTTATATAAAACATAATAATATTTTCATACTAGATTGATCTATAAAAATTAACATAATATGAAATTGAAAGATAAAAGTATAATGGAGGAAATACAATAAATATTTTTCCATGGGGAATTGACATTGTCGAAGATGAAAAAATAAGTTGGAATATATTAAAAAATATTTCATACATACATGATTGGTTAATTTCATCAAATCATACATCTTCATTAAGTCTTCACATATCTCAAAAAAAAGAAATGAACCCCTTCTATGAAATATTCGATTTAAAAATAGAAGTGGAAGAAAGAAAATAAGATAATTAATTTCTTGGAAAAATGATATACTCAAAGTAGTTAGGAAAAAATAAAAAACATATATTAAAATATTTTGAAAAATTACACAGTCCAACACATGCTATTACTCACTATGGTCACTTATCATACTAATGAATATCCCCACAGTCCAATGCATGTTTTTTCCACAATTATTTTTTCCTTGCTCGCACACACCTAGGGAAACTTACCATGATCTCACCCGTCTTAACCAATACTCTAGGAAAAGAATGCTTAGCTATGGAGTTATAACTAGATAGGCTATTGAAAATAAAGGTTCACCTTATTTCCATGGGTAGTAATATTTAGACTTTTTTGTATCCCTTTTTTTGGGGTGTTACAATATATAGTTTAAACCAATAAAATAATTGCTATTAGTGTTATTAATAACTTCAAGATATCATTACATAAAACCACAAAGGGGTGTCTAATGCATTAACTTTATGATCAGACTTAATATTATAGACCTAAGATACTATTCATAAATCTTAATATAACATCACATGAAAACATAATAATCTCTAAATCTATCTAATCCTTTCCTATGATACCAACTACAAAAGACAAAAACCTACACTCCTGGACTCGGTGCTAAAATTTAAAACTTTAAATTTTTGGATTTGATACCAGGGAAGGTGACACCATTTTTTCCATCATAAACATACAAAAACAAAATAAAAAATTTAATTCACTTAAATTATCAAGTAAATTTTATGTTTATAGTTTTAGATAAAAAAGAAAAACTCTTAAATAAGCAATACAAACATTTTTTAATGAAAATTTCTACCACTAAAACTAGCTTGTCTTATTTAAAATTAATACATCATCATTATCATTTATATTAAATCCATTATAAGCATAATTCATTCAACCACAATTGTTGTAACCTAGAGAAAAGAAACATAAGAATTGTGATATTCAATTATCTATTAGGGTAAATGTTAGAATTAAAAATTAAATTTCATCAGTGAGTATAGGAAGAGAATAAGATAATGATGACATAACCAAAGTGAATGATTATAAAATATGAATATTGATACCCATAAATACATCTATCATCAAACATGAAATAATGACATAATTATTTAAAAAAGTAAAGATTCATCAAAATTAATAATCATGAGCCATTTGATATCAATTATCACCAAATGAAATATCTATAACCCATAATAATAATAATGAAAACCAATTGGTATCTTTAGATAACATATTCATAAAACACATACTAAACCCTTATAATATGGAATAGCCATACATTTTACGTACAATATAATAATTTGGAGAACAAAATCATTACAAAATGAGTTTCAAAACTATCATGGTTTACCCATCTTATAAGCTATATAAAGCTCATTTGGTGCTATTTTGCTGCACCCATCATATAAAAATTTCCAAGAACCATAAATAAAGTAATTATATCTTACACTTCATTAGAAAACTCATAAAAATTATCATTATTCCATTTATAACATGATTAAACCATAGAAAAGTAACGAATTCCATGTAAATATATTTTTAACTCTATTAACCCATAGAAAATAAATGAGTTCTATAATAATCTCCTTGAAAAATTATTAATCCATAGAAGTGAAAAAAGTTCTATAATGATGTCTTTGAAATGTGATTAACCCATGGAAAATAAATGAGTTACATAATAATCTTTTTGAGGAAATCATAATCCATCCATAGAAAGAATAAGGTTGTTATCATTAAAAAATATCATCATTGGAACATATGTAACAATAAGGTTTGTTAATGTTAATTATTGGGAATACCTTAAAATTATCATTAAAAACATTTTTGAAGAAAATAATATTTTCATTTTGAAAATCACTTGTAAAAACTAAAAATCCACAAAATATTGTGAAAATTATTTTATTTAAAAAAAATAGAAACATTTAAGGTAAAATTAAAGGAAAATAATGGACATTATGGTGGTAAAATATGTTCTTGTCAAAAGTGTTAAAATTAGACATTCCTATCAATACAATTTGAAAAAGGGATTCAAAAGTGACCCATTTGAAAAACATTAAGAACTTTATATTTAAAACATTTAAAATAAGTTAAAATATCTGGTCAATTTGATTTTGGAAATCAATTATTTTTTATAAGAGAAAATTTTTCAAATCATTTTAGATAAGCATGTAATAGAAGAGAAAGATACCTATTCTAAAAAAATATAAGATCAGTATCACTTTCAACTGAATTATTTCAGGATTCCATACTAAATATTGGAGAAAATGGAAATAATATATGTGAACCACATTCATAACCAAAGGATAGTAAAATATATATTTTTTTCAATAAAATAAAACAAGTTTTTCCACCAAAATAAATATGAGTATAAACAATCTCAAAATAAATGAGACTATAACATAAAGAATTTCCCTCTTTGGTAACTCTTCAATCATAATCCTGATGAAATAATAACATAAAATGATACTTTAAATATAATTAAAGGAATGATTTTCAGGATATAACATTTAAAAGGTCATTATATACACCTAAATAATTAATATAGGTGAATATCATAAATTTATATCTTAAATAAAAAGAATTTTAGAAAAATAACCCTTACAAAAACGATAACATTGAATTTTAGAATTAATCAATGAATAGATTATGTCTATAAAATGTAAATCAAACTAAAAATTTGGAAATAAAAAATAATATAGTCAAAATTCAATACAAACATAATCTTATAATATAAAAAACAATTAATAGATAATATAACCCAATGAAAATAAATTCATTAAGAAAATTCTTTACCACTTGGAAAATATTGAGTCCATTCCCCTAGGATGAAATAATTAAAATTAAAACATAAAATACCATTATGTATTAAATACTCATTATATTACATTTAAAAGGATAAGTATATAAATTACATAATAAAAATAGGTGTTCAATATGGCATATGCCTCACAAAAATTAAAAGTGAGATGATAAACCCATATATCGAGTCCAAACGTTCCTAGTACATCCTTTAACTCTTATATCATAGGGTTATATCAATTATTTTATTTATTACTTATATTTTAATGTTTTATTATGTTATATCATAATTATGATATTTCTTCATAAATTATACTTCTAAAACCAATAATTGAAAACTGTTATGAAAAATGAACTATGTTACGATCACGGAGACAGTAGTTTGCAAATACGCTTGTGTAACATTTCCATTTAGCAATGAACATTATAAAAAGAATTTATATACTAATATAACTTTCCATAATTATCATAATATCATAAATACTATATTATTTCATAAAATTTACTTATATATTTATATATAATTCTTGGGATTTGGTGGTGAAAAAATAATTACATCGCTTAGTGGAGGTGGTAGTCCACACATACATGAATATAATTTTGTTTTTTCAGTGTAAGAAATAAAATGATGTATTATATTTTAAGAATAATAAATATTTTATTAATATAATTAAATATTAATTTATATTACATATATTCATTAATATTTTCCTTAATACCTTCCATGTAAAGTGTTAGTTAAAAATGAAGCACATTGTTTCACAAGGTGGTAGTCCACCGTAAACACGAGGGACATTATCATATCTCCCGTGAAATAGAATTTAAAATGGTATATGTGATATATAAATCAAGATATATATATAAATATGTTACAAATGTAATATATATTTATTTCAAATAAATCTTTACAACAAGTTGTGATAGATGATGATGGAAAATAAATGACAACAGTTTTCGAGGTGGTAGTCCGCCATACACACTAATAATGATTTTGTGTGCCATTTGATGTAAGAGTAGATATATTTAGGTTATTAAATTAATATAATATAATATACTTATATATAAGTTCTTTTAACATATGATCATTATTAAATATGATTTTAAGGAGTTTTAAGAATAAATAAAACAAAAAAGTATGGTAAGGAATTTTACCTCTTCTCAAACCACCTATTTTGGATTATTCATAAATCATTCCAAGAATTGAATTATGAAAAAAAAATAAAGGATTATAGGATTAAGTAATATAAACTTTAAATTTATTTGTGTAGGTATCATATCAACTAAAATGTTTTTAATGTGTGAAGAAGATAGGATATGGAGTGGCATTTTAAAGGTGAGGTGAGATTCCCCCTAGTAATTTTTGAAAAAAAAAACTATGTACCCATTTTTTCACATTAAAATGGTAAAAATAAGGATAATAATAGTGGATTAAAAGTTATAATATCTATAAAAGGATTTAAAATATATTTTATACATGTTTTGATATCATTTTTACTTGTATCATTTTAGTGTAACACCTCTAGTAAACTGATTTTCCCCTTAACCATGTTAATTTATTTTTACTATTTTCACTATTAATTATGGTGATAAATATAGTTGAAATTATTTTATGAAATATATTATTATTATTCTAAATATGTAATAAATTTTACTAAATTCATTCAAAATAAGTTTAAAAATATAATTTAATATTAAACCCATAGATGTGACAAAAAAGAGGGCTTTTATGAATTATATTTTTCTAAAAAAAGATGATTCTATATTAAATATATGATGAATAAAAATAATTTCCTGAATATAAATTAACATTTAATTATATATAATATATAAATATAATTTAAATAAATTCTCATTAGGAATTTTTTTAATTAATTTATAAGTGGAATCATTAGGAACTTTAACATAGTCTTTAGGAAAATCTTGTTTTTGAACCCAAATACAACCTTATACAAAAATTCTATATGTTGTTGATTAAAATTTATTTATGTGGATTAAATATAACTTAATAATACTTATTTAACTTGAAATTATATTAAAAAATAATGGTACTTTTAAAATAATTAATTTATTTAAGGGAAATGACAGTTTTACAAAAAAATATTATTTTTCAGTATTTTTAGAAAAATATTTTTTTTTTTGAAAAAAACAAAAAATTTCATTGAATAAAAATATTAACATTATGAATTTATGAATAAAGTTAATTTTACCAAATAAATTATTTAAATGTTAAAAAATTACTTATTATATTTTTCCATATAAAGAAATAATTGGTTTTTGAAGAAATGTTATTTTTGAATAAAAAATTACTTTATTAAAAAATGATTGACTATTTAATAAAAAAATTCAATAGTTTATATTGAATAAGATATATATATATATTTCATAAATTAGTTCATACTATTAATATATTCTAATTCAATGGATATGTTATAAATGTTATATATATCTTGGTTCGTTTAAACACGATGTTGGGTGTCAAATATTCTAAACAAAATGGTTTTTTCTCTAAAATCTTAGGGTTTTACAATATTGGACAATAATAGGAGATCCACCCATATTGGCCTTTTTTTGTATTCAAGCATCATGGAATTTTCTAATGTGAAGAGTTATATCCTAACATGTGGTTTTTACTTATTCTAAAATGATATTATGATAATTTCTAAAACATTCTAAAACATATGATGAACAATATAAAAAATAACTTAAATCCCCATATCACTTTTATAAAAATTAAAAAAATAAACCCATTATGGTATCCATAACTCTTAAGTTAATCTTAGTTGAAGAAATATATTATTCCAAAAATTAACATAGTCCTTATATGTTTTATGATTCTTATAACCAATATACAATTGATAAAAATAATTCAATAATATAATTCTTAAATCCCAATACCTAAATTTTTCTATCATTACACTTAAAATATTTGTATAACATAAACCCTTACATGGTCTTAGATTTAAAATTTAAAAGATTGCATTCACTCATATAATTTCTAGGTTCTCCATATTTAATAGAATGAACTATAAATGGATCACTAGAATGAAATTTATTTCCTTCTATCTTACTTATCCCTTTTACACAAAAATTCAATTATTGTTTCCCTTATTTTCCACACATAAAATATTTTCTTATTAGATTGATAAATTATATTGGGTTTAACATTAAAAATTTATGAAATAAAGGAAATTAAGCCTTATTTAGACCATGTTATCCATCTCCCAATCTCTTAACAGACTCCATCTTTCTCTTTTTTGGCGAGTCTGATATTCGGTTATGTAAGAGTTTGTTAATAAAATATGGTGATAATTATTAGTAATAATCAATATACCTTTAGTTATTATCCCATTTAGTTACTCAAAATCCCCACATTTTTAATCACATTCAGTTTTAACATCATTCCTCTTGGTTCTAGTTATTTACTAAAACAAGAAATCATATTATGATAAAAAAATAAAGAAAAATAATTTAAAGGATTTATAAATAATTACACTTTAATTTTAATCTATAAAATATAAGGTATAAAAAAGGTCATCCATGGTAATCATCTATTAAAATAATTTATGATGGTTCATAATGAAAATGATAATTAACCTATGCATAACCTCTGGGAGTATCAAATGTGGTGCACAACAAGCTTCATTTTCATCCACCATGTGACGATAAATTCATATCCATGTGTACCCTTTTCAAAGTTTTTATCACTTTTTGAAACTATTCCTAGAACACATCTAATTTTATTATCAATATAGGGATGAATTTCTAGTAAATTAATATAATATCTACCACACTAAAATATTGTGATGTTATCTTGTACTTCGATGTATCTCAAAATTCAGTCATCGGGTAATGTTATCTATTATATGTTTTCTTAAGTCTAGTTATAAAGGTTTATAATAAAATTTTTATAATATCATTAGTAAATACCCCAACCCAAGTAGCACAGATTCATGGTTCCATTATCACATTAGCACTAGATTTAGTGAATCTCATACTGAAAGACAAAAAAATTTATAGTATCAGAAAACTAGATACATACATTTATATCACATTAAAATCAAAAACATAAAATATATAATTTTATTCTATTTGCGTACACAAATATTCCTTTTAACATATCCATGAATATCAATCAGAATACACTTTCTGGAATCCTATGGAAAGGAAACATATGAATTGGGTGATTTCTGATGCTTAGTAAGGGTAAGATTACAATATAATATATAATGAATAAATAATTCACAATAAATATGGAATATTAAATATCTAAAAACACATACCATTTAATCAATAACATGATCATAATGAATAATATGGGAAAAATAAATGTTGATCAAATAATGAAATATAAATAATCACATTAACATGAAACTTATCTACAAATATCACAACTAATCAAATAACAATATAGATATGAATAACTAATATCATAATGTGAAAATGCATAATTTTTTACCACATAGACATACTATCAAGGTATTATATAAATAAATCATACAAAAATGGGTAATTCCTCATCCAAATACTGAAGCTATTTTCTCTCATGAGACCAATTGATGCATAAAGGGGAAATAGCAGGCATCACCCTTCAAATAATTAGTCCTTTGAATTCATCATATAAAATGGAAAAACATAATCAAGATAAATATTCATATTTATAATATATCATATGAAATTTTAATAATTTCCTTAATCAATACAATAATAAAAAACCATCCAGAGTAATATGGTGAATGGTATAAAAATTGTATATCCCTGGTAAAAATGATCATAAAAAATTGGATAAATAATAATGTTTTTGTCATCAAAAATTATCCTTGATCGAGCATAAAAAAATAATTTTTGTAGTCAACGATGAATAGAAATAATATAAAAATGTCATTAAAAATATTTTTTAAGAAAATACCCTTTTCTCAGTGAATATCACTTTCAAAAAATAAAACTTTCCTTAGTATTAAGAAAATAATTTTCTTAAAAAAAATGGAATACTGTAATTTAATATTCAAATTAATTAATGTTCATGATTTCATAAAATTAAATTCATGCTGGGTATGTTAAAAAAAATATTATTTTCACATTTTTTTATAAAAAGTAAAAAATTACCACATTTGGAAAATGAAAGGAATATATTTGTTGATCTGTTATGTAAAAATAAAAAAATGTCAAAAATTTAATTTTAAAAATCATAGGATAATTGTATAAATATTACTTAATTTTTTTTAAAAAAATGGTCTTGGAAGGGAAGGTATTTTCGATAAAAGTGGGAAATGAAGTTGATTTTCCTTACTAACATTCTTTCAATTTCATGAGTTCATAAAGATAGGAAATTGGATGTAAAAATTTTAATTTATAGGAATAACTAAATAAAAATAAAATATAGTTTATTTATTATTTAATTAAAAAATAATTTCCTTAGTGTATACTTAGTATAAACAATATCGAATAATGGTGAAATTCTAAAATAACATACAGCGATTTGGTAAATTTTGAATCAAAGCCCTCATTAATGAAATATTATCAAATGGTACATTAAAAATAATTAAGATAAAATTTTTAATGATATTAAATCTCAAATTCATAGCATATACACCTAAAAAGGAAATAAGTGGTGAATTGCACATATGTCTCATGGAATTTAATGGGAGACGATAATCCATTACCTCTAGTTTAATTTACTTTATAAATTTTTGAAGCACCTATATAATATATATAGATTAATAAAAATATATTAAAGAACCATAATAATATATATACCATAAAATATTTTATTTACTTATAAATTTTTATTACCCATTTATTAATAATTCCTTATTAAAATAAATGTTTTGGGTAATAAAATATTGGGTTTTCATAAATTTTTTTGGGATTTTTAGTTTTGGTCCTTATACATTTATCATAATTACATCATATCCCAAATGTAAAAAAAATTATATTAAAATTATAAATATTAACTATATTTATATTTTTTGTCATAAATAAATTTTATAGATTGATAAATGAGTTACACAGTACATGGATATGGTATACCATACATACGCATAAATGTAGTTTTTATTTTTCAATAGATATAAAGAAAGAATAGTAAATAATAATTCTCATTTAAAGAATCATTATTATATCATATAAATCATAAATATCCATCATGTAAGTCCTTATTACAATTCATGTAATGTAAAAATTAAAAACTAATCACATATCTTCATGGATGTGGTTGTCCACATTTACACACGGGTGATGTTATTATTTTCTAATGGATTAGAAGGTATTAAGTTACAAGGGATATTATAATTTTATAATAATAATAATGTCATAAAAATATTATATATATATATATACATTATAAAAATAATTATATCCATCCATGATATATAGTGATGGAAAAATAATTACATTAGTTCGCAAGGCGCTAGTCCACTGTACACACGATCGATAGTTTATTTTCCCATTTTATAGAAGGGAAGATAGATATGGTTATCCCATAATCACAATAAAATATAATTATATATTATATAATATTTTTATTTAAATGTAATTTTTAATAAATTAATGAAGGTAGTAAGATAATAAGCTAAAATAAAGATCTTAGTGAATATAATTACCATCATGTAGAAAAACATCCATTGGATTTCTTTTTATAAACCCTATGGCTGGTGTTTTGGATGACAAAAATCTATCGAAAATTGTCAAGGATTTTTAGGAGAAATTTTTGTAGGTTTTCATCAATCTAAATGGATTAATATGTGTCAATATATGGGGGGGGTGGAATTTCCCATTTACAGTTGAGGTAGAGTGACAATTTTGTGAATATGAAAAACTATTGAATAATGGTAAGTCACTCTAAAACCATATTTAGGGACCTAACCATAAACATTACATAATCATTTTTTATGTGAATAATTAAATATATTACATTTGAGGAACTTTTTAGGTTTATAGTTTTAGATAATTTTCTCATAACTTAGACATAACAAAAACATACAACACAATTTGGACACTTTCAGCCATTATCCATTTTTTCCACCATACATTTTTTTAAACAATAGATGAGTTATGTTTATGAAAAATATTCATTACTTTTAACTTGACCTCTTAAATTACTATACACATCCTAAAAACCTATGAAAAACATTTTAGAAACATGGTATGATCACAAAACTCTCTTAAAGGGTAAAAAAATGTACAAAACCATTAGTTTAGCGAAAAAAATAAAAATCAAGAAAAATAATTTCACGAAAACATAATATTTCACCCAGAAATGGAATTATCATTCATTTATTTTTATTTTTATTTTTTTATTTTTTTTTGAAAAAATCTCATATAATCCTTCTAAAACCAATACAAATTAGAATAACCATATAGACAACTTATAATATAAATATATGAAGAACATAATCATTACCCAAAGCATTAGAAGCTATCTAGGTACACCCATAATATAATTTATAAATATTACACCTTGATCTATCTTATTTAACCCATTATAATCAATTTAAATGGATCATACCAGTAATAAAAAAATTAATCTTGTATCCATTCACTATAAAACTCTTTAAAAACACTTTTTATCACATATGGAAAACATTTTTTGATATCAAAATATAGTTTTTTTTTAAAAAAACTCACTATGAAAATAACCATAAAAAAGGAAATTTGGTTTTTCAATTAAGAAAACATGTAATCAGGCAATGTATTCTAGGAATAAAATAAAATTCATGGTGATAAGAAAAGTATTTTTCACCATATACGTTAAAAACGGAACATTTCTTTTGACATTTCTCAAAAACATTATGTATAAAAACATAAAAATAATAATATAACAAATATTTAAATAAATTTAAAAATTGAAACAAAATGTACATTATAAATATTTAATTTCTATAGAAAACCTTTTATAAAATAATTATAAAAACATGGACATGGAATTGAAATATTTGGAAGGAAAACATTGAAAATGAATTTTTTCAAAAGAAATCCCTTTTCCACTTTAAAAACATTTAAATTATAATCCACATGAAAGGATGAAGCTAAATAAAACTTTAAATATCATTATAATAGAAAATTTTATTATATAAAAAGTCAATGGGGATGTTTATACACATTATTGGTGCATGACGTCAAAATATGCTTCAAAAAATAAAATTTAGATGAAGTCCCATACCTTGACTCTAACTCTTCACACATGTTATCTATATTCTTGAATATTAAATATATATTATGTATTTAGAATAATAAAAAAATTAATGTTTATTAATCCTTTTATTTTAGTTATTACAGTGTTCTATATGATTACATAATCAATTAAGTTGATATAGGATGTTTTAATGATATTTGGGCTACTTGTAAAAATGGATTTTGTTGGTTGACTATAGTGAAATTGGTAAGTATTAAAACATATAAAGAATAATAATCATGAAATATTAATCATATTTCTACATAAATTATATTATTAGGACCATTAATTAATGATGGTTTTGATAAATTAAGTACATTACGATTATAGAGACGGTAGGTCATACATACAAAAGATTAACGTTCCCATTTTTCAATAATCATTATTAGGAAAGTGGTTAATAATATTTTATTCTTACATAATTATATTAATATTATATATACCATGTTATATATTTAAATATTCATATATATCATCCATGTTTTAAGGTGATGAAAATAGAGTCACATCGCTTCGTGAAAGAGGGATTCCACACATACCCAATGGATGTTATCATATTTTGATGAGTATAAATGTAAAAATAAAAATGATATATTATATTTTAATAATGATAAATATTTAATTTATTTTATATTTATGTTATTTAAATAAAATATATTCATTAAATTAATATTTATTTTCTTCTATTTATATCATCGTTGAAAAAAATCACATTGTTTCGCGAGGATATAGTCCAATGTACACACAAGAGACATTTTCGTATACCCTATGGAATGGATAGTAGAAATGTTATATATTATATAATGACTATATAGTTATAATTATAATATTAATATCATATATATACCTTATATTAATCATCATACCCATCAGTTATATGTGTTTATAAAAGATGTTTTACATCGGTTCGTGAGCCGGTAGTCTTCCGTACACATGAGCGAAGTTATCGTTTCCCATTTAGGGAAATATAAGATTTATATATGTTATTACATAAACATAATAACATATCAATACATGGTAGATAGTTTTGTTATTATATAATCCTTAATAAAGAATATTTTAATGAGGTGGATGGATAAATAAAACAAAAATGTATAGTTAGTAATTTCACATCATCCCAGACCACCTCTTTAGGATTATACCTAATTTATTCCTAGAAATGATTTATAACCAAAAAAATGATTATATGATTATGGTGGGGAATTTTATCAGTTATTTGGTTAGGTATTGGTCAAACCAAAAGGGTATGAAGGTGTGAGTAATTTAAGAGAGGGGTGGCCTTTTATAATATAGGTGAGTGGAACACTTGTAATTTTTGAAACCAAACGGTGTACCCAAGTTGTATGCATGACACAAGGGTCCAAAATAGAGTATTATCGATAAATATAAATTATAAGGTATAAATACATCCAAAAAATAGATTTTAGACATTTATATATTCCATTATAAAACATAATGTTTTAGATTAACCCCCAATAAATCTGTTTTTACCTTCACCCTAGTAATTAATTTTTTAGGTTTTCACTCTTCATTATTGTAAACAATTATGTTGAAATTATTAGATAATATAAATTATTATCATTACATATAATCAATATATTTTAAAAAATTAAATTCATACCAGTGAAAAAATTAAATTTTAAAAAACCCCACTAAACGTGGAGAAAACGTGGATTTTCAATAAGTGGATTTTTTTAGTAAAACTTGATTTTCTACCATCTCTACGACCACTCCTAATGATTTATGAAAATAGAATATTATTAAATGATATATAATATATAAATTTAATTTAAAATATTATTCATTATGAATTTTTATATTTAATAAAAATGGGGAAATATTATTCATTTTAAAATAGTTTTCACAAAAATCCTGTTTTAAAACCCAAAAACAAACTTATACTAATATACAATATAAAGACTATTAAAAAGTAATTGATTAGATTAAATATAAATAATTGATAAATATGTTACTTAAAATCCTATTCAAACATAATGGTCCTTTAAAATTACTTATATTATTTTAAAGAAAACTCTTTTTCAATAAAAATCGATGTATTTCACAATTCACTCGAAAATTAATATTTTCCAAAAAATCCAAAAAGATCACCCACATTAAATTTTAATATACTGATTTCAAATATTATATTCATTTTATTAAACTAAAATTATAAAATTTATAAATTAAACATTTAAATAAAAACTTTTATGAAATGTGATTAGTTAAAACTATTTCCTTTTGATTTAAAATTTGTCAATATTTTTGAAATGAATATAACTATATTAATAAAATAAAATGTGATTTAATCTATATTTAACTTTGTTGTTAAATTCTTACTCATTTTATAAATTTTTTACTTTAAATTTTATTTAATTTTTCAATAAGTGGGGATATTTTTTCCTTCTTATATTTTCAGATTCCCATGTTGCCTCTTTAACCATATAGTTTTCCATAAAACCGAAACCTCGATAAACACTTTATTATGTAACACATTTTCTCTATACTCAAGAATTTGAATTTTATATTCCTCATAAGAAATATTCAATTCAACTTAACTACTTCAAGGCTCAAACCATGGGATAAATTCTCCAAGTATTTCCTTAACATTGAAACATGAAATACTTTGTGTACCTGAGATAAACTTACCGAAAAATCCACTTGGAAGGAAAATGATCCACATTTATCTAGGATTTAATATGGCCTAATGAACCACATATAGATCTTACCATTTTAACTAATACTAATAACACTTTTTTTAGATATAATTAAGAAATACATAATAACCTATATTGAAAGAAAGATATTTCCTTAGGTTATCTGCTTAATATTTAGGTATTCACAAGCCATACTCATATATTACTAAATAAAATGAACCTTTATAGCCATTTCCTCTACTAAAAATGCTCCCAAAAATTTTTTTCCTTATAATTCATCCCAAAAATATGATTTTCATTAATGGTTTCCTAATAATGTCTCAAATGGTTCCATCTGTGTACTGGAATGAAAATTATTATTATACAAAAACTCAACCAAAGAAATGTGGTTATCCTAATATACATCGTAATCTATTGAAAAATAATGAATCATATATTCCATGGCCTCAATGATTCTCTCAGAAATACTATCACTTTGAGGATGAAATGCTATACTAAAATTTAATTTAGTTCCCAATAATATTTTAAGTCCTTTCGAGAAATTAGATATGAACCTGATATCACAATTTGATATAATAGAGATAGTAACTCTATGTATTTTGACAATATCCTTTAGATACAATCTATAATGTTGATCTAGAAATATAGTATCTCAAATAGGAATAAATTGTGAAGATTTTTTAATCTATCAATAATAAACGAGATCACATTATTTCCTAGTGGAGTCTTTAGAAATCCTGCCAGGAGATGCAAGTATATATTTTCCCATTTCCAATCTATCACTTTGAAAGGGTAAATCATTCCCTTCAATACTTTTGATTTTTCTTCAAATTAATGAAAAATCCAAACACTTCATGGTCTATAATTAATAAAAGTCTCATTGAACCATATTTATTTTTAATAAAAAAAATAGTATCACCCAATGTTGAAGTGATTTGGAGAATTAAAACTTTATTTGATAACTCCTTCATTTTCTCTTCAATTATAAATGTTTCTCTTGAGTCATTCGATAAGGGGGTTCATAAATAATATTAGAATCATAAAATAAGTAAACAGTAAACTCAACCCCCTAATAAATAATAAAACTCAAAAAATACTCAATAAATACATTCATATATTTATTTACTACTGACACAACACTAATTTGAACAGTTTACTTATTTTTAGTAATATCCACCAGGTAACTTTCACTACAACCTCTAATGAATTTCTTAGCACATTGGTAAGTTATAGAAGGCCTGAATTAATTGAACAAAACATTATTATCTCTATAATATATATTGTCATGATAAACTGAAATACAATCCAATAAATGAATTAGATAAACATATACTATGGATAGTTGAACAAGATTTATAGAAAATACCATCCCACTGAAAAAACTGGAAGATTCCTATAAATCTTGGTTACATTCATATTTCCATTTAATGTTATCCCCAAAAGTTCAAACTTATTTTAATGTAGTAACATCCAAATTTTACAGAAAATTTTATTAGTATTGAATGAATTTGAATATATATATTCAAACAGGGTATCTACATAACTCAAATACACAAGTTAAATACCTTTGACCACTTTATTTGACATCCCAACATCAATAATAGTTGTATAAAAATATTTCACCACACCCTTTTCCTTATAATAATTATTATTTTCAACTAAGTTACTAAATTTGGTCACACATTACTATATTTACCCAACTAATTACAACTAAACCATGTCACCATTGGATGGATATTGGTTAGCCGATTCTTTATTTATTTAGGATTCTTTTCTTTACAATCATAGGAATGATGGCCAAAATTTTCACTTCATTAATTCTTCCATGATATCACAAGAAATTCTATAGATTTTTTCTAACATAATTACTATAATATCCAAAAATAATTTTCTTTCATCCAGATTAATTTATTATATGTTTCCCCATTTCCTTCCATCCTTACTGGTTCTTACTTTCATCGTTACAAGGCACGTAGGTGTCAGAAATCTCTATCTCATCATTTTAGAAAAGTGAACATTCTCAATACTTTTAATTTATTATGTGGCCAAAGATAATCATGGTCTTTATTTCAATATGAAGTAAAATATATTTATTTTACAGTCTATTTCCCAAACAAACTTTGGTACATTCCTGAATGCTTTTTTAAAATAGGCTTCATACATGGCCATGAAATATTCTTATTTTTCAATAATTATTGTAATTTTTTTCCATATCAATTCAAAAAACCATATGAAAATATTTATCATGGAAAATATCTTTAAAATTTTCACATTCCATGGTATAATGATCATCATACCATATTCTATTCCTAACCAAAGATCACCGTTAAATAACTTAACCTTGAAAATGATAATTTAAAAGAGTTTCCTTTAGATTTTATAAACATCCCATGACATTAACCATATTCTAAAAGGTATTTATTCACCCATCCTATACCATAGGGACAGATGATCAACTAAATTATTGGGTATGTTTCCACATGAAATGCTCCACTATAGAAATGTTCCTTCATGTTTGATCAGGTTCTTCTCCATCATGGATATCATCAATATTTATAACTTGTTCCAACTGATCCACTACTACAAAAAACTATACTATTCTAATTCAAACCAACTCAAGAAACTTATTTTGAAAGATATTTTCCTTTCAATGTATTCCCACTACAACTTCCCTATTTCCTCAATATAAAAACATTCAAAAAAAATATTCTAGATGAAGAAACATGGTAATCTTAAAAATCTATATCATTTCAACTTAACTATAAAGTAAAATATTTATAAGTTATGCTATTATCATTTTACTAAACACTAAATTTATCTAAAATAACCATTGATACCAACCACAAGGACCAGGACATAAATATTATATATTATTGAGTTTTATATCATGAATTCATTATCTTACATTTGATGATCTTCTCAGGATTATATTTCTAGGGAAGTATGTCATAAATCATACATATTAAAATGATTTAATAGGAATTGGACACTTCCAATAATTATCCATTCTTCTAAACATATTTAAACAAAACATGATTTCTTTTTATAAAAAAATATTCATGACTTTCAACTTGACCTATTAATAACCCTTAACTATCCCAAAATCTAGTGAAAAACATTTTAATAACATTGAATGAGAACAAAAATCTCAATAAGGTACAAAAAAATAGAAAACCATTAGTGTAGTGTATATAGAAGAACCCTTCAAAATCCATTTCTAAAAAACATAACAATTTACCCAGAAAGGGAATAGTATTTTATTTGAATAGATAATTTATCATACCTTTTGAAAAAATGATTTTCATGAAATTTAATTACAAAGAATAGAAAATTCAAGTTGTTTCATTGGGAAATAATATCATAAAACCCTTATATAAACCTTAAAAATAGGAATAACCTTACATAAACTTGAAATAAAATTATCCAAATAACATAATCATTTCCAAATTAATTAGATCACTATCTAGGTGCACCCATTGTATTAGCTATAATAGGTTAAACCAGAACTATTAAGGTGAACTCATCATAACAAATGTCTATAAACTCTATCATGAATAAAAAAATATGTTTACAATGTTTCATCATAAAACCCTTTGAGTTTTTTAACCCATATAAAAACATTTTTGGATAAATGAATATAATTTTCTTTTAAAAATCAATTTTCAATAACAAAATAACCAAAAAAGGAAAATAGGTTTTTTCATTTAAGAAATATGAAATCATAAAAAGGATTCTTGATATAAAATAACATTCATGTCAACATGAAAATTCATTGTCACTTTATAAATTAATAATATGATATTCCTTTTGTTATTTCTTAAAACAGTTTATATAAAACACATAAAATGTTTCATTTAAAAAACAGTTGAAATAATGTAAAAATATTAATAAAAACTATTTTATAAATATTTTATGTTTACCAAAAAAATCCTAAAATATTTTAAGAAACATAGACATGTAAGAGAAAGATATGGAACAAATACATTAATAGGGTATTTTTTTAAAAGAAAGTCCCTTATCGCTTTAAAAAAATTGAATCATTAGCCCTTTGAAAGGGTAAAATTAAATAAAACATTAAATACCATGATAATTTATAAATTCATGATGTAACTTGTAATAGGATAATTATATAAACCTTATAGGTTCATAACATCAAAATATGTCTCAACAAAAGTAAATTGGGACAAAGTCCCTTATCGTTTGTCTGCCTCCATACATATATATTTTTTATCTGCATAAATAATATAATAATGTAAATTATTTAATTTATAAATAAACCTAATAATGTTTTTTATTCCTTTTTATCCACTCAATACCATGTTATATTTTATTACTTAATCAATTAAGTCTACTTTGGATGTTTTAACACTACTTTCCTTGTGTCTCAAAAAAGACTTTGGTTGGGAGACTATGGTCAAAGATATAATTATTTAAATATATAAAGAATAATAATTTCGACATAATTATCATATTTATACATAAACTATACTTTTAATACCAATCATGAAATATTATATTTATAAATTAAATACAATATGATCATAGTGACTGTAGGTCATACGTATGAATGCGTAACATTTCCATTTCTCAACAATCATTATGGAAAGTATGTAAGTAATATAATATATTTAAATAATTGTAATAATATAATATATACCATAATAGTTATTTAAATATACTTATATATATAATATATGTGGTTTGGTAAGGAAAGGAGTGTCACACCACTTTGTGGAGGTGATAGTTCATAGAGACACGAATGATGTTATCATTTTTTAGTGATTGAAATGTTCACAAATAAAATGATATATTCTTTTAAGAATGAAAAATATGTCATTAATATCTTAATTAGGTATTTTATATTACATATATTCAATAAATATATCATTATTACCTCCCATTTAATGCGTTAGTGAGAAACAAATAACCTCACTTCACGAGGTGGTAGTCACCCAAACACACAAGTGACATTATGAAACTCCAATAGAATGGAATGTAATAAAAGCTATATATATGTTAAAATTAGTAAATATTAAGAATTATGTTTTTAAAATATTATATATACTATATATATATCATCATTACCAACCGTGAGATTTGTTGATCGGAAATGTGTCGCATCGGTTCATGTGGCATTCACCTACCACACACATGAGCGATGTTATCGTGTCCCATTTAGTGAAAGAGGATATAGATATAGTTCCATTAAACATAATAAAATATCATTTTAGGGAAAACAATTTTTTATTATCTAATAATAAATCAAATCTATTTTAGGTAGTTGGAATAAGAAATAAAAGAAAATGGATATTTAGGAATTTTACCTATTCTCTGACAAACTCTTTTGAATTATAACTAAAGTATTCTTAAAAATGATATCAAACAAAAATAACTCTTATAGGATAAGGGAATGTAATTTTATATTTTATTTGGGTAAGTATTTACCGACCCAAAATGGTCTTATGGTGGAATATTATAGGAGAAAGGGTGGTCATTTATAAGTGAGGTGAGTGGCATACTTGTGTGTTTTGAAAAGAAGAAGGTGTAACCACATTTTAACATGCCAAAAGGGTCACAAATTGGGTATTATCAGTACATAGAAATTTATAAGGTCATTAAATTTCAAGAAATTTTAGTTTATAAAAATATATATGTCATTTTAAACATTTTTTTCATTTAACTCCTCGTATATCCGTTTTTACCTTAACCGCGGAAATTAATTTTTACTATTTTAACTATTCATTATGGTAAACGAAAAGTTAAACATATTAGATATTATAAATTATGATTATTAAAAATATTAAATCATTTTAAAAAACTATATTAAAAATATTGGAAAAATTAAAATGACAACCTACAAACGTGACGAAAAAGTGGGTTTTGAAGATGAGTATTTTTCAAGAAAAAGATGATGGCATATAAACTCTATTACTAATAATAATCACTGTATGAATATTAATTTATATTTAATTATATATACTATATAAATTAAAATTAAATAATTCCTCATTATATATTATCATAATTATTTAAAATGGTGAAACATTATGCATTTTAAAATATGTTTCAAAAAAAACACATTTTAAACAAAAAAACTTATAATAAAATCAAATATAAAGTTGTTTAGAAAGTAACATTATGGATTAAATATTACTGAATAATAAATTTTTTAATTTATTTAATATTCAAACATAATTTGTCTTTTAAATAAATTATTTTTTTGAAATGTAAATTATTTTCTAGAAGCATCATTATTTTTCAATAGTCATTAAAAAATCAATATTTTTTGAAAAATCAAAAATATTAACCATAAGTAAATTTTGATATTAGGATTTCAAAAATGATATAAATTTTTAAAAAAATAATTTACAAAAAAATTATAAATTAATATTTTAAATAAAAATTTATAAGAGAATATTTTATTCAAAACTATTTCCATCTGTTTTACAAGTGACATAATATTTTTATAATGAATAAAACAATTATAATAAACCTAAAAGTGAATTATTCTATCATTATCTACAGTGTAACAACATATTTCCAAAAATATTGATAAATAATGAAATTTATATAATTTATGGTCAATCTACGCCTCCACCTCAAAAATAAACATGTTTTAAACATGTTTTTTCTTAACCTCTAAGTTTAGTTAATTTTAATATTTTTTTCACTATGGGAACCAGTTTTTTACTTACCTAGTTAAATTATACTTTAATAGTAATAAAAAGGTATAATTATTATATAATTTATACCCTATAATTATAAACATGAAATCTAATATATCAAATAAAACTCGTATGTGTGTGAAAAAATTATTTTAACACATGTGCATGAAACACGCAAACCCCAATTTTAACCTTAGCTAAGAAAATAAATTTTTACTACATTTTAGATTAATTAAGAAAAAAAATTAGTTGAATGTATTAGTAAATATTTATTATGTTGATTAATAATATCTAATTCACATAACCAGATTCAACTAAAATAAGTGGAAAATTTTAATTTAAAATTAAACTCGTAATCATGACCGAAATATGCTTTCTCAAGAAAAACTTATCTTATGTATAAAATGTTTATATATCAGAAATAAAAAAAATAATTAAAATGACCTAAAATATATTAATTATAGTATATTTTAAATAATATTACTATTAAACCCATTTGAACAAAAACAAAACTTTGTAATTTCTTAAAACCAAATGAAATTTTTTAATTAAAATCAATCTTTTTCAATATTCATTGAAAAAATTAATCTTATCATAAAATTCTCAAAAGGGTACCCCAATAAATTTTTTACATGATGATATAAAAAATTAATTTTATATTCTAGGAAAATCTTTCTAAATGTGTAAAAAATTAATTTTAAAATAATTATGAAAAATGAAAGAGATCCACTTTTAAACAGCATTGTTTCTATGAAACAAAATATGGATTTACACTCATCTAATTGTTAATAAAAATATTAGATGAATGATAAAATTTTTCATTTAATATATAATAAATATATTTTATATAAACCCTTGATATATAATGATTAATTTTATTTATTCAGATAAAAATAATTTACTCGGATAAAAAATGTTTTTCAGAAAAACATTTCTTTTAATTAAATGTGATCTTTTGTTACAACTAAATTTTTAAACAATGAATTTATTTTATATGTGTGTAAAAAATATTATTTTCATAATATATTAAATCATATTCATACCTTAAAATATAATAGCTATGTTTTAATTGTCATATTTAATTAATATATATTTTTTGGGTTGATTAAGATTAGTGTTGCATATCCTATAAGCTATTGAATCTAATATTCTACCTTAAAAATATCATGGTGTTACATATTATCATCACAAAAAATCTATCACTAAGTACTATTTATCAATTTATTATTACTAAGATTACCATTCCTTTGATGACATAATTGGTTTTAAACCATTAATCTTAAGTAACATAAATGCTCAACAACACAACCCTAAAACATGTTTCCTAATGTTTTTTATCCATTATTAATTACACAACAACCTTGAAACATCATCACGAAGTACCCATGTTTCAAAAATAATTTTTCATTTAATTCATGACAAATAAGAGATACACTTAATAAATTATGATTCATCCCATCTATATATAAAATATCTTGGACATCAAGTGATTTTTTCCAATCAATATCAATACAAATCCATTGATTTAAAGTGACTCGTCATTTCTAAAGGTAATTAATCATTCCATTCAATTTTCATCATCCTACAATAGGTTTAAACATACTATCATTTGTGAAGAATATATAATATAAAATATCTAAAGATATTCTTGATTGACTTATTGAGTGAAAATTCAACAACTAATGTGTTCTATTTTATTTTTTCTTTTTTATTTTGATTTCTTGGTTATTATAATTCTTACTCAATTAGAAAGGTAGAATGGTGATACATTATTCAAAAAAGAGGCTTGAATTTCAAAATATTCCAAAAAATATCATCTAATTTTTAGATATTTTTTTGAACTTCAGTTCATATTATTTAGATTTATTTTTAATATTTATTCATTGAGTGCGTTGAATACGCCACAAACTATTTATCCCAAGTATTCTAAACTAACAGAAATATTTATATGTCCCTAAAACCTCCAAAATTATGAAAGTATCCTAAAAATACACACATTACTATAAATAATTATTATTATATAAATATTTACACTCACTCTTTTTTTATTTGAAAATCATTTATGGAAAATTATTGTGATTTTTATAATAAAATCAAAAAATATTCCTTGTCAATATTTGAAATAAATATTCCAAAAATGTATAGATTTTTAAGAATCATCATATTTTATATAAATTTTATATTCTTAAATTCTATGTTTAAACTATCCTTGTCACCAATATTTATAATACCTTTTTAAAAAAATTATTTTGATATTGATTTCCATTTTAATTCCACATTTCTTTGAAATGTAATCACTTTACATAGTCTTCCCCTTTGAAGTTTATGTATCATTTTATATATAATTTTTAATGTTTAATTTAAAATTTTGTAATTCATTTTTGGCCCTTTTTATTTTAATTAAACAAGTTCAGTATTATTTTTCTTTTCTTTAACCTTCACTTCTATTTTAACATCCAATGTCTTATCTTCCATGAGAAAATTTTTCAGGTAATCAATATCCTTCATCAGATTTGAATCCTTTTACCATTAATAAAAAACATTGTTTATTTAGGATTAATCAGCATTCATTAATTTTTTTTCTCCTTTTATAATATTTAAGATCATTGAAATATATTATTTGATTTTTCACATAAACATAAACCCTGTCTCTATTATATTTTTACATAAAATATAACTTCCTTCATCACTAGTGAATTCATAATATTTAAATTTTTCTATTAGTGTTTTTTCATTAACATCACTAAAATATAAAATGCCTCTTCATTCTCATATTTATCATTATACTAAAAATTTGTTAAGAAATTTATCTTTTTTGGGTTTGATATTTTTTCCTTTCCCATATAAAATATTAATTTGAAATTCGAAAATTTTAACTTTATTATTTGAGTAACTCCATGGTTTCTCATCATCATATTCACAATCTTATTCTCTTTTAAACATTTGAAAACATGATCAAACATGTCAACATATAATAACTTGAAACACTTTAGTGGAATATTTTATAAAAAACAATTTCCTCTTATAGATCTTCATGAAATAACTGAAATAAATCTTAAAAATTTCACATCAGTATCTTCTCCATCATTGGAGACATATTATTTAAAAACTAATGATTTCTTAGTATTTTATTATTTCAATGATTCAAAGTAAATTTCCCAACCAGGCTTGATAATCTTCTTAAAAAAACTACATTCCTTATAAAATTAGAAATAAAAATTCTCTAAAGATCATATAATGGAAATATACCCAGATCACCATCTTAATGTACCAAAACCTTTATATCATACCTATTTGAAAAAATAAATAGTATTTTCCAAACAACCATAGAATCATGTAACTTCCCATGAAAACCATTGATGGGGCACATATATTCACTAAATCAAGTGAATAACCTATGAACTGTTTCTTTATCAATCATTTTTCTATATTCATATTTCAACAACCAAAGCTATAGTTTTTCTTTATTCACTTTCACATTTCCTTTAATTTTATTTTTTTTAAAGAATTTCCAATTGTATTATAAATTCCTTTTACTTTGTAAAACACTTTTAAAAAAGAGAGATGATAATATGAAATTTCATACATGAACATAAAATAGAGGTGATATTTTCATCTCATTTTCATTTAATTCAAATGATTTTATTCTCAATATTTTGACATTTTGAAAGGAATTATATGTAACAATGTAATATGGGTCAACTAGGAAAGTCACAAAAGATGGTCTTCCGCATGGTAAAGAAAAAAAAGTAAGAGAAAGGTTTCATGTAAAAACTAAATAATGAAAAACTATAAAAAAATATTGGATGAAAGAGAACATATCTATAAAAAATATAAATCCAAGAATGATCAACTAAACTCAAAAAGTAAAAAAGGACAAGATGAAAAAGTCCCTTTATGACTAGCTCTCACCACCAAACCATCACATTAAGAAATTGATAACCAATAAGAGAAACTAAAATTATACACAATTCCTTTCACATTATATGAGTCCTATATAACAACATATATAACCACACAATGGGAAATATAGTGTGTGAGGACCAATACTGGTAAGATACAACCAAAGAATCCATAAAAGTTCAAATACAAGGAATGCATTAGCTCTAGATTTAAAAATAATCCATTTAAAAAAAATATTTTCATTAATCAAAACTGTTTAGTAAATCAGGACATAGTTTTCAAAATATCAAACCATATTCACCATATCAAGGAATATGTCAAGTATAAGCAATATATGTGAAATCATACTCAAACCAACCATGGATATTATACATAATATTATTATAAGAAAATAACCATGAAAATTCCATCATCTGAGATACCAATCATAGATGAAAAATAATACCTTTGGTCTCTAACATATGGGTATACGTGGTATACCTAAAAGAAATTCCAAATTCCAAGCATATAATGGATCCAACCAATATAACCCCTTGTTTAATTCCACACATTTTGGTTACATAAAACCACTTTTTGAATTACACATGCAAAGAGTGATATGTCTATTATTTGATTCACCTAGGGAGACCCATAATGATATGTTTTTCAAAATCCATTAAAAACCTATTCTTGCATTTTTTGAAGAAATTATTATCCAATAATTTTTTCTTCTAGGCTTGAAACCCCATTTTAAAAATAAAACCACTATTTAAATAATTTTATCAAACACTCCATGTATACAAATGTATCTTTAAATAAAACCCATTTAAAAGCATCTATATCTTTTAAAAATTCCTTTACAAAATCAAATAATTAATTTTTATTGAATAATCTAAATGAATTTACAAGAACATAAGCCTTATTCATAATTAGAACACTTGAATGAAGGTACATATGTCAAAAAAAATAAGAATACTTGTCGCATTCGATAGTAGAGATTTGAAGCAAGGATATATACTTTAAAATGAAAAATAGACAAAGGAAAAATTCAATGGATTGATATAGATCATAGCCCAGTTTTTAGATCCTTGATAATGTATCACACACCTCCCCCAAAATGAGATAAAAATATTAATTGGGAGTGGATGATCACACACACATAATGGAAGACAACTGGCCACATTGGTGATTAACCAAACCAAGAGTGGGGATCCTAGGGAGATAGAATAACCCAAAACCATCTTTATAAGTGCTTTATTTTGAGAGAGGAAGTGCTCTTGCTAGATATGAGAAAAATTAGATATGAAACATGATAAAAACTAGCTGTTTAAGAAATATTTGCGGCATTAAAACCAAATTTATGGTATAAATATGCCATAACTAATATACATAAAAAAATCACCTCAAATTAATTTACCCTGATATATTATTTTACGGTGTTAAAGATGATTTTATGGTGTAAAAGGAATTTACATAGTAAAATAGATTTTCTGAATTGCATGATTTGTGTTCCATAAACCATTTCATGGTATGAGATTAGTGAAATATTTCTTTCATAAAATCCGTATTTATGATGTAAAATGGTTATACAACCATTATTCAACCTAGGTTTTTAAAAACTTAATAAAACATCAATAATACCTCCAATTTTGAGATACTAGATCTTAAATAAGAAAACGTGCATACATTTTTTACTAGGGAATTTCAATTATCTCTACCATATAAGATTTATGTATTAAGAAGGCCCTAGAGATCATTGAATCAAAAAATAGAAGTATACTACTACCTAATCAACAATTCCTTCTCCAGCATCTCATGGAAATCCCTTCTACACTACCACATTACAATGACCAAGTGAATTATTTTACCTTGCATTACCTTTTCTAAGTGATCCCAAATTTGATGATGTTTCTTAACTAGAGTGGTGTCCAGATCATATTAAATATCTTCCCACCAAATCACATGGGAAAGATCTTGTTTATACCTAATAATCTGGGAAACATGAATTTCGTGATCTATGTCAGATGATATGGTAAGTTCAATTGATATTCCACCTTCCCAAGTTTTCCAATGTTCTTAAAGGGGCTGACAAACCTCAGTACCAATATACATTTCCTACCCATTCAATAGTGCCCCAAGTGTGGTAACTCTCTAGGAAAAACCAGATCATCAACCTAAAAATCCAATATCCAATGAATATGGTCTTCATAGTATGTTTAATGTAAATTTTTAATGCCTAATCTTTTCTAGATGAACTGCACATTTTCCATATTTTGTCGAACTAGACTTGGCCCATCTAATGATTTCTCTCCAAAATATTCTTATTAAAAGAGAGATCTATAAGGCCACCTATAATATTACTCAAAGGGATCCATGTTAATCAAAGTATCATAACTATTATTATAGCAAAACACGACTAGATGAATATTTATTACCCAATAACCACCTAAATCAAGCATACATGCCTAGAGAATTTCCTCAAATAGATGGATATCTCCCATTGTATTTCCATCTATCTATGGTTGATATGTCCTACTCTATTTCAAAAATAAACCCATCACCTCTTGAAAATAATTCAAGAACCAATATTCCAACCTATTTTATTATTAGAAAAAATTAAATAGGGAACCACATAAAGTCTCACAATATCTTGGACATACAATTCACCAAGATAATCTACTATAGTTGTCTCATTAAAAGGGATAAAATGAAATTATTTCATGAGTCAATAAAGGTTATCCCAAATTATATCCTTCCCACTAAGAATATATTGGAAAATAATGATTGTTTTAATTATATTATCATATCATTTCCATACCAGAATGGGTAAGGGTTGAAACAAAACCTACACGTCTCTGGTTCTCTACCTTAATTCTTTGACATATAAGAAATTGTGACATGAAATATTACATCATCCATCTCATCCCCTACTTCCAATATCAATGTCTCAAGTCATGATACATCTTTTTAATCCAAGGTTATATGGAAAAATAATACATTTTTTCTACTTTCCATCAAATCCTATCACATTGAAAAAGGAACAACCCACCAACTTTCGAAAAACATATCACCACCAAAAAATAGATACCACTCACCCAAGTTCTCCCCACCATTTATTATTGTACTAAAGCACTAGTACTAAATTTCAATAACCTACTCAAGATAAACCCACTCATCAAATGATTATTAAACCATCATTTGAAGCTAGGAACACCTACCCACCAGCTTCCTCTATTCAGAAGTTTATCTTTATGAACAAACTCATGAGAGACCACATACCCCACTGATTACTTAAAGTCTTGAGTAAGTAATTTCCTGATCAATGCATTTGAGGCCAAATTAACTTTATTGGGAGTATATGAAATATCAAAATAAAAATTCTAGAGATACTAAACCAAGTGTCTTTCACATGTTTAAAACTCTCTGACTAAAAATATAACTCTTGAAACTAGGATCAGAATATACTGTAAACCACTCACTAAAGGGATAGGCATGCAACATTATGAGTGAATTAAAAATCACTACCAAATTAAAATCATGAGTAGGGAATTTCTTCTCATGTAGGAGTAACTAGTGAAATCAATAGTCCACCCTTGATTTAACCTAAATCAGGAGACAACAAAAACACATATGATAAGAATAATAGAAAACATAATAACCATGACCTAATTTAGAAAGACTAATTAATAGATTTAAATTAAACCAAATATTTAGCTCCTCAAAATGCCTCTTTAAATTTTCATTCCACTCAGAATTTACACCCTCATGGTTTAATTGCTTTCTTAAAGAAGTAATCTTGGAAAAGTCATTAACAAACCACATATAGTAACAATTTAACCCAAAAAGAATTGGATATCAAACTGATGTCTAGGATACTCCCAATACATAACCTTTTTTATTATTTTGTAATCCACTAAGATTACCCTCTCAGATTTAACAATCCCAAGAATCTTCCCTAACAGAATCAAGAATTTAAAATTGGAAAACATACCATACAAACAAATTTCACTCAATGTTCTAGTAATGATATCATAATGGACCATGTATTCCTCCTCTACCTTAGAGTACACCAAAAAGTCATCCATAGAAACTAAAAAAATTGTGTCCAAGAATCGATGAAATAACCAGTTCATCATAGCTATAAATTCTAAATGAGTATTAAAGAGGCTAAATGGAATACCTAGAAACTACGAATTCATATACCATCTCCTAAAATATGTCTTAGGTATATCTGCTTCTTAGAATATCAACTGGTTGAACCCTAAATGAATGTTAATATTTGAATCCCCCTAATGTTTAAGAAAGATATCATCAGTCCTGGTAAAGGGACACCAGTTATTAACAATTACCCAATTTATCTTTTCATAATTCACACATAATCTAAGTCACCCTCCAACATTCCTAGAAAGAATGAAACGTGAAGCCTATGGTGACAAACTAGGAAAAATAAATCCCTTAGCCTCAAAGTCAAAAAGATAAAAAATATGTTCCAACAATATTATAGGTTTCATATGATATGATGGAATGAAATTAGGTATCATACTAGGAATCTGTTCAATAGTAAACTCAACCACTCTCTGTGGAGGTAAACTAGAAAAATAAACCTATAAGACCATAGGGTATATAATCACCACAATTGTTAGTTGACTACTCAAAAAAGTCAATGAAATCAACAAACATATCTAATAACAGGCCTGAGATCACTCCATTAAATATAAAAACATTTCCCAAATCTCTTATACGTAGAATCCCACTGACCTTGAAAGATATGAGTGACTCCATTAGGAGATAAAAATTGAACTTAATTCCTATAATAGTCAATATGGGTCTTAAAACAGATCATCTAATCCATGACAATAATCAAGTAGAAGGTATCAATTTTGAGAATAATGAAATCCTATAGTGATTTCAAGTAACCTATCATCACCTAACACATGAGGCATTTTAAACCATGTTCAGAACACTTTTTCAATGGAATATAGGGATTAAATATGAATGGAATAAGCTCTGACACAATCCAAAAACAATAAAAAAATTTGATAGTATAAAGGAATGAGAAGATCATGTATCAAATAAATATAATACCATAGATGGTGAAATAAACACCATTCCCCTAAAAATAGTCATTCCTACTTCAGATTTATCTTTTTCATGCTCTAAAGTGTAAAGACATACAGTCTCAGATCCTCCATGAGCATGACTATATGCCTAAAAATTGATCTTTCCCTGAAGATAAGACCCTCCCCCCTTGGAAGCATTAGAACAGACCATAAAACCCTTTTTGATAGTGGATACAAACATATAGCCTTATTGAATCATTATACAAAAAAACTTTAATGGAATTATTGTCCACAATGATGATAATACATGGGAACCTCTATACAATTAGGTGTGGTTTGACCATAACTTCCACACTGATAGTAGACAACCTACTATTTCCTTGAACCCCCCCCCCCCAATTGGCCTTGAATAAGATTAACTACCTTTGTGCTTCCTTTTCTGGCTACAGACACACCTTGTATGACATCTACAACAACAGAAGCTCCCCCCAGACCTGTCTTCTTAACTATGTCTGCCTCAACCCTAGAAAACTTATCAAAAACCTCAGTAGAGGTCATAAGGCACATAATAATTAGTATTGAACTAATATCTACCCTCATCCCCATATCAAACGGCTCAGATTTTAGGTAATCATTGGTAAATAACTTTGCTTCTAAGTGCACCAACTCATCAATGTTAGTGGAACACTCTAGTATGGTACCCTCCCCTGGATATAAGGTTAGAAAATAAAAAGTATTTTCCATAAATCACATCTTAGAAAAAACTTCTAGGAAAATATTTCATTAAAAGAATCCCATTATATATCTTCATGTAATTTAGATTAAAAAATATAGTCACACTACATCATTCATAATCCCTCAAGAATATACGTGGAAAACCCCATTGTAGATTCATTAGGGGAGTATATAAATATAAATATCATCTCTATAATTTTAATATATTATTTAGATTATTGGGATCTATCGTCACTATAGAATATAGTGAGAGTCTTTTTACAAAAATTTTGAGCAATTGTCCACAACTTTTCCTAAGTTTCCAATACTCTATTAACACCAATATGAAAGGCTTAGACTAAATATTCCACTATATAAGGGTCTACTAGATGATTTTCTTATGGAACCTATCTCATAACTTCCTATACAAGATTTTGAAGAGATATTCTAGGAGGTATCATAAAATTATCACAATATAACAATTAAAAAAATATTTAGATAAAATTTATAAATCAGAAGGCAAACTTAAAGAAATCCAAATTAATTCTTTTAATAAAAATGAATTTAAATCATTTATGAATTCAATAAACAAAATATAACACTTTATAAAGGAAAGTTTTATTTTAAATAAACCTAAAATCAATTTTATTCATAAAACGACAGTGACAAATTCACATAATTGGAAGGAATCCCTGAACACCCATGGTAAGTTAGATTTAGACACAGAAGTGAGCTGGCTAGGTACACTCTCATACATACTATCTAAATTCAATGAATCCTAAATCCAGTATTCCATGGAAACTAAACCAAACCTAGGAAGTGTCGCAATACTTTAGATTTCATGTTACATTTAATACTAATTTGTAACTATGTAGCCTAGATCCACTAGAAATGTCACCAAAGATGGCCATCTATATAGTGATGTACAACAAAAAAGGAAGAAACAGGTATCATATAAAACACGAACAAGGGAAAAAACATGGAATATAGTGGAACTAAGATAACATAACCATGATTCATAAAAACCAATACAAACCATCTAAAACTGAAATGAAAAAGAATAAAAGAAGAACAAGTCCATGTGTGACCATCCATCACTGCCAAACCATCCCATTAAAATTGTGACAACCAATAAGAGAAATTGAAGTTCCATATCATGTGTTTACCTTTACATGTTTCTTGAAAAACAACATCTACAACCACCTAAATGTAAATGTATGGTGTGATAAAAAAATCCTAGTATAATACCACTAAATAATCTATACAAGGTATAATATAAATAATTTATTCTTTATATCTTTAAAACCAATCTATTTTACAATTAAGTTTCATAAAACAAAACAATTTTGATAATAATCCATAGGTTTTCATAAAATCATTCCATTTCCACGAATTCTATAAAGATGTAAAGTACAAGGAATATAGTATAAATGTATAATGAAAATTACAATGGATAAACCATTTAATATACATATGATAGAATAACCATGAAATTACCATAATGTAATAAACCAATCATAACTGAAAAATCAATCCATTTGGGATCTCAACCATGGGTATAAGAGCAATACATAAAAGAAAATTACTAATATGATAATATTATGGACCCAACCAATATAACCTTTAGTAGAATTACACTCACTATAGTGACATAAAACCTCTTATGGTATTACAAAAAAAATAGTGACCAATTTATTTCCGGACGCACCCAAGGTGAACCAATATGATACATTTTTAAAAATCCATCTAAAACCCATTCCCACATTTAATAAACCTTCTTCACCTAAAATCCAATTGTATTATGTTATTGAAGCCCCATTTTAGAAGTAAAAACACCATTTAAATCAATTAATCAAACACTAGGTGTGTACAAATCCATTTTAAAAGAATACAATTTTAAAAACATGTTTATCTTCCAAAAATTCCATTACAACATAAAATCATGAATTATTGTTGAATAACTAAAAGTAATTTAAAATAAAATTATGTTATTCATGAATTTTATCCCTTACCTCAAGAATGGAGGAAAAATGATCACCTTTCATTTAAGTGATTGAAAATTAGTAAATCAGCCTCTAAAAGATAAGGAATAAAGGAAAATTGTAATGGATCGATCGAGATTACATATTAATTATTAGTCCATTGAAAATACAACAAATAATGGTGCTAAACCAAGCTCAACATATCTGAGTAGGTATATTAATATCTCATATACTTGATGGAAGGAAAATAAAAAAAATGTCAATCAACCACACTGATGAAAAAATATAGGGGAATAGGAATCACCTAAAACCACTTCTGTGAGAGTTAGGGTTCGTGGGAGGAAGAGTGAATGCCAAATATGAGAAGATTAAATTGTACACAATGATAAACACCAACTGGTTGATGAATTTATGGTTTAAACACCACATTTATGGTGTAAATATATCATAACTCATCTATGAAAAAAAAACATATTTCCTTATATCAGTTTTCCATGATCGATTATGTAATAATAGAGAATAGGGTCTTATATCCAAAATGAAATTTACTATGTAAAAAAGATTTTATGGACTGTAATATTCTGTTGTCATAAACTATTTTATGGATTGTTCCCAGTGATATATTTATATTGTGAACTCTATATTTATGATGTAAAATAATACTATAAGTAGTACCCAGCCTAGGTTTTATAGAAACAACCAAAAATAACTCTATTCCCTCTAAACTAGAGGGAATAAATCATAATATAAAAAAGTAAATACTATTACTTAACAAGGCATTACAATATATCATTTTTTTATTTTTTAGAAAATTCTATGAATTATTATAAAAATAGTTATGTCTTGTCTAGGTATGGATTTTTATGAAGTTCTTTCTGATGTTTCATTGATTTCATTAGATAATTTTCATCATATAACATGTTTTCACCTGAGTCCCAAAAAAATTATTTTTCAAAATCATATTTTTATGTCTTTTTGGAATCTTATAGGTATTTTCTTGAGCCTCATAAGTTACATTTCATCCCATATTATTTTTTCCTAAACCCCATAAAAATTTTAAGTTTCTTCATATAACATTTATCACGTATGACATTAAATGTCCTATTAAATGAAAATCTTATGGTGTGACTTAAAATTATCAAAGAATTTTCTACTATAACTTTCTAATATCATATAATTTTTTTTACTTTGTAATGTTTTTGAAATCAATGGAGAAGATTCTTCATGCAACATTTCATCCAACCCACTATCATGGAAACATGATCTCATTTATTGGTATATGAGAAGACTATAAATCGTAGGAGAATTTAAAGAGGATTAAAGGAAAAACCCATGTAAATATATCATGTGAACATGAATTGGAAACCTATTTCTACTACTGTCAATTGGAAGCTGATTGTGATGGATATTATATCTATGATTTATCCCCTAGAGAAAAGTGATACTTACATAAATTTTCATATAATTTTCTATCCAGTACAAAAAAGAGTTCCACTGCATAGAAAATATGGGGGATCATGCAATAAAATATAAGAAAGTGTACCTAGATATCCTTGAAATAGTTCTAAGAGGATGATGAAAATATATAGAGTAGAGACGTGAGATGATTTATCCATGCCAAGATAAACTCCCAAGTGGTTGTGGATAATAGAGTCTAATATAAAATCTCATTTGACACTTTAAAATTTCATTGTAAATCCTATTGAATTTTTATAGAAATTATTTTCATGAATTAAAACTTTCCTATTCTATATTAAATTCATTATATTATAAACAATTCAATAACTTTTTTAACATATGAATGTTAAATGATTTTTCTTGTTATTTTACCTTCATAAGTGAGGTGTCACTTATGAGCACAATGTTTTTAATCAATTTTTGTTTTAGATATGTCTTAGGGAAATTGAATCCCTTTACTAATAGGATAAATATCCATATTGAGTTCTTGATGTGGTTTCTTGGTAGCTTTTGGTGTATACATTGAGTTCTTGAATTATAAATTGATGAATTCAATTAGGTAATTTTTTGTAGACAATGATAAAGGGAGTTTCGGATGAGTTAAAACAAGTTTATATATGTTATATTATAAATTTTATTTCATAAATTGATTCATTTCCATTGGATCTTGAAATTTATTAAATCTAATATTATAAAGGTATGAAAGTTTGGATTATTGAAACAAAAATCTCATTTTTTAAATTTTTGTGTAAGGAAACAATAAAATAACATCCTCAAATTTAAAATTATTCTAACTTCCCACCAAAAGGAATAATTTTTGAAACTAAATTCATAATTTATGAAAATATAATACTAAAGAAATTGGAATCATATTATGAAGACAAAAAAAACTTCATGTTGAAAACCCAAAATTACCAATTGGATTTAAATTAAGATCAGGATTTATTCATCAAATTAAAAAAATTAATCGACTTCCAGGTGATGATCCACAAAAAAACATTCAATATTTTTGTATCATTATGTTAATAAGAATCTACAGGAATAAAATAATAATAAAATAAATTTTATGAATTATTCTTTTTTATTTATTAGTAGTTTTTTAAGAATGGTTTATCTATTTGCAGTCAACATTGATTTTAAAGTATAATGAATCAAAAAATATTTTTTTAGAAATTATTTATTTCTTTTAGGATAACTGATATTATGAATGAAATCTATCAAATTAGAGAAAATCAATGTAAAAAATTTCATAAAAACTGGGAATTATTCCATAGATTATGTTTTATTTAACCACACTGTCATATTAATGAAAACATATTAATTAAATATTTTTATTAATGAAATTTTATTGTTGATCGAGGCATAATAGATTCTATTGCAGGAGGTTATTTAGTGTATAATATACTAACTATTTCTATGGGTCTTATATATAGCATGGCTCTGAGTACTCAACAATTTGGAATAATGTTCCTTCGATATGTCAAATATTCTTTTGGAGTAACCACGTCAAGTTATGAAAATAACATTATTGTGAGTCATCATAGTTATATTACAACTATGGTTATATCAATGATGTTGTAAAACACTTCAAATACCCAAAATAAACCTAAGAATACATTTCAACTTCAGGTACACTATATAATTTGTTCACTAAATGAACATATAACTCAATAATCAATAGAAATTCAAGAAACCATTCAAAATTAAGAAGCTTTTTTTGTAAAAAAATCATTTAAATACAACCAAAAAATTCCATACCCACCATACCAAAATTAAAAAAAACAAGAACTAACTTTCCCATGATATATTTTATAAACATGAATAAAAAAAGATATTTTTCCAATGTGATTCAAGTAATTCCCAACCAAAAAAATCAATGAGAATACCAATACTCATTTTGGAAGTAATTTATATCCTACAAAACATGTTCAAAAATTATAATATAGGCTTTAAAAAACAATAATAAACAATTATATTATGTGAAATTATTTGATGGAACAAATAGATCGACTACATACTGAAGCTGGAAGCATAAGAAACTAAATCAGTGGAGGTTGACTGACAAAAATAGAATTGAATCCTAAGGAGAAACATTTTATGTGAGTGATGTAAAAAATTTGGATTGGAACTATGTTTAATTTCTACCATAATTAATGTTCTAAAACACATCCTAAACTAGAACTTATTTGAACAACTTCTGAAAATATTCAGTTGATTTAAATAGTTTTTATTAGAAGAAAAGTTTTTGAAGATCAGGAATATTATGAGCCAGTTATGAAATAAAAATAAATATCAAAAGAATAAAATTTTCCTTATAGAATCTCGAAATAATAGAGAAATTTTTCAGGACATTATGCCTCCGAATATAGTGCTCAAAATATGGAATAATTACCTAAACCACACGAGGGGTAGTCCATTAGTGAAAAGATTTTTAAAATTGGAATGGATATAGAAATTTTGGAAACTATTAGGAATGTTCACATGGAAATAAATTTACATAATTATATAAAATAGATTCTATGGTAAACCAAATTTATTATGAAAATGGGATCTCATAGGATGAAATTTGAAGGAGGAAAAAATTAAACCATCATAGGAATGTTTATCTAGAATCAACCAATTACATTATGTTAAATTCAATTCCCCATGGACATTTACAATTCCAGGTACCACAAGGGATTATTAAATCATGGATATCATACTAGATTTATAAGATTCAATAAATAAAATTCCTTTTTCTATTTACTCAACTTTATAGTTTAAAGATCTATTGAATTCTATATTTCTAATCTAATAATCCAACTAGAGTATAACCTGACATGGTGGTATCAAAGAATATATTTTGGTCTTAGAGAAAGAATTTATTTTCTCTATTTAATTTAATATTTATAATATAAAATATGGTAGGTTTAGTAAATATACCCCTATCATTCTTGGAATCTATTTTATAAAAACTGATAAAGCAATCATAAGTGTTCAAAAAGAAATATAATCAATTTAATTTGGATTATAAGTAGTTCAATTTAATATTTTTAATCTATAAAATTTATAATGGGAGACCATTAATACCCTCTACTGACCATAATTTATTGACTTTCCACTTTTACACCCATTAAATTTTCAAGTAATTAAGTATAAATAAAGTTAAAATGTTGAAACTACTCCATGTGAATTTTTTGGAATTTAAGACACTAATTATTTTTAAAATAAAATTTTAAATCATAAAGAATATAATTGCATTGTTTTCCCTAAAAAATAATATGTTACGTATAATGAGTGATGATTATTTTGAAACTATGAAAACTTTGTCTAAATATTTAGATCTTGCATGTTCTCTTAATTTAGAATTTTTCCTCGAACTCAAACCTACGAAGAGACTAGTGAATAAATATTTATTGATGAATTAAATTTGAAATCATCTAATTTTGGGAATGAACATAGTGTCAAATTTGATGTTTTGTGTCATTTAAATCTTTTCAGAAAAAATATTCAATTCCCAACTGAGTTATAATAGAAACCACTTCCCTTAAATCTCATGGATTAATTATTATGAGTGAATTTTAAATTCCATATTATTATTTCTAAAGAGAATTCAATAAATAAAGGAATCCAAATTTTTAGGGAACTTAAATAACAAAAATAATGGTTTAGGATAGATATTTCATAATTTAACAAGAATTATTCCTCTTTACACATGAAATTCGATTGTAGGAAAATGAAAAACCTATTATAAAATTTATAATTAGATTAAATGAAATAATATAATATATTTTTTAAAATTATGTGACTACCTTGATAGTATCTAGAATAATTTTTTAATATATGATTGAAAATGGGTGAGTCCTATCCAATTTTTTCATAATATGATGGGTTTATAAATTTGAAATAATGAATTTGGTTAATTTTTCCCATCAGAATTACTAACCAATAAAGAGTGTGTACTTATTATATATTACTCAAAATAATGACCAAGATTATTCACATTCCACTAAAAATTCTTGACCATGTTATTGAAATGCTTACAGGACAAACGCACTACTATTTTCTTATGGTATTTTTTCAGTTACTTCAAAATTCACATTTTTCTAAAGATATATAAAAAACCACATTCAATTTCCATTTTATCTATTTTTACCACAAAATTGTACATTTTTATTTATTTAATACCCCATGAACCTTACAAAGGTGTATGATGTGTACATTTTCTAATTTTTTATAAATTTTTTGGGAAATTTTTATGGAATATTTTATTATATATGGATAATATTTTGATAGTTGATTGAAGAGTTTGGCTACTATCCTTAAAATAGGAATTAATAAATATATTGTTCTCAAATATGAAAATTTTAATTTTATTTTAGATAATGGAATTTTTCTTGGTTATTTATTGTCTAAATATAGTGTCCAAGAAGACCATACATGTTTTATGTCATTACATCACTACAATCCATAGAAATAGTAATGGACATGAGTTCTTTTCTTTGACATAATTTTTTTTATAAGGGCATCATAAAAATATTTCATATCAAACAATATCATAATATATATTGATTCAAAAAAGTATCAATTTTTCAATGATAAAAGATGTAATATTTCCTTTATATAAATAAAACTAAATTTGGTTCCCCACCCACTACTTAACCCATAAAAGGGGGTTTACCTTTTTTTTAATGATTGATATGTCTTATTTTTACCTTGGGATGTTTCGATCTAATAGTTGGAAAATAAATGTCATGTGATAGCTTTTGAATCTAGGACCTTAGATCATTATGAAGCCAAATAAATAATATATAAGGAGCTATTGGATATTTTTTCCTTTAGAAAAGTATAAATGTTATTCATTAAGAACTAAAGTGATTTACCTTATAGACCATTATTTAGTTAAATATACAATAGAGAAACATGACATAAAACTATGGTTTATAGATGGATTTCATTGTTGTAAGAGTTTTATGTTGAAATAAAGGATATATATTGACATGAAATACATTTAACTGGCCATTTGAGTATCACCTACTCTTTTTGGATGTAAAACTTCTGATTACTCCACCAATTAGATAAACCTTTCCTGATGAGTAATTTCATGTTTTTATGAATGGTAGATCATGTTTTTCTAATCATGGGAATTATATGGACGATAATTAACTATCACATTGGTTCGCCAAGTGAGATGTTTTTAATCTAGTGATTGAGGAAAGAAAATATATGTGGTGTTATCTTTATTTATAGTAGATTTTTAGTCAAAAAATATTTAGGTGATTACTCCAGGATTTTAAATTTCAATTAGTACGGAATATTTTTGATACAATAAGTTATCATAGTAATTTTGGGCCTGAAATAATGACATACAATGAAATTAATTATGTTTTTTATTGATATACCATTTATTTAGATTCTTTTTAATTATATAGATCATGTAAAACCAAATAATTTCAATGATACATTTCCAAGTTGAATGAAATTCTTTAACAACACCATTTATTCTATAATGTGTTTGATTTTCAGGTTATTGACTTTATTGGACCATGTCAAGATTCTATTTGGTATATTAAATTCTATATAATATAATATTAAAATATCTAATAATGAAAAGGATTTTATGATGTTTATGGAAGAAAAAAAAATTTCGTTATTGTTGTCCAAAGTTTATCATTACTGATCTAGAAACCCTCTTTTATAACAGAACATCAGAATGAGTTTTGATATATCATATAGTTCATCATATGTTTTATAAACCATATAACCTATCAAAAAATTGAATGACTTGTTTTTTTAATATAATGATCAAAAATATTTCTTAAAAAACAATGCACCTAAATAAAAAATATTAGAGATTGAGATTCAATTATTCTATTTTGGATTGTAAGGATTTATTCAAAACAGAAATTAGATTTTTACCTTTTGGAAATGTATATGGGATATGTTTTCAATTTATTGGGGAGGTAGAAAATAAATCATCTTAGAATATTAAAACATATAATACTAATATGGTTGAAGCTATAAATTAATGAAAATTATTATTTTATGAGTTTAAAGATATTAGAAACAATGAATTGGGAACTTATATGCATTAAAAGGATAAAAACAAATATTTTCATGATGGAATTATCCTTGAAAAAGAGTTTATATAGGGATAAAAAATTGTTGTTTCAATCCTGACTCAAGATATTTGTAGGAAACTTTACTTCTATATGGTACAGACCATTCATTATAACTCGTATTTTTTTTATTTGGTGATATTTATGATAAAAAAATATAGAATAAAATACCATTTATAGTAAAAATAAATAGATTAAAACTATTTAGAGATAATTTTCAGGATCCTCTAGTCCAAGAAAACAATCTTGGAGCAGCAGAATATAACTAATGGCTTGTTGATTCCTTCTATTTTAAATTTTTTGTTATGTATATAATTTCTCATATTTTTATCAAATAAATGTTTTCAAATGTGAAAATTTCAAGAAATATTTTTCTAGGGGGAGCATCCTATACTAGATTTTTTTTATTTTTTCACTATTTTCTAATTTCTATTTGTTTTTATATTTTTCTAAGTTTATTTTTCATTTTAGGTTAAATTTTTATAATTCTGAGATCAAAATGAATACATTTTTAATTTATGAAACTAAATAAAATTTTTGAAAAGAGTTGATCTATTCATTTTAATTTAATAAATTATGAAATGATTTTTGTTCAGATTTAATGTTTCTGGAAATTTATAAAAAGAGCATTGAATTTTGAATCCCATTCCACAAATCACATTCCAAATTTTGAAATCACTTTCATATGAGGACTCTAAACCCATATTTATATCATTTTCACATCCAAATCAGTTCTTATGAGAACCAAACAATGATTTTTTAACTATAATTTTATTTTATTTTTGTTAAAACATTTATGTTTATGCTATTTGTGTTTAAAATTATTGATTAAATTCATTTAATTTAAAATAAATGTTATTTAAAAATCTTTTATTCTATATTTCCCTTTACATTTGATATTTTTTATACCTTAATAGCCATAAAAACTATTAAGAGGCCACATTTTATGCTTATAACCTTAATTTATCCCAATCAAGAAGTATATATTATATGATCTAGTTAAACTAAAGTGTGGGGGTTGATTTCTTGTGGGTTTTTGCATCATTTGAGGGTGCTTGGGGAGGAAAATAAATCTAAAAGTATGTTTTAAAGCTATATTTACTAAAGTTTTTTAGAGAATATTTTGAATAAATAAAGCAATGTTAAAATAACATATTAAGAATGAATCTGAAAAAATGGGAAATCAACGTTGAGTAGATGAAAACAAGTGTTGTCATTAGAAAGAATGCTTGGGATGTTAAATCACTATTTGGAGATTCAATGACCCATTAATTAAACAAAAATAAATCTATGTATAATTTATGAAACATTGAAATAATTAATTTAATCTTATTAAAGGAAATTGAGTTGATAAATTTTTAATGATAAAGTGATGAAAGGTATAAAATATACTTAAAGGTTTTAAGGTTTTTTGACCCAATTTATTTCAAAGAGGCATTAGTAGAAGACCATTCTTGAGTATAAAATTATAATTATTCATTTTTTCTTTTAAAAGTGAAAAAAAAATTAAGTGACCTAAAAAACTTTTTCACTTAAAATGTACCATACCATAGCCTCTAAAGGTAAAAGAAAAGTTCTCAGAGTAAACAAAATCACATAACATTGTTGGTTATATTATTAGAGAGTCATCAAGCCTATGGTGATACTTCATGTTTTTTGATTAGCAAAAATTTGTTAAACATTAAAAAAAATGATGAGAAATTTTTTTTGAGGTAATAATTAGTGTGTATGGGAGGATGAATGAAGTGGGAATGAATCAAATGAACCTATTGGATAATTCTAAATAAATAATTTGGAGGAGGCATGAGAATTTTTTGTGTCTTGGTTTTTGAATTTGGTTTCCCTATTTGAATTATTAATTGAATTTACTTCAAAATTACATTCAATCTTAATTTTCTAGTATTTATAGTATTAGGTGTAGGGCAACTGATAGTGATCATATTTTCATCACTTTTTCTTTGAATTTAATTGATTTAATCACCCCCACTTTGACAATTTTATAGGAATTATATCATAATTTTAAATTTGGTAAATTTTTAGAATTATTAAAAAATATAAAATTCAATCTTTTTAATTTTTTTAATCATTAATATAATTATATGAACAAGCCATACTTTTAATTATGATTCTGTGAATTATTTAGAAAAAGAATTGTTTAAAGGTATATATGAAATTTTGACAATTGTTTGGTCACATATGACTTTTTCTTGTGTATCATATGATGTAAATTTAATTTCATAAGATATTTATCATCCTATAAGATGTCTTCACTAAATTCTGATAAGAATTATTTCCTTTTCCAAAAAATACATTTCATGTGTCCTTTTAGAGTCATTTAATACTTTTCTTGAGTCTTGAAAGATATTTTTAGCTTATAAGATGTTTTTTTATAATTATGTATGACATTTTTTATTCCATGCATGAATTCTATCGAACATTTTATTTAAAATTACTTTAAATTTTAATTATTATGTGATGAAATAGAATTATTATGGTGAGTTATTATTTAAATTTTCGAAACTGTAGGATTTTTACTTCGTGAAATTTCTTGAATTGGTAGAGAAGAATCTTCCTGTTGAATTTTGGAAATCCCACTATCATGTCCACATGATATCATTTAAGGGGATATAAAGAGGATTTGATTCATGGGGGATTTAAAGAGGATTAAAGGCATAAAAATTTTTAATATCCCATACAAACATTCATTGAATATATATTTCCACAACTGTCTCCAAGAATCAAATCGTGATGGTTGTTGCATGCATGATTTTTCCCTTTAAGTTAATTTAGGCTATCATAAATTTTTAAATAATTCCCACCGCACTACAAACAGGGGTTCTAAAACATAAAAAACAAGGGACTAACCAAACAATATTGGGATGGTATTATCAAATAAAACATTTTTTGTTCTAGGAATATGATAAAAATATAGGGAGATTATATGGGAAATTATTTATCTATGTTTGATAAACTCCAAGGAGGTCATGGATATTAGAGAACTAAGGAAAATTACTTTTGGGACTTCTTATTTCCATTGTAAACCATTTTTAATGGTTTTAGAAACCTTTTTTGAATTTATATGGTACTTTTCTATCTTTAATGAATTTTATTCTGAACTCTTATGGATCGTTTTTTAACTTATGTAATTAAGATTATCACACTTATTTTTTAAATTTGTACGTGATGTCTCACTTTGGATAAAAAATACTCAATCATTTTTGGTTTCACAAAGATACATGGGTAATTGAATCACATTATTAATTACATAAAAACTCATATATAGGTATTGATATGGTTTATAGGTTGATATTTGTGTATAACTTTTTGTATTGATGCATAAAATTAAATAATTCAATTAAGAAATATATTTTAGAGGAGGAGGAAGAGAGTGTTCGAAGGGTTCAAACTAGTTCATGACTATTTTATAAAAAATAATTTCACACAAGTTGTCAATCTAATATTTTCTTTACTTTAAAAAATTCAACCCTTTATTTATCATAAATTTATTAAATATATTTATATATATAATTTCCTCAAAAAAAATAAAAAAAAATAAATTGTTAGTTTTTAAATTATACTTTAAGCTACTTGAGAGACAACATTGGAAACTGTTATATTCATTTCTCAAGGATTTTTTATGGGACTCTGGATCCATGAAAAATCCTTAGTATCACTATCATTATGTGAATTATTTCTATTAAATTTTTATAGTAGTATTACCAATAGTATAAGGAATAAAACCATCGATATCAGGCTCCAAAATGTGAAAATAGTAAATGAAAATTTTATCAACATTTGATATTTATATATATGATAATTATCCCATAAAAAGTGTAAAACCACGTAATATTAACTAAATAAACATTATCCATGTTCAAAATAAAAAATAATACTTGAAATCTCCTCAAAAAAGAATAACACTTTCAATACAAACTCCAAATATCTAATCATATTCAAATGAAATTGGAGTGTTTTGGTAACACTTGAAAATGATCTAAAAGACCAAAGAAAATTTGGGGGTGGTCAATCAGTAAAATCCCATCACTTTTTAGTTTATTTATGGGAAATATTTGACACATGTTAAAGTGAGTGACTATATCACTACCACACACACCAATTTAAAAATCATAATAGATTTTTTTTTAAGGATCACCACTCAAAACAAGTAGAAAATACATGGAATGATCCAAAATAACCTGAGACCAATCAATATAATATAATAATCATGTTAGATAAAATGAGTAGGATTTATCCTTAAACATAGGATAAAAAAATATCTCTTTAATTATGTAATGTAATCCCACAAAAATTAAGTTATAGAATATATCTTTCCACAATAAAGAAGTCTTCAACTGAGTTAGACATACGTCATGTTTTTGTGACTCTTCTTTTTCTCCTACCACTAATTCCATTCGATCATCACTTCTTTGAATTATCTTATTCTCTATATCATATTATTCATGTATATATCTTTATATGTCCTATAAATAATATAATAAAGACCCTTATTCATATTCTTAGTGTGGTTCTGAGGACACACACTCACAAATCTGGTTTCATGAACACATACTTTACAGAACTTCTTTGATATCGACAAATATTTCCCATACATAAAAATATTGTAATTACTATACATCAAGGAAATATTTTTTTGCATTCATTCATAAGACTCTTAATGTTTAGATCATTATAAAATTAAAACAAAACATAAACGAATAAATATCATATCCTTCTCAACTAGTGAACATTTATTTTCTACTATATTAAAAACTTCTATAATATGTCTTAAACATATCCTTCAAATTATATACATAAGAAATCATGTTAGGGATATAATGTGTAATAAATATGATTATAAGTGAAAAAAAGAAAACATTAGAAGAGGTGATCTTAAGTTTTCTATAAGGGAAAACATAAAATTAAGGAAAATTTTGGTAAAATATCCCACATGATAATATTGAAGTTTTTTTTGGTTGTTTGTGTTTTTTGAGAAAAGTAGGTTTTTGAGGTTATTTATGGATCTAAAAATATATTTTTGAAAATGTATGATGAAATTATAAAAAAACAAATTAATTAATGCTTTGGAGGCGGTATAGAAAATGGAATATACAAAGTGGCACTATTTCTTAGTGTTTTCCAAATATTTGGGGTCTAAAATATAAAGGATGGCTATATCATTATGAATGTTTTATTTCCAATAATTCTTCATAAAAATATTTAAAACAATAGTATTTTAGGAATATTTGAGTTTAATGAAATTGTGGTTCTTTTCAAAGGTATTATTTTTCATGAATGATATTTTTTGTGAAGGTGTGGAGCATTATGAATGCACAATGAAAATATAGAACATCTCTGTTATAATGAGAAGATTCGAAAATAGTTAAATTTTCCTAGATATTCCTGAAATATTGATTTTATTGGATTTTTTTTGAATGATTCTCAAAAAGGTGATGAAAAGGTTAGAATCTTCTAGAATGGTAGTAAATGACTATAGATTTCCCTCTACCCCTACCTCAGAAAAGAATATCAAAATATAAAAAAGATTAAAATAATCTTATTTCATGAATGTAGTTTTTTAGAAAATGTTTGTGGATAAATGAAGTTTGTGAAGGATATTGAAGATGACTAAAATTTGTAAGAATCATGAATGTATTGAAGTTAGTGAAGGCTATAAAAATTCTATCAAACATTGTGATCTTCACGAAGGCTAAGTGAGCTTCAAAAAGGTGTTTAAGTTTCAAAAAAATAGTTTCTTAATTAAGGATTGTTGAGATTCATAAAAGATTTGATATTTTAAAATGTTTTGGGGTTCAAAAATTCCATATATACTTATAAAGAATTGGGCATTTTCATAATGTTTGTGTGAGTTTCGCATAGGTTGTGAGTATCACGAAAGTGTTGAGAATGGATTACCTAGTGAAACTATAGTAAAGTGATATTCATCAAGTGGATGAGAGTAAAACTTAAATTGGGAATCTATCTACAAATGAGGATTTATTTATTATTTCTAATAAAGGGAACTAAAATTCCATAAACGTTTTATGGATCCTTTTCATTATAGTGAGAAAAAAAAGATGAATAAGGTGATCCTTTCCACTAGTAGTAATCCATGGAAGGAATGTTTGAGGGAGTGACCCTTAGGAATAAGTAAGGCATCCCTGAAAATTATAATGTTAGTGAGCCTAAACATAGAATTGATCTAGCCCAAACCTTATTTTGGCAGCGATCCTTTATAGATTAAGTACATTAGATCATTTTTGTGTATTCTCTTTGGATGTAGCCTAGTGTAGGTGGACCAAGTAAAATTTTTGTTTATCAAAAATGATTTCATTTATGTTCATATAATTATACAAAAAAATTATAGAATTATGATTTGTTTAATTATGAAAGAAGATATGAAGGGGAAGTTGTTTTAATATAAAATACCCTATTTCAACCCCTCTCTAGGAATATAACCTAGTTCGTTACAGATAAATCTGGGCATAAACATGGAATAATTACTATAGAAGGAATAAAGAAACAACATTAAGCCATAATAAACTAAAATTTAGAGCATGATATATCCATAAAAATAAATGAAAACATGTATATTGATAAGAATGATCTCAAACTTATGGAATGAATAATTACATGGATCATTATTTTTAAATTCATTTTTCAAAGAAATTAAATTATTATTAGAGGAGGTATATATGAAAAAACAACCTATTTTGTGTCATGAGAACTGCAAATTCATAAATAAGATATATAATTTTATCCCCCATCACCTAATTAATTTTACTAGATTCATCAAAAAATTAAACAAGGTATCTCATATCATTATATAAGGAATATTTGGATGAATAAAAATATAGATTCCCATATAATGAAGAACACAAAATATTAACACATTGTAACCTTCATTAGTAGTTAATAATCATCAAGAATGTAAATACTTTTCACCATGTCAACAAAAGGGATTCCATGATCATAAACTATTTAGAGTAATGAGCTATAAGGTTAAATAATAAATTTTCAACATTCCAATAAACATCCTTATTAAATTGAAAAAAATATGAAATTTAAATACTTTTCTCCATGTAAATATAATAATAATATTTTTGGGTTAATATAATTCAATATGAATTATGTAAAATGTGATTCTCACACCATATAGAGAAATTAGTATTAAACTATGTAAATACTAGAATACCATGATTATAATCGATCCCGAGAAAGAAGTTGGATGGTGTTAAAAGATCATTTCCTCAGTGTATCAAGTGAAACCAAGAAGTACGTTGACATTGATGAAAATCACCCTTAAGAAACAATGATTGAAAGATACTCTAAAAGAAGGTATTGGGAATTGTATTATTTTATACTACGAATTCATTCTACTAAATAACAAATATATATTACAGTTGTAATAGTGAAGTATAAACCATATTATGGTAAATAATTTTGAAAATAAAAATTGAAATGAAAGTGAAATATTAAAATATCCTTTAGAAATTATTTTCATCATTGATGTAAAAGGTGATGTTATGTATAACTTCCAAAACTCAACTTTTGATATTGATGTTAAAGCTATTTCAAAACCATTAATTTTTTAAAAAATCATCAATAATAGGGCCTTTAAAATAAATAAATTTATTTTAGTGAAATGTGGATAGAAAAATAAAATATATAAATGTGGAAGGGAAAACCCCATTTAATTATTTTGAAAATACCTTTTCCCAAAACACATGTTTTAAGAATAGTAATAGAACTTTAATTTGTATTGAAATTTCATATTTACCAAACAGGGTTATAAAAACCCATATGATAAAATTTTAGGGTGGGAGAACCCAATTGAATAGTTCATTATGAAACATTATATCATGATTGAAGGATATTTTAATTATAAATATCTCTTATAGTAAACCTACTCTATGAATCTTGAAACATTTAAAATGGGGTTTATGTGGAAAAAATGAGAGAAAAACATATAATTAAATCAATTGTAATAATATACCAAACATATATGAAATAAGTTTAAGAGAATGATTATAACTCCATTAATGAAAATTATGTTACAAAAATCCTTAATGTTGGGAAACAACTAAATCGATATCCAAAATAATAAGGTAATATGATTTGGATGGTAAATCTCATAAAATTAAAAGAGTATAATAAAAATAAATCAATGGGTATTTAGTACACCATAAAAATAAAACATATTTCACAATATGTATTATGTCTCAAAGAATCAGAATTGAGACCAACAAAACTCTTATGACTTTATAAACATCAAAACCCCTCAAAATAGAGTGATTGTAATTGAATATAAAATTTCATGATTAAAATATAATTCATGATATTATATCTAAAATATATAGTATATACACCACATAAAAAATACTTTGCGCATAATACTAAATCTGTATCAAAGATAGTAATTTGAGATGAAAACCCTTAGATCAGTAATGATTTTTTCTCCACTTTCACTAAACATTCTGAATAATTAAATTCAGTTCTTTAAATACATTATCAGGAACCTTATTAAAAATTATAACCATTTTTAATCTTGTTTTTTTAATAATTAGCTCTCTCTATCTCTCTTTGTATTATCTAATTTTAGTTACATTTAACACCATCTGTAAGTGATCTTTTTTCACATTGAAATAGTTTCATAATAGTTAAATTGGTGCCTATTATTTCTAAAAATTCTATCCCAGAGATCATATAAGGTACTTTAATAGATATTTCAATATATTTGATAAATATATAATTTTATTTCATTTCATTTCTAGTAACAAACCATAGAGATGAAATAATTGATAATCATGTTTGAGTGATTTCTAACAAACAAAAGGTTTTTACTTAATTAATGTGTTAGATATTAACATAAGGTTACAATGAAAAATTATAATATATTATATATTTATATCATATTATACTAGTAAATATTTTATCACTATCCACCTTGATATAAATGTATAGTATAGTTCAATTACGTGGTTAAACTAACCCAAAGATAGACTTACCATTATTAATACTTGAAGAATAGTGATCTTTTTTATTTCATATTAGTGTGATATATTATAATTTTAATTAAATATAAAGATAATATAATTTATATGATATCATTACTTATAAAGAAAAGATCATTTTCCCCTTAGTTCACTGGTTTTAAACGATTAAATGGACAATAATCATTTGTTAATAATATCAATAACATGTTATATAATTTTTTATAAATAAACATTAATGATGTCATAAAAATCATATTTACTCATTAAATAACACAATTAACCATGAATTATGGGTGGTGATGAAAATTAATTTCATTTCTCAAGGTGGTGGTAGTCTAGAAGTATGCACGAACAACAAATTTATTATTCTTATTGGATGGGATAAATAAATATGTAATGATAATATACTTAGTAGAGTAAAATTGAATTGTATAAATAATATTAGTATTATTATTTATATATGGATAGAATATATTTTATGTAATATTAATAATATCAAAAGATAAGTTTTTGACAATACTCATGTCGGGTACTTGAATTTTCCTTTGAAATGTCCTTGGAAATGAATGTCTTATGCTAACTAATGGTGACTAAAAAAATTTTAATGTGAGAGAAATTTTTGGGAGGATATAATTTATATTGAATCGAGGAGAAATTCTAAGATATGGAATGTTTTCAATTGGTGGAAGTATTACCCTTTTATAAAGGATGGGATGTGTAGTTTTAGGGGAACCATTAACATTTTCACTTAGATGATGTCACTATTCAATGGTTAGTAACTCCAAAACAAAAAAAAGAGTAGAAAATGATTTTGGGTTGAACCTAACCTCTAACTCTCATTTGTGTAAAAACATTGAGTGTTTTAAGGGTTATATTTTATACATATATCCTTTTATCTAAATTTACTTTTATATTGGTAATTAATTTTTAACTTTTGTAATTAATTTTAATGAAAAAATTTGTAATGAAATCCTTTAACTAATTAAAAACTTATGGTTCAAAATTTTTAAATCCTTTTCTTATTTAAAAAATTTATGTTCTTGAAAAGTTAATTTTATGATTAGTGCACATAAAAAATACTTTTTTTACATAAAGTTTGTTTCTAATATAAAAATTTATCTGAAAGATATAGTTATTAAAATTATCAATTAACATAACATAAATTGGTCTATTATAAAAAAAATAAAAGTTATGAGACTTTATTAAAAAACCAAAAATAGAATCTCACCATAAAAATACTTGTTTCAATGAAAATATCAATAACAGTTGTTTATTCAACCAACATTTTATTTTAGTTCTATAAATGTCCGACATAGGATTTATAAGAATAATAAATATATCAAAATTCATAATTTTACCACTTCAATAAAAAAAATATTTTTTAAAAGATTTTGTAATCTTCTAGGACACACTTATAAAATAAAAAAATTTAGAAAATTAAAATTTTCACAAAAACAAATATTTTTTGATGAAAAAGAAATCCTTTTTGAAAACCCAAAAATTTTATCTTAATCATATAATGTTATTCTAAATACAAATATGATATCCATATTTTGACATTAAAATTCAAAAAAATTACAATTTTTTTAAATAATATTGTATTATATAATTGAAAATAATTATTATTTACATTTTCAAATATTAACCATTATTATTCTTATTTTATATCATTTACCAAAAAAATTATTGTTAATAATTTTTTTATATAAGACCCAATTTATCATAGTTACTCATATATTATTGAAATAGGAATTCAAATTTCATAAAATCCTATTTTTAGATAAAATAATTTTCTAAATAATAAAAGATATCATTTGTTATTTTATGAAAATTAAATGAAATTAAAACAAAATAAAATTATACATTATTCTAAATATTCATATATATAATATAAGGGTTATAGTGATTCATTCTTTCCAATTCAATGGATTGGTTTTAAAGGTCTTGCTTTAATATTTACATTTTATCTAAATATGACATGTGTTTGTTTAAGTTTGATGTTGTGTGTGGTGAAAGATATGAATAAAATTGTCTTATTTAAAGGTAATAATATATTATGATATTGGGATGTTACACTTACATTAAATCATCACCATTTCTGCCATCATTTTTCAATTTTCAAATTTTAAATTCTAAAAAGAAATTACCTTCAACTACATCTCTAATTCTCAATTTTCACCATATTTTTTATCTCTATAGTTATTAATGATGTGACTATATAAATTATGGCATGAATAACTTTTTCATATAACTACCTGTAACCTATTTATCCTTTTATAGTTTGAAAATATTTTTTATAGTGTAAGAATTATATAATTTTCAAAGGTTAAAATGGTCATGATGGGATACAGTACATTGTGGAATCATAATTATAACCATCCAAAAATAAGTAAGATAAACTAATTTTTATAGATTTATATCATAGAGTGACACCATCCCATTATCCAAACAAAATTATCAACTATAGCATAGTATATTCAATTTGATATGATATTCTTTGAAATCATTGAGGCACCTGAAAAAATATATTCTTTAACAGATTGTAACATAGCGACCCTATCATCTTTACAACATAATATTTATATTAATACTCATAATTTTGTTTTTTTAAATTTAAATTATCTTAAAAATTAGATAAATTATTTATTTATCAGATATAAAATAATACATATCAACCCCTCTCAGATAATGATGAAGTTTTTTTGAACTTTTTCTTCTCAAATCTTAGTGACCCATATATATAAGAATATTTTTTCAATTTTTTTCTTACATCTTTAGTGGCCTTTATGTATGGTTAAATTCACTCTTATATATTAAATAATTTACCAAATTTTTATTCAATCCACTCCGATTTAATCTTATTTATAATTTAATGTAACCATTAAATGTTACTTTTGAGTATCATTTATTCACTAATAAGTTTTCTATATTTGTGTTTATTTTATAAAAGTTACCATAACATATTTCATAGAGATTAAAAATTACTCTTATGTATGGATGAATTAGAAAATTTACTGATCCAATAGAGTGACCCTTATATATTGATAAAGATAACTCCTATGTATCGTGTAATGACCCGGACCTGAGCAGCCACCCAAACAGTGCCAAACGGGTCGGGTGTCACTACCTTAGGCGCACCTCCCCGGAACGCCAAAGGCTGCCGACTAGCAGAGAGGGTCTGAATAGGTATAGTGGGGTGGCTATACCCTCTCAGAGGAATAAAATGGTACTGGTCCGAGTATAATACTAAAATATATAGCAGAAATAAATTACTCAGCAGACTCGAACCAGACCCGCAGAGCGGAAGCATATCCAATATCAATAAACCAATACAAGAATTATAGAAACAACAGCAACGGGAAGTAAACAGAACAACATGCTGAAAAATATGAGAAACTGCTACTATAACCAAACAAGACACGCATCTAAAGCAAGTCATACAGATCAATATATAACAGCGCCAATGGATAACCAGCAGTAGCTCCAAAATAAATTCAGAAAGCTGATACGAAAAGGAAAACTAAACAAAGAAAATCCAATAAGGCATGACCTCAAGGTCCATACCAGTCTCCATGCCAACAGCACTAAACTCCAGCTCCAAGGGCGGACCCTCTACCTGCACGCAATTTCATAAATTCTATACGCGTCACGAAGGGCCCATGTAGGGTGTGAGACAAGTCTTAGTGGAATACCACCCAAGGGTGCGTACCTAATATAAGTGTTTAGGAAGACATGCTTATATAAAAAAACAGTAAACAGTACAATGCCAAAAAGTAAACACAAACTTAACTGGTGCTCAGTAGCCACCAAGAAGTGTCACCTACTTCGGCCCACACCAGAATCTCTGGATATAACCCGACACATCATGCCACCTGATTCTATGTGTCTCAAGTACTAACATCATGAAGGCACGCCCAACAATCGTAACCCAGCTCGGAAGCTCAACCTTATCATGGCACAACATCCGGAGGAACAGTGATACCTGTCCTCAAATAATAACCGGATGGACAGTGATGTCTGCCCTCAAATTACGGCGACCCTCTGCCCCCAACCCGACCGCCTCAATGCTGTCTTCTGAAGGCTCCTCACCTCCCACGTGGCTTTCTATGGAAAGCACCCCCAAACCAAAAATACCTAACCGCATCTACCGGAGGCCTCTACCCAGTAAGTGGTCGTACCACCTCATCTCAGAGTCTATCTGTGTGCACACTACTCAAAAATACTCGGTGAGCGGTAATCACCTCAATAAGTTCCCAAGCCCCAACATCTCTGACACCTCGTGTCCCTGCGAACCTGTCGCTCAAGTCTGATAGCCTTTCCATCCAAGTAACCCAGGCCAAGCCCAACCTGACAGTCCAATTGCCTCAACCGACGTCCATGATGCCCAATCTCGGGGTAGAAACCACCCAAAGTAAACCAGGAAAAGCCCCAACCTATGATTCCCATCACTCAACAGTATATCCGGGCCACGCCCAACACAACTAAGTAGTTCATAAATAACAATATCACACATTTCATAACTATACTCAAAGCATCACTTTAAATAGGAAATTATTAAACAATTAAACTGCACTAAATTGTGATGTCCCATAACAACACCTAACTCATTCATAATTTAACAATAAAAATCAACAGTTTAACTCAAGATATTCAATAATAAGTCTAAATAAAATAGTTTAAACAATGGTCCAATTCATATGAATTTCGACACCCACGGCCGAATTGCACCAAAAAAACTATGACCTCTAACCTGGACTCACTTAATCACAATAGGGTCAGGGAATACCCAGAGGCATCCCACAAAATAGATAATTAATTTACAGCAAATAAGCAGGGTTTTGCTCAATACCCAACGTCGTGCCTAAAGGTCGCAACCCCCAAAAGTCTACAAAAACACAAAAGAAGTTATGCACCACCCACCTTGTACTAGTACGATGACACTCCTTTGATATCAGCCTCTGAATCAGTCCGTATTGTGGTAGATATGTGTTTTCGTCAAATCCCGAAAATTCTGTTCGGATGGAATCTGCATAGAAACAGGTGAGGAATCAAGGATGAAGAAGGGTGTGTGGGGTTAGCCTCTCTGATGTAGTCCCTCTACCACTGACAGATCAAAGAACGGAAAATGTATGAAGATTCTGGGAGGGTTTCTGTTTTTCAGAGGTTCTCGGACGAACGGTTTGTCCAATGGAGAAGAGTAAGGATGTTTCGGAAATAAGACGCGAAGACCTCTCACTCACACAAATAAAAAAAGTACATTGTGTGTATTTTAAAAGTACACGCCGTGTAGGTGGATTTTCCGTACTCCGACTTAAGTGGGGTCCAGCACACGGCTTGGACCGTATACACGGTTAACACACGGCCAGGGACTCGACCATCACATGGGACGAAGTTACACAGTGTGTCAAGGAAGACTACACACCGTGTAGATGGAAATTTATACCTGGGCACCACACAACATGTACTTGGCCCCGCACGGTTAAGGGTACACGGCGTGTCTATAACTATACATCATGTATTAAGAAACTTCTGCACGGTCAGCACATAACATGTACTCAGATAGTACACGGCCGGTACTCGCCCAACACATACACGGCATTTACTTAAATTACACAGCGTGTAGTCTGGAAATTTCCCGAAACTGCCCAGATTTTCCAAACCTCTCAAAAATCAGGCAAAAATTTTATAGAAAAACAGAAAATTCAATCATGGTCGGAACTTGACCCGTTCTAAAAACCTGGGTTCTTACAAACTCCCCACCTTAACATAGCTCGTCCCCGAGCTACCGAACGAAACCAGGAGATGGAACTGAACACACCCATTCTGGTTAAACAACCTAGACTACCCTGGTCTCAACTTGAACAAAGCTCAAAGTAATAAAAATAACAAACAAGGTTCAACAACCTATTTCCCAGACCCATGGTCCTCCCGTGATGAATGATCACCCATGCACATCCTCGGTGCTCACGCGTCGCTTCCGACACACAACTTAACCCTCACCGAATTGGTGTCTTCCTCTAAGAGTTACTACATCTCTTAGATTCTCCAATCAAACCTGGTGCCTTACACCTCGAGTAACCCGTATCAATGATGCCTCGATGCCCACAGCACCTCACGTAACCTGCATCCTTGATGCTTCTGATTCTACGCATCTCAAATATATAAATAAAAATTTATAACGCATCTGATATAATGCCAATCCCACTAACTAGCATCTATTCAATCCACAAGTATCCCTTACAGCCCATGCACTCAACTAGACATGCCTCAAGAGGCCATGCCAAAAGAAATCAATGAAAAATCACGGCCACACCCGCGGTGTACCTACCACCGTCATCGACTCACCAGCCTGCTCAGTCATCGGCAGCTCCACAGCGTGCACCTGTCTTGAAGTACGGATGCCTGATGCCTAACCTCCCTGCGGTGCTGATCCAGTCACCGGCCACTGACCCCCCAGCTGGGTCCCACCATCTCTGTCACATCCTCCGTGCACAGCTGAACATCGACTCCCCTCTCCTGGTACCGAACCTGTACCAACACATGATACCACATTCTTTCCTGGTCCCTGCCTGTCAGCCGTCTGTGAAGGCTTCCTGCAAAACCTCTCCAGATGCCCGACCTTTCCACACACTCGGCACTCCTTCGGAGGCCTATCGCACTGAGCCTGAACATGTCCCAGCTTCCCAAACTGAAATAAAATCATCGTTGAACTGCCATAAGGTGTCCTAGCTAAGTCCTTGGCATGCCCGCCCTGCTGGAACTCTTCTCTCCCCCGCTTACTGCCATCTGAACCATCACCTGAAGTTGTCACCCTGCCAATCTGGGGCCTATCACTCTGGTTTCCCTCTACTATAAGTGCCTGGTTCACCACCTCGGAGAATGAACCCAGCTCGAAGATGTTCACCTGGACCCGTATGGCATGTCGTAAACCATCCTCGAAGCGCCTCACCCTAGTTGCGTCATCGCTCACCATACCAGGTTCAAAACGAGATAACTCTGTGAAGGTAGCTGCATAGTCCATGACGGACATCTCTCCCTGCTGAAGACTTAAGAACTCCAGAGCTCTCTCCTCCCTCGGTGTCTCTGGATAAAAGTGCTCAAAGAACCTTTCCTCGAAGTCCTCCCATGTCAGTCCCTCATGCCTATGAGCCTGTACCTGTACATCCCACCAACGCTTCGCTGGTCCTCTCAGCATGTATGTCACCAGCTTAACCCTCCGCCCTGGAGGCGTCTCTATCTACTCGAAGATCATCTGCATACTCTCTATCTAGTTCTCTACTGCTTGTGGACCGCCCTCACCCTGAAAAAGTGGCGAGTGCTATGACTGGAATTCCTGCGTTAGATACGCCATAGAAGGCTATGTACCCTGTGCGCCTCTGTCAATCCCCTGTAAGACACATGCCAGGCTAGCTCGGAGCTGCTCGTCAAGCCATGGTTTGAACGCTGCCAAACCCGGCTGCTGCCCTACCTGCACTGGATCTTGAACATGATCCTATCCCTGATCCTGTACTTGCGGCTCATGTTCTGCCTGCACCGGATTCTAAACCTGATCCTGCAGCACTGTGTCTTCTCCTGCCTGACACTCCATCGAGTCGTGAAGGAGTAACCCGCTGAATACCATCAATGGTCAGACATCCCACATATATATATAACAATATATTCTACGCAGATAAGGAAAGCAGTAAAAGGCAGTGCATACAACTACCCTTATTTCCCCCTCACTGCAACCCATGCCTCACGGCATCCCATCCTGACAACCAAGTTGCCTCAAACCGATGACCAAGTCACCCATCCTGACAGTTACCCTTCCTCAAACCATAGTACATGTCTGCTCACATAAGAGCCAGACCCAAATATCCTGCAACATACAATTCTGCAAATATATAATGTATAGCACATCACATTGCAACTAACAAGAAATTCTATCAGGAATCTCACCTATTCAAGTTTTATAAGCACACAAAGCATGGAAATTGATTATATTCACATGGTATTGTCACTTCACAAAGCATACGTGCAGTTATGAAATTGAAATACCCTAAAATGTGCCTATCAAAATCCAAGAAAACCACCCTTTTCATATCGTCCAAGGTTTACATATCATAATTAATAACATCACACAACAAGTGAGCCACCGAGGTGGAAATCATGTAAACATTAATCTGAGAAAAAACAAATAGCAATTCCCACCCACGGAAACTCAATCCATCCCTCATACATGGGGCTATAGGCACCCAAGAACGAATTCAAAATCCTGTTCCAACAACCACCTATCTCTAGTCTACCATATCCCAAATAGTTAAACCAGCAGAAATAAAAAGAGAAGTCTCAAACTCATTAGTATCCAGCAAAGAAATTCCACTAAATCCTTGTCAATAACCCCTCTGATACCACTTTGTAATGACCCGGACCTAAGAAGCCACCTGAACAGTGCCAAACGGGTCGGGTTTCACTACCTTAGGCGCACCTCCCCTGAACGTCAAAGGTTGCCTACTAGTAGCGAGGGTCTGAATAGGTATAGTGGGGAGGATATACCCTCTCAGAGGAATACAATGGTACTGGTACGAGTATAATACTAAAATATGCAGCGGAAATAAATGACTCATCAGACTCAAACCAGACCCGCAGAGCGGAAGCATATCCAATATCAATAAACCAGCACAAGCAATATAGAAACAACAATAGTGGAAAGTAAACAGAACAACATGCTGAATAATACAAGCAACTACTACTATAACCAAACAAGACACGCATCTAAATCAAGTCATACAGATCAATATATAAAGGCGCCAATGGCTAACCAGCAGTAGCTACAAAATAAAGTCATAAAGCTGATACGAAAAGGAAAACTAAACAAAGTAACTCCACCAAGGCACGATCTCATGGTCCATACCAGTATCCATTCTAACAGCACTAAAGTCCAGCTCCTGGGGCTAACCCTCTACCTGCACGCAATTTAATAAAGTCTACACGTGTCCCGAAGTGCCCGTGTAGGGTGTGAGACAAGTCCTAGTGTAATACCACCCAAGGGTGCGTACCTAATATAAATATTTAGGCAGACATGCTTATATAAGAAAAACAATAAACAATACAATGCCCAAAAGTAAACACAAATTTCACTAGTGCTCAGCAGTCACCAGGAGGTGTCACCTGCTTCGGCCAACGCCAGAATCACTGGATGCATCCTGGCACCTCGTGCCACCTGATACCATGTGTCTCAAGTACCGACATCCAGAAGGAATTCCCAAAAATCGTAACCCATCTCGGAAGCTCAACCTTCTCATGGCACAACATCCGGAGGAACAGCGATACCTGTTTTCAAATAATAACTGGAGGGACAGCGATGTCTGCCCTCAAATAACGGCGAGCCTCTACCCCCAACCTGACCACCACAATGCTATCTTTCGAAGGCTCCTCACCTCCCACATGGCTTCCTATGGCAACCACCCCCAAACCAAAAAATACCTAACCACATCTACCGAGGACCTCTACCCAACTAGTGGTCGTACCACACAATCTCAGATTCTATCTGTGTGCACACTACTCAAAAGTAATCGGTGAGCGATAATCAACTCAATATGTTCCCAAGACACAACATCTCTAACACATCGTGTCCCTTCGAACCTGTCCCTCAAGTCTGAGAGCCTCACCATCCAAGTAACCCGGGCTAAGCACAACCTGATAGTCCAATTGCCTCAACCGACGTCCATGAATCCCAATCTCGTTGTAGCAACCACCCAAAGTAAATCAGGAAAAGCCCCAACCTGTCATTCCCATCACTCAACTATATATCTGGGCCACGCCCAACACAACTTAGCAGTTCAGAAATAACAATATCACACATTGCATAACTATACTCAAAGCATCACTTTAAATAGGCAATTACTAAACAGTTTAATTGCACTAACTTGTGTTGTCCCATACCATCACCTAACTCATTTATAATTTAACAATTAAACTCAACAGTTTAACTCAAGATATTCAATAAGCAGTCTAAACAGAATAGTTTAAACAATGGTCCAATTCATATGCATTTCGACACCCCTGGACGAATTTCCCAAAACGAGCTACGACCTCTAACCCGGCCCCGCTCAATCACAACAGGGTTAGAGAATACCCAGAGGCATCCCACAAAACAGATAATTAATTTAAAACAAATAATCAAGGTTTCGCTCAATACCCAACATCGCTCCTGAAGGTCGCAACCCCCAAAAGTCTACAAAACACAAAAGAAGGTATGCACCACCCACCTCATACTCGTACGATGACACTCCTTTGATATCAGCCTCTGAATCGGACTGGATTGTGGTAGATCTGTGTTTCCGTAAAATCCCGGAAACTCCATTCGGATGGAATCTGCAGAGAAACAGGCGAGGAATCAAGGATGAAGAAGGGTGTGCGGGGTTAGCCTCTCCGATGTGGTCCCGCTACCACCGACGGATCGAATAACGGACAATGTATGAAGATTATGGGAGGGTTTATATTTTTTGGAGGTTCTCGGAAGAACGGTTCGTCCAATGGAGAATAAGAAGGATGTTCCAAAATAAGACGTGACGACCTCCCACTCTCATAAATAAATAAAAAAGTGCACGGCGTATATTTTAAAAGTACACACCGTGTAGATGGATTTTCCATAATCTGACTTAAGCAGAGTACAACACACGGCTTGGACCGTATACACGGTTAACACACGGACAGGGACTCGGCCATCACACGGGATGAAGTTACACGGCGTTTCAAGGAATACTACATGTCGTGTAGATGGAAATTTATACCTGGGCACCACACGGCATGTACTTGGCCCCACACAGTTAAGGGTACATGACGTGTCTATAACTATACACCGTGTAGTAAGAAACTTCTGCACGGTCAGCACACGACATGTACTCAGAGAGTACACAGCCAGTACTCGCCCAACACATACATGGTGTGTACTTAATGTACATGGCATGTAGTCTGGAAATTTCCAGAAACTGCCCAAATTTTCCAGACCTCTCAAAAATCAGCAAAAAAAATTATAGAAAAACAGAAAAATCAATCATGGTCGTAAATTGAACCGTTCTAAAAACTTGGGTTCTTACATATTGGAATGTTCGTGAAATTACATATCAAAATATTCTCTAAACCTGAAAATTTTATAATTATTCAAAAAACTCTAAAGAATATGTCAAATAACTTCAATATTATTAAAAACCTTCACTCCATATAAATTTTTATTTATATTATGCGATTTTTTATATTTTTTATATATTTACATCAAAAGAAAACAAATAATCATATCCACTTCATTTTCTTTACATATATTATTCCTTTTTTGATAAAAAAAAATAATAATTCGAGGGATTATTCTTCCACTCTCAATCACAGAAAGATCTCTCTAAGTCTCTAAAAACTCCCCGTGGTTGTAAAAACTCCATATCTCAGAATATTCCTTAATAATCTCTTAATCTCAACACATATCATATTATTCATTTCAAATTCATGTTAGTAAGAAACTATTCTTATTATATGTGATTAAAAATATGATATACATATCCTTTATTTATATAGTATTGGGCTTGATATTTTCATTGACCGTAAATTCCATGATTTAACATCCCTTATCTTCATAATTTAAATAAAAACTTCATGTTTTATCAATAGTTACCTTCATTTTATACTCTTTTATATTGAAACAATTGAAAAATATACATTCAATATCTTATACACATCGAAATGAATGAATTAATTTGTATAACACAAATACCTAAAATGGATTTTATATAGATTTTCGTAAACACATTTTGATATTCATAAAATTTCCATCCTATAGAATCATTTACCTCCATCCAAATATCAATAAGATTCAAATAACTTGATTAGACACTTGAATAAACATTTTTGGAATCTCCATCTATGTTTTCTTCTACTCAATTGAAAATTTTACCCCTCTTACTATATTTATAAAACTAGACCCTAGAAATCATATGTCATTCTAATTAATTCTCAACATTTTAGATAATAGGTTAAACATTTCTTGAATTCATTTAAATCATAAAAACATATAAAATAATTATTTCAAAATTAATTCAAGAAAATGAATAAGCCTTAATTGAAACTTGAAGTGGATAATTAAGCAATTATATTAAAAATTTATATTCATTTATTGAATAAAATAAAAATTTGGTTACATAGGAGGAGTTTTCTATAAAAAAATATAATTTTCCCTCTTACTTTAGAAAAAATCATAAGTATTGTACCAATCAAAGCTGTTGGTGACATTAAACCACTCCTTCGATAATATTGAACTCAAATTTAAATAGGACGATGGTGGTTCCAATTATTTATAATTGAATTTTTATTAAATGAGTATCATTCATACAATCATTTAATAAGTATTTTTATTAAAAAATTTCCCAATAAAATTTTAAACCCTTTTTAAAATTAATCACATACTTTAGTGGACCAAGATATATATTTCGCTAATAATTGGATTTTTTACCATTTCCCACATCACACACATATTTAGTTATTACATGATTAAAATAGGATTATATTTCAACCTTTTAAATTTGAGGATAAATCTCTTTTCCCAATCCACCATATGGATAAACTAAACTCTATTACTCTGGAAACATAATCTTGTTAGGGTATCCCAGTAAATTTTTACTCAAATAAAAAACCAATAATGATAACCTAATCCTTTTAGGTTCAGCCATTACATTCCTTCCATATATAAGATAATCACGGTAAATAAAATATTATAATTACTTAATCAGTCGAATGATCATGGTCTTGAAAAATGTTCACTTTAGAAGAAATTTGACACTTTCTCTTTTTAAAGGATATCTAATCTCAATTTCTAATCTAATTTTATTCCTTTAACATGAATTTATTATTATAAATATTTAGTTTGAAATCTTATTCCCTCTATGAATCTAATATTTTGAAACTATATTGATGTGTAACCTTATACATAAGTAATAGTTTTTATTAGTAATTCAAATTAAAAGACAACTACATTTACACAAATCCAAATTTGTCTCATGTGTATGGTTTTTGAAAACCATAAATATAAAATATTTTAATCATATTAAACCAATAATCCCCTTAATATTAAACCTAGAGCCATAGGTAAAAAAATCCCAGTTCTCTTGATAAGGAACAAGCCACCAAACTAATGACCAGGCTAACCCAAAGTTCCTCACCCAAGCATACAGTGCTCAAGAGAAACACGAATCCAAAATCTAATTACAACTTAATATGTATAAAATAAAATTTACACATTAATTAAAGATCATAAATTAATAAAATCCAAAGACAAGGTATAATAAAACTAAATTAATTATCATACATTTCTTATAACACCTTAAATTCTTGCATGAAAATTTATAAAAGCTGTTTAAAATTTTAAACAATCACATACATTGATTTATAAAAAAATATTTTCATAAAAAATATATGGTATAATATAATAAATTAAAAATTCATATATTTAACATGAAACAGAACATTAATAAAAAATTCATAAATAAATCTAATTATAATCACAATTATTATTTATCTTTGCACCATAAGAAGTATATAATCTACATGTCAACCTCATAGTTTTAATGATCACAAAATAATGATTAAAATGATATTGATGAATTTCATGTTTCTCTATATGTAATATATTTTCCATTCCAGGTTAAAAAAATTATATGTATAAGAAATCATTGAGATTGACACCACTTACTTGAGACATCATTGTCCATGACCGGCCGCCATCATAAAAATCTCACTAAGTATGATATACCACCAGGATATCACACTTCCAATATGTCATACCATTGAACTAAAATATTGAAAATTTTGAGACACCGTCAGTCAACATAACATTAGGTTGTAATACTAGCAGAACACAACTTTGGATAAGTACGAGATACTACCAGATGAGGCACCATCAATTTCATTCCTCCAACACAGAATTTTGGCTAAGTTCAACACACCATCAAACCCCATACCACCAGACCAGAAACTGCTAGATGGGATGTCACCATCAAAGTGTAAATTTGGCTAAGTCTAGGACACTACTATTGTCATGTCTCCAGAACAACATATTGTCAGAACATGACATCGTCAGACCTTGAGACACCACCATTCTAAGACACTACAACTATTATTTTCTTAACTTGTCTTTTTTATCACATTATTCTAACAGCTATATTTAGTGAAATTAATGTGTTTTAAAATTTTAATGATTATCTCCTAAATTATTGATAGATAGAATTGAAGAGAGTATCAAGATGTGTAGTACGTGGAAGAAGTTAATCCATATATTATACTTGAAGCTACTAATAAAGGTAAAGCACACTCCCTCATGAATAAAAAGATACAATGGTACATGAAGTTGTCTGATACCAAGGTGGGAGCTCTAACTTCTTGAATGCACATAGTGATGATCCTAATAGAAAACAAGAAGATATCACTTATTTAAAACATTCAATTGGAATCCAAACTACACATTCACATTTGATTCTTTCCTATAATGAAAGAACAAGAGTCTATGACACTCTGTTTTCCTAAAGTTTTCAAGAGAACCTTACTCAAGCATCACTATAGAATCAAATAAAGAGTCACAAGATGTATTGCAATAAATTGAGTAATCCTAAACTCTAGACTTTTATATTCCTACACTTTTAAATTACAATTATTCCATATAATTTGAAAACATTATCTTAATATTAATAGATAATATTATAAATATTTATTGAATATGTATTTCTAAAAAAATTAATTACTTAATTATAAACACTTCAAGATTAATTAATTTTTAGAAATTTTACTATTAAATAAATATCCCAAAAAATTATTATTATTTTTTAAAAAATATAAAACATTTTATTCAATTCATAAATTAAATATTAAAATAAAATATATTTTATTAATATATCATATTTAATGATATTGGTTTATTGTAAAGTGTGACAAATAGGTTGTTGGATGATAAAGTCCTTTAGTGAATTCAATCATATTATACAATTGATAATTGTGGACTATAGTAAGAGAAATGACCAGAATATGATAATCCCAATAAATTTGGTAATTGTAGCCTTGGATATAAGGTCTTTTATAAGATAAACATGGCATGCTAGGAATTACATGAGACTAACCCCCACCTGGAATTCTCGACATATAATATGATTCTACATTAGTGAAACCCTGCTGTCCATGGGAGTTGAAATTTATAATATCTAGTATGTCATAAATATGTTTTTATTAATTATTTTCATTGTATTAAATATTAGTGACTGATTGCATTATATTTATTTATTCACAATATTGTACCATAAAGAATGTATATCACATATCATATGAAAAAACCCAACCATAGACTATTATATTCTATATAATATACCATCCAATGTAAAATAATTTATATAATTTATTAAGATAGAAAAAATGAATTCAATACAATAATAAATTTTATTATTTTAAAACATGATTTCCTGAATCAAAGAAAATAGTAATGCTTTGATACCACTAATGGGTTTTTATTGATCTATTAACCCATAATAAACACAGGATAAATAATAAGAAACACAAGAACTAAATATTTAACATAAATGATAAATAAAACCATTAACAACTATAAATGAAGAAACTATTTACCTTTCAATAATAGACAATCACTTCTCCTTGATTTTCAATTAATGATGTTTATAAAGAACAATAATAAGTAATAAAAATAATTCCTCCTTTAGGGTGTATCCATGGGTTTTAATGAATCGTGCATCATATTGGAAAGACCCTTCTTAAAACCACGATATGATTGTATCTCTCTAGTGGATGATTAAGGGTTCCACAGGGAAAGAAAAATTTAACTAAGTCTTTAAAGAGTTCAATAAAAATCTATCTCAATGGATGTAGACACTTAAATATTCCCTCATGGATGATCCTCAAATAGTGTATGCATTCACTCATACGTTTTGAGTGAATGCAATTGGCCACAACTCTATGTTACCTGTGACTAATCCAACATCCATACGATTCATCATATGAAACATTATTGTTTATGAGAAATATCTTTTAGCATATTTTGAACATTTAAAATTTAATGATCAACATTCATATATCAATATTAGGGTGTTGTTGGAATTTTATAATATTATTGTCTATAATACTACAGTAAAAAGTGGATATATTATACTCTATGACTGTCAAAGGAAGAGGATATTTGATAAATCTAAATCATATTGAATCATATACACAAAATAATTAAAAAATCTTAATATTTCATGATTTTAAACCATATGACATCATCACATCATATACTATGAATAATTTTTTTATGGAATATCTCTATTTGTTTATGGGGGCATTGGAAATCATAACCTCTTAACCATATGACTTCCCATCCCTAATAAGTATCGAGATATGATTACCAAAAGACTCATTACCCCTAAGTATTTATTTCATATAATCAATCATCCACTAAATTCAGAATTCTTTACACCCTAATTAGCTAAAACCCACTAAATATAACTAATTTATCTTTCCAAATAACCAAACCATGACCATATCACCTATACAAACCCCCAAAAACTCCTTGATTCATATCTCATATCATCCATCCAAATATTAATTCATATAAATATAACATGACACAAATCATTGAGAACATCAAAATTCTGGGATCCATAACTATCACACTAATACAAAAACCAATTAAAAATGAAATTTTGGATACATGATGCTTAGAAACAAAAAATACACTAAAACACCCCAAAATATTGATTACTTAGATACCATAAATAATTTAAAAGACATGCTAAGTAAATCCCAACCATATATTTCTACAAGGGATATTAATGATTTACCTTCTATTGATTTTTTATTTATCGAAGAGATATAATTATAAATAGGTTTATAGAAATCCATTCATCATTTTAAAAAAAATTGTATAATTATTATTATTTTTAAAAAACTCATTTTTAAAAGAAAACACAATATTAAATTCTTTTTTATGGAGTAAGACTCCCTATTTACTTTTAAAAGTATCATCTCCTTTAATATATAGATTATAAATATGTTGTATATTATTTTCAATTTCATTTTAAAACTAATATTGAATCTCATTCTTGAATCATCATCAAATTCCATTTTGAAATTTAACCATTTCATTCAAAAATATTCTTCGAATTTTAAACATGGATGATATTAAAGAAGGTTTTTCACTATAAACCAACCCTTTTCCATATCCATCACTAAAATAAATATTTGGAAACAAAAAATTTTTCCCAAAACTGAAGGTTATAAAAAAAGTTTTTAAAGGAAACCCAATCCCGTTTTAAAAATACAACACATTTTAAGTCATTTTTATTTAATCCATTTCTCCACTTTATAAAACATAATATTTTAAAATAGGTTTCCTTACGTGATGTAACTAATATTCACCTCATAGTTACTCATACAAGATCATATTGTTTCCCCTTGGACATGTTAAAAAAAATAGCGAGTCAAAAATTTTACTGTTTCATTTTTAAAAGCATTTATTTCAATAGAACAATACATAGGAATTAAGAAGAATAATAACTTTAAGTAAATAAATATTCTCTAAAATAAAATTAAATTTGGTAATAAATAGAAAAAAAAATTAATATATTTAAGAAAAATATATCAAAATAAATTTTTGATAATAAAACAAAGATGGCATAAATAGACATGCCAAATAGATAACACTGAATTACAAGTTATATAATTAATAATAACAAAAAAAATCTTAACAAAAAACATGCACAATAATGAGACATTAATTAAGAGATACTATCGCACCCAAAGTAATTAATTTTTTATTCATATTTCTTAATCACCAATAATATAAACATGTATGAAAATACTATTTATAAATTAAGGATGTTTCATTTCATACAACCCTTTATTGGTTCCAATAATAATATAAAAAACATAGTCAATCATGAAACATATCATGAAATCCTATGTGTTTCTATATATCATTGCCTAACATGATGCATTAATAACATTAGAGGTTGAATCATAGTTTATACCTATATGAACATCTCCAAATCCATTTTATATAACCTAATATAAGAAAATAAAGGCCTAACCCAATCAAAGTTCCTCCCAACTTCCTATATATCCACTAATAACATGAGATAATTCTATAAATAGGTTTGAAATTCCTTTTAATAGGATACTTAAAAGCTCCCAAATTTTCTACCTCTAGTCTAAGAAAAATGAAAATCCATAAAATCCAAACATCACTCAGATAATAGATTGAAATGATCCTACTCTAGATGCCTATAAAACACCTGAACCAAGATGCTACTAACTATAAAGATACTTTCTATTACCCAAGGGTTGTACAATATCACCGCATGTATTGATATTGAGTTTTGGAAATTATTTACCTAATATATTATGATCAAGATTCATAGCTATGTTCAGCTGGGAATCCCCCATGACTTGACCAGAAGTTGAAAGTGAAAAAATATTAATATAAAACAAAATAGTTCATAAGGGAGTAAAAAAGAACAATAATTGACAATATATCTCTATATTAAATCACATATAATTAAATAATATCAAACACAAAATATATAAATAGGATATAATAAATCAATGGAAAAAAGTGATTCAAATAAAGGATCAACTAGTGTGGCTCCAAATGTAGCCTCTAACCACCCCCAGTAACTCTAATTCTAAACTGGGAATGATTTTTTATTCTTGAAAAAACATGTACGGTTGGATATAAAGACCAAATAGTTATTATTGTACCTGTAATTAATTAAACATAATCCTAAGATAAGATAAACTTCCACCATGGTTTCCATATTCCATGAAAGAATAAATACCCATTAAGGAACCATAAAAATTGTCTCAATACAATAGTGAAACATTTGTGTAATCATGAACATTTATAGTCATTTACAAAAATAGAACATAACTATTTTTATAGTAATAATGAAGATTATAATGGATTATTTGGAAAAAAAGTATATTAGTTTCACAAATGGTAAATGACACAAATAACCATAACAACTCCAAATAATAATTCTCTATATCAGGAGGGTTCACACATATATTACTTGCTTCGATTCAATAAATAGGATCTGGGATATGTCGGGTTGGGATAATTGAAATACCAAACCATTAACATTATTACATGAAATTAATACTTATTTATGGTTAAATAAAACCTTTTTCCCTTGGACATGGGAATGTGTGAGCAAATGTCATGACATCAGGGTCCCATCACATTTAGTGAAAGGTAAAGGGGTAAACCGTAATCAGGATCAAAACCCATCCCATTCAAACTTATACTTCAATAAATAGTTTTATTTATTGAATAGTTTATAATATTAAAATAAAATTAATTCTATATGTTATGTCATTAAAGAAATGAACATTCTATATACCAATAGTATACTTATTTAAATTTTATAAACCCATTTTATATCATGCACTTTGTCTATCAAAATAGTATCTGAACCTGAGTAAATAAGACTACTGATGTAATTATTAATTCATTGATTAATAAGGTAAAAACATTTTCATTACAAGATATTTATTTCCAAGATTAGTATTTAATAAACATAATATAACTCAATCTTGATAACAACTAACAAGGAATTTAAGCAAGGATTTATGTAGTATACTAATAAAAAAAGTATTATATAATATCATAGTGGTCAAATATTTTAGATTTGATCCAATTTAACCACATGGGTATGTCATAAATAACACCCAAGACATATTAGGGAAAAAATAAATATTTATTTTATTATAATAAATATGACTTTGTATGAATAAATAAAAAATTGTACTAACAAATAGAAAACTATGGGTAGAGATAAAAATAAAACAAAAAAATCATAACCCATAACTTGTGGCATAATTTTTTACTAGACTATTTCTCACACATATATAGGTTCATGGTTCAACTTTTTAATACAATCCACCCTTAATTATTTAAAACTAACACTTAATATAAATTAATTATATTTAACAGATCATGTTTCTATAGTGATAAAATGTGTTCCTTTGAAAAAATAAATTATTAAAATATTTTTAATGGGAATAAAATGAATAAAGATAAGAATATAATTAAGAAATTATTTCTAAAAGATTCCATTTTCAAAAAATATTTGTCATAATGCTTCAAAAACCTTAAACCCTTATAAAAACCCATAATTGTCATCATGTGTCAAGGTTATGTAAATAATTAAACCATTTTGATTTTCTTGTTATATCAATACTTCTCAAATTATAAAACTGACCACCACATCAGCACTAAATTACTTTATTAACCTTTATAAAGTTCAATTCACTATCATATATCTCATTCAATTTTATGTGTGAATAGTTTTCTCTTATTATATAAATATGGTTTTCAGTATATGAAGTGAACCTTTTTCATGTATTAACAATCCAAGAAGGTTTATTCCAAAGAAAGATACATAAAATGAAAGATATCCTTAAGATGGTCTTTGACTAACAACACTCCAAGGGATTCCATTTTATACCACGATTAATATCATGGAAGGTATTTAACACATTGAGATAATGGGGTTTTGTGACATGAAATAATCACATGTTACTCAACTTGTATATCAAAGGAACCTCAACATCACAGATCAAGGAATTCATGTGATCAAAAAAATACAAACCAATTTTTTAAAATACTGAAACATAAAGTATGTTGAATTAATTTTCTATAAATAATTCCCAATTAACCCCATTAAACAAATATTATATGATTTGAATAAAAATATCATGGATAACCATGCAATTATATCATTAAAATATAAATAAGATTATTTAATAATTTTGAAAAATATAGGGTAAGCATGTTATAGGTATTAACTGAGAATCACATGATTTGTCAAGACAACCTACCAATAACATAGGCAATATGTCTAATTCAAGACCATATTTTTACATCAATAATGAATTATCCACTAAAATCCCATCGTTGAAGGACCTAATTACATAATTTACAAAACCAAAGGGTAACAAGACCCATTATGAAACCTAGTGAATAAAAAAATCAAAAATTATAACATAAAGACCCCAATAACATTAATATAACCACTGAAGAAATAATCCCAAAAATTATATAATTCATAACATGAATAATACCTTAATTTTATTCAATTAAACTAATGATGAGTGATGTGTAATCAACCCACAATAGCCTCCCTAATGAAATAGAAGAGGAATACTAAAGGTTTCAGATGAGTTACACCACACTCTAGTGGAATTCATCTTAAAATTCCTAGCATCAATTAATGGAAGTCAGAATAAAATATAAGGTGAAGAAATACAAGATGAGGTAGAAGACTAATCTTGGATCTCATATAAATAAATCCCATGAATCTTACAATAATTATGAAGAAAGAAATAGGGGAAGTGGGGAGTATAGAGGATCCATGGAGGGCTCCAATGTGGTTAAAGGGGAATGAAATTTTATGTAAAATAATAAAAGAAGAAACAATGGATAAATGGGAAAAGATACAAATATAATCATAAAAACCCATCCAAAGTTTACCGACTTCCCATATAGCACCAATATTTTCCTAGAGGAATTTATATGATAATAAGGCCACAATAAAGTATAGAAAGTACCCAATGGAACTTATATCTCAAAAGTGCAGGTGAAAGATCTTTGTATGTATCCTTATCACTAAAACCTATACTAAATATTGAACCTAATCCAAAAATAACTGTGAATCCTCATCCAAAAATGAAAATTACACTTAAACTAGATATTGAAATTCAAATGGACCCACACTTTAGTCCTCTAAATTTCCCCATCACAGCCTCAATAAAACAATATAATATGTAATTGAGACATGATAAATTACACCAATTATGTCAAAACATAATATTTTATCTATAGAAGATCCTATATTGGACAATGGTTACTATTTTGACTTATAGTTATTTCAAGTTATAGAATTACCTTCTTGTTATTATTGGTGAGATGTAAATAAGAGTCTTGGATTTTAAAGGAATGTTGAAACTAAAGAACTTGAAGTAAGTATCATTTGAAAATATTATCATTAGAAATCTTAAATGTGTGTCTTTTTTGTATGTGAAAACACCCATGTCTTGGATAATATAGCTTGTATATCCCAATGTATAGAGTCCAAATACAGTATGTTCTCATGGATGTTCACTATAATATTTTAACTTCATTGATGATATATATGGAGTGTATGGGTGTACTTTAGGAATAAAACATTAAAATATATTGAAAATTGATCAGATGAGAGGAATGGTGAAAAATTAGACCATTTTAAAGATAAATTTATTATTTTTTGATTATTTGGGTGAGTAAAATAACATATAATTAAAGAAATTATTCATAAAAAATAGAATAATTTTCAAACATTTGTGTATAGGGGATTATTTAACAAAATATTTTGGTGGAATGAATAAGTAGAATAATAAATTAGATATTATAAGGTTTGCGAGTGAATTTTAATTTTCTGAAGGAGTTTTGTATATAAGTAGTAAATATTTTATATTTCTTGATATATATGAGTTTAGTTGTACTGATTGGGATGGTGTTACCTAAGGAAACTTTGATATATTAGTCGATTGATGTCTCACTCTTTAAAGTTTTTAGAATCATTTCCATTTTTCATGTCGATGCTAGTGAAAGGGTCAAGCAAGACGATAAATTTAGGTTACATTTCTTTATGGTGTGTGGTTTTGAAGTGTTTAAATTTTAACATTATAATAATGATTAATTAAAGTTTATTGGAAGTTAGAAAATCATTTTCAATTAAGGTATCCTATATAAGGATTGAAACACGGTTGAAGATACTATTTAGAATAAAAAATCAATGGAGTGTGACTATGTTGAAAAAATGTTTCGAAATATTGATTAGATTAGGGTGAACTTATAGATTATGGGTATCTAAAAGTTAGGAATATTTAATAGGAGTTTAAATTTTTGAGGAACTGGAAAGGCCAATTATATCAAAATTTTCAAAAACCACTAAAGTAAAAAAAATATTTATTATCCAAAAGGAGAAGTTGATCCACAGTTATAGTTGAGGAGATCTACTAAGGAATGAATGGAAACATAGAGTTTAAAATCAAAAATTATAATATTTTATTCGAATAGTTGATAGAGAACACAAAATCACATAAATATAAAAAAAATATGTCACTCAAAATTGTGGTATTCTACTATAAAGGAATTCATAAATTCCATGCTAATGAATGAAACATTGGAGATGACTAGTTTACCAATGTGGGAAAAAAATTTAAAAATGGGTTTACTAGTTGATGAAATAAGTAAATGGTAAATTATATTATAATGTAATTCTCATTTTTAAGATATTCAATATTATTATGGTATTGAATTAGTGAAATATTTCTTCTCATGGTGAGGTACCCACCTATTTGGAAAATAATCAGAATAGTTTCATAAAAATTTAGGCATCTGGGATAATTAGATGTGAAGAAAAAAATAATTCATTAGAATTTGATAAGGATTTATAAATATAGCTATGATGAATTTTTTTATATTTATATCATATAATATATTTAAATAACACCATAAATTTTAGAATATAGTTTACATTTTCACATTTATAATTTTTTGTTTATTTTTTGGATTAATTATAAAATCCACGTAAAAGTGAACTTTTAAGTACATAAGTATTATTATATATTAATTAATAATGAAAAAACCCATAAAATTTAAGTTTTTGTATTTAATATGTAGTAAATTCTATGATAGAAATTTGAAAATGTAGAAGACAATAGATTGTTGATGTTTATTGAATGTCATATTATACTATATGGACATATCACTACAAGGCCTCTCTTTAGAATATATTAGGATTTTTTATATTACAATAAGGATAATATTATATCATTTCCAATTAAAACTACCACATACTATGTTTTTTGGGTATCATAATTTTTAAACAGAAACATTCAATGAATTGTGGCATATATTTGATCATGATTAAATTTATTTACTATCTATGATACTATAACATTATGTGATATAAAAATATGGAAACCAGTCCATGATGCTCTGTTTTAGGGATATTAGTGATCAGTTCCCATACATGAATTATATTATAGGATTTTATATTATTGAAAATAATTACTAATGATAGTAATGATATAACCTTTAGTGATTTTAAATTGAAAGAATGATTTGATGCCTATAGTGAGGGGAAAAATAAAAAATAGCCATACATACCTTATTATAGGGGTTTTTTTAGGATGTGTCTTTATAAATACTTATAACTTAAACATATCATCTAAAATGATGTACTAGTCCACTAAGGAAACTGAATATTATAGATATTGATCAAAGCATATCATAGGGAATAAATGGTTTGATAAAGGGACTAACACTACATCATCAAGGAAGATATACTTCATCATCATATATATATATAATCAATCATAATACTAGTAATCTACTTGAATATACTATTTATCCAAGGAACTATAAATTAAAAGTTATTATAAAAATCAAGATATAGTTCATGGGATAATCCAAGGCTATGGATAAAATAAATACTCCTTGGGTTTATATATACCCATGGAGGAATGGAATATTTATAAGATTTTGTCTAACTTAATTGAGTAAATACATAACAACAAGTCCATTTTTCTATCCATTATATAGATAAAAATTATAATAATAATAATAATAATAGCTAATATTTCTCTAGCTAGTGGAGAAAAGGTGAATTTATCCTAAGGAAACCTAATAAATAAAGGACTCTCAAAGCTTCTCACAAATGTTAATGAATCCCATGAGAAACCATTCTAGGTGGAAGTGACCCTAGAACCAAATATTGATGTTTGAAATTATAAAAATAATATAGGATAAAGGGGAATAACCATTTTATACCTCATTATTTTATTACATCAAAAATTTATTATTCTTATTATTTTTCCTAGGATTCATCCATTGTAATTCCAACTACATAATTTTAATAGTGAATTAGAAATTAACAGGTGATGTTAAGGGGGAAGAACCATGAAGTTTTTTTAATAAGTTGGAATATATATTATTATATATTTACTTAATTGTTTTCATTATATGTTTATGTGTAGGTACTTTGAGGAGTTTAATAATTTATTTTCATTGTTGATTTATTATTTCACACTCCATATTCTATTTTTATTACAGGCCAATCAAAGATTTTGTTCACTATATTATTATTCATATGATGGAGTTAGATGGGATTTCAGGGAGTAGTTTATAATTATGGGATATCTATATTGGGATTTTAATTTTATTATTGTCTTGTTTGAGGAGATATATAAAGGAAATTTACTCAATTAGGGAATAAATTATACTACATTACACAAGACAAAACAAGGGTCAATTTACTCGAATATTATACTTCATAGACAACTTACATGTGAGATAAGAGGGACGACTAAGTGAATGATATTAATCAAAATCATTAAGTGAGAATTAATTTTAATAAAAATGAAAATGGGGAAATTTATATAATAACTGACACCATAAGACCGCTATGTTATTAATCTTGGAATCATTAGATAAAATCCATTACCAGCTAGTGGGATTCATACTATAGAATTATAAATTTATATTTTATAAGAACCATTTCATAAGGTATTCAAATAAAATCTCCCTCCCTTATTAGGATGGAATTATTTTTTCATTATTATTAAAATTTCAATAAATATATTTCCTTATTGTCATAATAAATAATTAAAAAATTAAAATCATTGTTTATAAACCATACTATAATATAAATAATATATTCATATTTTTTATAAAGAAATTATGACTATTTTGAATGTCTAATTATTGGGAGGAGGAATTTTGGGAGCTCATTAGGGATATTGAGGATGATATTGATTATCAATTCTTAAAATCCTAACTAAAGAACTTAGAAATTTTTACTGAGTAATTTCTATAATGTCATAAAAATATGGTAGAAAAAAAAAATATTTCTACTGAAAACTTTCAAAAAGTGGTGTAAGAACTATAAACTAACCATTAATATGCCTAAATATCCACATAATAATTATAGGATGTGTATGATGAAGAAAAATCAACTAATAATAATTTAAAGGAAGGTATACATTTATTAAATCATATTGTTCATTTTTTCCAAATTAAAATTTCTAATAATATCTCTTGTATTTACATTAGAGACTCAACTACCCTATTGATTGCATTGTATGAAGAAGTGTCCATAGAGGATAATGTTGGGTTTAAAGAGAGCATGAAAGAAAACTATATTTTTTTCCACTGATATTGAAGAGAAAGTGTGTAAAAATTTATAAATCCATCAATAACCCACTTCTCACTATTATGAAGAGGATACATAACCTAGTAATTAAGGAAAAAACGTTTTTTATATTCTTGATCCTCAAAAATAATTGTAATATGAGGCCCCTATTATCATATTCTCACCCCCAATACATTAAAATTATATTACTAATTGGGGGGTGCAGTGGTCGACACACAATATAATGATCAAGATAACCTCAACCAAAAGTTTTTATTGAATCACTTGGGGTCTAAAAAGTCATATTGGATCCTATAAAAATATTTGTATATCATTTTATTAATGGGATTATTGGATAATTTATAGATATATATTTATAAAAAATGAAATAGATCTGGGGGGTTTACCCATGCCTTTCTTTTATTTTCATTTGTTTTTATTTTCCATTTAGTTTTTCTTTAAATTTTTAATATTTTTTTTTATTTTATGGTTTTACAAGAGTATGATAGCTTAAAAAATCCATTTAATATCATACATTAATAAATTACCCATCCCAATAATTCATCTCTCATTATTCCATATTCTTATTTATGTGTTCTCTATCACAATATGGATTTAAGGGAAAACTATGTTTGACATACATGGAGGATAAATTAACAACCCTAACTCGAGTAACCAAGATCTTATATCGACATTATTACATTATAAAAAAATAATTGGGATTACATCATCAATGGATAATAAATTGTTTATATTTTAGGAACCATATACCTATATGATTCCCATTTTACACTGGAAATAAGTTATCATACATTTTTAAAGTAAATATTTTGCATCCTTGATGATCATTTAATGTTTCTATCTTGATATCTTGGGGAAAGAAAAAAAATATGAGGGGAACTCAAAATCATAGTAAGGGTTTCATATGTTGGTAATTACTGTAAGTAAATAAGGAATAATGAATATGGTAAGTTACATAACTAAAAAAACTTTCTATTTAACCAATAAAATGATCACTAAATGCTTGCAATGATAAAAACAATGTTGTAATTGAAAGTTCCAAGCATTGAGGAAGCGTCGAATGTGGCATGACCAATTCAGAGTTTTGTCATCTTCAATTAATGAGCTGATATATACATGATGATAAACTCTTTGATCAACAGAATTGAATCAAAGAATATTGAAAATGGATAAACATCAGAATCGAACTGAAGTATCATCGCATATTATTTATAATTAATTTAAGAAATAAATGAATTATATAGTGAGAATTTATTTTCTTGTTGATTCATTTGACAATGAATCTATGTCGTACAATTATTACATTGAAGGATTTACAAATACACTCCCTCTAGAGGATATCCACATGTGTTCTATGAATTTTTGAATGTCACAGTTGGAATCTCTAGGTTCTAGCACTGTAGATCCTATCACTTACTTCATTCACCTTCGATCACCCTAAGAATCAATTCCAAATGTTTCTCCTTGATTCTATATACTTAAGAGGGGAATAGTGGAGGAAGAGCACTCTTTGTTCTTAAGAGTGTTCAAGGAGAGTAATCTCCCTAGGTCTTGATAGGATTCTCTCCATATCTCAATGTGGAAAAATGGATTAGATGTCATGAGAAAATAATATAGTTTGGTTTATATACCGCTAGGGTTAGAAGAAATAATTTCACAAGTTCCATATATTTTTTATTCAATCCCTATAGAACCCCTCATCTATAATAATAAAATTATTATTATTTCATGACATTCGCTGAAATCATGAATTGAAATTAAATATTATTTATCAAAATAATATTCACTATATATATTATTTCTCACCAGACCATTAAAACCAGTCTTTAATTCCTACAAATTATTTATCAGTCCTTGAATAATTACTATTTATTTAATAAACAAATATCTTTTCATTATTCACCCATAAATAAAAAATATATTATATCGAAAAGTTAAAAATAAATAATTATTAAATATTCTGGTCAAATAATATTCTCTTAAATAACTAGTGATAGAATATATGTGATCAAGAAAACATGAATAATTATAAAAACATGTGTGGTAATAATAATTATTCAACTTATTAAATAACAAATAATAATATATTAATCAATTGATATTCTGGTCAGGCTTAGTATGTGACCCTAAATGCTTCTTTCTTAGTGGAATTAGGTGAACCAACATAAAGTAATGGTTTAGAGTCTAGAAACATTCCAAGGAACCCATGGAAAAATAATTTAACGCAACAATGACATAATACCTCATACATATGCTTTCATTTTAATATAATACATTTATCTTGATATCTCTAATCAGGCAGGTTCTATATTGGTTCCATCAACCAATGTGCTCAATAACTATTTCATTGAAATTTAGTTAATCTAACTTCTATATAGAAACCCATGGCCTAATATTTATTTAGTATATATAATTTCCATCAAATGTCATGAGATATCAAATTTAATTAAATAATGTAAGGGAAAAATCCTTTACATGTTATTAATTAATGAAATACAACTCATAACACACCTAATATATTATACCTCTCCAAAAACATATGTCATCATAATTTTCATCAACACAGCAAATTATGAGACTTATAACACTCATTAATTATAATCATAGAGTCAAATGATCAGCATAGATGAATTTCAATAGGAACATACAATGAATAATATATCAATGTTTATTTTCTACTAGTGTTTCATGTTATTATAATATCCTACACTGGATATTACCGAGGGTGTAAACAATAAGAAGGTGCCCAAATTTCATATGAGTCTCCATCATTGATGGCCTATACAATTTGTGTCATTTAAATTATTTCATCTGGATATAGATCATATATTTAATAATACATTCATGAAATTTTTGGGTTCTCATCATACTGTGGAATTACTATGACCTTTAAGTGTGACTACTAATATATGGACATTATCATATACTATGTTACACAGAATAGAAATCATGATGTGATAAATAGTTTTTTAATATTAAAAATAATGAATAACATTTATAATAAAGTATATTGTTGGTCGGAGTAGATTACTCAAGAGGGGTTGAATTGAGTATCTATAAAAAATTATGGTTAAAAAGTATTTCTAAAAGGTTTCCCCCAAAAGGTTAAATACAGTTCAGTTAATCAATTTATACTGTTATAAGAGTTTGACTATCTAAATAACTTCTGAGAATATTGATTAGTTCTCAGTAATCTTAAGATCAGTTATTTAAATTGCTTTTGAAGTTATTATACTAAGACAATACACTTATAACTTCTTTCCAAGAGTAACTATCAAAGTGAATTTAGAGCTATCTGAATTATACTGTAAAGTAGTAAAATAGAAAAGACTAAATTGAGCAGCACAACAGATATGAAACACGTGGTTCAGTCTCAAGCCCAGACCTAATCCACTCCAATTGGTGATCACCTAACACCAAGTAGTTTATATAAATAAACTTGATCCACACCCTAGATTGGGGTTAAACAATAGTACACAGGACTGTCCAGGTCACATAGGGGCCTCTTCCACAGTTCTTCGTGGGTACAAACAACCAGGCCACATAGGGGCCTCTTCCACACTTAACTGTTGGTATACACAAGTGTAAAAAGGGGTTTGATTAAGGATATCTTGTATCCTTCAATTTAAAGAAGGATAAAGAGTGTGCTTTTATAAAGATACACACTCTGCTCGAATATTAATAAAATGATACACAATATAGAAAAAATATTGAGATAGGTTTAAAAGTGCTCTGAGTGTTAGTCTTTGCAGCTCTGGAAATATGAGATGAAGCAGATGCAGATATCAAGTCCTTGTATGGAAAATAGAGTGTCGCAAGTCAGACAGATCTGGTTAGTGTTCTTCATGATGTTTTATAGTGCGAAGATGTTCTCGATTCTAGGATTCCAGTATGCTTTGTGTGTTCTTCAACAGCATCGAGTTTCATGATGCAATTCTTTCTTCAAGAATTCTCTAAGTGTATTCTTCATTTTCGTTCTTACGACCACCAGATTGTTTTTTTCTCTGCTTTTCAGTATCATGCGATTCACACCTTTTGTTTCTAGACCGCATTACTCTTTTATCTTGGAGTTCATGCATTTGAGCTGACAGGTTGCATATATTCTGCACCTCATACCTCGTACTGTCAGGTGACAGGTCTACAAAGGAAATATTAATTATGTTAGTGCATTAAAATATTAAAATCTGACTGTCAGAGATTAAATTGAAAGATGAAAAAACATATTAAGAAATGGTATCATAGTATGTCATGAAAGAAATGTCTCCTTCACACGATGTCAGGATTTTTCATGGTGTCTTGATGTTCATGGTGTCTGGTTCACGGTGTCTGGATGTCATAGTGTCTAGATGTCACGGTGTCTGTTTCATGGTGTCTGGATGTCACAGTGTCTGGATGTCATGGTGTTTGGATGTCATGTTGTCTGCTTGTTCACAATGTGTTGTTGTCACAGTGTCTCATGGTCACAGTGTCTGCTTGTTCACAGTGTCTCAGACTTAGGCAAATATTTGTATTCAAACGTAACCAGTGATATTTATGGAATGAATTAAACTTAATCATTTGTCAGAGAAATCATTATAAAGTGAATCGGAAGATATTTTATAGTATCCATACTGAGTGTATATCACTTGAGAGCTTGGATATCTTTTACTAAGAAACTATGCATTTTATGTGAGATAGATTACCTAGAGTTAACAAGGTTTATAGACTGAATAGGATTTTTGATCACAAAAACATGATTAATACATGAGGATTACAATAATCTCCCCCTTTTTGATGATCACAAATCATATAAATTTAGTGTTTATATGTGTTCTAACAACATAGTGTGAATGTTCATATATCATATATAGAGTGAGTGTTCTCTTCTCCTATATTTATCCAATATTTCTCTCCCTTTTTGGATTATCAAAAAGTATCAAGAAAAAGAAAGACAAAAGAGAGAAGAAAATTCTATAATGTATTATATGAAAATGCGGGCATTACAAAAAGTGAAACAAATGTATCAAGATTCCCATTAAAATATAGTAAGCACTGTCCTTCTTCACTAGCTGGTCTCCTCTTTTCCCCTAGCTGCATCAGCAGCATAAGAGGAATCCATAGTAGTAGAGGTTGAGGTAGAATAAGGGAGTGAGTTGGTTGATAGAGAGTTAAAAGAAGACATTCAAAGATAGAGGGAGAGATATTAGGTGCAGTAGAAGACCTAGAAAGTTTTTGATCAAGGATCACAGGCCTGATCTGACTTAGTGCTTGACCGATAGACATAGAAGTTGAAGCTAGGGAAGAGGTGAATGTAGTAAAACCATGTCTCATAGGTGCAGTCGTAGGAGAAACAATGGATGTACTCTATACATGAAGATAGGGCTTCAGAAGCTTAATAAAATCCTCAATGATCTCTCCACCATACTGCATAGATTTCTCAAAGTCATCCTTTTTTTCCATAAACTTATCCAATAGACCAGGGATCTATGTGAGCTTTTGGACTTGAGTCTTAAAAGCTTGAGTAACAGGAGGAATCCTCAGATTTTATACAAGATATTTGAAATGATTGTTCATGTCAGTCTTTGAGAATATTCGGTTGAAGTAGAAATCCACTTTCTTGGAAATTTCTTGCTGAGCATCATTAGCAATTTTTTAATGGATTTAGACCAGATCAAGAACTCTACCACTGTTCTTGATAAATGCGGATAGATAATCTTTATTGAAACCACTAAGCATATTCTAAAGTTCTTCTTTGACCACTGTTCTGAGCAGGTCACTGTCTAAGGAAGATTGAGATGATTTTACAGATGCTTTAAAAGCAACGATTACTGAGGTGAGAGATTTCAGTTAATTAAGCACTTTTTGAAGACACCCTGTATACTCATCAGTGATCTTGTTATAATTAACAACAAGATCTCGCATATCTTTCACAATCTGTTTGTTTCTTTCAGTGACCTTTTCAGCTAAGGAAGCTAAATTAGGTTAAATCTGAGAGACAATATTCTGTGGGGTTTGAGGGGAAACAGGATCACAGGATGAGAATCAAGCTCTGATCTTGAATTCATCTATTTATGCATTTCTTCAATCATACCTCTTAGATTCTTCACTTCATCACTAATCTATTTGTTTTCAACTCTGACTTCTTGAATCTCATGAAGCATTTTGGGTTGAATCTTCCAAATATTTTTTTCCAACAATAGTGAGGCATCTCTCTCACTAAGATGTGTTACTAAAGAAGGTTTTTTATTCAGTAGTTTTTCAACTCCATCCAAAAGGGTAGCTCTAAAATCTTTCAGATCATCTTTACTCAACAAGGATTGTTGTTCTGATGAAGGTTCGGAGATAGGGACTAATACAGGCTTAGGTTCTTTTTTAGGGGAAATATTAGAGACAGATTTCAATTGGAAAATAGTAGAAAGTTCAAGGCCTTTTACTGAGTCTTCCTAAGAGTCATCCACACCATAAAAACTAGGGAACTTATACTAAGAGTCTACAAGGCTTGGATCAACCGGTTTTGGTACTTCAATAGATTCCAGATTTCGAGTTTTCTTCCCCTCAACAGTTTCATCCTTCTCAGGACTGAGAGGCTTAGGGGATTGATCTATTTCCATGAATTCAACTCTTAGTTTCTCACCCATTTCCTACCTAGATAGCTGAAAATCTAGCTCCAGCCTTTCTTCAGCCGGAGGAATTACTTCTGGAACAGATTGTTTCATTTGGATTTCCTCAAGGTCAGCTTATTGCATAACAGGTAATTCTTCTTCTATAGGATCTTCTATAGAATTCTTTTCGGTTTATTTGGAAATATATTATGTTTCAACTTCAGGTTGATCTTCCACATTAACAACATCTTTAGAAGCAGGGAATTCCTTTTCATTTTCAACATGAGGGACAAGAGTAATGTATTCTTTATTAGAAATAGTTTCCCTGGGAGGCACAACAACCTCTTCTTCTTCTTCATCATAATACTCAAAAACTTCATCTAGTTCCAAACCAGGATCAAAAATATTTTTTTTCTTGAGGGATGTTCTACTGGATTGAACTTTTCATAAATCCTATCATTTTCTTCCACCCATACCTTTTTCAAGGATTCCAATTTATTTTCATCCTCTTGACAATGACTTTTGAAAGGCAAAACTCACAATCCTTGATAACTTCTTCATTAGGTCCAACAATACCTTTGGCATGAATCATGGATGAGATAAGATGAGAATAAAACATGGAGTTTGACTTGGATGTGGTTTTGATCAGCTCACACATATGGTGTATGGCATACTTACAAAGGTTGATCTTATGCCCATTTTTCATAAGATGAATTAGAAACACATCCTGACACATTAGTACAGCAAAATAACCTTTCTTGGGGATAATCAGGTTCTGTATAAACTTAAACAGAAGTCCAGATTCTCCATCCAGTTCAGCATCAATGGCTCTCCTCTTGTTGTCGTTTCTTGTTAATCTTTTCAAAGCATCTTCCAAAGAAAATAATTCACTAGAAGGTGGAGTTACTCTCTGATAGTCTTCATGGATGACTTCATGAGGTATCCTAAGGCATGCATCCCATAACCTCGAAGATAATGAGCATTTCTGACCATTTATCCAACTTCTCACAGCATAAACATCTTCATAATCAAAGGATAACTGAACATACTGATAATATTGAGCCACTAACTTAGGGTATATAGGTATATATTCCTTCGAAAACCATTCTAACCAGCCTTTCTTTTTTAAAAATTTCAAAACCATATAATTACTCAATAGAATACACTTAGGGGATATCTATTTATCAGGTACTACTACTCGGTTCACCATAATTTGTTTTAGAGGACCCACGGGTGCTATCTTGGGTGCAATTTTCTTCTTCTTTGAGCTACGTTTCTCAGGAATCAATGATGATGGGAATTTCATCCTGGGCATCCACTGAAGGTTTGAGAGAGAGATAAGGGTTGAAGGTTTGAATAAGGGTTACAAATTGAGTGAATAGAAGAGAGCTCGAGTGAAGTACAAGTGACACTTCCTTTATTTTATCATTTCGGAATACCAAACATCGCAAAAGTAAAAGTGCAGGAAAATAAAGAGGTGAAATGAATAATTACTGCGATAATATTTGTAATTCGTAAATAAAAATCATAAATAATCGTTATGGTGATACCATATCAGGTCTTTATAGTGAGACAGTGACCAAATATTATGGTGAGACGGGTATTTACGGTGAGACAGTGACTGAACCTTACGGTGAGATAGTAACTATGAGGCAGTAATCACGAAATACTAACTGTGAGACCATAAAACATGAAACAGTAAGATATAAAACAGTAAGAAATAATGTAGTATGACATAAAATATTAAGATATTTACTTAAGATTTATCATACATAATCCATGTATGATGTAGTCTATTCTTTCAGAATTTAATGGTTTGGTAAATATATCAACAAGATGATATTTAGTAACAATGAATTCTAAAGTGATATCACCTTTTTGATAATGATCTCTCAAAAAGTGATGTCTTAAATCAATATTCTTTATCATAGAATGTGAAACATGATTTTTTAAAATGTTAATAGCACTTGTGTTTTCACAATTTATAGGTACATGCCTGAATTGATATCTATAATCTTGTAATGTGTATTTCATTGACAAGATTTGTGCACAACAACTACCAGTAGATATGTATTCAGCTTATGTAGTAGATAATGTAATATAATTTTGTTTCTTACTACACCATGATACTAGTGACTTGCCTAAAAAGTGATAGGTTCCATATGTTATTTTTTTATATAACTTACAACCACCATAGTCAGCATTAGAATAACTAACTAATCCAGATGATTTTCCTCTAGGATATAATATTCCTAGGTTGGGTGTATTCTTGAGTTATTTGAAAATTATATGTACAACATTTAAATGAGATTCCTTAGGATTTTCTTAAAAATGAGCACACATACACACACTAAACATAATGTCAGTTCGACTAGTAGTTAAGTAGATTAAACATCTAATCATTCATCTATAAGTAGTTTGATCAGCAGATTTTTCATCTTCATCAATATCCAACTTACAAGTGGTACTCATGGGAGTGTCACTACTTTTAGTGATATAAAATCCAAAAAAATTATAATATCTCAAGTATATTTACTTTGAGTTAAAATAATACCATCATTATTTTGAAAGATTTGAAATTTGAGAAAGAATTTTAGTTCACCGATTAATCTCACTTCAAATTCATTTTGCATCATTTTAGAAAAATCAACACATAAAGAATTTTTTAAAGATCCAAATATAATCTCATATACATATATTTGAACAACTAAAACATCATTATAAATTCGTTTTATAGAAATAGTGGGATCATCTATTCCTTTTGTAAATCCCTTTGAAATAAGAAAAGTACTCAACCTATCATACCAAGCTCTTGGAGCTTGTTTTAAACCATATAAAGCTTTAGATAATTTAAAAATATGATTTGGAAAATGGGGGTTTGTAAAACTAGAGGTTTTTCAACAAAGACATCCTCAGCTATATAACCATTTAATAATTCACTCTTAACATCCATTTCATATAGTTTGAAATTCAGATGTGCATCATAAGCAAGAAAGATTCTGATGGCTTCAAGTCTATCTACTGGTGTAAAGGTATCCTCATATTCAATTCCTTCTTCTTGACTACATCCTTGTACAACCAATCTATCCTTGTTTCTATCTATGTTACCTGCTTCATCTACCTTATTTCTAAACACCCATGTAGTGCCTATGATGTATGTGTCCTTATATTTTTCAACAAGTTTTCAAACCTTTTTCCTTTCAAACTGATTAAGTTCTTCTTGCATATCAATCACCCAAAATTAATCATCAATTGCATCATCAATGTTTTTAGGTTCAAGTTGTGACAAGAAGATTTGATGTTCAACCTGATTTCTAAGAGAAGCTCTAGTTGGATTTCCTTTGTCTAGGTATCCTACAACAACATCTAAAGGATGTTTTTTAAGAGTTCTAACAGCTCTAGAAAAGGAGGGAATAGTGATTTCAGGTTCATCAACGGGTTCAAGTTCATTGTGACTTGAGTCTAAGGAATTTACAGAACTAGAAGTTTTCACAGATTCCATCATAGAATGGTTTGAGGATTTTGGATTAATGTTCAAATTTGATACATCATCCTTCAGTTTCTCCAGAATGGTTTTAGGCTCATGTAGAACTTTTTCATCAAATTTTACATGGACAGATTCCTCCACACATTTAGTTCTTTTATTGAACACTCTATGGGCTTTACTAGACATTGAATATCATAAAAAGATACCTTCATCACTCTTGGATACAAATTTGTTAAGATTTTCCTTAGTATTAATAATATAGAATTTGCAACCAAAAACTTTAAAGTAGTTAACCTTGGGTTTTCGATTGTTCCATAACTCATACGGAGTCCTTTTAAGAATAGGTCTAATAAATACTCAATTGATTATGTAGCATGATGTATTGACAGTTTCATCCAAAAAATAAAAAGGTAGATCATATTCACTAATCATTGTTCTAGAAATCTCTTTTAGGGTTCTATTTATTTTTCTACAACTCCATTTTTTTTAGGTGTTCTAGAGGCAGAGAAATTATGATTATAACCATTTTGTGAGGAAAAAGATTCAAAATCATGATTATCAAACTCATGACCATGATCACTTCTTAAGGATTTAATCTTAAGTCCGCTAATATTTTCTACATACTTGGAATATTTAGTCAAATAATAGAAGGCTTCACTTTTGTGATCCATAAAGAAGGTCCAATTATACATAGAAAAATCATCTTCAAGAAAATAAACATAGTACTTCCCATTGAGACTCGAAACTCTAGATGGTCCAAACAAGTCCATGTGAACCAGTTCGAGAGGTTAATAAGTTTACACTTCATTCTTTGGTTTGAAGGAAATTTTGTGTTGTTTTCCCTTTTGATAGGGATTACACACTTTGTCATTTGGAAACTCAAGTTTGGTAAGTCTTTAACTAATCTTTTTCTAGTTAGCTTTCTAAGGGAATGAATATTACAGTGTCCTAGTCTCCTATTCCAGATCCAAGACTCTTTATGAAATACACTTAAGAATGAATCATTTCGAGAAGCTAAGGAATCTATGTTAACAGAGTAAACATTTTCATTTCTTAATGCAGAAAATACTAATTCTTCTTTAGAATTAAAGACATTGCAAGCATCATTTTCAAATCTAACATAAAATCCATCATCACGTAATTGTGAGATACTAAGAAGATTATATTTTAATCCATCAACAAACAATACTTTGGAAATCAATATTGAGTTAGATTTACCTATTTGGTCGAGTCCATTAATCTTTCCTTTGGCATTGTCACCAAATGTGACATGTCATCCATCTACTTTTATTAGATTCTTGAAGCACGAGTAGTCTCCTATCATGTGTCTTGAACATCCACTATCCAAGTACCATAAACTTTTATAGGAACTCATTAAGCATCTTTCCTATAAAATGATTAATCAAAAATAGATTTTGGTACCCATACTTGTTTGGGTCTAGTAATATTAGTAATAAGTTCTTTGGGAACTCATATCTGCCTCATAGTTTTCCTATAAGCATTAAGTAAAGTATTTAAAAAATAAACTCTATTTGGTCCAGAAAAACATGAAACAATATAAGGTGTATCTTAAATTGAATTCTTGATTTATGTCCAGAACTGGGAGTAAAACTATATATCCTAGATTTAGACATAGAATTTTTTCTACCAAGATTTCTTTTTCCAAGTTGATAACCAATGCCGGTGTTGTATTTAGGGGAAATTTTTTTCTTATAATTTGAGTAAGGGTATTTTTTCCATTGGTAAACTTTTCTAGGTCATTCTTTAACTGCTCATTAGACATTTTTAATTCATTGTTCTCTTTGAGCAGTTGAGAATTTTTCTCTTTTTCAGTTGTGAGTTTTGATTTAACAGTTAAATTAAGAGCATATTGTTTCATCAATGATTTATATTGGTCTTTGAGTTCATTTCATGTTTCTTCAAGCATGTTACAGTATTCAAACATTTCTTCATTAGTCATATTTTTAGATTCACTCTCATCTCCAGAATAGTATGAATTATGTACAAGAGAGTCCAGTGTTACCTTAGATGTGTTTGTCAAAAAACACATATTGGATTTGTTTTCTTGTTCATCATTTGATGTTTCTGAGTCACTTGAACTATCCTCATAAGCACTCCAGGTTGCCTTCATGTCCTTTTTAAACTTCCTTTCCTTGTACTCATATCTCTTTTTGTGTTGGATATTTGGATATCCAGCCTTGATATGTCCTTTGAGCTTACATTCATAGCAAACAATCTCATCATTCTTGTCAATTCTTTTCCAATCCTTCTTCCAACATCCTTTTTGGTCATATTTGCCTTTGAAGTTAGACTTTCGGAAAAATTTATTCTTCTTGTAAAATTTCTTGAATCTTCTGGCTAATTGATCCATCTCTTCATCACTGTCAGGTGATGATTTTTCACTACTGGAACTTTCTATAGAATCTTCCAATTTCCATTTGTCTTTGTGTTTAGAGGTGGTGGTCTTAAATGCAATAGATTTCCTCTTTGGTTCATCGTCCTCTTCCTTATTGACTTTCAGTTCCTCTTCATACATCATCAGTTTCCCAATGAGTTCTTTTACAGGTATCTTGCTAATGTCTCATGATTCTCTAATAGATACAGAGGTTTCTCTCCATCTGTCAGGAAGATATCTGAGAATTCTCATGATCTGTTCCTTTGCAGTTACTTCACTTCCAAGAGAACTAATTATGTTTACAATCTCATTGAACCTAAGATACAAGTCAGAGATAGGCTCATTAGGTTTCATTTTAAAGTTATCGTATTTAATAGTATAATTATTAAGTCTCATTTGTTTTACACTATATGTTCCTTCATGTGAGACAGATAGGGTATCCCAAATTTCAAGGGCAGTTTTACAAGTAGAAATTCTATTGAATTCCTCATCTCCTAAGGATCAGTATAAAGCATTCATAGCTTTTCAATTTTTATTGTTAGAAGTTTTGATAGGTTCATCCCATGTGATTATATTAGTTGTAGGAATCTTATATTCATCTATAATGGAAGACCAAATTTCAAAACCCATACTCTCTAAATTCATTTTCATTTTAATTTTCCATTGAGCATAGTTGGTTCCATTAAATAATGGTGGTCTTTTGGTTGTAGCACCTTCCAATATATTATCCATAATATAGAAATACTTTGAAAGATCTAGAAACTTAGAATTAACAGAAATTTATAGATCTTTAAAGTACAACTACAATCACAGTTGAATAAGGTTAAACAGAGTCTTAATAAACATCCTCTAATACCAAATGTTGGTCGATGTTGATTACTCAATAGGGGGTGAATTGAGTATCTATAAAAAAATTGGTTAAAAGGTATTTCTAAAAGGTTTTCCCCAAAAGGTTAAATACATCCCAGTTAATCAAGGTTATATTGATATAAGATTTTAACTATTTAAATAACTTCTTAGGGGATTTATTAGTTCTCAGTAATCTTAAGATCAGTTATTAAAATTACTTTTGAATCTATTCTACTAAGACAAGACAATTATAACTTCTTTACAAGAGTAACTATCAAAGTGAATTTAGATATATCTGAATTATACAGTAAATCAGTAAAACAGAAAAGACTAAATTGAGCAGCACAGTGGATATAAAACTGGTGGTTCGGTCCCAAACCAAGACCTAATCCACTTTACTTTCTGATCACATGCCACCAAGTAGTTTATATAAATAAACTTGATCCACACCCTGGATCAGGGTTAAAAACAGTACACAAGACTGTCCAGGTAACACAGGGACCTCTTTCATAGTTCTTTGTGGGTACAAACAACCAGGCCACACAAGGACCTCTTCTACACTTATCTGTGGGTATGCACAAGTGTAAAAAAAATGTTTTATTAAGGATATCTTGTATCATTTAGTTTAAAGTAGGAGATAGAGTGTGTTATTATACAGATACACACTCTTCTTGAAAGTTAATAAAATGATACACAACAGAGCAGAAATATTGAGATAGGTTTAGAAGTTCTTTGACTATTAGTCTTTGCAGCTTTGCACTTCTATGATGAAGAAGATGTAGAAATAAAGTCCTCATATGGAAAATAGAGTGTCGCAAGTCAGACAGATCTGGCTTGTGTTCTTTGTGATGTTTGACAGTGTGAAGATGTTCTTGATTCTGGGATTCCAGTATGCTTCGTGTGTTCTTCAGTAGCATTGAGTTGAATGAGTCAATTCTTTCTTCAATAATTATCTAAGTGTATTATTCTTTGTCATTCTTACGCCCACCATCTTGTTTTTTTTTCTCATCTTTTTAGTATCGTGTGACGCACACCTTTTGTTTATGGGCCGCAATACTCTTTTATCTTGAAGTGCATGTGTTTGAGCTAACAATTTGCATGTATTATGCACCTCGTACCTCATACTATCAGGGGACATGTCTAAAAAAGAAATATTAATTATGTCAGTACATTAAAATCATCAAATATGACTGTTAGAGATTAAATTGAAAGACAAAAAAACATATCAAGAAACAGTGTCCCAATATGTCATGGAAAAGGTGTCTCCTTCACACGGTGTCTGGATTGTTCATGATGTTTTGATGTTCACAGTGTCTGGTTCATGGTGTTTGGATGTCACGGTGTCTGGTTCACGGTGTCTGGATCATAGTTTCTGGATGTCACTGTGTCTGGTTCATGGTGTCTAGATGTCACAGTGTCTGTATTTCACGGTGTCTATTTCATGGTGTCTGGATGTAATGGTGTCTAGATGTCATGGTATCTAGATGTCATAGTGTATGGATGTCACGGTGTCTGCTTGTTCACAATTTCTTATGGTCATGGTGTCTCATGGTCATGGTGTCTCATGGTCACGGTGTCTGCTTGTTCACGGTGTTTGCTTGTTCAATGTCTTGTTTTCTCTTGAATATTAATTTTCACCCTATAGTCATTACATCAACTTGCACATCAACCAGAACCAAAATTTGGTTCTTATATACATAATCAATTATTGAATTCATGTATTATTTCAATCTTGTATCTTCTTATCTCTCTACTAACTCTTTGTAGGAGACAAGCTCATCATTGTCAACCAATAATGAGTCAGCATTTTCATTGACAAGAAAACTATATATCTCTAGTTCTATTACCTATCTAGTGATCATAAGAAATGCTTATGTTTTAGTAAATAATTCTTTTATAGGAACATGTGGAATATATTCATGTTCCAACTCTTGTGTATCTTCAGCATCAACTCCATCAGATATAATTAATATACCACATTCCTTTTTAGAGATCCACTACCTATTAATAAAAAATAATATCTACCAAAAGTATCTTTATTTTCTAAGTGGGCTTATTAGTAGTATCCATTTTGATCATAGGATACCCTATAAGGATACATTTATTCCCCATGGTTCTAGTTTGTTCCCTAGGAAGGCCTTAACAAACATCTCACAAACCCATACATGTGTCTGTCACAAAACAAGTTCCTTTTGACCCTATAATTCAAAGGAAATTCCATTTTTCAATTTATTTGGTACTCATATTGGTGTGTATGCCACTGTTTATAATTTATATCCCCAAAATTATAGACAAATATCTACTTGTCTTATCATCGACCTTACCATGTCTAACACGGTATAGTTCCTCCATTCACTAACATCATTCCACTATGGTCTATAAGTTGAACTGTATTGAGATAGAATCTCAAACACCAATAGCATATCGAAGAACTATTTGTTAAGATATTCACCACATCAATATGATTAAGGATTATTTATCTTCTTTCCATTTTGATTCTCTACATCATTTTTTAATACATGGAATTTCTCAAAGGACTCATACTTATAACTCATCGGTCATACATAACCATATCTACTCAAGTAAACATTAAAAGTTAAGAAGTACGAATTCCCACATCTAACTTATATTGGAAATGTTTTATACACATTAGTGTGTAAAAATAATTAATTCTCACTAGCCCTTTATCCTGGACCATTGGATGGTGGTTTGGTCATTTTTCCTTGTAAAAAAGGACGACATATTTCAAGTAATTTTAGCTTAAAATAGTCAAATAACCTTCTTGATAGATCATTGTCAAATGGTTCTAATTTACATGACCAATATGTTGATTCAATACTTGTGTGTTATATGAGTCATGTGAACATGATTCAGTATCTATTTCTACTACTTTTTTTCATAATTTAATAAATAACTACCATTATTTAAATATTTCATACAATAACAGAAGTTTTATCTATAAAACAGAAAATTTTAATTTAAAAATTTGAAAATAAAAACATATACATCTAAGAATAATACATAAATAAGGATCTTGGTAACAACGGATTTATAATAACAATCCATTGAAACTAAAATCCTTCCTGTTGGAAATGGAAGGTGGTAGTCACTAATGGAAAGAGCAGCCAACCTCACACCATCATTGGTCATGTATGATAGTATGAAACACTAAAAATATGTACAATAATTAAAATGTATCTCATAGTGATTCAATTGTTCCTTACTATCCTCATTAACAAGTGCATTCGTAAAAGCTTCTTCCAGCACATACAATTTTCTTTCATAGAGAAGGATGATGCATAATCACCTTTTCCGTTGTTGAAAATGTGTGCTGGTGATAAGGTTATCTGACATATGTATAGATCGCAATGATATGTTTGAATTATTTATTATTGTTTTTTCTAAAAATAAAATGATTTGTGTTTAAAAATTATATGATAAATTTAGAAAAATAAATAATTATTATATTTATAAATCTCCCACTATTTTATCAGAACCCAATAACCCCCTCCTTTGTCTTTGAAATATCATGTTTCTTAATCATCTGAGTATCAAGGATCAATATTCCCCTTCTCATCACCCTAACATTGGACGCTCAATAAATTTTAAGAGTATTTGGTAGTTATTACAAATTCGAACTTCATTAACTCACAATTTCTTGATTTTTTGAGTAGACTCCCTCATCTTTAAATCCTTAAATTGGATTTCCTCAACCTTTACCTTTTTGTTACACTAACTCCAGCATTAGAAGTCAACCCTTGATGTGAACTATATTATGTTAACCCAAAACATCAAATTATAATTCCTTGATAATTTAAATCACCACTACATTGGCTGGTCAAGGAAATTGAACTATGGTTAAATTTTAACTAATGTAGTGGATAGTTATACCAACTTAATATATATAATTGATAGATTTTATTTTTTATGCCAAAATTTACAATTATTTTCTCTATTAAATTTTTTTTAATATTAATTGTATTTACTTAATTGATTAACCTTGTATTATATAATATTTACATATAATTCAATTTATTTTATTTATATATTGGATTCTTTTTAATTCATTAATTAATGTGATCGTTGTAAAACATCCATAATGATATATCGATGAAACGTGATAGAAATAAAATAAAATTGTGGTATGATCATGAATATTTAATAATGATTAGTTTATCTAGAGGAATAAAATAACCTTCAACCTATGGGAAACACCTTGAAAAATTTATGGTTCTTTTTGTAACATTCCACTTATCCACCTAAATATTCTTATTAGATTGGTTTTTTCCATGGATCTAAACATGACCCACCTCAACTAGATTGGGAGATCTATCCATTAAATATGATTTTAATCACATTAATGTGAGGGGAACCAAAGGATTGGTTAAGTGGTTTACATAAATGAAACAATGGGAACACAAGCCCTTACATAATTAGAGGATACAAGACACACATGCCAATGATTCAATTTAATAATAAATTTAATGAAACCAATCTGATATAATTTTTTGGTTTAGGATCATGATCATTCATATCCATGCAATAAATTATGCATTTAATAAAATTATTATTCAATTATAATCATTCCTATTTCAGTTAAATTTCTCTCAAATCAATTAATAATCTTCTTTAATTAAGAAACTCTTTTATTTTAATTGACATATAAAGTTTTTTAAGATTATCATACATAATCAATTTATACTGTTGGTGCCAAAATGTTTGATGAAAAGAACAAAGAAAGTGAGGCCCCAAGACCTGCCTTGCGAAGCCACGGTGTGGAGTCCCCGCAAGCAACGCGGCCACCGCAAAGCAAAGGAGGCAGTATGCTCCGCAAATGCCCCTGACGTTTGCGAGCCCTCCATGAAGAAAAGGAGGTGGTATGATCCCCGAACGCCCCTGACGTTCGTGAGCCCGTCGCGAAGCAATGGAGGCGGTACGCTCTGCCAATCCCCTTGATGCTCGCGACCTGCTGCGAAGACACTGAAGCCCTCTTCACGCCATGTCTGCTCTGCTCCATGGTGCCTCTTGCCTATAAATACTGGAGTCCCCTAGAGCCCAACAACGGACAATCTGACCTTTCGGCTTCTCATCTCCCAAATCGTGAATCACCCTTTTCTCTACAAACCATGAGCTACGTAAGGTATTTTTACTTCGTGAGGAGCCTCCACATTGTATCTATTTGATCCCCTCTTCCGAGAGGGATGCCCTTCGCGAAGACTAAGGGAATTCGCAAAGGAAGGGGATCCCCAAGGGGACCCGGGTTGTCGCGGAGTGTTTATGCTTCACGAAACACCCCTTCTGTACACATGATCCACATGCCAAGGTAGTATCACTGTACTTCGTGAAGCACACTGCTTCACGGCACTTTTCTTCACGAGGCACCTATGCTCCGCGAGGCAGTTCTCTGCGAACACCCTTCCACTTTGTGAAGAACCTCCCATTCGCACCTCTATCCCATGCTAAGGCTAAGGCACCCCACATCGCGAAGTACATCCCTTCTCTAGTGCCCTCCACTACGCAGAGTGACCGAGCTCCGTAAGGCCTCTTCTTGTGGACCCATCTTCTTGGCAATTCCTTTTCCTGTGTGACCCTCCAAGTTTGAACGATGTGATTTCAAAGTCCCCCGTCCGATACCGCCCGTGGTGTTGCTTCGCCTAATTATTCTTCACATAGGCACGCTAACGGCTATTTCTTCTTCGCATATTCATGATAACGTTGACCCCTCGATGGTTATCTCTACGACCCCCCCCCCTTTACATGGAATTGTCGGTACCTTCCCTCCCACAAGGAGCAGAGGGTACTGGTTATGTAAGTCCTTGGGGTGTGCAGTAAACCCACTTCTTTGGAGCTGCAGGACGTTAAACTACCAAGCCCCCTCATCCTCAACACATGACGTTAAACTGTGACATCGCCCCGTGCCTCTCACGCGGGGTCCCCCCACCTTGGACATTCTCCATGCCCCCTAGCCTCCACAGGGGATAATATCCTCCTTCTGGATCATAGATAATGATATCCTCCTTCGGGGAGTGGCGTTTGTCCATGGGGGAAGGGTGTCCATCTTGGTGTAAGCCCCTAGTCCTTCTTACGGAAGGTACCACCCATGCACCTCCGTACTTCCCCTCTCCCTCTGTGTTTTTTCGCCCTCGGGACTCCATCCTGGAATAAGTCCCAATATCATGGGCCACCCAACGCATAATCCCCCCTTTGTTTCCCATGGACACACCTTTCGCGACGTGATCGTCTGGTCTTTACTGCCTCTTGTTTCTCACACCGAGCATGACTCACGTGGGCTTAGAGTAAGCATCGTCCCTGACCCCAACTACATCATTGTGAACTACGAGGACATTGATCCATATCAAGGCATGGTACGTAGGAAAACTCCACAAGGTTCAAGCCCACCACCAGTGGACCCCTAAGTTCACCTTCACGTCGGTTCACCGGCATCCTTGTGAACTACGAGGACTTTGATCTGTGCTAAGGCATGGTACGTAGGAAGCCTCCACGAGGTTCAATACCACCACCAGTACACCCCTGAGTTCACCTTCACGTAGGTTCACCGGCATCCTTGTGAACTATGAGGAATTTGATCCATGTCAATGCATGGTATGTAGGAGGCCTCCCTGAGGTTCAAGCCCAACACCCATTCGACCAAGGTCTACCTTCACGTCGGCTTGCTGACAAAACCCTTCCTGAACTACGAGTACTTTGATCCATGTCAAGTCATGGTATGTAGGAGGCCTCCCTGAGGTTCAATTCCATCAACCATCAGACCACGTTCCCCCTTTACGTCAGTTCACCGGCATCCTTTCTGAACTACGGGGTCTTTGATCCATGCTAAGTCATGGTACGTAGGAAGTCTCCCTGAGGTTCAATCCCACCATCCATGTGGACTAAGGTCCTTCTTCACGTCAGTTCTCTGACACGCCCCCATCCCACATGATGTTAAATTGTATCCCAATCCTACGGTAAGATGTTGTGAGCCCACCATCCGGTTGTTTCAACACCATTAATGTTAGTTCAACTCCCCCTTTCCATCCAAACTATGAGGACTTTGATCTGTGCTAAGGCATGGTACGTAGGAAGTATATTCGAGGTTCAAGACCAAAACCACCATCCGCCCTGATTCTTACCCGGGCCGCCACATCCCGGTGAGGTCATGCCCTCTTAATTACCCTCCATAGTACTCGAGAATATGCCCACATACTGGCCCCAATATCGGTGTTCCCTAAAGGGGGTTCTTCAATCTGATCCACTCTAGCTAGTGTTCTAATCAGCTCAATCCATCTCTGCTGAAAGTTAAACATGCGGCATACCCTATGTTAAACACAGGAAGCTGAGGAAAACCTCAGATACATGCCAATGGCATATGATTCTCTGTGCTCAATGTGGGATTCCACGGGCTTCTGCGCCCTCGATAATCCCTATAATAAGGGAAAAAAGATAGACACGCCAATTCCCCAACGTTCAGACACATTAATGATGCCTCGACGTGACTACTCCCCCAACTGAAGGTTGCTGCCCTGACCGGACCCCTTGGAATGTCCTGACAGAAGCAGTGTAATTAACCGGCATCCATGGAAACATGGCACTGGGAAGAGTTTCATGAAAAAAGTATTAAATCTATGAGGGAGACCCGGACTAGGTGACGAGTTATGAGGGGGAATCCACTAAAGGATGAACTGACATCCCATCATCTCGTTTCGATCAAGGAGAAGACGTCCCTGAATAAGGAGCGAATGATGCCCGCCTTTGGAAAGCGGGAATGCGGGGTAATAAAAATTCGCGCCTATCACGCCCAAGTAGATGGATGTGCGTGCCCCAATGAAAGCATCGGAAATAGAAATAGTGAACCTCACGTGAAGGTATTATCCTCAATATGGAGACTAGTAGTGCTTGAGACATTAATAGATTGATGTGTCACCGGATCCAGCTATCTGACGCCGGTTCCCGCAAAGCAAATAGCGAGACCAGCATGAAACTCACTAGAAGTTGGAGTAGTAGAACGTTGGGTATTCCGTTCTGCAACGTTTCTGGCATGGATCCCTCTTACCGGCCACGGAAGATGGGATGGCGTTGGGGCACTGGTTGTTGATTTCTTTTCCTCGCAGTGCTGATGAGTTACTCTCCCTGCTTCCCAGGAATCAGGTTGCTGCTACAGGGACACGATCACCACCCACCCATCTACGTAGGGGAAGGGGCAATACTAGCACAGCCGCTCTTCATGGCTCCACTACTGTCACAATGGCGTCTGCATCCACGAATGTGGGGTCCCACACCCCATCTCCCCATCAGAATTCATCCAACGAAGGGTGATTAACGACCTCATACATTGTTATGAGGAGGAGGGCATAATCCCAACCCGGGATATGGCCCACCTGGACCTGGAGGCGTCCAGGCCTCACCATCCACACCGCCCTCAAGGGCTACGCAGGGTGCCCCTGCTCCCCACCCCAACATTCAATCATTTTGGGAGCTTGTCCCCAGAACGCCTTGATGACTCCCTGCCTTACGCTGATGAGGTGGGTGACATCTGGCTCAGCCCGGTCAGAGTCCCGATTCAAGGGCTCCAAGAAAGGGTCCCCACCCGGCCGCGTCAGTGCTGCCTCCAGGCCTTGCCAGAGGAGAAGGTAGGCTATGCGCCTGCACCACCCGCACTAGCTCGCCTGAACCGACGCCAGCGTTGGGCCCGAGCTGAGGACACCCACCAAGGGGCGTCAACGTCGACAGATACTGTGGCCCGAGCCACCGCCGACACATATCATAAAGTCTCTGCCCAAACTGAGCAGGGGATCTCCTATGCCCAACCAGGATCGAGGCCCCAACCACCCCACGGGTAGGCTGGGTCGACTCCCCGGGTCGCAAGCATGAGTGGTGATCGCCGTGAACCAACCCGCGGTGATGTCACCCCGTACGGAGGTCCTCACATACCACTATTACAAAAAGTGTGGGCCTTCCCCACTCTGAATCTCATCATGGAGGTATGACCCGTGCTACCCCCAACCCAAATGAAGGCATGCCCCATGGTAGTGACACTCGGCGCAGAAGCCTCTCCCGTGCCCACCACGCCGGGTATGGAATTCTGCCTCCTTCCCCTGACCATAGATGTGAAGGCATTGCCCATGTGGTCCCTCTCCAACGTGGGGATCCTCCCTACATTCTCTCCATAGCTGGCGAAGGTCCTCCTCGCCCTGGAAACCAAAGGGGTGAAGGTCAACCTCGCCCCACCCGCACAAAGCACGGAGGTCATCCCCATACTCCCACCAGTTTCGATGGAGGTTTCACCCACTCGGGTGCTATTCATGGAGGTCCTCCCCATGTCCCCTTTGACATTTTTCCCGGTGCTCCTCGCACCCTGGTGGTCTCAAGTGGAATTCCTCTCCGCCCTCACACCAGTGCGGCCCCAAGACTACATGTCGGGAATCATCATTGTCCTGAGGAGCCGCCTAGGGGCAGGAAGGCGGGTCGTCGCTGCCACAAGAAGAATAATGGGAAGTCCTGGATAGAGATCAAACCAGACCACTTCTCAGATTCTAAAGCAGAATATGACTTGGCATTGGAACCCTCCCCTCGATCCTCTGTGTCAAGGACCGGGGTAGGAATAAGGCATGTTAGCCTCATCCTTCCAGAATGTGAAGTCCACCAGATTCCTGCCTCTCTTTGTAGGTATATCCAGGAGGAGGAAATTAGGGAGTTCCATAGGTTCGGACTGGGCAGTCACCACTGTCGTCACCAGAAGTGCCCTCTACCACGACCATAGATCACGAAGATCTATTTTGGGGACCGATGGTGGTTGAGCAACAGCGTGAACCATCACTGGTAACCACGATCCCTACACCAGAAGTTGTGGCTGTCAACTCGCCGTATCATGACATTGTGGTCAGGTCAACGCACTCTTCGGAGGATGTCCCGGAATTCGGTGGACAGTCGGCTCATTCGCCATATTCTTCACCGCCCAGTTTACTATCCCAGCAGTCCGCCTCAGTACCGATACCAGTTCCTCATCCACCTCTGGTTGACGAGTGGGGCAATACAGGGCTAGACCCTGAATCTGAGCCTAGAAGCTTCTAGAACATTCTCGCGGTAGATCACTTCCCAGAGAAGTTCTGGCCGGCGACAACATCGAACTTTCATGCGCCAGAATCCCTCACCCTAGAGGAAGTCAAGTGCTTCCATCAAACCCTATGGGAGACGCACTTCCATCTTCATTATTATTGGGTGGTGTACCCAGGATACAAGTTCACTTCAAGGGAATTGGAGAGCAATGTCGTCTGGTCTATTTGGTCGCACTCCCCGTGGCCAAGCGCCCTAAGTCTCCAGGTCCCCAGAACACCCTCCAACAAAAATGTGTTCAGAGTTTCAAGGTACTCCGCAAAATCATCCGAGAAGCTACCCCCCACATGCAAGTCCATGGCTGGGGATAGTATGTCGCCCTCCTCTTCAGTCCTATCTGACGGTAGCCCAACTCGTTATGCGACATTGAGTACATGCCCCCAAGAAGGGTTGCGGTCCACATGACTGATATAGTGGACAAGGAGGATGAGCTGGAATTTCTTGATGGAGACTTACCCCCTGAGGGTGTACCACCACTGTTGGACCCATCAGGGAGGATTACTCATCAGCAGAGGAACATCATAGGCCTCCCTATTCCTACCAAGTCGTTGGTACTCAGTCGGAATGCCAGTAAGGGTAAAGAGCATGTTGGAGCTATCAAGCACTCTGACCCGTCCGCCTCAGTGCAGAAGATTGACAAAGACCCCGAGAAGGCCACGTTGCGCTAACAACTTACTGAGAAGAAGAGGCTGGTCGACGAACTCCTGGCCGAGCACGCTATAGAGGGGAGACCCAACTATGATGATCCTATTCTAGGGAAACAAGGGCAGGAACAACTCTTCCCCGGTGAGATTCCTCGGAGAAACCCTGATCATACCGCTCCCGCGGACAGGGTTGAAGCCAGAACTCACGGTAAGAGGGCATGATACGTCTCACCAAACCCTCCCGAATGGCACGGCAATCCGAGGAATCCGGCCCGGGTTCCTCCGGCCGCCCCGCAGGATGCTCTACCAGTTGCTCCACGAGCCGTTGAACCCGTCTATCGTGTCAAATAACCCGGAAACGCACTCATGGTTAGGGATCTCCGCCAAGATAGGGAACCCCTCCCAGATGATCCTATAGAGACACTCATTTCCCGCCTCGAGGAGTTGGAAACATGGTAGGTGGCAGTCCCACCATATGGAAAGTCGTATCCCGCGTGGGTGGATGATATGCATGCACCCCCGGGTTTTGGAAATCCCACTTTATCGCCCTTTAACGGGACAGGGGACCTGCCGCAGCACCTGGCCCATTTTTCCTCCAGGTGTGGCCCCATGTTGGGGACCCCAGCACAACAGGAAGCCTCCAAGATCCGATGTTTTGTGCAGACATTGGAGGGCCCTGCGTTCGTCTGGTACAGCCAGCTCTCTATTGGATTGGTGACCGGCTGGGAGGATCTTCACCGAAAATTCCTATACCAGTTCAGCTCCACCACGCGAAAGACCAGCATCACAGACCTCTTCAAGTGTAAACAAAGGCCTGATGAGCGAGTCGCGGACTTCATCGCCCGATGTAAGGGGCTCACATACTCCCTCGACATGCCACTGACTCAGGAGAAATTACTGAAGATGTGTGTAAGGAATGTTAAAATAGAACTAGTTCCTTCCCTGATCACCCAGAATTACCCTTGAGGGTTCTGAGATTTCTCAGATATGGTCCAGCGCCTCAAGGAAGCTCTGCAACATTCTAGTCAGGCACGTCCGCTACCCCCTGTGATTCCATCAAGAAGGGCTGCCAGAACCGAGCCTGCCACGGTGGCCCAAATAGAGGCCCCCAGGCAGCTAGAATTGCTGCCAGTGGCACCGGCCCTGCAACCTTGCAGAGTCCCTCCACCTCAGGCATAGCCTCTTTCCCAGCAGCGACCACCTTAGAATCGACAAGTTCCCCCACGCAACACGCCACCACCGTCTAGGTGGGACAATCAGGCTTCGCCTCCTCGGAAGGCCCCTTCGGCCCCTCATCAGGGCCAGGCTCCCAGAGCCCCCTATCTGGAAAGAAGACACCAGACTTACTCGTTAAACAAGAATCAGATCTCTGGTTACTTCCGTAGTGCCCTAGAGCAGGGGATTGTGCGCTTACCCAAGTGGAGAAGGCCGGCAGAGGATAATCTCACTGATTGCCCCAACTACTTCCCCTATCATTGGATCCTGGGGAACACCCTCAAGAAGTGCTATGTGTTTAAAAACTGGCACAAAGACCAGGTCGATAACAACATAGTCAGGATGGGCCCAGCCCCAACACAAGTGGCAGGTGTCTTTGTGAAGTCATAAAGCAGTAGCGATGACGAAGGAGAATGGCAGCAGGTTCCCAGCCGCGGATCCCAGAAGTACGGCAACTAGATGGCTCGTAAAACAGTCTCCCATGCCCATGGTATTATTTGGGCATGCCTGAATCATTCGGAGCCTTCAGAATATGCAACCAGTACCTCTGCGCCATCACCTCATTCGGCCTCTTCCTAGAAGGGCAAGCAGCGGCAGCGCAAGAAGAAGCAACGTGCTCCACCACTGTCATCGTCATCCCGCACTCTCAGTGACTTCATGCCCCCTGAGATGGGGATTCCTCCCAAAATCCGCCCAGTGGTGGATGAATCCTCAAGCGAAAGTTAGGGGTACACTTTGGTTACTACTGTGGAGTTGGTAAAACCCTATATGACTCTCGACGAGGGGGAATGCCAGGAGAACCTCCCCAATGTCCCCGGTCAACGTCAACATCGGCTGAGCCGCGACTACATGGGTTGTCAGGGTGCATCAATTGGCACCTCCAGCCAGGTCATGCACGCCACTAAGACCAGACAGCAGCCCCAGCGCAGAGCTTAACACGCACAACCTCATCATCTGGTGCCCTAAAATCTACATCCATCGTCGTTTGTGCTACTAGATCAGGAAGAGTTGCCTCATCCGTACTGCGGCCAGTCTCTCCCTACTATAGGCCAATCTCAATTTTCCAACCCACATCTGGCAGCCACTCTTCAGGCCTCGAATAGCAAGCAACGGGGCGTACCTAGCACTAGCCAGCCGCCGGTTCATCTGGTAGGGCCCGTCATGCCTCCAATTGCAGAGCGGCCACCTACAAGCAGAGGCCCGCGTCTGGCCCGGAAGTATGATGTTCTGAAGCATCTTTCCAGAATTCAAGTGAGGATTTCTATCCTTGAAGCTCTTTGCCTATCGTCTGAAATGTGTGAGGCGCTTTCCGATTCCCTAAGGATCCCCCTCCAGTTTGAGATGGAGGTAGCAGCTGCAGAAGTCTTCCACACTGAAGCAATTGAGAACACCAAATTCCAGGAAGTTATCTCGTTCTCTGGTGAAGACAAAGACCCTCCTATACAAGGTCACATTCGTCCACTATACATCATTGGTCAGTTCAATGGTGTAGAAGTCTGCTGCTGTCTTGTTGACATGAGTTCTGGGATTAACCTAATCCTGACTCAGACATTACGGAAGCTTGGGTTGTCTGAGAATGATCTAACTCCCTCCGGCCTCAAAATATAGGGATACGACAGGACGGAGTAGACCCATGTCGGCAAGATCCATTTGAAGACCCGGTTCGGTGGCCTAATTTCTAGTACTGAATTCATGGTTGTCTCTCAGGACACTGCGTACAATGCATTGATGGGAAGTCCATGGCTCTTCCTGCATGTAGTGGTCCCTTCGTCATATCACCAATGCATCAAATACTCCCTCAATGGTAGAGTAGGCGTGATCCAAGGAGATACGTCTCCTTTTTCCTCTTGTGAAGCCCGCTACATGGACGCTGACTATTACCAGAGTAGGGATAAGTAGATTCTGGAAAGTGCGATTGAGCCCACCACTATCACAAGCGATCCCTGGGCAGTTCTAGATGACGCCTATATCTTCCTGATCCATCGGTTAGAGGAAAAGACCCCCTAAATGGGGAAATGCTTTGTCGTTTCGGGTATAAGAGGAAGGCATATTCCCAGGTCCAAGTGACGGTGGGAAATCACCTTATACTCCTACACCAACCAGGCTCGGGTGATCCCAGAACCTCCTACCCCTGTACGGTATCAGGATGTCAGGATCATGGCAATGGCGGTACGCCATACGTGTCTGTTTCGCTGGGCTGTAATTAACCATCTCAAGCCAACGTGCCACTACTACTTTGATGTTATCAAGCGTGGACCCATGGGCAGAAGACCAGATGAGATTGGATCAACTGCCTTCATCATTATTGTCTTAGTGGCGCATGAATATCTTGATATTATGACCACTACCTCTCAAACCGGCACCAACCTCCCATCGAAGTTTGGTGGCTCGGAGACAAATCCACCCGCAGAAGATCCATCTACAAGCATAGGAGAGGACCTAGAGGATGATCCCCCCACCTTTGAAGAAGGCATCTCTACCACGGTCGATGAACTAGTACAGTTGAACCTTGGTAGCGAGGAAGATCCGAGACCCACATTGATCAGTGCCGCCATGTCCCTCGAGGAGCAGCAGCGGTACATGAACTTCCTTAAGCAGCACTGATATGTGTTCGCCTGGAGTTACGGAAAGATGCCAGGACTAGATCCCCAGGTATCCATCTACCGCCTTGGTCTCCCGACAAACCATCACGGGTTCAAGCAGCCTCCCAGAAAGATGCACCCTTCTCACGGTGTCATGGTTGAGGCCGAAGTTGACAAGATTATCAAATCCAACTTTATCAAGGAATTCCAGTACCCCAAGTGGATAGCCAACATTGTGCCAGTCAGAAAGAAAAATGGGCAGATCAGATTCTGTATCAACTTCCACGATCTCAACCACCACTGTCTGAAGGATGATTTTCCCCTACCAGTGACAGAGTTGTTGATTGATGACACGACCGGGTTCCAATCCCTCTCCTTCATGGATGGGTATTCAGGGTACAACCAGATCTGGATGGCCCCCGAAGATGAGGATTCCACTACTTTCAGGGCCCCCCAAGGTACTTTCTATTACCAGGTTATGCCCTTCGGCCTAAAAAATGCAGGTTCCACCTATGTAGATGATCTGGTGGTCAAATATATTCAGCGCCAGGACCATCTTGAGGACCTTGAGAAAGTGTTCGATTTCCTCCGCTCCCGCCACCTAAAGATGGACCCACTTAAATGTGCCTTTGGGGTCACCTCCGGAAAGTTTCTTGGCTTTTTTGTCAGATACCGAGGCATCGAGATCGACACAGAAAAGATCAAAGCCATCTGCCAGATAACTCCCCCGAGTAATATTCAGGAGCTTCGAGGTCTTCAAGGCCACTTAGCCTACATACGTCGATTCATTGCAAATCTGGCTGGCAAGTGTAAGCCCTTTTCCTGGATCATGAAGAAAGGCTCTGCCTATGAATGGGAAGAAGAGTGTCGGACCGCTTTCGAGAAAATCAAGCAGTATCTACTCCAGCCTCAGTTCTTGATGCCACCTGTCTCCGGAAAGTCGCTGGTCCTTTATGTGACCACTCTAGAATGGTATCTCGGCGCCCTACTCGCCCAGAATAACAATGAGGGGACAGAGAACAGCCTCTACTACCTCAGCTTCATGCTCCTCGATATGGAGACCAGATACTCCCCCATCAAAAATAGTTTCCTTACACTCGTGTTTTTCGTACAGAAATTACGACATTACCTGCAGCACTATGAAGTACAGTGGGTCACTCGGGTAGACCCACTGAAGTACATCCTGAATCACCCCATGTTGACTGGCTGACTAGCGCGGTGGGAAGTAATTCTCTAGCAGTTTGACATCAGTTTTGTGCCCCAGAAGGATATCAAGGGGTGGGCATTGGAAGACTTCCTAGCCGCCCATCCAACCTCTACGGATCAATCCCTAGACCTAGATTTTCCTAATGAAGCAATACTCTCAGTCGATCATATCGTCTCATGTTAGCAAATTCACCTCGATGGTGCCTCCTGGAGCCCCACTAGTAGGAGTCTCAACGATCCTAAGCTCAACAGAGTGGTTCTGGGTATCGTCTTCATTACCCTGGAACAATCCGTTCTTCCATACTCATTATTGTTGTCAGAAGGCTGCACCAACAATGAGGTAGAGTATTAGGCTCTCATCACTGGCCTCGAGCTGGCCCTTAAGATCGATGTGCCCCATTTGAACGTGAAATGGGATTCCGAACTAGTCATCAAGCAGGTTAATGGTGACTATGTTGTCAGAAATCCAGAGCTTGTTCCATTGTTGGAGTGCACCCTCCGTCTAATAGCCCGATTCCCTTCTCGACCAGAGGTTACACATGTCCCTCGGTCACAGAATGGTCGAGCAGATGCTTTGGTCGGCCTAGCTGCGTCACTTGTAGAACCCAAGTAGGATGATCTGATTAAACATGTGGTACATCGGAGAGTCATTTCCCCCGTCACCCTAGAGGATGATGGCAGCCTACAGGTAAGCCACCTTACCACCGGATCCTCTACGTCAGGAGCCCCAGGTTCTTTAGATGCAGTGGTTGAGGCCACTCCCGACTGAAATGTACCTTTTGTCAAGTATCTCCAAAATGGTTTCCTCCCGGATGATCAGGCCGAGCGTGAGTGAGTCCAATGCCACACACTGCAGTTTACCCTCTAGAGTGGTCCCAGTCTTGAGTGGATCCTCTATAAGTGGGGCTTCGATGGTGTTATCCTTCATTGCATTCAAGGAGTCGAGATTTTTCAGGTCATGCAAGAGGTTCATGCCGGTTCCTGCAGTGCCCACCAGGCTGGGCCAAAGCTGTCCCATCAGATCTGGAGACTGGGGACTTCTGTTCCTCTATGATCCATGATTGTATTGAGTTTACCAAGATATTCTAGGTGTTCCAATTTCATGATAACTTCCGGCATCAGCCGCCAGAGCCTCTCTACTCCACTAAGTACTCTTGGAAATTTGCGGTGTGGGGACTCAATGTCATGGGACCATATCCACCAGCGACAGCTCACCAATGTAGATTCATCCTGACTTCTATAGATTTCTTCTTTAAGTGGGCAGAGGTAGTTCCACTCAAAGAGGTCAAGGCACATTCCATCGTTGACTTCGTGAGCTCCAATATCATCCATCGGTTTGGAGTCCCTCAAGATGTCCTCACTGATAATAGCACCAACTTCTGAGTATCCGAGATGAAGAAATTGTATGCCAAGTACAATATCTGTTCAAACCATACCTCTCGCTATCACGTGCAAGAAAATGGACAGATCGAGGCATTCGACAAAACCCTTTCTAACATTTTGTAGAAAATGGTTGGTCAGAACAAGAAAAGTTGGCCAAAAAATCTCCCCAACGCCCTCTGGGCGTATCGGACAACGAATCGCAATTCCACCCAGGTGACTCCATATTCCCTGGTGTATGGGGTTGAGGCCGTCCTGCCCATCGAGATCTGGCTGCAATCGTTACGCACTGTAGTCTATGACCAGAAGGCGCCAGATAAGGTCGCCGAAATCTATCTAGATAAATTGGAATCACTCGATGAGAATAGGCTTCGTGCCCTGCACAATCTATAGAGGCATCAAAATAAGATAGCCAGAGCCTTCAACAAGAAGGTTCTCCTTCGGTCTTTTCTGCAAGGCGACCTGGTGTTGGCCCTCCGGGCGCCAATGATCCCTGTCAGGAAACCACCCAAGCTGGAGCCCAAATGGGAAGGACCTTACATCATTCATAAGGTCTACCCCAATGGAGAATACTCCTTGGTAACTATGGATGGTGAGTGTATAACTCCTACCACCAACGCCAAGTTCCTCAAGCAATACTTTGCCTGAGCCCCTAGGTCCCGCATGACCCTAAACTACACGTCGTTCCCACATGACCTTAAACTGTATGGTCCTACATGACCCTAAACTGGACAGTCCCACACTAACTTAAACTGTATGGTCCTACATGACCTTAAACTGGACGGTCCCGCATGACCCTAAACTTCACGATGGTCTAACATGACCTTAAACTGTCCAGTCCTACATGACTTTAAACTACAACATCGTCCTACACGACGTTAAACTACATCATCATCCATCATGATGTTAAACTTCTCATTATCGTCTTGCATGACAATAAACTGGAAAATGATCCGAGCTCTATGACCCTAAACTAAGATCTCCCTCGTCCTCACTGCATGACGTTAAACTGCAAGCTGGTCAGGCCTTCCTGACCGAGGCCCATCCTCAGGCCCCATGGTCTTTCTCGATCTAAGCTCTCTTGTGGGATTGTATGGTGTGGTATGGTATTATGTCCTCATTCACGTCGGGTTACTCGTCTTACTGTACACATCCCCAGATGATATGTGTTTCATCGTCCTACATGACGTTAAACTATGCTTTTAGAACTACGTATGGCTTGATTCCCATCCTTGTGGGATACGTAGGAACGCTCAGATGCTTTGTTTTGAGCCCATCCCCAAACTCTTCTCTTTGACTATCCCCCCTGGGTATAGCTTCCTTAGAGGGTCCTCACATGATGTAGAGTAGGCTTCCTTATCCCCACTCATAAGAAGATTATAATGGTCACATCATGTGCCCATGCTCGTTCTTCTATCCTCCCACGTCTTCACCGCACAACGTTAAACTGCATGGCCTCTTTAGAACTACGTACGGCTTGATTCCCATCCTTATGGGATACGTAGGAACGTCTGGACACTTTGTCTGTTGGCCCATCCGAAAAGCCGTAATCTTCCCCTCGGGTCAAGACATATGGCAGGGTGCATACTTTTTCCCCAATTCACGTCAACCTAGCCTCGACCCGGCTGTACGTCCCCCTCCCAGGAGATGTTTGTCACTTTTGTAGATGGGTACAGCTATAATTCACCCACTTCTTGACTGGGATTCCATCACCTTCCCCATCTGGAAGGGCCCCTAAATGATATGGATACCAGGCCTAAGGGCTCTCTTACCATTTCAGGCCAACGCCCTCGAGGATGCCGAGCAACAAGCTGATACAAGTCCCGTGTTTCGAATGTGGTCAGTGGTCGATGCTCATTTTTTGCTCCCATCTCAGGTCACCATAGGGACATTGTGTTTTGAACATGGTCAACAGCCGCCCGGGATATTTGGATCCACCCCTAGATGTCCCAAATATCGAGTGTAGTGATTCGTTCTGCCCTGTCCCGAAGCGACGAACTCTTTCCAGGCAGGGCCAACTGTCGGGCCCCTGGCCCAGGTTCTCTATGATGGGATTGTGTGGTGTGGTGTGGGATTACATCCTCATTCATGTCGGGTTACTCTTCATACCATACACATCCCCAGAAGAGACACCTTATCCAACCCTCGTCCTCACTGCATGACGATAAACTGTAAGCTGGTGAGGCCTTCCTGACCGAGGCCCAGCCTCAGGCCCCTTGTCCTTTCTGAGGCCCCGGCCCCCATCCTTACTGCAAGACGATAAAAGGAAATCTGGTCAAGCCTTCCTGAACAAGGCCCAGCCTCAGGCCCCTTGGCCTTCTCGGGCCCCTTATCCCAAGTTCATACCCAGAGTGTACGGCGTGGTATGGGATTATGTCCTCATTCACATCGGGTTACTCATCGTGTCGTACACCTCCCCTATCCAGGGAATCCTATTCTCCGACCCTCTTCCTCACTGAAAGATGTTAAACTGCGAGTAGCCCAGGCCTTCCTGACCAAAGCCCAACTATCAGGCCCCTTGTCCTTTTCGGTCCCCTGGCCCAGGTTCTCTCTTATGGGATTGTGCGGCGTGGTATGGGATTATGTCATCATTCACGTCGGGTTAGTCGCTACGTCGTACATGTCCTCGTTAGGGTATCCTACCCACTGGGTATCTTCAAGAACTACGCGTGGCTTGATTCCCATACTTATGGGATACGTAGGACCACCCGAATGTCTAGGCTTCGGGTCCAGCCCCATCTCTCAAAAATCTCCATCCCACCTTGGCCCCTTGGCCTACCTCTCCTGAGCCATTTCGTCGACCCTTTTTGGCAGTCCACCAATGTGCCTAAGGGTACTCTGGTTTATTACCTGGAGTGTCAGACTCTACTCGGACATGTTCTCACCTACTTTTCAGGCTTTGTGTTCCCCTTCATCCGGGCTTTCATCACCTTTCACACCCGAAGGGACCCCCAAGAACGGCATGGATACAACGCCTAAGGGATCTCCTAACGTTATGGTCCAATGCCCATGAGGGTTTTGGACAACAAATTGATACAAATCCCGCGTTGCGAATATGGTCAGCGGTCGATGCTCGTTTTCTATTCCCACTTCAGGCTAATGTGATATAGAGACTGTTTTTTTGCCACGATTAACAGTTATCCTCCATTGCCACACCAACCCCATTAAGCCCAAAATGTCAGTTACATGATTCACATCTTTCTCCACCTCATCATGTCCAAGTAGAGCTTCAAAACTCTTGATACTATTCCTCGGTGTGCATTTGCACGTTAGAAGGAAAAAATCCGTGGTAAGGGTGTCCTTCGGGGCTCTGCACTGACTTCCTTTTGATGGATGTTCCGGGTATTGTAATAAGGATCTTCCTCCCTTGTTTCTCACACTGAGTTTGACTCATGTGGGCTTAGGGATCGGGTCGAGGTCTGCGCTTACTTGGAAAGTTTCCATCCATTCATGGTCTGAGATCTAAGACTATAAACTAAGATCTCCTCATAACTTCATTTTTCTTGATTCCCATCCTCATGAGATACGTAAGAACACTCAGACCTCTTGTCTTTGGGTCCAGCATGAGTTCTGCTAATTCATCTTATTTGTCCTGCCTTCGGGACCTTGACTACGGAAATACATGGCGTGGTATGGGATTATGTTCTTGTTCACGTCGGGTTTTCAATAGCCACACCACGCACACCCCATTCTAAAAAAATTATCCCTTTTATTTTCTGTCATGCACGACATTAAAAGGAACCCTCTAGAACTATGTGTGGATTGATTCCCATCCTTACGGGACATGTAGGAAAACCTGAACGTCTAGGCTTTGGGTCCAACCCCATATCTCGGGAATCCACCATCTATTGGCCACCTTTAAGTTGAGTCCCTCGGCCCCTTTCAGTGGTTCGTCCATGTGTTAAGAGTACTTTGGTCTAGGACCAAGAGTGTCCGATTCAACTTAGGAAAGTTCCTTCCACTTTTCAAGCTTCGTGTTCCCCTTTATTCGGGCTTCTATCATCTTTCACACACAGAGGGACCCCCAAGAACAACCTGGATACCATGCCTAAGGGCTCTCCTGCCGTTACAGGCCAACGCCCCTGAGGGTTTTGGACAACAAATTGATACAAATCCCACGTTGCGAACATGGTCAACATTTGATGCTCATTTTTTTGGCCCCATTTCAGGCTAACGTGACAGAATACTGTGTTGTAAACATGGTCAGCAGTAATCCCCTGTCGTCACGCCTGCCCCTTCAAGCCTTGAATGTTGGTTGCATGATTCACATTATGTTCCACCCCATCGTGTCTAGGTGGAATCTCGACACTCTTGGCGCTATCCCTCAGTGCACCTCTACACGTCAGGGGGACAAAGCTTCAATATGGCGTCCTTCGGGGCTCCCACAGTCCGAGCTCTAAGACTATAAACTGATATCTTCATTAAGGGATTTTTGTGGCTTGATCCTCATCCCCATAGGATACGTAGGACCACCCAGAGGTCTTGTTTCCGGGTCTAGTTCATTTGGGGAGCTAGTCTCTCCCCCCCTTTACCTCTTACCTCTATGTAGGCCCCTCGGCCTTAGGTCTCCCTCTCGGAATTGCGTATGGTGTGATGTTGGATCATGTCCCCATTCACGTTGGTTATGTTGCAAGGCACCGTACACATTCCCCACCTGTCGTCGTCTCTGCTACGTCTGTGTTTCATGACGTTAAAATGCATGCTTGGTACTATCACATGACCCTAAACTGTGACATTATCATCCTGGCCGCATGATGAAGAACAGCACTACATTGTGATAACCTCATCATAGAGGACGTCGCATTGGGTATTGGTCATACACCATGCCATTTTTCAACACCTACTACATATTGATTCTTGTGGTGATTCCAGGGATTGCTACCCTAGGACTATCACTTCACAAAAAAACCACTCACCTTAAAGGACAAACAAGATTTATCAAATACCGCTTCTCTTGGTGCGAGGGCTAGACCCGCGCACCCCTTTCATCCTTTGCACTGGTACCTTACCGTGTCGTGCCACCTTGCAAGAACTACATATGGCTTGATTCTCATCCTCATGAGATACGTAGGACCACCCGGGCACTTCCCTGTAGGCCCAGACTAACTTTTGTGTTCGGTCCCTTGACTTGAACACCTCCCCAGGAAACACATGGTAAGTAGGGATTATGTCTTCATTCACGCCGGGTTTTGTAACCACCTTACCAGGTGTCTCCTTCTCTTCTTACCCATTCATGATCTGAATTCTAAGACCATAAACTAAGACCCTTTCATGAACTACGTGCAGCTTGATCCCCATCCCCATGGGGTACGTAGGAACGCCTTTTCATTTTGCTTTAGGCCCAACTCAACTCTCGTTTTTGGTCCCTAGACCTAAAACCTCCCCCCGGGAACATGTGGTGGTCGGAACCCCCAGTTCCCATTCACGTCGGATATTTGAGTTACCCCACCATGTGCTTCCTGTGTTTCCTCCCATTCATGGTCTGAATTCTAGGACCCTAAACTGAGATCTACCTATGGGAAGGGACTCGACTCCCTCTATCTAGTACATCTCGTTGTCGTATTCAGATGCATTTTGACAAAGAGCCCTAAGTGTGGAATCTTCATGGAGACATTCCTCCCATTCCATGTCCAGGCTTTTTGAGCTCGCTATTTGGATCTTCGTCCTCTTCCACATCCAAAAGGACCCTCGGATGACATGGATGCTAGGATTAAGATCTCTCCATGGATTATGGGCCTAAGGTATATCCCATCATTTCGGGCCAACGTCCCTAAGGATCTCTGACGACATTTGCTACATGGTCCCATGTTTCAAACATGGTCAACAGTCAACCCTCATCTGTATGTCTCCACTCCAGGATAACACAATGTGGATGTTGTGTTTCCGCCACGGTTAATGGCTATCCTCCATCATCACGCCACCATCATTGTGGTCCATATTTTGAGCTTCATGATTCACACATTTCCACTCTCTCATGTTCAAGTGGATTTCTGACATACTCGGCTCTATCTCTTCTCGCCTCTAGGTGCGCTTCATAGACGCGTTAGCATCATTGGGCCAGTATTCACCGATTGTCCCTTCGTCCTAACATGCCCCTTCCTGCATCGGTAAATTCCCACCATTACTTCTTGTTTCCCACACCGAGAACGACTCGCGTGGGCTTAGTAGTTTTGGTAGGATGTGTACCAACGCGGCCAGGCTTCTCATCGTCCTGCATGACGTTAAAATGCACTCTCAAAACTATGTATGGCTTGATTCCCATCCTCATGGGGTACGTAGAAATGCTCGGCCACTCTGCTTTGGGCCCATCCTAATTCTTACTCTTGGTCCCTTGACCTGAAGAGTTTCCTCCGGGGGTACGTGGTGTGATTTAGACTCCAAGTCCTCATTCACGTCAGTTTCATAGCTGCCACACCACATACTCCCTGGTCTCTTCCCTTTCATTCCACATCCTATCATATGACGTTAAATTGTAGGAGTCCATATGTTGTCAACGCATAAGACTAAACTACGGTTCTACCCTGAACAAGTTCAGGATGCCCCATGTTAATCATGGGATGCACCAGAGCCTCTGCCAGAGGGGATTTTCCCTGTCACTGTTGTTCTATGACTACATTGTACTTCCAGAACTACGTATGGATTGATTCCCATCCTCATGGGATACGTAGGGACAACCAGTCATTTGACCTTGGGTCCAGCCTCAGGAATCGTAAGATCCTGTTCCTCCCCATTTTTGGCCCATGTCCTGACCCCTCGTGAGGAACTATGTAACTTCAATTTTTCCCTGAACAAGTTCGTTATTCCCCACGATGATATTGGGAAGTGACACCCCCCCCCCTCGCCAGAGAGGACCTATCTAAAAGAAGGAATGATCCACGATCAAACCGATGTGTCCATCCAGTGTGCTCCGACCACGGTGGCATAAATTCGAGAGTCTTGGATTGTTATCGAACAAACCATCATTCCACATCCCATGCTTCACGTGCCCTTTATTAGGACTCTCATCCTCTTTCATATCTGGAGGAACCCCCTAATAGTATGGATGCTCAACCTACGGTCTGCATACTTTCCTGGACCAACGTTTCGGAAGACTGGTCACATCTAGAAGGACCCCTTAACTATATGGATTCTCAACCTATGGTCCGCCTGCTATCCTGGTCCAACGTCCCAAAATACTGATCGACGATATTTTAGTTAGGCCCCATGTTGCGAAAATGGTCAGCGGTTAGCCCTCATTTGTTGTCCCCATTTCAGGCTAATGCAATATAGATGCTGCATTTCCTCCATGGTCAACAGCTATCCTCTGTTGGCATGCCACCCCCACAATGTTCCAAATCTTGGGTATCGTGATTCACACCTTCCATTTCCCTATGTTTTTACTAATCCCAATGCCCCTGGAGTTACCCCGCTCGTGCACCAGAGCACATTGGAAGAATGGCCCGTCGATTTTTCTGAGGTCCTAATCCTCTGATTGGGCCCCTCCCACGTCTTCCCGGAAGATCCATATTGGTTACTTAATCCCCGGATAATTGGATCTTGGTCTACGTGTTATGTTCAGATGGAATAACATGGTGATCACCCCTTGTTTCTCACATTGGGCTCGACCCGTGTGAGATTAGGGACTGATCACTAGACATTTCACGAATACAACAGACGCATGTGGAGCCAACCTCGACAAAGAGACTCATGCATGCTATGGAATCAAATAAATCAAAACATGAAATTACATTTGAGAGTTTGTGATCCTTACAACACTCGGGGGTTTATTCCTCCCATGGATGGGTTGACCCCATCAAAATAGAGTTGCAGTTCCTCCACCCTCCAACTTGTGGCATCCAAGAGTTGTTGTCGCCGGCTCAGCCCCCGCTCCTCCTCAGCAGCAATGGGGTTCAATTCATCAACCTCGGTTTGGGTCCTCTCTACGTCAGCCTGGATGACGACCATTTCTTTGTAAGCTTTCCTTAGACGCTCTTCTGCCTCTGCTAGCTGGGCCTTCAATCGTAAGATCAGCTCTGATTGTGCATTAAGAGAGGTTGAGTGCTCATCCGCCCAGATCCGTAGTCGTTGGATCTCATCTTCAGCATCCCAAAGCTTCTTGATGTTCATCACCTTCCTACGCTGTCAGCCCACACTGAGGTCGTGATCATACTTCTGGATCTTCTCTGCCATAAGATCTTGGATGAGCAGGTGAGGGAATTGGGCATCCACTCCCCCAGCACATAGATCGCGCAGCCGCGGGTGAATTATGTCCATCTCACCTAACCATAATGCCTGGGGGTTCTTTTCGATAAAGCGCACGATCAGCTTCCATGATCGGCGGTGGACTATGTCGTTGTCCTCTTCGTTAGAGGTTGTTTCGTCCCAGTCCACACGGTTGGCAGGCTCGTATGCGGGGTACGCCCTCAAGAAATCTTCAATGGGATCTGCACCTGGCGTGGGATCAGGCGTGACATCTGGCGTTGGATCAGACATGGCGGGACTTGGGTTGACCAACAGATCCTCATCGTTGGACCCCACCTCAATGTCCTCAAGCACGACCCTGCCGGTGGTCTCGCCAATAATGGGGGGAGCTACAGCTCGGTGGGCTGGGAAACTATCTCCATGATTACTGGCATTCCTCTGGGAGGGGCACCGCCAGAAATCCCGACCATCCTCACCGTAGCGGCCCATGCCAGTCGAAGAACTGTACGTAACAAGGAAGGGCATGGACTTCAGTTCGCATGATCAACGTGTGGTAGTAATGAATTCAGTGGAGATGACTTACAGATATTGAACTCCTGGTACTTCTACTGAGTTGATGCTGACGGGACCCCGAAGCGTGGCCCTCTGTATATTGTTGGAAGGTCTGAAGATTCTGGAGTAGCCACCTCATGTGTCCTAGCCTCACTAGACACATAACTGGACGCAGCCACAGGTGTGGGTTCTGAGGATCCTGCATCACTAACCACCGAGGGGCGAGAGCAAGGTCTGTGTACAAGTTCCTCCTTCATGGTGCAGACATTGATAAGAAGTCCATAATGGCCTGAGAGCATACCCCAAGGAAAGGAACATGGAATGTTACCTCTAGAGCCTCTGTGAAATCATCGAGACCCGATTCTTGATCGCCGACTTCATCTTCCTCCAATGGGCTCCCTCCACCGGCCTCGTCTCCCTGAGAGGATTCATTGAATCTTCCGATAGGGGGGAAGTGCTCCCTCATCTCAGTGGTCGATAGTTGTGGGGGAACCATCTGATCCAGCAGTACCCTCACTCGGTCTGTCATTGGACGTGGGGTACCCCTGGAATGTACGTAGTCCTCCATCTCATCCAGATATTTCTCTACCTCCACCGGGGACACTGCGAAACTGGCCCGGATGGGGCCTACACCCGGTAAATCCATTCCTAGGTGTTTTAGGTGTTCCCACATCTCGGATGGACCGAGGTGTTTTCGGTTGACGTCCCAAATGTCCCAAGCCTCCGGGAAAATAGAATTATCTGGCATGTTGATATGATGCATCCTCTTCCCCAGAGCCTGAGTGGATATCATGAGGAATCCCCTCAGTGGTCTGCCCTCCGGATGGCTCTGCTCTTCCGAGACCACCGGATCCACTACCGCTGTTGGATCTGCCGCTGTTGTCTCATCCTTAGCCGGTGCAGGTCTCGCCGCCACAGCAGCCCCACCACCGCAAGAGGCCCTTTACACCATCCAACCTTGACCTCGGGATAGGGGAGGCCCACCATCACCAACTCGAACGGTTGGCTGCTTCATCATTTCCCCCAGATAAGCTTCCTCTGAGCTTATGGCGTACTCTTTCACCATTCCAAAGGTGGCAGTAGGCGGAGGCAATGCATTTTGCATTTTACCGTCTTCCTGTGTGAACATGAGCCACAATTTCCTCATCACACATGGGTTCTCCTCAGGGAACACCTCCCAGTAGACCTGCGGGGTCAGCCACTATAGGCACCATAATTGCCTTGCAAACTGGTGTGGGGTGTACGGCTCGCATAGAGGCTTGAGGTCCACTCGTACCACCAAGACTCCACCTAGGAAGGCCAAGAGATAGGCTCGGTGATCTTCCATCCCCTAACCATCATCGATGAGTACCCCCGTCGGCAAGGGAAACAGGTGGATATTAAACTCGTCTGCCTTCTACACCCGATTTAGTACCAACGGTACGGTTAACTTGGCTGGAAACCTCCCGGAAGCATTCAGAATGGATGGGTAGAAGTTTGAACCTGGAGGCGAAATGGGGTTCGGATATTCGTAAACCCCCCTGATGTGCGCCGCGATCCACCCATACAGAAGATGGAAGGGCCTGCATATCCTCGGTGCCTTCTTACCCTCACTAACATGTCGTATCATTTTGTACAGTCTGGAAAGCATCGAAATCCACAGATTGACCCACCCCCATGTGGCTAGCATGGATGCCATGATGAAAGAGCTGGGACACACCCCCATGTTGGTATCCCTCACTGGTAGGATCCAACCACATATAAGGGCCGCAATAAACACCGCCAGTCTGACTATCGGCTACTGTTCAGGGATGACACTAAAACCCCAGATCTTCCATTGGATGTCCTCCAAGAGCCGCCAATAAGAGTTCTCCTTGCCCCGTTGAGCCCCCTTTGGGCAAGTTAGAGTCCTCAGGGGAAAATCTTGATCCTTCAGGAAGTTCAGGAACTACTTAAACCACTTCTTAAAGTGGACATCCCTCACCGCTTCTTTATCTTCTCTGGGGACCAGTCCCATCAGTGCCATCACCACCCGCGACATCTACTCTGGATCCTGCCACACACTCATAATAGGGAGGAACTCATCATACATATCCCCCAAGATCGGGACCCCCGAAATCTGATGGACCTCCCACAGACTGATGCCAACCTCCCCATGGTGTAGGTGAAATGTGTTGGTCCTGGATGACCATCTACTCAACAGCTCCGACATCAATTGTTTCAGTTGATATATGTGGAATTAAGAGGCCCAAGCCACCTCGTACAAACCCACTCTCCTCAGCTTGACCCCAAACTCCTCACATGAGGCACCTACCCAGTATGCCCATGCCCAGTCATTGGTGAAGTTGTTTCCCTGGCGTTGGTCCCACTCATCAGAACACCCTTTCTTTGAATCCCTCAAAGCTACCTTCAGTATGGTGCGGTACATGGGAGGGGACGTATCCGGTTGCAATGGATTCCCATCAATGTTGTTCATATGGTTGTATAGATAGTCGGCGGTGACAGGTGTGAATTCCTCACACGCATGACCATCGGCCGCCCTAAACCATTGGCGCTGGCATGGCGTGCTTCTGAACCAGCAAGCTAGTTCGTCCCTACTCGCCTCAGGAATGAAGACGTCATCCCTCATCCCAAATCCATACAAGGGAAGCCTCTTTCATAGCAGATAGTTCTTTTGGATATCTGATAACAGTTCTGTCAAAGAATTATGGTCCGAGTGGCTTCGGACTAGATCCCCCAGGCCCAGATAGTTGGCCATCTCATCCCTCCGGGCAGCGTCTGCAAGCACCCCCTGGGAAGCTTCTTGAAAGGCCATTTGTTTTTAAAGGCTTTGGAAATTTTATATCTCGGGTCGTAAAGCCTGTTCACGGAGCTCCTTCATGAAGCAGAATCGCGGAGCCTAGCCTCGGCCTACAAGCACACATTCTCTTGGCACAGTCACATAGTCAAACACTCGTGGTTCGCCGCAAAGCCCAATTCGTGGAGAGAAAACACAGAGTACGCGGAGCTTCACGAATCGATAGTGAAAAAGGACAAAGTCGCGGAGAAGGGAAAGGAAAAAAGAGAGGACGTACCCCCCTATTTATAGGCGGAAGCCCTTGGAGCTTCGCGGTGCGTCCATCCCGCACAGAGCTTCGCGACACGTTTGGCCCACATAGCCTTTATCCGCCTCGCGCACCCTCTTCACGAGTTAGCACCGCGAATGGCCGATGATTTTGGCGATTTCCCTCAGACTTCGACCCTTGATCCCTCCATGGATCTAAGTCTGAGGGGGGACATTTGTTGGAGCCAAAATGTTGCAAAAAAAGAACGAAGAAAGAGAAGCCTCGTGACCTGCCTCACGAAGCCACGGTGCGGAGTCCCCGCAAGAAACGTTTCCACCGTGAAGCAAAGGAGGCGGTATGCTATGCAAACGCCCCTAACGTTCGTGAGCCCTCCACGAAGAAAAGGAGGCGGTACGCTCCACGAATTCCCCTGACGTTCGTGAGCCCGCTGCGAATCAATGGAGGCGGTACACTCCGCCAACGCCCTTGACGCTCACGACCCGCCGTGAAGCAACTGAAGCCCTCTTCATGTCGTGTCCTCTCTGCTCCGCAGTGCCTCTTGCCTATAAATACCAGAGTCCCCCAGATCCCAATGACGGACAATCCGACCTTTCAGCTTCTCAGCTCCCGAATCGCGAAGCACCCTTTACTCTGCAAACCATGAGCTACGAGAGGTATTTTTCCTTCACTATGAGCCTCTGCATTGTCTCATTTTGATCCCATCTTCCGAGAGGTATTCCCTTCACGAAGCCTAAGGGAATTCGTGAAGGAAGGGGATCCCCAAGGGGACCCGGGTTGTCGTGGAGCGTTTATGCTTCGCAAAACACCCATCTTGTACACGTGATCCACATGCCAAGGTATGATCACTGTACTTCACAAAGCACACTGCTTCATGGCACTTTGCTTCATGAGGAACCCATGCTCCGCGAGGCAGTGCTCCACGAACACCCTTCCACTTCACGAAGAACCTCCCATTCGCACCTCCACCCCATGATAAGGATAAGGCACCCCACTTCAAGAAGTACATCCCTTCGCCAATGCCCTCTACTACGCAGAGCAACCGAGCTCCACAAGGCCCCTACCTGTGGACCCCTCTGCTTGGAAATTCCTTTTCCCGTACGACCCTCCAGGTTTGCACAATGTGATTTCAAAGTCCCATGGACGATACCGCCTGTGGAGTTGATTCGCCTAATGCTTCTTCCCATAGTCACGCTAACGGGTATTGCTTCTTCGCATATCCAGGCTAACGTGGACCCCTCGATGGTTCGCTCTATGACCCCCTTTTACATGGCATTTCCGGTACCTTCCCTCCCACAATGAGCATAGGGTTCCGGTTATGTAAGTCCTAGGGGTGTGGAGTAAACCCACTTTGTCTGAGCTGCAGGACGTTAAACTGCCAAGCACCCTCATCCTCAACACATGACGTTAAACTGTGACATCACCCCATGCCTCTCACACTGGGTCCCCCCACCTTGGACATTCTCCATGCCCCCTGGCCTCCATAGGGGATGATATCCTCCTTCTGGATCACAGGGGAATATATCCTCCTTCTGGGAGTGGTGTTTTTCCATGGGGGAAGGGCGGCCATCTTGGTGTAAGCCCCTAGTCCTTCTTATAGAAGGCAGCACCCATGCACCTCCGTACTTCCCCTCTCCCTCTGCGCTTTGTTTCCCTCGGGCCTCCATCCTGGAATAAGTCCCTGTACCATGGGCCGCCCAACGCATAAGCCCCCCTTCGCTTCCCACAGACACGCCTTTTGCGACGTGATCGTCAGGTCTCTACTGCCTCTTGTTTCTCGCACCGAACATGACTCATGTGGGATTAGAGTAAGCACCGACCCTGACCCCAACCGCATCATTGTGAACTACGAGGACTTTGATCCATGTCAAGGCATGGTACGTAGGAAGCCTCCATGAGGTTAAAGCCCACCACTAGTGGACCCCAGGGTTCACCTTCACGTCGGTTCACCAGCATCATTGTGAACTGCGAGGACTTCGATCTGTGCTAAGGCATGGTACGTAGGAAGCCTCCATGAGGTTCAAGCCCACCACCGGTGCACCCCCAGGTTCACCTTCACGTTGTTTCACCAGCATCCTTATGAACTACGAGGACTTTGATCCATGTCAAGGCATGGTACGTAGGAGGCCTCCCTGAGGTTCAAGCCCAACACCCATTAGACCAAGGTCCACCTTCATGTTAGCTTGCTGAAAAAACCCTCCCCGAACTATGAGGACTTTGATCCATGTCAAGGCATGGTACGTAGGAGGCATCCCTGAGGTTCAATCCCATCACCCATCGAACCAAGGTCCCCCTTTATGTCGGTTCACCAGCATCCTTTTTGAACTACGGGGTCTTTGATCCATGATAAGTCATGGTACATAGGAAGCCTACCTAAGGTTAAATCCCACCATCCATGTGGACCAAGGTCCTTCTTCACATCGGTTCTCCGACATGCCCCCGTCCCGCATGACGTTAAATTGTATCCCAATCCAGCGGTAATCCATTGTGATACCACCATCCGGTTATTCCGACACACTTCACATCAGTTCAATACCCCCTTTCCATCCAAACTAAGAAGACTTTGATCAGTGCTAAGGCATGGTATGTAGGAAGTCTCTTTGAGGCTCAAGACCAAAACCATCATCCGTCCTGATTTTTACCCAGGCCGCCACATCCCGGTGAGGTCATGCCCTCCTAATTCCCCTCCACAGTACTCGGGAATCCACCCACGTGCTAGCCCTAATATCGGTGTTCCCTAAAGGGGGTTCTTCAATCTGATCCACTCTAGATAGTGTTCTAATCAACTCGATCTGTCTCTGTTGGACGTTAAACTTGCGGCATACCCTGTGTTAAGCACAGGAAGCTGAGGAAAACCTCAGATACATGCCAATGGCATATGATCCCCTGTGCTAGATGTGGGATTCCTCGGGCTTCCGTGCCCTCGAGAATCCCTATAATAAGGAACAAAAGACAGACACCCCAATTACCCGGTATTTAGACATGTTAATGATGCCTCGACGTGACTACTCCCCCAACTGAAGGTTGCTGCCCTGACAGGACCCATTGGAATGTCCTGACAGAAGTAGTGTAATTAACCGGCATCCATGGAAACATGGCACTCGGAAGAGTTTCACGAACAACGTATTAAATCTATGAGGGAGACCTGGACAAGGTGACGAGTTCTAAGGAGGAATCCGCGAAAGGAAGAACCGACATCCCATCATCCTGTTTCGATCAAGGAGCAGACGTCCCTGAATAAGGATCGAATGCAGCCCGCCTTTGGAAAGCGAGAATTCTGGGTAACAAAACTCTGTGCTTGTTGTGCCCAAGCAGACGGACGTGCGCGCCCTAGTGAAAGTGTCGGAAACATATGCCAATTAATTTTTTTTTTTAAATTACATATGTAAAAACAATATACCTTGGAAACAACATGATGAGTACACATCCAAACTACCCAATGTGTATTATACTCGTATAAAATTTATTTTTGTGACATGTGGTAAAAACGACATATAATGTAATTTCTAAGCATGTTATATCAACTTAATGACCACACAAAAGACATGATATTTCTATAGAATGTAATGTTTCAATGCATGTAGAGTAATGACTGTAATATGTCTTTTACATGATATGTATATAAAAACATTATACAGATGTTAACTATATATTTATATATATATAACCTATCACATGAAGTGTATTGTCAACTTAATGACCACACATTACACATGTTCATAAATTTTTCACAATATATTATATTAATTATCTATTCGGTGTAATTTGGTAGGAGTACATGGTGTTTACATTGGAGCTAAATAGAATGTATTCTTCTCACCATCCATATATGGAACTCACCTAGGGACTCATTATATAACTATGCCATAGAAAATATTGGAGTGGATGGAGTTTACATGGGATATATGGTATGTTGTCTCTGAGTTACACAATCACCAGTCTTGTAGGTTCTGTAATAGAATACATGGACCGTATATGAATAATTTGAAACACAACATGTTCTCCGGTTAACCATGCACCAAGAATTCCTGGTCAACACCAAATATATAACTAAATTCACCATTTATAATAAATTCCCCTATCTTTAATTAAATATAAATTTATTTTTATTCTATTAAAAATGGTTACACAATGTGTACCTCCAAATTACTTGGGGTGTAATATTGTGTTATCTTTCAAGACTCTTGGGAAACTCCAAATAAGATATTAGAATTTATTTCATTCAAAAAAATTATCATTTTGATTATATTTTTGAGAAATGAAAAGAAAAAAATATATCTCACAATTCATATTAAAGAATGATTAAACTGGAATTGAAAACCAATAATAAATCCATAAATCAGTTGATGATATTTAAATAATTGTAAATAATTATGTTTACATATCTAACACCACTTGAATATTTTGACCGTAGTATATGTGTCAGATAGGGATTGTCCAACTCATATTTTTTCCGTAATCGATGATCAATCATTGAATTACACAATGATAAATTCCTTGATTAACAGAATTAAATCAAAAAATATAGAAAATGGATAAACTCCAAAATTAGAGAACATGATCGTCAAATATTTTTTTATAATTAATTTAAAAAATTAAAGAACTTCCTTATGATATGTTTTTTTCTTTTTTGATGGATTAAACAAAATATCTATATCATACCATTATTATATTAGATGAATCAATAATAGATTCCCTCTATCGATGATCCAGAAGTGTTCCATGATTCTCCAATCATTTTTGTATGAATCTCTTGGGGATAATACAGTAGTTCTTATCTCATGTTTCATTCACCTTTGATCAACCTAAAAATTACTTCCCTAGGATTTTCATTGATCTATCTATTCTTGATAGTGTAATGGTGGAAGAAGATCACTCTCCATTCATAGGAGCGTTCTAGTTGAGGGAGCTCTCTAGGGATTGATAGAATTATCTGTGTATCTCATTATGAAAAAAAAAATAGTTGGGTTTCTTGTAAAAATAACATAATTGAATTTATATACCTGTAGGATTAGAATAAACAATTGAAAAAGTTCTCTATAATATTTATTTAAACCTCACGGGACCCCATGTCTATATTAATATTATTATTATTATTTATTAACATGCTCTAAACTCAAGAATTAAAATTAAATATTAGTTACTCAAATAATAATCAATATATATTATTTCCCACTTGACCATTAAACTCAGTCCTCCATTCCTCTAAAATATATATCAGGCCTTACGTAATAACTATTTATTTAATAAATAAATATAATGCATTATTCACCAATAAAAAATAAAATATTAAATCCACTAAATAGAAAATAAATATTTATCAAATATTCTCCTCAAATACTATTATCTTGAATAAATAATGATAGAATATATGTGATTAATAAAACCTGAATAATTATTAATCCACGTGTGAGAATATTATTTATTTAACTTTTTGAATAATAAGTAATAGTATATTATTCAAATGTGATTTTGGATACACATATTGTGTGACGCTCTTGGCCTATTTCTCTATGGAATTAAGAAAACCATCCTAGTGTCTAATGTCAACATCTAAAAACATGTGAAGGTTCCCAAAGATAAAGAAGTTGATGCCGAAATGACATAATACAACATAAAAATTCTTATTGTGTTATATAATCCCTTCATCATGATATCTCTAGTCAGGTAGGTCGCAAGATGGTGCCACCAAACTATGTGCTCGATGTATCTTTATTTGAAAATATGGAAAGAATACATACCCATTAAATACTATGAACATGGATTTATATAGTTAATATACTTTCCATCAAAGGGAATGAGATATCAATTTCAAGTAAAAAAAGAAGGTACAAATCCTTTCAAACATTATTCATCAATCAATTATTACTTACAATGTACCCAATGTATCCTTCCTCACCGTGAACATATGTCATCGCGATTTTTTTAAATACATCGAAGTATGTGAGTTATAACACAGATTAATAATAATATTAAAGTCTAAGGATCAACACACACATCAACATATAGGAAAATCCAATGAAATATATATGAATGTAGATTTCATATAGGTGGGTCTCGTTCTCATAATATCTGACATAAGATATTACCAAGGGAATAAAATATGATAAGGTGCCTCAATTTCCTACAAATAAACAACCTTTATATCTAGTATCATTTTTGTCCCTTCAATGATTTTATCTTGATATATAACATATATTTAAGAATATTATAACAAAAATTATTGGTTCTCATAATAATAGGGAACAACTATGACCTTTCAATGTAACATATTTTCTTATGAAATTATCACATAGATGTTATGTAGATGAACAATCATAATGTGATAAGTATTCTATTAATATTCAAAATAATGAATACGGGTTAATATAAAGTTTACAAAAGTTGGTTCTAGTGAACCAAATCTAATAGTAATTTCATGGATAATAAAAACTAAATTCTCAATGATGGAAATTCATAACATCAAAAATATTGATGAAGGATTTGTTCTATGATATTTTCAAATATGGGTAGGTATAAACCAAAACACCATTTAATAAGGCTAGACAAATAGTTTTTCTCATGAGATCGGTCGATGCATCAAGGGGTTATCTATAACTAGACCCCACCTTTAACAGCATGTCCAATTCATTCCCCATTTATTTAATGATCAATTTAATTCATAAAGAATATTCTTTGTCAAAAAATATTTTTATTGAGTAATGAATATTAAATATCAATATTTCAACTATTAATCAAATAATATTTAGTGTAAAACATCATATGTAAAAATGGTAAAAATATTAAGCAATATGTATACCCATGATATAATGAATATGGATATGTTTAGTGAATAATGATCATAATAAAGTGAATGTTTCATGATAAATTTAATAACCAAAAAATTAATAAGTTATAAAATATTACAATCAATTTAAAAAAAATATTGGTTTTGTAATAAAATTAAATCTTCTAGACAATAAAATATAATCAAAGTGAAGTATTTAAAATAAATTTTCATTTTAGAATTTTCTTTTTAAAACCATTTATAACTTCTTGAATTATCAAAATTTAATGGAAATATTATAATAGTGGGAGAATTAGTAAACAACATATATGTTAAAAAGAAACATTCCTTTTCATTTTTTATAAAGAATATAAAAAATGATGTTTTTGAAAGTCATTAGAAATATTATTTTCAAACCCTAAAATTTCATTTATAAATAATTTGAGTTAATAAAAAAATTGTGAAATAATTTTTTAAATTATAGACATGGAAGAGAAACATAAACTATCAAAAAAGGGAAATAGTATTTTCTTCAATTTTAGATATTTATTTTCTTTATTCGTGTAAAAAGGGGGAAACATTATAAGAAGAAAAATAAACTAATTAAATATCTTGATTATATGAAAAATATACTAATTCTAGGAGGGATAGAGTATAATATTCATTCAATAAAAATAAAATAAATATCCAAAATGGTAATTAAAAATAAATTATTACTTATTTTGTAACTATTAAATTGTATACCCTCAAAAAAATAAATTAGAACTAAAACTTTAATTTCCATGAATAAATATATATTCATTTTATATAAATTAGTGGGAAATTATATACATCACATTAAAGAAAATAAGTTCATAATACTAAATATATCTTGATGGAGTTAAAATATAGATGAAATCCCTAACCACACAATTTAAATTAGTTTAAAATTATTTAAACTCCTATATGAATAATTTAAATTTATTATACATACATAATATACCCATATCAAAATATATAATATCATATATTATCCACTTAAATCAATTTATCTCCCATTTGTTAACAATATTCCATTATTATCATTGTTTTATGGGCTAATTACTTTATATTTTGTGTTTGTTTTAATTCATCAGTTACGGTCCCTGTGTCTTAATCATGTTTATATCATATTGGAAATTATAATAATGATATAAATTCATAAATATTAATTATATATATATATATATATTTAAAATCAACCTTGTAAAGAGGACATGAAAAATGAATCGCATCTCTTTGTAGAGGTGGTAGTCCACACATAGACATGAGCAACATTATTATTACTTAATAGATAGAAGGGTATTTAATTTGAAAATATATTAAATTTATGAAATATTAATTATATTTTAAATATCATATATACTCATTTGTTCTAATATTATGACTATCTATGTGAGGCAGTGATGGGAAAACAATGGTTTTTATTCCAATTTGAATGAGAAGGATATAGATAAATATTTTTCCATTAAATAATAACATCATAGTTGCAAAAAAATAACCTAGGTTTCCATCTGACCCATCACCCAACCTGATTTTTTCACTAGGCCTTAAGGGTGTTTCTGATCCCCTAGGTTGGAAACTAGTTCTTGGGAATCATTGGAATTCCTTTGGGAATGTTTTCACCTAAAATAGAGATAAAAAATATCAAAATAAATAAGTTAAAGTTATAAAATAAAATAATATTAATAATAAAATAGAAAGATAATTACAAAGGATCATATATAACAAAAAATAAATCCCTACAAACCTCCATGTGATTGCGTGTATCACCACCACGCAAATCGCTGCATTACCACAATGAACAAATGTGATCCAAAATAGAACCTAAAACCTATAATGATATAGGCATGAGATAAATATCTTATTAGATCAAAAAAACCCATTAAAACTATGTAAAATTTTCCTTAAGGAAATTCACCATAGATAGTTCGAAAATAAACATAAAAAATATGGTTTTTAGATATAAAATTTAAAAAAACAAAATATTACCATTATCACTAAATAAACATTTCTCTTTATTTTATAAAACCAAATTCATGCATTTTGAAGACAAATTCACCAACCAAATCCATTATAAAAACATTCAAACCTATTTTCATTTCTTTAAAATGAACCCCCTATTTTCATTTATCAAAATTTATACCCCTTCAAAACATTTCACTAGATGAATCCCTCTTTGAAATCAAGAACCCAATTTGATATCTAATTTAAATAACTATTAAAAAATTAATAAAATTAAATACCATTTTTAGAAAACATATTTGAAAAAAAATAACCAAACACCCACATGGGTTTATAACAACATGTAAGAAGTATATATTTGAATGAATAAGTAAATATAGACAAAAAATTGATCATTAAAAATAATAGAAGGGGAAATGATATAAAATAATAAGATATTGATCTCCCATAAATATATAACTTCTCAAGGAATAGTTTGTCTCATGTAATCTCACATGGAACCTGAACATACGGACACCCTATACTTTCTCAAATGAATAAATATACTTGAGTACCTTGTGTCCTAACAACATCCCATCTGAGTGGCTTACACTAGCCTCATTGGATGGAACACCGCATCTAGACCTTTTCCATGTTTTATTATTTATTATTAGTTTTTGGATCTATAGTATATTATAAATCTATTCTCCAACATAGTATCTGGGATCCCATGTCCAATATAAACTATGTGAGGCATAACATAAACAAGCCATGTCTAACACACAAGGAACAATCATAACTACTCTCACCATAAAACCCAAATATTAATTTCCCTGAATACAATACATGAACTCTTGAAATAAAAAGGATCATTCCCCCACATGGGGAGAAACAAACATCACATAATGATAAAAACAACATAAGGGGTTACATGTCAAGGGGAAATTAAGGGTTGTCTTTCAAAACAACCATTTTAAAAATAAAGTTCCAACTAATCCTCTAACACTAAAACCCAACTTATAATTCCATGATCCATTTTAATTTCATAAAATAACATTTCAAAATATTCCTCCAAATTTTTGGAAATCTCCCACACCATTTAAAACTCCACAAATTCACCTATCACACATAGATCTATCCTTTTGTATTAAAACACAAGGACTAAGGCCCTCATTTCAATCAATCCACTTTAAATAATCCCCCATGGAATTTTTCATAAGGGGTAAAACTCCCACACAAAAATTTAAAATCACAATTTTAAATAAAAATTAAAAATATTTTCAATTAATTTTCTAGTTAACACCTTAATTTAAAAACCAAATTCCACTAGTAACAATTTTCTCACTCAATGAAAAAAATAGTGTTAAAACCCATAACCCAACATCAAAACCATTTTATAATCCAAAAAGTAATTTAATAAAATCCTAGAATAATTAAACATTTCAATTTATTATTAAAACATGAGTTTTACAATAAAACCCATTTATCACATTCTTAAAATACCATGAATTATTTTAAAACATCATAAGGCTATCACTTATATTTAAACTTGCAATAATGGGAATTTAGATATCAAAATCATATTAAAATTTGAGAAGGAAAAAAATTCATAGTAATACATATCAAAAAACATACCTCTTCTAATAATAGCCACTCAAATCCACCCATTTATTTTTACACACAAATTCAAATTCACAGGTAAATTTACACCCATTGACCCCGTGTATATATTCCCCTCAACATTATGGAATAATTAAAAATTGGGAATATATATACATAAATATATATATATATATATATGATATTACCTATATATACTCGAGAAATTATACTTCAAGACTCTATAAGACATCCTAAAAAACCAATGGGATACCAAAAATCACCAAAAACTATAAATTTGATTGTTGACAATAAAATGAGTAGAAGAAAACTTACCCCAAATGACAGAGAGAAAACCGAAAAGGACTAAAACGCTTCTAATTCAGCTGCAGATGCTAACAAATGCACTAAAGAGACCTAATAGGCTAGTCACATGGCCTAAAAATAAATGAAAATACAAAATAATGGGTCCACTCTCATCTTAGGGTTAAGATGAACAATTTGTGGGGATGGTAGAAGAGGAAAACACCATGAATGGGAGGAATATAGAATATGAGAGCATACCTAGATGAAATTAACTTTAATGTCCATGAAATTAGGGAGAAATAGATAAGTTGATAGTGGTACAAAAGGTAGAGAGACCACATGCCATATAGGTAGAGGGGAAGGGTTCCATGTGACTCAAAGGGAGGTGGAAAGGGGAAATAAAACATTGAGGGTAAAATAAGAAAGATGAGAAAAAGAAAATAAATAAAACTTATGGGTAGACCACATGGTATGGTTGTGTGGTATTTTAGATCATGAATCTACTATTCATTTTCCACTACCTGGGGTAAGAACCCCTCACATAGTTTCCATTATGTGTCTACACGGTTTGGAAAAAATGTGCACCTCACCCCAAACACACTTAAGGCCCCGCATGGAATCTAGGGAGATCAACATGGTATAAAAAACCATGGGTAATCTATGAAATATTTGTCTCACATAATTAACATCCCACACACACTAGAAATACATGGTTAATAAACCATTGTGGGATAACCGTGCACCTGTAAAGTCTCCAAAAAATTGAAATTTTGGCCCACCAACTACCATATCACAAGCCCTCTCTTACAGAAGATAAAATAATACCAAAATAAAATCACAATGACATTGGTGGTTTCAAATTTTTATTTTATAGTTACTATTGTTATTATATTGGTATATTTAATGCATGACTAAATATAGAAAAAGAATAAGAAAAATTAAATAATTCAGTTAAGATGATAACATCTTCTTAGAAAGTGCTACTTTATATCTCCCCTTAAGGACCCTAGGGTTGGACTATAGGAAGAACCAAATCTATTGAACAAGGATAATTATTTTGGGGAGATATTGTTTTAGGGGTTGGAAGAGATAAATGGAATAGGTGGTGTGATAATGTGAAGGTAGAAGGTTCTCTTTTATATGTGAGGGAAAGAAACACTTGGAATTACATAAAATATGTTAATATAAAAAAAAATTATGTGAATGTATCACCAAGTAGAAATTTTTTTGATGATAAGATATGTTAAGGTTTAAATCTATTCAATTACTAAATTTTTTTCTCTTTTATGAGGTATTTAAAACCTTATGTTTTGGTTCAACCACTTCATGATACAATTTTAACCTTAATCGTGGTAACAAATATTTCATCCTTAAATGGTCATAAATTTATATCTAAGGTAATAATTAGCTCAAAAAGTGACATGGAATGAAATTTTAGACCAATTCCCATCAACTTTTCATATTTCAATGTTTTTATTGTTTCTAAATCATTTAATTGAATATTCATTAACTCAAAATACCATTAATGTTATTTTCATTATCATCATTGTATATTGAATTTGAAAATATCAACACATCCTACAATTTCAAATATATTCTTTTAGACTATAAATTATCATATCAAAATATGTGTAATTTTTTTGGGATATCTAGGCTCATCTAAATAACATCATTTTTAATATTTTTAAAGTAATGAACTTAATTTGTTTCTATTTTTCTTAATGATACACCATCTCGGCGTAGATGTTTTTGTAAATTTTAATAATTTTAAAAAATAATAATAATTTATTAAAATAATAATAATTTATTTTAGTTCATAATTATTTTTTATTTTTTTCATTATGTATATTTACTCTCATATTTGTTATGAAAACTTATTTAATGTGTTATTTTGACTTTTCTCATCTTGTGAAAGCACTACATAATAGTTCGGATATGTTTCAAGTTATATAACACAAGAATTTATTAACATCTATCCATATATTCAATTAAAATAATATTAGATAATAAATTCACATAAAGTGTTCTCCATTCTCAAATATTATCTTTAGGACTAAAATTTTACCTTTCTAGTGTTGCACAAGCACTGCGTTGGCACTAAATATGTATTTTATCTTTATCATGAAATAAATAGTAATTTAAATTATTTGAATTATTTTTTTATTATATTTTTATTAAATTATAATAAATCAATCATTACTAAAATATTATAAATTTTAATATCCTATTTATTTCTTTGAAATATCATAAGAGATATAGTATTTCATAAAAACCATACACTTTTACTATTCAGTAGAAAATTTACTTTTTCAGGAAAAACTAAAAAATTAATTCTATGATAAATTTAACATAATTATATAATAAATAAATTACATTTAATAAAATTTAATTCCAACATGTGATAGAAATTACTTTTTAAGTAGTCTCACAAAGTTTGATGACAAATTGTTTCATGAAAATGTGTTTTTAAATCCAAAAATGAACTTATACCAAAATAATGAATAATTATTATTTATTTGTAATTCATTTTTAAATATGATAAATTTTAAAACATACTGATAAATTTTAATTATTTTATTTAATGAAAAGAGTAATAGGTTTAAAAAAATCAGTATTTTTCACTTTTCACTAAAAAAATAAATATTTTTAGATATATCCCAAAAATTCATGTCAATAAAATATTGAAATGGGGATAAAAATTATATTCATTTCAATGATTTAAATATATAAAAAGGTTAAAATTAATTATAACATCTGCACAAGAAAGGGAAATACATTTTTAATGAAAATAAGCTTTTGAAGAATGAAAGGATTATAATGAATAACGATTACTAATTTTTTATGATGAATCAATAAACTATGTAAAACATCTATACATATTTTTCATTATTTAATTATTCCTATTTATTTTTACAAATTTATTGACTATTTTATAATGTTTATATTTAAATAAAAATATTTCATAGTTTATTTAAGTTTGGTGTTGTATGTTTTAGAAGATATCAAATGGAGTGTTCTATTTAAAGGGAATTATAAACTAAAATTTTGAATTATTAAATTTTCCCCTCCTTATAAAAATTGGATCGCCATAATTTTAATTATTTTTTTCTAAATTAAATTTAACTTTGTAAAAAAATATGATATATATTTATCATGAACTTTAATTTCTAGTTTATGACCTGGAAACCTATTATTCATGTTTTTATATAAAACTGATACTTGAAAATGAGTTTTTGAAAATATAACTTTCTAGTAGACAATTAATTTCCACATAAATATAAATAGATTTATCTTCACCTTTCACCAGTTTGATAAATTCCTTTAAAATTTGGATATAAAATATGATTTCATTTACATAAATGATTTATTCACATTCTGTATGAATAATTTCTCCTTCAATGTGCATCATCATTATAATGATGTATTTTTCATGCCTAAAGTACTAAAATCAAATTTTAATTGACTATAAGAACAAAAAAATGATGATAATTTATTCCACATGTCTAATACTAAAATGGTTAGCAACCTAAAAATAATAAACAATATAAAAAAACCTTCTTTTGAGGAAATATAACATAAATCTATAAAGCCTAAAAAATGACACCAAAAGTTCAACAAAATTCATTCTATAGGTATGTAACCATAAAATGCTTAAAAATAATCCTGATGAAATTAAAAACCCCAAAATTCAAAATATTTTGTTACATATTCTTCTAAGATCAATTTTTTATTTATCTCTAAACAACTATAATCACTAAAAAATTCATATACAAAAAATGTATAGTCTCTATCATACAATACAAATATTATTCTAATCATTCCAATAAACAACCAAAATCACCATAGCACCATAAAAAATTCATATATACATCCAAAATATAACTAAACATTTATTAATATAATAAAATCCCATCATAGATAAAAATATTTCCATTTACCATCATTATATAATGTTCCAAATATAGTTAACATCTTTAAAAATAATATTAAACACTTAGTTACAAAATCACATTTTAATCCCATGGTTATCTATACAATAAAACATATATTACCAAAATGTAATAACCCCTTTATCATAATAATTAAATAAATATAAAATATTATATTAAACATAAAAATTTTCAATACCTTTCAAATTATTCCCAAAAAATATAAAATCATTCTTCCAAGAAAAAATATTCACTAAAACACATACTATAATAAAGGTTTGTATTCCTATAGAAATTTCTAAAAATATGCTTAATCATCTAGAAATCCCATCACCTAAACCTTCAAATGGGTATATTTTCCAATAAAAATATGATAAGACATATACTTATCAGTCTGTGATACATTATGTTTATCCCATATAAATTTTTGATACCATAGGTTTCCATAGGTTCTATCCAATCATTCATTGGAATGTTTCATAAATAAAATGTGAATTGATATAAGCCTTTCCCCCAACAGTGTCTATCCAAATCTGTAATCTTAGCACCACTCATCATACATCTGTGATGATCAAGTTGAGACCCAATCAAACCCATTTATAGTTTCTTCCCCTATGTGAATCAATTACAAAACAACATCTACTTAACACTATATAGATAGGGATGTATTTCTTGAAAAAACACAAAATAACTATTTTAAAAAAATCTGTGATATTTTCCTATACCTAGGCTTATCCTTGGAGTCTTTATAGTGTTATGTTCTCTAATATATTATATCCAAAATTTAGGTTCCAAGGATTCAAAAAAAACTTTCTCTTAACCCAAATACAACAACCCTAAAACTAGAAATTTTAAGTGGTTTCTTACTTTATTACATTACCCTATGATACAAGACATCACATCACCATGGACCAAAAAGTTTAGTAGTCTTGAATATCTAGACACATACCTGATTCTAAATTTTTATTGTAAATAAATTATATATCATATTAAAAGTAAATATTCTCTATCAATGAAGATAATTTAGAGATTCCACATTAATATCATATATAAATGAAAAAAAAGTAATTTTCAAAAAAAACACCGAGTAATGGCTGTGTATAGCTGAATAAATCATGTGTAAAAAAATTATAATTAATATGGTAGGTTAGATAAATGAAAACACATATTGTTTAATCAATAACTTGAGAATGGAATGTAGACATGGATAATATTAATGTAACAATCTCATGGATAATAATAACATAATTTTTAATGGATGAAATTCATAATGTCAAACATATTGATTAGAGAAATGTGCCATGATATTATTTTGTATGGGTAGACATATACAAAAAACCATTTTAGTATGCCCATAAATTTGGTCTATATCATGAGACGCATCGATCCATCAATTGTCTTTCTGAAACTGTTCCCAACTATAACTTCATTTCTAATGAATTCTTTATATATTGAATGATAAATTGAATTCCAATAGAATATATCTTAGCTAAAAATTACCATATTGGGTAAAAAATATGAAATATTAATATTTCCCTAGTCAATAAAATATCATTCTTAGTAAAGCACCATATTTTGAAATAGTATATGGTTTAATAAATAAGAATATCTAAGATATAAATAATATGGATATGTTTGAATAAATATGATCAAAATTATGTGATATTTTTAGGTAAATTTAATCATATTAAAATTAATAATAGATAAAATATGACCATCGATTCATTAGAAATATATTTTTTAATAAATTCACAAATTTTGGATAATAGAATAAAATTGAAGGGGATATTTTAAAATAAATTATCATTACATAAATATATTTTTACCACCATTAAAAAACATGAATATGATGCTATCATAAAATGGTTATGGTGGAGGGAAAATATTTTAACATTGTATATGTTAAAAAGAAATATTCCTTGGGAAGTTTTCTAATGATATTTAAAAATGAACCATTTAGAATAAATTATAAATATTCCATTAAAAATTTTAAAAATGAAAGAATAACATTATATTTCCTTTATAAATAATTTGTAAAAATAAAAATATTTTTTCAAATAAAGTTTTAAAAATATGCATATGTAATAAAAATATAATCGATCAAATAAGGATATAATATCAATGTCTATTTTCAATATTTATTTAGTTAATTAAAGTTAAAAAGAAATGGAAATATATAAGGTAACATTAAAAATAATTAAATATATATTTTAATAAAATATACAATTTTGATAGAGGATAAAGTAAAATTTTCCTTCAATGAAAATATAAAAAAAAAACCCCAAAAAAGCGATTGAAACATTATTTCTTACCTCATTGATAAATTTTAAGTTGTATTACATTGGAGGATTGAGCATGAAATTAAAATTAAATTACCATTAATAAATATATATTCATGTTATATACATAAAAGGGGTATTATATACACCGCATATATGATAAATGGTTTATATTACCAAATATGTCTCAATGGAGTTGAAATTGAGACCAAATACCTTACCTCACACATTTACTTAGTGGAAAAGGATATAACATTCAATATAATAATTTAATATTTATTATAGTTACATAATATGACCATATACATATCTATAATAACATATATGATCCATTTATACTATCTTATCGCTTGTTTCTTAACAATCTTTCATTATGAAAAATTCCCAGGTGTTAACTACTTCATTTATAATTTTTGTTTTGATACTAAAATTGTGAACCTTATGTATTGATTATGCTTATATAATCTTGAAAACAAAAATCATGATATAAACTTTATTAATATTAATTATATACATACGTATAATCATCTATGTAAATATGACATGAATAATGAATCAGATCGCTTTATTGAGGCGGTGGTCCACATGTACGCGAGAGCGATGTTATCATTTTTAATGGGTGGATGGGTAAGCAAGTATCTGATATATTAAATTTATATAATTATTATTATTTAATTATTATCATATACATATATTCATTAGATCCAATATTATTACCAATAATTTGAGGTGGTGATGGAAAATATTTACCCTCGTTCATGAGGACGTAGTTTACATTACAGGTGATCTATGGTTTTGTTTTCAATTTTCTAGAGAATGAGATGAATAAATATTTTTCCATAAAAATAATAAAATATCATTATATAGGAGATACTATTTTTATTATTCTGGAGTGGTTAATACATAATTGAATGTTTTAAAATAAGAATAAGTTTAAAATATTCATTTTAGATGATTACCTTTTCATTTAAAGAGCTCGTAAGATCTCCTATTAATAACCTAAAGGTTGTTCTTTTGTGAAGAACATAACCTATATAACTTCTATAAGTATTATGGGGAGATATTTTTTTAGTTTATAGCCTAGATAAATACACAATATGATTGAATAAGTGAGGGGAGGTTGTTCACTTTTATAAGTGTGGGAAATGAAACACTTGGAATTACTTGAAATATTTAAAAATAATAAATTATTTTTCTTGTGATATTGAAATAATGTGGCCAAAATTTTTATCCTTTGATAGGTTAATGTTGGAATCCCTTAAAACAACACAATTTTTATGGTTTTACATGTCATCTTAAACACTTATTTTTAATCCCTTTATTAACCAATGTTAACATTATCTGTTATAACCACATTTTCATTCTTAAAGGGATGTAAAATTACATATAATGGAATATTTATCAAAAAGGTAAATATATGCAATTTTATACCACATACCATCTACTGTGTCCTCTTTTATTATTTTTTTATTTTTAAATCACCTAATAGAATATTAATTAACATTAAATATCATTAATTTCATTTTCATTATTATCATCTTATTTTGAATTTCATAATATGATGAAAAAATAAATTTAAAATATAATCATTTATAAAATATCTTACCATTATTTAAAATCTATAAAACTCATGGGATATCGAAACTCATCTAAATATTATCATTTTTAAAAATTTTAATATCATTTACTTAATTTTCCTTCTATTTTACTAGAGGTTGTGACACCATGGTGTATATATTATATAAAATTATATAAATTTTAAATATTAAAAATAAATTATTTAAATAATAATATGTTTTTTTAATTTTCTTGGATATTTAGTTTTATTAAATATATATATTTACTCTCATATATGTCATTAAAGATTATCTAATATATTATTTTGACTATTCTCACCATGCACTATCTTTTCACTAGTATTTGGACGTGTTTCATGTCATATAACTATAAAATTCATAAATAATATTCAATATCATCAATTCAAAATCATATTATTATATAATGTTTAAAAAATTTGTCTTCCTTCACTAATAATTTCTTAAGGATACAAAATTTGATAGTCATAGCGCTGCTCAAGAAATGCATCGACACTGAATATAATTTTCATATTTATCCTGAAAAACATTATAATTTATTTGTTTTAATTATTTTTGTATAATAAATTTATTATAATATCATATATGATTAATTACATTACTTTCATAAATTTTAATATCATATTTATATTTGGGTGATATCATAAGAAAAAATACATTTCATAAAAACTGTATTTTTTTACTTATCACCAAAAAATTTACTTCTTTAGAAAAATACCAAAAATTAATAATAATGTAGATTTTAATTTATTAATAAAAAATTAATTCAATTTCATAAAATTACATAAATTAATTTTAAAATTAGCCCATAAAATCTGATGAAAATTAGTGTTATTAAAAAATTTAAACTAAGAATGAACTTATTCCAATAATAAAGTATAATGGTGATTTATATATAATTAATTAGATTAGTTATAATAAAAGGTGTCTTGTGTAAAATTACGATGAAACTCAACAAAAAATGAGAATTTTAAATTACATTTTTAATTAAAAAATAGCATATTTATAAAAATAATTATTTTTCACTATTCACTAAAAATAAATCTTTTTTAAAAAAATTAAAAAATTTCATACAAATCAAATATTGAAATTTTGATTTAAAATATCATATTCATTTCATAAAATTTAATTTATAATAATAGAAACAATTTAATTATAACATTCATTTTCAAAAGAAAATACAATCCATTTTTGAGGAAATTATATTTTTAAAGCATAAAATAACATTACTAAAAATTGAGTAATAATTTATCAGAAATTAATAAATACATTACATGAAGTTTTATACATATATTTCATAATTTAGTTCTTCTTATTCATACATTCCAATTCAACAACTATATTATAGTGAAATTTAAAAAATATTATGTAATCATATTTTTAAGATCAGTGTTGTGTGTCATACATGCTATCTAACACAATGTTATTTTTTAGAGAAAATAGAAAATAAAATATTGGAGTACTATAGAAATTTTTTGAGATATGTATATGGGGGGGTTTATTTTATTATTAATTTATGATTCATTTTTAATTTTTCATTTTTGATCTATGTTTTTTAATCTTTAAATGAAAATCTATATTTTTTTATTACATAGTATTTGGTAAGAAAATTGATCATTTTTAAATCAATGTTTTAAATGATTTGGGATACATTTTTATTTTCATTTAAATTAATTTTCAAGTATTTATATGATTTTTGACCAATTATTTATGTTTAAATCCTTGAGTAACTAAATAATGTCATATTCCATATCTTAAGAGGTGTTTAAGACCATTTTATCATAATAATTTTAATACACTATTCTTGAGAGAATATTTAGATATTTTTATTGAGAATGAAATTACTTGAACAATTACTAAAAAAATTATGGGAAAATTAATTTTTGTTTTTGATGATTGTGGAAAAATAAAAGAATACCATTATTTCTCTAAGTCTTTCCTTTTAATTAATCCCTCCATTGAGATATTAGAGGATATGCATTGTGAAATAGTTGATCAATATTAAAATAAAATATATCATTATCAACCTATATCTTTGATACATATATTGGAATATAATTCAAGATATGTGTGTGGGAATTATATGTTATAAGATTTTTGGTATATAGTAATTATTGAGGAGAATGTGTTGGTTTTGTTCTTATTTTTGAAGTAGAATTCAAAATTCTTATATAATTATTTTATTATATAATTATTATTTTTCAAAAATATATGTATAGAGGAATTAATATATCAAAAAATAGGGAAAATTTTGAGATGAAAAAATAGAGAATAATTTGGATGTATTAAACATTATATCTATTATATTGAGTTATGAATCAATGAAAATAGGGGAAAGAGTATTGTGTTGGGTGATATAATTTGTAAGGGAATCAAGTGTATTGGAACTAATGTTACTGATATATGATATTAATGGATCAATTGTAGGATTATTAGATTATGTTATAATGATTGGTTAAGAGTTTTTTTTAAATTAAGGATAATATACAGCAGTACAATGTATTATTAATCTTGATATAAGTTATGAAGTTGTTTAGATAATTATTAATGAATATTAGAAGATAATTTTGGGAAATTTGGTTAGAAAATAACATAATGGAATTAACTTCTCCATGGAGAAGAAGAACATGTGTAATGAATTATTTTTTGGTAGATGAGAAAACTATTGTTTCTAAAAAAACATATTATCAATATCTTGAAAATTGATTCTATAAAAGAGCCTATAGTGAATAAAAAAATTTGGAGATAAAGAATGTACATGTCATTTTGATAGAGGTTATGATATCCTAGACCTATAGATTGAACCTAAAATTTGGAACTTATTTTTACTATATTATGAGAAGTGTTCTAGTGCATTGAAAACTAATATATACCATAGAGAGTATTGAAATGAGTACAAAGTATTACATTAAAATAATCACTTATAAGTAACTGATAAATGTACTAGAATTTAGGATATGTGATGGTGTAGTCTATTTCAAGTATTGATTTGGTTTATTTGAACTAAAAATGTGAATGAGATCATAGAAGAATACTTGGATATTTTACTTTCACATTAAGATGTATTATTACATGGATTTTGGTTACTTTTAGATTATATATGAGTAAGTTTGAATTTAAAAATGGATGGATTTATTTTCATAAAGTAATGGAATTTGTCATTCTTGGATGATGGGGGTATATAGTTACCCAAGATACCTTCAAAATATGTTTGATGAATTTTATTTAATTGTGTAATTTTTTTATAAAAATTAATGACTCGTGATGATATGTATATATAAAATAGATTTAATGGGTGTTTTTTATTCATTGATAATGGAAAAATTTAAAGGAATATAAAAGTTTCATACATCAAATTCAATGTTTTAAGGATTTGAATGTTTAAATTAGATATATTAAAAGAATTTAAAGAGTAAGAAAATAATTGAACACGTGTACTGGTGATATTTTCATCATTATTAATTATAAGAAGTGGAGTAACATAGAAATTCCATATTTTGTAGAATAATTAAGAGCAATAATGATAACCTCACCTATTTGGTGTTTATAATTTCATTTATTCATGTAAGTGTCCTTTGTGAAATCATTTCTTGTATAAATGTATCGAAGTATTGTGTGAAGATATAGGTATTAGGAGTGACCCTATGATTAATAGTGATATCTTACAATATTTTTTAATCATGATAGTGGTTCGATATTTTTTTACATTAACACATCATTAATGTATGATCCTTGGATTCTATCCTTAGTGGTGAACCAAGAATAATCACAATGTCCAAAAATTTATTTCTTTATTCAAATATGGTGGTTTTTATTGAGTTTGATAGGTTTTAAGTGATCTTTCAAACATGAGAATAATATTCATTTAAAGATGAAAATAAATATCACATCACAATTTACCCCCTCTTAAGGAGTATTTGGGACACTATAGTTGTACCAAATGGTATTATATCTACAAGTGTAATCTCATTTAATATTTTAATGAATGTGCATTGATATTTAAAATACCAAAAACAAAAACACTAATTTCATTATTTTATAGATATAATTATCAAATTATTTATAATTCAATGAGATAATATTTATTAACTCTCAAATAATATGTTTTCTATGACACTATTAAATAAATTTAGGTAAGTTTTAATATGGTGTTATATATGAATGAAGTGAATATGAAGTTACATAGTAATGAAAAACATCCACACAATACCATATCCATAGAATTATCAAATCATATATACAATAAAGTGATGAGTTTCACCTTTACTAGTGTAATATGGGAAATATTGTATAATATATTTGAAGGTGAAAATAAATTTAGGAATATAACGTTATATTTTATTCATAATAAGTTTGAAAATCTAAATTATATCTAAAATTAAAAAAGATAGATTATTTAATCAATTGAATCATTAATGTTGTTGGATCTATTCATGAACTCAGTGATGAGATGAAGGATTTCTACATTGTGATGAAAATTATAAAGATATTACACCCTTTTTATAATAAACAGGGATTATCACTTGAATAATTTCATCTTCTGGAGTTATCTCTTGGTGATTTATGTTGTAAGGTGGCCATATATAAAATGCATGCGAGGATGGAAACAATGAAGAGTTACTCATAAAAGGAAATAAAAATTAAGGATATGTTGAAATGGGATACAAATGAAAGTATATAAGGAATTGTGGATATAAGTAATGAATTCATACCAAGTTTGGGAAGATAATTCAGGTGAGTGAAAGGAAAATTTTAAGGAAACTAGCTATTGGCTTGATTTCATTATGGAAATATTACACACTAAAATTATCAAGTAATAACACTATATCTAATTGTGTGTACGAAACACAACACCAATCGTATAAAGGAATAAAACACCTTGAGACTTTATGGTATATTTAATTTTTAAAATAAATTAAATCTATCATATATCATGCAATTCAGGCAACACGAAGTTAGCTTGCGTTAAATGCAACAATGAGTTTCTTTGATAATTTGTGTTACATGCAAGACCTAGTTTTAATAAATACTATTGATGTAATTATTTTAAATAAAAATTATATCCTATATGTTAAATTTTTTGTTATTAATATTTTTAAATATCTTATTCAAACAAATGGTTTAATTCATCAATTACCAATTGATTATAAATTAATATAAAAACCAATTTAATATAAAGGAAATGATTTTATTAAAAAAATATTTTTATGTGGAAAATATATTTAATAATAATAAATTATATTATTTAATAATAGTGAATGTTATTAATGAAATTTAATTTTTTTCATTCATCAAGTTTATTTGATAGGAATAATATAAGAACAAATACAATTCTATGCATAAAAATATATTTTTCTAAAGGCAGTTTTTCCTCCTTTTAATGGTGTACTTGTTTTAAAAATAAATATTGACACTTTTATAAATTTTATTTTATAAAATAAATTTCATTTTATAATTATAAATGTAAAAATTATCTTATGGTGAGTTTTTTATTTTTATGAGAAGTGTCATTTTTTTGAATAGTGAAAAACACTAAAGTTTAATTGAAACTGAATTTTACTATAGATAATTTAAAATTTAAAATTATGTTTTTAATTGTTTTTAATGATTAATTAGATCAATTATACATATATTAGTCCAAATTATGTCCTTGGAATCATTTTTATTTTGAATTTATATATATAAACTCTATAATCATTTGAACATTTTCACTTTAAAAACATGATTTCTCACTACCTCTATGGGATTAATTTTAAATTAAAATTTCCCCTTTAATAGATTTAATTTTAAGAAATTGAATCAATATTTTAAATAAGAATAATTTATATTTTATATTAATTTAAACTTAATTCTTGAAAAAACTTCGTGGTGAAAATAATTAAAATTAATTACAGTGATTAATGTAAAAATAATTTTACTTAGTGGTTAAACATAGAATATATAATGTATAAATGACCCAAAACTTATAAATAGACAATTTTCTTGAAATAATTGGACCTTAAACCTTAATTTAACTAATTTGGTTCATTTTCTTGAGTCTATTGTTAGGTAAAAACATGGGAATACCTAACATCTTTAAAAAATTGCCAATTTTGTCCTTTTCCCCGATAATAAAAGGCCTCTACCTCTCCACCTCACATCACATGGTCATACCCTTTTTGTTTGGAAAAAAAATTAAAAAATAAATTATCCCATTCCCTAACCTCATTATATAACCCTTATCTTTTTAATAATTCCATCATAGTAAACATTAGTGAAAACCTATGGAGGATACCCGAAGAAGAAGTAATGTTTTTCTAAAAGCATTTTTATTTTAGTTCGTTCTCCACCTACTTCAATTATTTTTATATCCAATTATATAATAAAATTATTATATTAATTATTTTTTTATTTTTTTTATGTTATAGTTATGAAAAAAAACATTTCACACTTCCATAAAATGGGTTTTGAAATCATCATTTATGTGTACGGGGGACTACTGCCACACGAACCAATTTAGTTCGTTCTTACATTACCACCATTCAAGGTTTGGAATAATGAAGGAAATATTATTTATATATATATATTATTTATGATATTTATTATTTTATTATTCTTCTTTAATTATTACATAACACATACCTTCATAATTTACATTTTATGGGAATATGATGACGTCACTTGTGTGTACGACGAACTACCTCCATATGAAGCAATGTGATTCATTCACACTATACATAGAATGTATAAAGTATTATTTTAATAAAAATATTATATATATATGACATAATTACTATACTTTAATGATAATATAACTATATATAATTTACTTTTTTTATTTAATATGATAAGAATACTGAAGTAACGTACATGCGTACGTATGACCTACCATCTCCATGAATGATGAATTTCAATTAGTATCACTAAATTTTATGAATTAATCTAAATTAATATGTAATGAATATATATATATATGATATTTAAATCATGTTTCAAATTATTAATATTATTAAATCATGATCAACATAAGATGAAAAAAAATGATAAAACATACTAAAAAAACAAGGTGAGTAATACGTGAAACAATGAAAATAATGAAAGATTAATAAAAAATTGATGATAAGATGTTATAAAAATAAAAATATATGAAATTATTAATATTAATATGGTTTTTTAATAAGATAATATCTTTTCTAAAAACATTATACATGATGATAAAGAAATTTTATCCAAAATGAAGTGTAAAGTAAGGGATTTCGCCTCACTTTCATTTCATTGAGTCATATTGTAATGTTATGCAGCTAATTTCTTTTATATGGGGTATATAATACACATTTGAAATTTAATATCATTAATACTTAATTATTCATGTTACTTTGACTTTCAATTATAATTATATCATTATGGGGACTTGAACATACAATTACCAAGTGGTAAAGAAATTTCATAACTCAATTCCATTTCATTGGGTTATATTAGTTTGTCATTGTCAATAATATTATTTGATTATGTGTATAATGAAATTATACTATCTATCTATGTATTTAAACTTTTTTTTATGTGTATTTTTAGTTAATACACATAATTGATTCAGTTAATTAATTATCACTTCAATGTTATGATCATTTTAGGGGTTTATTTCACTGTCCAATTCTAATTGAGATTGTTTATTAGTGAAATTACATTAAAGGAAATTATATGATAATTATTGAATAAAATATCTAATATAATTCCCTAATTTTTTTTCATGATCATTATCATGTTATATTTTAATTTTTCAACTATTCGATACTTAAAGATATTGTTAAAATGTTTTAAAAAAAGACAACTTCATTTCTCTCTTTAGTAGGAAATTCATTTTCCTACAAAACTATGTTTTATAAAAAGGATTTTGTTAAAATTTATAAAATTATTTATTAAAAAAATTATTACTAATTTTTTATTTTATTTTGTTTTTCAATGTAATCTTCTTATTTTATTATGAACATGAAACTTTTCTATACTTTTTTTTCAAAAGGAATGTTATTTACAACATGTATGGGATTACCCATCAACATGATTAGAATTTATTTGAAGCTTACTTTGAATGTTTATGATCATATTTTTAAAGAAAATAACTTAAAATGTTATTTTTAAGTAAACAAATTCAAAAAAAATTCAAACTGATGAAGGATATTTTCCTCAATAATGATTTTAAATAACCTTTTATGTTATTTATATTCATCAATGATAGAAAATATTTACTTTAAGCGGAATAAATTATATTTAAACCATACTTATTATTTATATGGATGGTTTTTGACAATTCTAATTAAGGAATGCATTGACACTCAATTTCTTAATTCATTTTTTCAGTCAATAACCATCCATTGAAATATTCATTTTTATGTGATCATTAGACATTATGTTTTCCCTAAATATACACACTATTTATCACAGATACGATTATTTCCTAAACCTTATACCATTTTTACATATAGTGTTCACTTCTAAATTCATTAGATGGACTGGGGAAATATTTATAAATAAGTATCCCTTAATTAATAAATATATTTGATTAAGAACATTGTTTATGAGTTAAATGAATTGTTTGATATATGAGGAATTCTTGGTATTGGTATGACATGGGTTGGGGACCGTTTAATGTAAAACCATAGATGTATCAGTAGTATCATAAGACAAATCAGTTTTCCAAATTAGATGGGTTTTTACAAAGAATGTTTTAAACAGTGTTCTAAAATGTATTGATGGTAAAGGATCCATTTGTCTTGGAAATATATAGTCCAATATTTAAGAATTCCATTCAATGATAATTTAGTTATTTTTATTAGTCCTGAAATTTTTTCTGTCAAATTTTATATAGATTCTTTTAATTCATATTTTATTGAATAAATTTCTTGTAATTTAGATATTTATCTTACAATATTTTTTATTCCATATCCATATATTTATCTAGAATGTGTGTTCAGTTATCTACCTTTCCTTATTTATTATGATCATTAGCTCATGATGGATTATAATGTACTTAACACTTAAGGATAATTTGTTCTCACCCTTATTTTTTTCCTTTACATAGGATTCTATAAAGTTTACTATGATGGATATATAGGGATAAACTAGTTGAAATAATGTTTTTGTCAAAATAAAAATAAAACGAGTTTTAATTTATATATTCCAATGTAATGTGAGTCTCACATATATATATATATATATATATATATATATATATATTTTACCGATACTACTAAACTATTCAATCATTTGGTATGTGATTCCTTGTATCTTAAGACAATGTAATGTTAGTAGGAATTGGCTCTCAGCTATTGGGTTTGGGGTCTCAACAGTTGGTATCTGAGCCATTTTAGTAGCATCATTGGGAACTAGATTTAGGAAATCATAGTTTAGGGAATGCAACCCTATGATAAAATTTGGTAATATGTATATAAGAATATCCTAATGTTTTTAGGTAGATATTATGTTGATATTCCTAGAAATGCACCCCTATCTGGATACTACAAGTGGATGTGTTTCTGTAATAGAAGTAGCTAGGTGTAATAACTCGAAAAATGGTTTGTAGGTCCTAACTCGAGTGTATCACAGTACACAAAAATATGCCTAACTGTTAACATTATTTGACACTCCTATGAGATATTATTATGTTAATTCTTATTTTATTTACAAGACATTATTAATAATCTGAATAGTAGATAAAAATTATTGAACTAGGTTAAATCTAAGGTGTCTTATATTGAAGATAAGTTTTACGGATTTGAACATCCTATCCTCCTCAAATCTTTTTTTTTCATTTTCTGAATAAACCGCTTTAAGGGTGAGTGGTAACCTCACAATACAAGAGCCAAATTTCAAATATCAAAAGACCAAATTTCAAACATCACAAACACCCTCCAAAATCCACCCCGAAAACATCAAAACACAAAATCATATTTCAACTTCTCCTCCTCAAGTCACGTTCCTGGATTCGCAGTCCACCCTTCATCGCCATCACCACTGTAACACTGAATCCCTCGAGAAGGGCTCAATTCCATTGTCAAAAACAAACAGAAAAACATCACAATGAGGCGTCAAACAACCGTCGTCATCCTCCATCCATCCAAAATCAAAGAAATCAACAATGCCAAATCAAGTAGGAACCAAACAACACACGATCTTCGCAAAATGATAAAGGGTTAAATGACTAAATGATATAACTCATGTCAATAAGGTGCACCTTTTTTCAGGAGCCTACCAGATTATAACTCCACAGTTGAGTGTGCTTGTCTTGGAGTAGTGGTCAGGATGGGTGACCTTCTGGGAAGTTTCCTAGGGTGTGTGCGAGTGAGGAAAAAGCACACTAGAAAGGACATGTGTTGGCCTGTGGAGACTGTCATTAGTTAGATAACCCATTTGGGCACGTGCGTGGGCCCCAGGGTGGGGACCACGTGTCTGTGGGGCAAATTGTGGTACCTGGAAGGCCAGGACCTGACGACCATGTTTAGGTGGGGTGTATATGCTGTCACTGAGACCCAGTTGTCACATTTGGTATCAAAGGAGGAACCCAGCCTTAAGTGTGGTGCACTGCCTGGGTTGAGATATAGGCCCCCAATGAGGATGTTGTGCTCTAAAGGGGGGTTATTGTAACACCCCATAATGATAAAGGGTTAAATGACTAAATGATATGAGTCATGTCAACAAGGTGCACCTTTCTTTTCAGGATTCTACCTTATTAGAACTTCATAGTTAAGTGTGCTTGTCTTGGAGTAGTGGTCAGGATGGGTGACCTTCTGAGAAGTTTCCCTAGGTGTGTGCGATTGAGGAAAAAGCACACTAGAAAGGACATGTGTTGGACTATGTGTAATTTCCTAAGTTAGATGACCCATTCGGGCACATGGGTGGGCCCTAGGGTGGGGACCACGTGTCTGCGGGGCAATTGGTGGTACCTCACAGGCCAGGACCCGATGACCATGTTAAGGCGGGGTGTCTGTGCTATCATCGGGACCCAGTTGTTACATTTTTTATGGAATAATTCCATTACATTCTATAAAAATAAGTTTTAAGGTATTAATAACCTTTAGGGTTGATATTATTATTAATTTAATTGTAATATGTCATAAATAATATTGTTAATCTTTAAAAAAATGGGTTGTCTTGAAAACCATAGTAAAAATTATTATTTGATAATTAATTTTATTTCAAATATTTCCATTATATTTTTGGGAACATTATATAAATTACATTAATATAGTTTATAAAAATTAGAACTCTCATTTTGGGTGACCACCCATCACATCCGGCGAGGTAGTGAGTCTTAAACCCATCACCAAAGAAAGATAAGGGTTTTCTGGCTACCACTAGCCTACATGATGTCCTGGTTAATATGTCATTGTTTTTAGTAAAATATTTTAACAAATAAATATTAATAATGACCCGGTAGTAATACTTTTTTTTAGATTAATTTATCAACCATATTAGTTTTGGAAAATATTTAGGGCCAGAGATAAAGTCTTGTCACTCTTTTATGGATCTTATGATATTTTAAAAGTTAATATTAGTGATTTAGGAAACAAATATTCATTTTATGGATATTCATTTCTTAGACTAAGTAATGAATTCTAAATTTATTGAGGCTTAAACAAAGGATGGATTTTTTTTATAATATATAAACATATTAAGTAAGTATATCTCCTTATATTAATAGAAATTAAAAGAATTCTTCAACATTAGGAAAAAGGATATTGAAATGAAAATTTTATCCTATTACATTCTTATCTAATGAATCATATGGTATTTTAAATAACTATATATCTATGGATTTGATCACCTAAAAATTATATTGACCATTCACAAGTTTATAATCAAAGGACTCAATCACTCCCTATAATTATTTACACTTTCCCTCAAATTCCACATCTTCACATTTAACTAATGTGATCCTACATAGAAACCTATTTATATTTTATTCCATATAACCATTGTACATACATTTTTAAATTATTAAGAGTATATTTTATTAACCCTTTTCTGTTGTGTTTTTTTTTTAAACAAATTTTAATATATCAAACCCATGATTTCTGAGATCAAGTTTAAATTTTGAGGATGCAATGTATTTAAGGTGGGCAGAATTTAACACCCTAAAATCCTATAGTAAAAGAATTTTTTATTTGATTGCATATATAACTAGAAACACCATGAATAGAATGGAATATAAAATCCTATGACTTTAGGATATATTGAATATTTAAAATAAATTTAATCTCTTATTTCAGGAAATTCACACAACACTGATTTGGTTTTTGTTACACACAAAAACAAGTTTTTCAATAACGTGTGTTACCCACAGGACGTTGTTTTACCGATTAATATAAATATCATTATCTAAATTTAAAATTATCTCATAATTGTTCAATTAGTGGTTATGAATAAGATTGACTAAATTATGAAAATATACTATTTAATTAATTAGTTATAAATTGATTTGAAATGAATATAAAAACCAAATGAATATAAAAGAAATGTTTTAATAGAAAAATATTTTTATCGAGAAAATGTTTTTCCTCATAATAAACAAAATTATTTACTACTATTTTAGGATATTGATTAAAATATTAATTTTATTTACATTCAACCAATATGTTTTCGAGTCAAAATATAAGAAAGAATCAAATTATATGCCTAAAAACTATATTTTTTAAAGGATGTTTTTTCACATTTTAATCGATCACATGTTACAAAACTAAATTTAGAAAATTTTAAAATAAATTATTTTAGAAAATAAATTTTATTTTGGAAATAATAATTTGAAATTTTTCTTAGGGTGACTTTTGGAAATTTTTTAAAAAAGATACATTTTTTATGAATAGTGAAAATTAAGGAATTTTAATTTAAAGCTGACATTTTATCCAATTAATTAGTAATATTAAATAATATTATAAATTTTTTATTAATTAGTTAATGTGTACATATTTTAATCCAATTTATTTCATTGGAACCATTTTTATATTGAATTTTGATATAAAAACATTGTAAAATTTTGAACATTTTCACTTTAATGATTATTCATTTAAAAATATGTAATATAATTACATAAAAAATTTCCTATCTTTATAATTTCCCCCAAATTAAGTGCCAATTTTTTTCATTCATGGACACTAAATAACTTGTTACGATGAATGTAATGAACCTCCCCAATCTAACCTGACATGTCCCTTATCTAGGCCAACCACAAGGCCTAAAGGGAATTCATGATCCTTACTGGATATTAATTAGTGTTTTTGCATCAATAATTATAACAGGAGATTGTTTTTTTCACTCATAATAATAAACAAGAAGAATAAAAAGATAACCTAGAATCCTATATGGAACGTCCATACATTAGACATCTATAAAAAACAAATAAGAAACTCTATATAATAAACCAACCAAATAGGTAATAAATGATACGTATAAAAATCATACACTATCAACATGTGTGATTATAAACTTTTGCTACATCAAGAATTTATATAACTAAAATTACATCAGTAGTACATATTAGAAACAAATAAATCACATAAACTAAAATAAAAATAATAAATAACATTACAAAAGGTTTACTATGATGATACTAAATCCTCCCAAAATAATACTAAATCCCTAATATTAGCCACTAGATCTATGTGACCCATAGTCACCACTATAACCGAAATCATATATCAATGGAACAAAACAAACATTAACCAAATGGGATCAAAATCATCGGCACCTGAGAGAAAAAATATAGGATACACAGGCACAGACACACTAGTGTGTATTTATGGTTTGGGTTAACATTCCCACTATTATTTAAACAAAGATTTTATAAAATTATTTATATTAAAAATTCCATTAATTCTAATTATAAATAAAACACTCATATACATTTTTCAATATAAAAAACATCTCATATTTTTATTTAGACAAAGGTGGAACCATAACATTGAAATAAAACTTATTCCAACCAAGAAAAGTGTATTTTAAAATTTATCAAAAACAAATATATGGCATTATGATCTTTTTCAAAACCATTTCTCGTCCCCCTTTAATAAATAGATATCAATGTTTTCCTTAAAACCACACATTCCAAAATATTTTTTAATTCATTTTGAAGGTAACTGAACACTAAAATTATTTTAAAAATAATCATTAACTGACACTAAGATATCAAGTGAAAAATTAAGATAAATCCTAAAAAAATTAATGGTTTCGTGTGATGAAATCCCGATCTATGGGAAAAAAGGCATAGATTGGATTCCATAAATATTCCTCAGTATAATCCAGGAATAATGAGAAACTCCCAAGGAATCAATTAATATAATCTTAGACTGTGAATCTCCAAACTATAGGACAACCTAAAAGAATTATATAATTATCATGGTAGTCCAATCATACTGTCCAAGTAAAATATTCCGTCCCCATTAAAACACATAATCCATATTGGGAGCCCTTGAACTTCGTGGGATATAATCCCCTAGTTAAAGCCCAATCTAAACTGGGGAAGTATCTAGTTCACAAACTAATCAAGTGTAATTTATATTATGTGACTACTTAGTTTCCTTGAATTAATAATAAATTAATCAAATGTAGATGAGAAAACAACTAATCACAAGATCATTATATAAATAAGCATTTAAATCTGACAAAAATATCACATCACTTCCAAACCCATCTCAAAAAATGACCCATTTTCCCATTAATATAATCTTTTAATAACAATCGACCATACAAAAAAATCCCACACATTATATAACATAAAATAAGGGGCTCATAACTGAGGGTATCACAACATCATGAAAAATAAACCTTTTTCATAAATTGTTATACATGGCTTTAAGAACAACTCATAATTCCAATTCATACATCAACTATTGGAAAACCAAGCATTGGAATTATCCATATAAATTCATTTAAAATAAAAAATTACATTTTTAGAAACAAAAAAGATGAAAACACCTATTTGGAACCTTGATATCCTTTTGAAAGATCCTCTCATGCATTTAAGTAAACCCTTGTAATTTATCAAGTCTCTCTCGCTGGAGAGCGTTCCCGTCCTAGGGAATCCTAGGTTTTGTTTTCTCGAGTTCCTGTAGCGGCGGGCGACGGCCTCCTTGATTCCTCTCTAGTGGTGGACTTTCAATGACGGCTTCCTTGTCACTCCCCGATTGCATATTTGTGACGGCGAATCCTTTTCTTCCTCTTTGGTTGCTGATTTCTGAAGACGGATTTACCCCTATGATGGGGTTCTTCATCCGTCTTGCGCTGTTTTGACTCCTCACAGATCTGATATTTGTTTCTTGCGACCTTTGGTTCTTCATTTTCGACGGATCTGTGACGGATCTGTGATGAGTCTGCAACAATTTTTATTTCAACGGATCTGATAGAGGCCTACAAAGGATCGATGGATGTGCGACAGATATATGATGGTTTTGATTTCGACGGATCTGCAATGGGTGACGATGGACTGGGAGCTCGGAGCGAGTGACCGCGTAGGGTTGGGGCTCTGGGAGGTCTAGCCCCATGCGGATCGAGGCCCGCAACTGTTGTTTGTGTAGGGCAGAAATCGCGATAGTTTTCTTCTGCATAGGGAATTTCCGCATAGGATTTTGTCTCACGTGATTTCTGGTGCTTTTTTCAGCCGCGCAGGGTGCTGTTTCATCCGCGCAGGGTGCTGGTTCGAGTTTTTTTTCAGCCACGTAGGTTTCTGGATCAGCTGTTTTTTTAGGCGCGCAGGGTGCTGGTTCGAGAATTTTTTTCCACTGTGTTGAGGCTGGTTCACGCTGGGGTCAGTCCCACATAGTGGAGTTTGACCGTGTTGGGGCTGGTGTGTGTTGGGTGTTGGTTCGGATAGTGGAGCTTGTTCGCAAAGGAGATTTTGGCAGGCACAGAGGACTTGGTCCATGTAGGGTGGGGCTCCTAACGAATTTGACCTGGGTTGGACTCATTTCGCAAAGTGCACGATCTGGGTTGTGTGTGTTCGTTGTGGAGGCAAGCGTGAGGGGGTTGCTCACAAAGAGTGGGCTCGTGAAGGGTTGAGGGGACGGACCTGGTTGTGATGGTGTTTTGTTGGTGCCCAGTGATTTCCTCTCTCGAGCCCTATGAAGCCGGACTTATTGAATCGATGGCGGAACCTTTCCTTAACTGATAAAGATAAATCGACAATTATCACATGAAAGAGTGAAGACTTTTTTATTTCGCAACGGATGTCCCTTCTGGTCGTTGGGAAATTTTTGACACGCAGACCCTTCAACCCGGGTGCACTGAAAAATACTCTGCACACCATCTGGAGATTGGTGGATGGTGTTTCTATTAGAGAAGTGGCAGAGGGACTTCTAATCTTTGAATTCTTTAATGAAAAAGACAAAAAAAAGGTCATCAACAGTCGACCATGGTCCTTTGACAACCAGATCATCCTAATGGAGGACCTTCACGGCGAAGAAGATATTCAAAAAATTAATTTGTCTTGGTCACCTTTCTGGATTCTGATTACAGGAATCTCATTTCGTGGTAGAACTGAACGTGTGATGCATGAGATTGGAGGCAGCATTGGTAAATTCCTTTGTGGGTGCCTTGGACATTTAGAGAAGGACTGTGAAGTAAAGAATGAGGATGTACAAGGCAATTTTATTCTACAATACGGTTCCTGGCATCGTGCAAAAACATCTAGAATGGATATTATATTTGAACTTGAAAAACAAAATGATCGCGACAAACTTGCAAAGGCTCTTTGTAAGAAGGTTGAACCTAATCATCCTAATATCATCAGGATCGGGCCGCCAAATCTTTTTGCTGATAATTGAGGGGATCAATGGGTGGAACGAAGGAATGTGTGCAGGCCATTGCCCTTGGCCGTGTCTGGGGAGCAGCAAATGTGGCAGGGGCAGGATCTGGCTGTCACCCCAAGTCGGGCTCCCAATTTGGTGAAGGACACTACCTCCCCATCTTTTGGACTGCTGTCAAATTGTAAGAAACCACCAGACCCAGGCTCAGGGATACATCAACGTTGTGAGGAACCACCAGACCCGACTTCTGGTTCAGGTGATGTGGCTCCTAATGCTTCCTCTCTGGACAAAGACAATATTTCTGGGATAACTTTGATAGGTACTGTCAAACATCGGATATGGAAAAGGATGGTTGGTGGGAATAGGGGTGTGGATTCTGTCAGGACACAGCCCAGTGATCATAAATGGTGCTTAGAGGCATATCAGCTAACCGAAAGCCTACCTAAGAGGTAGAAAGTGGTAGATGACGGGCAATGTGTCGAAACTTCAGAGGTGGTGGCGGGCGTGTCCCAGCCCCACCTAGGGCAATGAAAATCTTATGCTGGAACTGTTGGGGGCTTGGAAACCCCTGAACGATTCGTGTTCTCCATCACTGGAGTTCCAAATATCGCCCTGACATAGTTTTTGTATCCGAAACTATGTTGGATTGCAAGGATGTTGGCTTGTTGGGTTCGAAGCTTGTTTTCACAAACGTCTTTCCCATTGGACGACATGGACACTCTAGTGCCCTTTGCCTCCTGTGGAAGGCAGATATTGGGGTCCAGATTTCTAATTATTCAAGTAATCACATTGATGTGACAGTTTCTGGCCCAGGTTCTCCTACTTGGTCGTTTGTTGGGTTCTATAGGTGGTCAGGTGGGCATGATAAACACAAATCATGGGCCCTTTTGAATCGGTTGTGGCACTCTTTACCTGGCCCTCTCCTGATCGGGGTGGATTTCAATGAGGTCCTCTCTCACTATGAAAAAGAAGGGGGATACGTGAGGAGTGGGGCTGCTATGGAGGAGTTTAGGTATTCCCTTTTGTCGAACTCTCTTCATGACCTTGGATTTTCTGGATCTCTGTTCACCTGGAGGTGGGGTCGGTCAGTGGCGAACCGTCTTGCAGAAAGGTTAGACAGATTTGTTGGGGATGATGAGTGGACTTCTCTTTTTCATTCTTTCTCTATTGTTCACCTCCCCCCAGTCTCTTCTGACCATTGTCCCATCATCTTGTCGATGCTCTCTCAAGGGAAATAGAGGGGGCCGGGTGGATCTTTCGATTTGAAAGTATGTGGCTCCAAGACAACATCTGTGAAAAGGTGGTCCAAGCGGCTTGGGAGGGACCGAATCGCTGCTTCATGTCTAATATTCGCAATACTGCGTCTTGCTTACAGAAGTGGAGCACTGTGAGGTTCAGAGACTTTGACAGACGTATTAGTGAGGCTGAGACTCGCTTAATGCAACTCCACTCTTCTCCTGGTTCTGACTTTATCCTTGAAAATATCTCTATTGTGTAAAATCATCTTAATGCAACATTGAGGGAGAAGGAGAGTTTCTAGTTTCTTCGGGCAAGAGAGTCTCACATCAGATATGGCAATCAAAATACCAATTTTTTTCACCAAAGAGCATCTTCAAGGGGAAGGAAAATCATATTGCGCACCTGGAGGATCCCAACAGGAGAGTTGTTCATGACTCCCAGGATATTCACTCCATCATCCTGAACTTTTTCAACAAAATCTATGAAGCGGAAAGTATCAGCACTCCTCCAGGTCTGACTAGCTGCATCCCAAAGTTGGTTACGGATGATATGAATCGTCATTTGGAAAGATATATCTCCGAAGATTAAGTTTTTAGGGCTCTGCACTTTATTCACTCTACCAAGGCCTCGGGGCCTGATGGGTTTCATGCCCTGTTCTTTAAACACTTTTGGCATATCGTTGGGCCTGATGTTGTGGTCCTGCTGAAGGAGGTTTGGGTAGGCAGAGAATCTCTTGACTCCATTAATGAAACTCTTATTACTCTTATCCCAAAAAATCAGTGCCCCCAGACAGTCTCAGAGTTTCGGTCAATCAGTCTATACAATGTTGTTTAAAAAAATTTCTCCAAAATCTTGGTGGTCAGACTTAGGGACTTCCTCCCGTTGATTGTTTCAAATAACCAAAGTGATTTTATCACAAAGAGATCAATTACTGATAATGATACCACTGCTTTTGAAGTGTTTCACTCTATGAAAACTTGTTCCTCATCTAAGTGAGGCATCATGGAAATGAAATTAGATATGATGAAAGCTTATGACAGGGTTGAATGGAATTTTCTTGAACTTGTTCTCTCTAAGTTAGGATTTGGGACAAAATGGATTTTTAATATCATGAATTGTGTTACGTCTGTCCCCTACTAAATTAATATTAATGGGGCCCCTTCAGTGAGCTTTAAACCGTCAAGAGGTTTGAGACAAGGGGATCCCCTATTGCCTTATCTCTTCATTTTGGTGGCTGATGTTTTTTCTCACCTCCTTCTGAAGGCAGAGGATCAAGGAACTATTCATGGTTCTCAGGTATGTAGAAATTCCCCCTATCTCCCATCTCTTCTTTGTAGATGATAGCCTTCTTTTTGCTCATGCTACCTCGCAAGAATGAATTTCAGTGTTGTATACCATCAATTTGTATGAAAGGGCTTCTGGGCAACTTCTTAATCCTTCAAAATCATAGTTATCTTTAAGTAGAGGCGTATCGCAAGAAAAGAGGGAGGAGTTGCATCGAATGTGTGGATTTCCGATGGTGGATAAGCATCTTAAGTACCTTGGCCTCACAAACCTTGTTGGGAGGTCAAAGCAACAAGTGTTCACCTCAATTGTGGACAGGGTGGATAATCTGATTTTTCTTTGGTCTGGTAAGAAGATTTCCAAGGCGGGAAAGGAATTTCTTGTGAATTCAGTGGCTCAAGAAATCCCTTCTTATGCTATGTAACTGTTTAAATTCCCAAAAACTCTCTTCGATCAAACCCAATCCCGGTTGGCCAATTTTTGGTGGGGCTCTCATGAGGGAAAACATAACTCACACTGGATGTCTTGGTAGAAGCTGTGTGTTTCAAAATTTCATGGGGGCCTTGGTTTTAGGAATCTCAAATGGTTTAATGAGGATCTTCTTGCAAAGAAAGGATGGCGCCTCCTCTCCCATCCACATGACCTGTTCTCAAAGGTTCTGCGTCCAAAATATTTCCCTCATTCTGACTTCTGGCATGCCCAGCTGGGGCCATGACCGAGTTTTATGTGGAGAATCATCTGGGGCGCAAGATATCTTCTTGACACTAGATGCGTCTGGAGAATTGCTTATGGGAATAATGTTCATGTTTGGAAGGATTCTTTGATGCCCAATAGAGTTAACTATAAGGTCTCCTTGTCTATTTTTCCTGGGTTTAAATATGCAAGGGTATGGGATCTGATCAATGACTCACTCGAGGACTGGGATCGGGGGAAGCTTCTTAGCTTGTTTAATGAGGTTGATCGTCAGCTCATCCTGAGTATTCCTCTCACACCAGGGATGGGCATTGACTAGATTTACTGGAATGGGGAATCTCATGGAAAATATTTTGTCCGCACAGGTTACAAATTGCAGGTCCAAGGTGTAGCCCAGGCCTTTCTTGATAATTGATTGAAGATCATTTGGTCGCTCTATGCTCCCACTAAGGTGAAATTTTTTTGGTGGCAGGTATGCTCTAGGATTCTCCCAACCCATGACTTTTTAGTGCGGTGACATTTGGCAGAGGATGAAAACTGTCTATTGTGCCTCCAGGAGGTGGAATCCCCTCTGCATGAAATTCTTTTCTGTCGTGAGGTGGAAGGGGTTTGGAATGCATGGAAACCGGATTTTGGTTTGTTCTTTGATCTTTCATTGGGGATGGTCCAAAATCTGTTAAAATGGGTGTCCTCTCTTGAATAGAGAGTGGTGGGGTTGATTTGCACAATTTATTGGTTGGTGTGGACTCGATGTAATGATTGTATTTTCCAAATTAAGGTGACCCATGATCGTCTTTGGGTGGATAGGGCTAGAGAATGGATGAATGGTTGGAGGAATAATGATACAATGCCTTCTTTGGGCAACCCTCGGCAGATGGTCCCTTGCAGGTTCCCCCCACCCGAGGGTTTTCTCAATATTAATACTGATGATGCAGTCTCCGCTAATTCTAGAGTCGGTATTGGACTCATTTTTCATAACAGTTTTAGACAGATTGTGGAAGCTCAGTGTCGGGCAGTGCCTTATTCATGGAGTCATGTGGTTGCGGAGGCCTCTTCCATCCTTCATGGGATCCTTTTAGCCCGTTAAAAAAATTACTCAAGGTTTTGGTGGAATCCGAATTCCTCGAAGTGGTGAATGCTCTATCATCGAAGGATAATGACTCTCAATCGTATGGCCTTATCTTGAGGAAGATTTGGTCTTTAACTAAAGGCTTCGCTGCATGTAATTTTTCTTTTATCAAGCGAGGAGTGAATATGAAGGATCATTGTTTGGATCATTTTGGGAAATCTTGGGGTGATCATTATTAGGTGGACTCATTTCCTACTTATCTGTGTTGGCCTGGTTTGCTTGATCAGTAGTATAGCTTATCTTTTCTCAAAAAAAAGTAAACCCTTGTAATTAAAAACCATTAAATTAGAAATTAAAATTATAATATCATGAAACCCCCTTTATGGGACAAGGGAGATGGCCCCACATTCACCTGGAGCTCCTATCGGCGCCCTGCCTCCCCACCCTACCTTATAGGGTTTCTTGTCTCGTTCGGCGGTGATTGCGCTCACCGTATAGCATGGACTTTTCTTCTATTCTTTCCCCTTATTTCTTCTTTCCCCAGGGTTTTTGTATCATTCTATGGATCCTTGCCCCGCATGTATTCCTTTTCTTCTCCTGGTATCATTTTCTCCTTCCCCTCCTTGACTGAAGAAGCTCACTAGTGTGGGTATCGATCACCTCTCACCGTCCCTCTTTCCACCTACCCCTACATTTCGGACCTCCATGTCTAGGTCCGGGTTTCGGGGCTTCAGGCAGTTTGGGTCGGTGCTGGTGGTGGCATCTGATGCTCTTCCTCTCCACTGCTCTTACTGGCCAACCCATCATTCTTGACCCCACATGGGTCGGGCTTTATGTGTATTTCGGGAAACTTGGGATGGTGTTGGAGGGGGACTAACGGTAGTTTCAGATCTTTTTCTTCGTTGGCATCGACTTCTCCTTTCCTATTGCGTGTTTGATTCTCTTCTTGATGGGGTTTCTTCTTGGAGATGTTTTTGGTTTTCTGTTTGTCTTTAGAGTTTTCATCTGTTTGACCGGACATCAGTTCTCAGGAGGGGTGTTCGATATGGGCTTCTTCCCCTTTAGACATGGATGGCATTTCTTATTGCGGCCTTTTGATATTGATGGTTTGTTTGGGTGATCCCAGGGAGTTTGTTTCTCAGTTGGCTCAAGTTTTTTCAGCGACGAGTGTTTCTTGGACTAAGGGCTTGGAGTTCTATGAGGTTCAGTTTTAGACGGAAGGTGATGGTGCTGACAACGAATCTTGGAGTGGATGGTGGCTAATTTTTTTATCTGGGTTTTTAAAAAATTAAAATTTGATAACAGGGTATAGGGTTCGAATATTTTTAAAAATGGGTCCGAGATGCGTGAACGTCGTTCACGCATCACTGACCCCGGGAAGATGCGTGAACGGGGTTCACGCATCTTAACCGCGCTGAAGGATGCGTGAACCGCGTTCACGCATCCTTCACGAAGTTAATGAAGGATGCGTGAACGGGGTTCACGCATCCTACAGTAACTTTTTTTTTAAAATTTTTATTTTTTGTTTTGTTTTGTTTTATATATATATATATATATATATATATATATATAAACAAAACATAAAATTCAGCAGAATTTATCTACTATTTAATATCCCACAGAACTGCCATTACAGCAGTCTAGATTCTGACAGAAACCATCACCCATGGCTCTCTTTTATAAGAGGGCTTGCCCAGGAAATCATACTGCATTTCCGATGTGGGATTCAGGTTCTCTTTTCCTGCACAGAACATTCTGCATTTCCGATGCGGGATTCTGTTTCAAGTACGTGACTTTGAAAGACTGTAAAATACAAACTATACGACCAATATAAATGAAACTTAAAACATGGATTAAACATATAATAAATAGTTGAAAATGAAAAGAATTTCGTAAAAAGGGTTGATGAATAATAATTTATAAGCTTTCAAAACCACCAACTTGAAACTTAAAAAAGTTTCAAGTACGTGACTTTGAAAGACTATAAAATAAAAACTATAAGACCAATATGAATGAAACTTAAAACATGGATTAAACATACAAGAAATAGTTGAAAATAAAAACAATTTCATAAAAAGTGTTGATGAATAATAATTTATAAGCTTTCAAATCCACCAACTTGAAACTTAAAAATGTTTCAAGTACGTGTCTTTGAAAGATTATAAAATACAAACTATATGACCAATATGAATGAAACTTAATATACGGATTAAACATATAAGAAATAGTTGAAAATAAAAAGAATTTCATAAAAAAAAATTAATGAAAAATAATTTATAAGATTTCAAAACCACCAACTTGAAACTTAAATACGTTTACGTGCCTTTGAAAGCCTATGAAATACAAACTATAAAACCAATATGAATGAAAATTAAAACATGGATTAAACATATAACAAATAGTTAATAATTAATTAGTTAATTAGTAATATAATTATTAATTAGTTAATAATTAATATAATTATTAATTATTAATTACTAATATACAATAATTAATTAGTTAATTAGTAATATAATTATATAATAGTTAATTAGTTAATTAGTAGTATAATTATTAATTGATAATTACTTAGTTAATTAGTAATACAAATCTTAATAGTAATTATTAATTATAATTATAATTATTAATTATTAATTATTAATTATATAATAATTAATTAGTTAATTAATAATATAATTATTAAATATAATTATTTATTATTTATTATATAATACTTAATTAGCTAATTAGTAATATATTTATTAATTATAATTATTTTTTATTTATCTATAATTATTAATTAGTTAATTTGTAATATAATTATTAATTATAAAATAAGTAATTGATTAATTAGTAATATAATTAGTGATTATAATTATTTATTATAATTATTAATTATTAATTATTAATTATTAATTATATAATAATTAAGTAGCTAATTACCAATATAATGATTAACTATTAAAAATTAATTGGTTATTTAGTACTATAATTATTAACTATAATTATTATATATTAATTAGTAATATAATTATTTATTATAATTAGTAATATAATTAGTAATTATAATTAGTAATATAATTATTAATTATAATTAGTAATTTTTAATTATATAATAATTAATTAGTTAATTACCAATATAATTATTAATTATTAAAAATTAATTATATATTAATTAATTAGTTAATTAGTAATATAATCATTAATTATATAATTAATAATTATAATAATAATTAAAAATTATATTACTAATTAACTAATTAATTATTATATAATTAATTATTAATAATTAATAACTAATAATTGTAATGAATATTTATAATTATTTATTATATTACTAATTTACTAATTAACTAATTAATTATTATGTAATTAATAATTATATGTTTAATCCGTATATTAAGTTTCATTCATATTGGTCATATAGTTTGTATTTTATAATCTTTCAAAGACACGTACTTGAAACATTTTTAAGTTTCAAGTTGGTGGTTTTGAAAGCTTATAAATTATTATTCATCAACACTTTTTATGAATTTTTTTTTATTTTCAACTATTTCTTGTATGTTTAATCCATGTTTTAAGTTTCATTCATATTGGTCTTATAGTTTTTATTTTATAGTCTTTCAAAGTCACGTACTTGAAACTTTTTTAAGTTTCAAGTTGGTGGTTTTGAAAGCTTATAAATTATTATTCATCAACCCTTTTTACGAAATTCTTTTCATTTTCAACTATTTATTATATGTTTAATCCATGTTTTAAGTTTCATTTATATTGGTCGTATAGTTTGTATTTTACAGTCTTTCAAAGTCACGTACTTGAAACAGAATCCCGCTTTGGAAATGCAGAATGTTCTGTGTAGGAAAAGAGAACCTGAATCCCACATCGGAAATGCAGTATGATTTCCTGGGCAAGCCCTCTTATAAAAGAGAGCCCTGGGTGATGGTTTCTGTCAGAATCCAGACTGCTGTAATGGCAGTTCTGCTGGATATTAAATAGCAGATAAATTCTGCTGAATTTTATGTTTTGTTTGTATATATATGTATATATATATATATATATAAAACAAAACAAAACAAAATAAAAATAAAAATAAAAATTTTAAAAAAACAGTTACTGTAGGATGCGTGAACGCGGTTCACGCATCCTTCATTAACTTCGTGAAGGATGCGTGAACGCGGTTCACGCATCCTTCAGCGCGGTTAAGATGCGTGAACCCTGTTCACGCATCTTCCCGGGGTCAGTGATGCGTGAACGGGGTTCACGCATCTTGAACCCAGTTTTAAAAATATCGTAACCCTAACCCCTTTTACCTAATTTTGTTTTTTCTAAAACCCATATTAAAAAATTAGTCGTGGATGGCGGGGACGTACGGGTGATGAAGACAATGTGACGATGGTGACGATGCAGTGGTTGATGCAGTGGTCTCCTCATGATATCTTTGATGCAGGGTTTATTTGGAAACTCATGTGATTTGTGGTGACATGCTTTCCAATTTTATTTTTTGCTTCTGGTTTTTGAATTTTGAATATGTTTTCAATTTTCCCGCTGGTCTCTTTGATTTGGTTTTTGGTTTGTGAATTTTGAATCTATATCTTTTGGCCCACTGGAATGTGAAATTGGACAGTGTGAGGGTTCCCTATACCCCTGAAAGTGGGTTTATGGGGGCAAATGACTTGGAGGAGGGAAATGTTTTTATATATAAAGTTATATAAAACCCCATTTATTTTAAGAAATAAATTCATTAAAAACCACCTATAAAACAATTATATTTAGTATATATATATATATATATTTAATAGGAATTTATTTAGAAATACTAATCATTTTAATAAAAGTAAAATAATGGTGTTTCAAAAAAAATACCTACCTCAAGTTGGAGTCAGTTCCCCAGAATCACATTCTAAGTGATTGATGATTACATGTATTCATTGTATTAAATATTAATAATGTTTATTATCACAACTTTACTGTTACTCTATATAACAGAGTATGTGATCACATCCAAATAATATATATATATATATATATATATTACACTATAAGTTCATAAAATTTACTTGATATGATGAAAACCTAGAGGTTATATGACAGTGTTGTTAAATAAATATTCTATATCTAGATGATATCATTTGATAAGAAAAATATGATACAAACTATCAGGGGTGGAGACTCATTGGAAATTGAGGAACCCTCTCATGGTGGGTGTTCTTGGAAATGTCTAGATCTAGTGATAATGATAACTAGACATTCCAGTAGGAAATCCACATTTATATATTCCATTGAATATTTCAATATGTGGATGTATGCATTGATCCTTAGACAATAATATATTCATTAATAAAGATAATAAGTTTCATAATTTTTTGTATTTTTAAAAACCATGATGATATATACTAATTGAAAGGTAGGATATAATGGGGGTTTAATGAGTGGTATTTCATTAATGGATAATGGGAGAAAGGATTTATCCCTTTCGTCCCTTGATGAATGTTGATATATCAAGACCTCTGATGATATTTTAAATACCTAGATAAATCCATGTCCATGGTATGTTGTGGGGAAGTTCATTTCTAGAAATTTTCTGAAGGGTACATCGACCACATAGTTTGATAACATGAGCATGCAACTTTCTTGATTATAAATATCATAATAATGGTATAATATTACTTAGTTAGAATTCATAGAAAGTCATATATTGTTGAAAAATTAACCTTTTTCTCTATGGGTGACATGGTGTACTACTAGATTTTATCCATGTAATTTAGGTGGTTCTTCCTAATGCCACTAAGATCATGTCCTAGAGGGTCACACACCGAGTATATATTGATTCTTGGTTAAGTTCAATACTGAATTTAATAAGTTAAAATAAATATTAATCTTTATTTATAGTTTAGTATTTATTTGAGTATTTTTTATCACAAAGATTTAATGACATGATATTTTAAATATCATGTTATTTAAATAATATTAAATATATATTTTCAAGGTTTGTAAAAAATTATATTTATAATATTTATCAAGTAATAATGTAATGACATTTATTTATTAAAAAAATAATTGTTATTCAAGGTTTGGTAAATGGTGAGGAGGATAAGAAAACTAATTTTAGTGGTCTAATTGGAAATTATAGGAATGATATTTAATGGTTCTTAGGTGATTAACAAGTCATGTGAATAATAATTATATCATAATAAATACATGTGGTTCACTAAGAATTAAAGATTAGTTAAGGAGGACTATATCTTGTTGTATAACATTCTGAAGACAACATTTTGTGTACAATGGATAAAGATAAGAACTCCCAAAACCTATAGATTATTCTCTAGATAGCTTTCTATTTCCTCCAAAACCCTCAATCCATTAGGAGAAAACCAATAATTCTTTATCCTTGATGGTAATTCTACAAAAATCAACAATGAACGATAAAAGATATCTGGATCAACCATTAACACACCAACTGATTTTATGATGATGTTAAGAGATTATGGATTACTGTAGTTGGCAAGTTACACCTACCTAAAAACCTTTAAGTAAATTTTAAGGACCAAGCATATGTTATGGGAATGGAAATATGAGTCCTTCCCACTATAATATTTACATAATATCATATTTGGAAACTAATGGTGAGGACTATTAGGTTTCAAAAAATAGTTGCGGATTAATGATATTTAAATTTATTAATCTATTTGGGTAATCAAGGATGTACTAATAATATACTCTTATATTTTGTAAAAATGTAAAAACACTTGAATTTGATCGTATAAATATGATCCATACTAGTGAAGGATAACCTTAACCTTGAGGAAAATTTATATGAATGGTTTTAGAACTTACGCGATATACTAAACCATGAACCAAAATTACACATGATGAAAACCCCACTTCTTGAGTCGCATGTGAAAGAGGCTGGTGAAGAAGAAGTGTATCTCTACTTTAACATGTGGATGATCAAATGGATATAAATTGTTTCATTCTATCCTCCCTAACCAATACATATATAATGATATATAATGATATAGATACCTATATAATCATTTCCCACCTATGTGATATTTATCAGGAGAAGGTGAGACAAGAGAGATACGAGATCTTCAACGCACACTTCTTGTGCATGTTTGGATATTGTTTGATATATGTAGCCCATGTAGTTATATTTTTTGGATATATATAATTCTTAGAAATATTGGTGTTTATGTTCCCTGATGAGTTGTAAATACATCTCATTATGTTCCCACTACCTAAAACCTTATCCTGCTTCATTATCAATTATAATATGAGAAATAATGAGAAGTATATTTCAGAACAAACTACTCTTATTCACCAAGTCTATTAAGACATGGGATGTGAACAATCCATGGTCCCTATAGATAATAAGAAAAGTAAGAAAAAGGAAAAGGGTCTAAAGACACATTCCAAGAATAAATCTCCTGAGCACTAGGCTTCCAAGAAGAAGAATATCCAACAACAAGTAAATGAACAGATCGTGGTATGGCATTCATGTGATATGTAAGTCCATTAAAATAGGAACTGAACCTAGACAGTATAAAAGGGGATATATTTATGTTTTTTATTTATCAAGTGTAATATTTCTATATTTTTAATGTAATTACTAAATTCTATATCTAGTTCTCACATATGTATCCAAACATAGGAACTATGTAGATTTTAGAAGGTTTCCAAAAGCATGGTAGATATTTGAGCTATTAATGGGGTAATGATAGATTCTATATCCATTTGAGACTACCACAACACAATTACAAATAGAAATGTTTTGGTTTCTAAGAATTGTAATTATACACCTAGTGTTACTAGGAACATCATCTCTATTTATTTTTTAGACACGAATGAATTTATTTTCTGTTTTTGAAAATATGTGTTGATAATTTAATAAGAAAAGAATATGGTATGACACAACATAGTTGAATAATGGTATTTATGTATGAAACTATGAGAACTAAATACTTACATTTGATAAAAAATAAAATTCATGTGACTCATTTAACACCCATTTGTTGCATCGTCATCATATTAACTTAAATAATAAGTATTTTAAAAAGCTATATAAAGATAGTTACTTATAATCTTTTGAACAGAAAACATGTGAAATATTTCATGTTTGTTTACATGGAAAGATGACCACACCACTATTTTTTTATTAAGGTAAAATGTATATAGAGATTTTATAATTAGTATACATTTATGTGTGTAGACCCTTTCATGTTGAAGCTATAGATGGATTCCCATACTTTATGAATTTTACTGGTGACTTGAGATGTCATGGTATTGTCTAATTAATGATGTATAAGTTTGAATTCATTGAAATGTTCATAGGGATTAGGAATAAGTTGAGAATCAACTTGTTTATAAGATAAATAATCTTCTATTGGATCAATGTGGGGAATGACGTAACCAATATTTGATAAAAAATCTACATGTGTGTGAGAGTTTATCTCAACTCACTTCTCTGTATACCGTATAATAGAATTGTGTTAGTGAAAGTAGGAACAATGCCTTAATGGGAATAATATTGTAATGCAAGACTTAATTTTCCATTTTTGGTATATTAATTACACACAACAACATACATACTAAAAAAGTACTAACTAAAGATTAAAATGGAATTCCATTTGAGTTATAGATTAGAAAGAAAAAATTTGTGTCAAATATTCAAGCATGGGGGTGTGAGTTATTTCTTAAAGAAATAATATGAAAAAAAACAACAAAGATTATGAATTGAATCTTTATATGTTAAATCAAGGAAAATAGGAGGTACTTCCAATATTTTCCCTCAGATAAAAGGGAAATAGTTACAACAAAAGTTTTATTCTGTGATAGGGAACACATACTTAAGAGGGATAATAGTAGAAGTATTAAATTCAAGGAAGTTGATGCTCAAGTTATGTAAAGACTCGTAAAATTCAAGGAAATTTTTTTCTTAATTTTCTTTGAAATTTTACAAGAACGCAGTTTATGACGGAACCTAATTCTGAGGCCCGGTGTGCTCGGAATCTTTTTCCGAAGTTTACCTCGGGTACGTTCAGTGAACGAACGAGCGGGTTTTTCTAACTTTTGAACCGGTGCTCGGAATCGAATTCTGAGGGCACCGATGGAATCGCAGCACCGGTAATTGCTTAGAAACACCTTTTCCGGAGTTTTGTTTTCTTGGGTGTGGTTTTTAATTTTTTGGGTTAAGTTAAGGAATAAAATAAAAGTGGTGCGACCAATTTATTTTAGTTTTCTTAACTTAAGTTAAGTGGATGATGTGGGACCCACAATATCCTACCCACTCGGTAGGATATTTGTGAGGTGGGTCCCACACGAGCCCCACCATTTCTTTTCTTCCTAAACCCCCTCCTTTAATTAAGTAACGCACCCGCACCCCCCAATTAATGAAGTCAACCCTTGCGTTTTTTTTCTGGTTAATAAACGCCTCATTAATTTGGCGGTTTAAGCGTTGAAATTAATTCACTTAATTATTTGATTCGTTTTTGAATTTTAAAACGCATGGCTTGAGAAATAAAAATAAGACAAATCTTATTTTTATTAGGCTGGTGGTGTTGAGAGGGTTTGGGAGAAAGGGGGGAGGCTTGAAGATCTTCATCTTCCTCGACGAAGAACGCGAAGAACGCCGTCCTCCAATGAAGGTCGACAAGGACGTCGGATCCTCGGAGATCGAAGACGCGACGCGATGAATCATTTCTCCATGACGTGACGACCCTTCTTCCTCGACACTTCTTCTATAATGTTCCTTCTTCCGCAACGTGCAATTCCGCGATGAACCCTCGCTCGACGATGCTTGAGGTAGGGGTTTTTGTTCATTTTAATCTATGTGATTATACCCTCGTCATGTGCTTAAAATTTGTTGGAAGCCTTTTTAAACCGCTAACGTGGTGGGTGCGGACCAACGAACAAGTCTGAACCCACCGACTCTTCGTTCTTGGTGTGCGGATCGGCGGGCGATGATGAAGCAGGCCACACGGGCGTTGTGAGGTCCTCGCAGTGAAGGACCGGTCCCGGGAGGGCCGTTGGTGAAGACGGCAGGCAAATCTGACCACTGGAGCTCGTCCGGTGGTCCGCGGAGCACTCCGCTGGCGCGCCTCACCGGCCCGGCGGCGCCGGCGACCGGAGGCGGCGGCCGGCACCGGCCGGTCGCCAGGAGGCGGCAGGCCGCTGGTCCCGCGACCGCGCGGGACCGAAGGAGGCAGGACGCGATGCTCGGCCGCGTCCGTTGACAAGGAGCGTCCCCCCATGGCAGCTGTGGTTTCGAGATGGCGGGGGGGGGGGGGGGGGGCAGAGTGCCACCCCGCACCACCATCCGCTCGGCTGAAACGGCCGAGCCACCGGGCCCTGGCCAGCGCCAGCAAGCCGGGCCGCGCCCAGGCCGGGTCGGGCCGCACCAGCCGGGCCGGGCCGCGCCCAGGCCGGGCCGGGCCGCGCCAGCCGGGCCGGACCCAGACCCGGGTCGGGTCGACCCAGGGGGTACCGGGCCTGGTCGGACTGGGCCCGAACCCCCTAATACCGGACTTTTTCGGTCTGTTGCTCATAACTTGGGCTACGGACCTCCGATCGACACAGCGTCAGTTGCGTAGCGGTCCTTAGATCAGGATGGTCGTTTAGGTATATGACACTCAAGGTTTCGGAGTACTTTGGATTTGGTCGGGTTGGTTCATACACGAAACCAACCGGGCCCTCGGAGCAGAAACGCTTATAACTTGAGCTCCGGATGTCTGATTGATGTGCCGTCGACTTTGTTGGATTCCTCTTAGTGAGACAGACCTTTTGGATTACTCCGCTCGAGGTTTGGACGCCGTGGTAGTACGGTCGGGTTGTTTTTGACTTAAAAACCAACCGGGCCCTGGGAACGAAAAGGCCAATAACTCTCAGACAGGGCGTCCGATTGACGCGCCGTCTGCGACGTTGAGTTTCTGTTGACGATACGGAACTTTTGGATACATCAACTCCAGAATATGTGTCAGTTAATGTATCAGCCCCTCGGCTCGTGGAGTGGACCCTCCCGAATGAGCTTGCTGTGTGCGGGAACCCTAGAGCTGGCTGTGACTGCGACGACGATGACGACTATACAGAAATCCTCCGTGGATTCGATGGCGACGACTACTGCACTCAGCGATCCTACGTGGATCAGTGCTACCGATCCTGTGTGGGTCAGTGCTCATCAGTCCTATGTGGGCCAGCGCCTATAGATCATGTGTGGGTCTGATCCTATGTGGGTCCGATCCTGTGTGGGTCATTGCGGGGGTTAGTTACCTATCGATCCTCTGTGGGTCAGATCCTGTGTGGGTCATTGTGGGGGTTAATACCTATCGATCCTTTGTGGGTCAGTGCGGGGGTTAGTACCTATCGATCCTGTGTGGGTCCGACAGCTTATATGAATCAGTGGCTATATCTGATCGTCTCTATCATCATACGAAGAAGTATACCTGTGTGAGCTGAATCTTGACTTGCTTTCCTATGTGGATTCTGTTGTGCTATCCTGTGTGGATGTGATCGAACTTGGGCTCGGATGTTGGATCGAACTGGAATTGATGACTTAGGTATATGTATGTGCATATACCTAGGTAGTGTCGGATGTTACTTTATGATTATATCTTTCCTTTGTGGATTATCCTTTATGGATTCTGGGAGACCTTTGGGGGTCTCGGGGTCCCTACTGAGTAGCTTATACTCACCCCCGCACGGGCTATGCCCGCACTACGTTGTGTTGGTTGCAAACGACAGACAACTCTAATCGTGGTTGAGGCACGAAGATCAGATCGGTACCCGGAGGTGGACCACTGGGTGGGACGTACTCAGAGCGGACGGCTGGACCCGAGGAGCTATGGAGGCTATCTGTACCCACCCTTCAGGTGGGACTTCCAGTAGACGGATCGACGCTGCGGCTTTAATTTTCAGTTGTTGTACTCTCTTTTTAGTTGTACTTTACTTTCAGTTTGGGTTTGTATTCTGGCCCACATACTTTACCGCACTTTCTATTATACCCAGTTTTTACTTAGTGTTTACTTCTGCCTGCTTACTCTGTGGTGTTTGTTTACTTTAAAAAAAAAATGTCTTCCCTTTCTATTAGGAATTACGCCTTGGTGCTAGTCGCCAGCCCCTGGCCTATGGAAGGCGGGCTTGGGGTAGTCACGGAACGGGCCCCGAGAACAGGTCGTGACAAATTGGTATCAGAGGAGTTCGGTTCTACCGCAGAACTCAGGACTCTGATATTTTTCTATGTGAAGCAATAGTGTTAAGAGTATTGAGCGTGGTTATCAGTTCAGGGAGTCCAGTGTTGGTGCGGCGGCTGACGTATCCGTACACCAGGACCCTGACTTCTTATTTCCGACTTAATGAACAAAAACATTGATTGCATGTATGTTTCAAGTTTTCTTTGTGATTACTTTGTGTCAGCTCACCGGGTATATTGTTTGAATGTGGAACACCTGTTTCTTTTCAGGGTGGCCCCACGACGGCAGCCAGCTAGGGTTCCGAGCGTTGTGCGTGACGACAGCCCACCAAGCGACAAGGCCTCGGTACAGGGCCCTTTGACAGCAGAGGCACCGGCGGTACCGCTACCCGCCGAGCCACCGATGCTACCAGCCCCAGCCGCTGACGATGCACGTCGCCTTAGTGCACAGTATGAGTTTTAGCACCAGCGACCGCCCAGGTTCCATGGGGAGATGGACCCCCAGGAATCCGAGGATTGGCTGGAGGCAGTTGTATGGGTTTTCAGGTTAGTGAGGACACCAGCAGACCACATGGTGATCCTCGCAGCAAGCCTCCTGCACGCGGCAGCAGGCAGATGGTGGATCTTGATGCTCCAGGTGCACGACGAGGCATCTCTCCTCTGGATGGACTTTGAGAGCCTCTTCCGCTCGGAGTTCGTCCCAGCCACCCTTCGTGTGGTGCGCATCCAGGAGCTTCTATAGCTGCGGCAGGGCAGCTTGACGGTCGCCCAGTACTCGGCGAGATTTACAGATCTCTTGCACTATTCGATGGACATGGTACGGGACCCATTCTTCCGGGCCCGGACCTTTGAGTATGGATTGAGGCATGAGATCAGGGCATCGCTGATCTCCCTCAGCATTCCGACACAGGCAGGGGTACCGGAGCGAGCCCTTCTCATCGAGAGCTTCCTTGTTGAGCCTACTTAAGCAGCGAGACCTGCTGCAGGGCGGCACGTAGCAGAGTCTTCTGCAGCAGGAAGTCGATGGATGACTCATGGGTCCAGGCAGACCATACCCTCAGTAAGACGACCTCAGGACACTGGCTTAGTGGTGTGGGCCACACAGCACGGAGCCAGTCTTTCGAGAGGCAGACAGTGCTACGCATGCGGCGGGCAGGGCCACATGGCTCGTGACTGCCCGACCCGCCGTGCCGAGGAGCAGCAGACGGTTGAGGGACAACCCAAGCAGAGGTAGAGGGTCGATCGTGGCGGTCCGCATGGAGCAGGTGGATGAGGAAGAGGAGCTGGCTGACTAGCAGGTGATGGGCGACGCTTTGAGGCTCTACCACCACCACCACCAAGAGGTCCACCCCGACCACAGGGAGCTAGCAGGCAGAGACAAGCACAACTTCAGGCAGCGGAGGCCTATGACCACGGTGCGCCCGAGATGATTCGAGGTACTATCTATGTCTATTCCACCCTTACTGCAGTTCTTATAGACACATGAGTGATTCATTCTTTTATAGTCGTTTCCCTTGTTCGGAGCTCAGAGATTCCGATGGAGCTGTTGGTTCGATCCTTACGGCTAGAGACTCCTACGGGAGCAGACTCAACGATTACGCACTAGTTCCAGTAGTGTGAGCTTACTCTAGGAGGTGAGAGCTTCGGCTGGGATCTTCTTGTAGCGGCGTCAAGGCCTTATGATGTCATCTTGGGCATGGATTGGTTATCTACAGTCCATGCTCAGATTGACTGTATTAGGCGCAAGGTGCGGTGTGTACACACCGACGGGAGAAGGTTCACCTTCACCGGCGAGAAGGAAGCCTTCACAGCACAAGATGGAATATCGCAGAGGAGAGGACAGCCCATCACTCATCAGTTTGCTAGCCTCATCCTAGGAGCAGTTGACGTGCGGATTCCTAGTTTTCCTGCAGTGGTGGATCAGTATGCGGACGTTTTCCCCGACGACGTTCCAGGACTACCTCCTCACAGAGAGGTAGACTATTATATTGATATGTACCCTGGGACAGCCCCGATATCCACTCCAGCATATCGGATAGCTCCCGCCGAGCTTCGAGAGCTACGGGTACATTTGGAGGACTTGCAGGGCAAGGGATTCATCCGACCCAGTGTTTCACCCTGGGCTTCCCCGATATTGTTCGCCAAGAAGGCGGACGAGAGCTTGAGACTTTGTGTTGACTATCGTCGCATGAACCAGGTAACAGTGAGGAACAAGTATCCGCTACCGAGGATTTATGACCTCTTCGATCAGCTCAAGGGAGCACGGTGGTTCTCAAAGATAGATCTTAGATCAGGATATCATCAGCTCAGAGTTCGGGATGAGAACGTGCAGAAGACGGCCTTCAGATGTTGGTATGGCCACTATGAGTTCTTGGTTATGCCATTCGGCATAACCAATACTCCAGCAGTGTTCATGGGCCTCATGAACAGGATCTTTCAGCCATAACTCGATCAATTTGTCGTGGTCTTCATCGACGACATTTTGATATACTCGACTATTGAGGAGGAGCACGCCTACCACTTACGGATTATACTTGACACAATCTGAGAGCACCAGCTTTATAGAAATATCTTGAAGTGTCAGTTTTGGATACGTGAGGTCTACTTCTTGGGACACGTCATCTCTGAGGCGGGATTTGCAGTGGATCCTGTGAAGATCGAGGCAGTTCTAGCTTGGGAGCCACCCAGGAGAGTGACGGAGGTGCGGAGTTTCTTGGGACTAGCTGGGTACTACCGCAGATTTGTGACAGACTTATCCAGAGTTGCGGCACCACTCTCAGCCTTGACGAAGAAGGGGAAACCCTTTGTGTGGTTAGATAGATGTCAGCAGAGCTTCCAGGAGCTGAGACAGAGATTGACTAGCGCGCCTATCTTGAGGCTACTGGAGGAGGGAGTTGGGTACGTAGTTTACTGCGATGCATCAGGGAACAGACTCGGATGTGTCCTGATGTAGTAGTGGGCCGTGATCGCCTATGGATCACATCAGTTGAGGCAGCATGAGCAGAACTACGCTACCCATGACCTGGAGTTAGCAGCAGTGGTCTTCGCTCTGAAGATGTGGCGACACTATCTGATGGGAGAGTGCTTTACAGTCTATTCTGACCATCAGAGTCTCAGGTACATCTTCTCGCAGAAGGACCTGAACCTAAGACAGTGGCGATGGCTCGAGTTTCTCCAAGACTATGAATTTGAGATAGTCTATACTCCTGGGAAGGGGAACGTAGTAGCCGATGCTCTCAGCAGGAGGACGGGCATTCAGCTACTTGGGGAGGCGACAGAGCAGCTAGCCGCTTTGCAGATATCCTTTGTGGATAGATATGGAGCAGCCTTCCTTCAGTCACTCACAGTTACTCCTCCACTACTGCAGCGGGTTAGAGAGGCACAGCGTGGGGACGCCGACTGTGAGACGCGGCGTGCGTAGATATCCTCAGGACAGACACCTGATGGTTTCTTCTTATGAGGAGAGCACAACTTCCTTTTCAGAGGACGTACCTTGGTACCAGTTGCTTTACGGGAGGAGGTGCTGAGAGAGTTTCACACTTCCCCTTTGGCGGTACATCTTGGAGTGGCGAAAATGTACCAGGATCTCAGATGACAACACTGGTGGCCGGGCATGAAGAAGGTTGTGGCAAAGTTCGTTTCTCGATGCCTCACCTGCCAGCAGGTGAAGGCAGAGCACCAGGTACCAGCAGGCTTGGTACAGCCCTTGGAGGTCCCAGAGTGGAAGTGGGATAGAATTTCTATGGACTTCGTGACTGGACTTCCACGCACTTCCAGAGTTCACGACTCCATTTGGTTGATTGTCGACCGACTCACCAAGTCGGCTCACTTCTTACCCATCAGAGAGCAGGGCTCAGTGGAGAGCTTGGGATGTCTCTACGTTCAGGAGATTGTACGGCTTCATGGTGTGTCATCATCTATCGTCTCCGATCGAGATGCTCGCTTTACTTCCCGGTTTTGAAAGGGGTTGCAGGAGGCATTCGGGACGCAGCTACGTCTGAGCACCGCCTTTCACCCTCAGACGGATGGTCAGACAAAGAGGACCATTCAGACTCTCGAGGACATGCTCCACGCATGTGTCCTCGACTTTGGTCGTATTTGGGAGGACCACCTACCCTTGGTAGAGTTCGCATACAACAACAGCTACCACTCCACCATCGGGATGGCACCATACGAGTCGTTGTACAGCAGACCTTGCAGATCACCACTATGCTGGACAAACCCTGGGGAGTCAGCACTTGTGGGACCGGAGATAGTCCAGGCCACGACAGAGAAGGTCCAGGTCATCCAGGAGCGGATGAGGACAGCTCAGAGCCGGCAGAAGTCTTATGCTGACAGGAGGCGGAGGCCACTTGAGTTCGAGGATGGCGACCATGTCTTCTTGCGGGTCTCCCCTCGACGTGGATTACAGAGATTTGGCCGAGGCAGCAAGTTATATCCGTGCTTCATCGGACCTTTCTAGGTCCTCAGCAGGGTTGGAGAGGTGGCTTATCACCTGGCTCTACCACCTCAGTTGCACCGGGTGCATGACGTCTTCCACGTATCCCAGTTGAGGAGGTACGTGCATGACCCAACGCATATCATTGACCATGGGGAGTTGGACGTTGATGATGGGGCGACTTTTTTGGAGGTCCCAGTGGAGATTGAGGATCAACAGGAGCGGGTCCTACGTGGACGGTCGATTCCTCTAGTGCGCATCAGATGGCAGCACGGGAACCTCCAGGAGAGCACTTGGGAGTGGGAGGCTCAGATGTGTGCTCAGTACCCACATTTGTTTCCCTAGTTTTTTATGTATCTTTACGGGGATGTAAAGTCCTGAGGTCGGAGTGATGTAAAGACCCATAAAATTCAAGGAAATTTTTTTCTTAATTTTCTTTGGAATTTTACAAGAACACAGTTTCTGACGGCACCTCATTCCGAGGTCCGGTGTGCCCAGAATCTTTTTTCAAAGTTTAGCTCGGGTACGTTCAGTGAACGAATGAGCGGGTTTTTATAACTTTTGAACTGGTGCTCGGAATCAAATTCTGAGGGCACTGATGGAATCGCAGCGTCGGTAATTGCTTAGAAACACCTTTTCCTGAGTTGTGTTTGCTCGGGTGTGGTTTTTAATTTTTGGGGTTAAGTTAAGGAATAAAATAAAAGTGGTGCGACCAATTTATTTTATTTTTCTTAACTTAAGTTAAGTGGATGATGTGGGACTCACAATATCCTACCCACTCGGTAGGATATTTGTGATGTGGGGCCCACACAAGCCCCACTGTTTATTTTCTTCCTAAACCCCCTCCTTTAATTAAGTAACGTACCCGCACCCCCCCCCAATTAATGAAGTCAACCCTTGCATTTTTTTCTGGTTAATAAACGCCTCATTAATTTGGCGGTTTAAGCGTTTCAATTAATTCACTTAATTGTTTGATTCGTTTTTGAATTTTAAAATGCATGGCTTGAGAAATAAAAATAAGACAACTCTTATTTTTATTAGGCTGGTGGTGTTGAGAGGGTTTGGGAGAAAGGGGGGAGGCTTGAAGATCTTCATCTTCCTCGACGAAGAACACGAAGAACGCGAAGAATGTCGTCCTCCAACGAAGGTCGACAAGGACGCCGGATCCTCGGAGATCGACGACGCGATGCGACGAATCCTTTCTCCGCGATGCGACGACCCTTATTTCGTGACGCTTCTTCCGTAATGTTCCTTCTTCTGCAATGTGAAATTCTGTGACGAACCCTTGCTCGACGACGCTTGAGGTAGGGGTTTTTGTTCATTTTAATCTATGTGATTATACCCTCGGCATGTGCTTAAAATTTGTCGGAAGCCTTTTTAAACCGCTAACGCGGTGGGTGAGGACCAACGAACAAGTCCAAACCCACCGACTCTTTGTTCTTGGTGTGCGGATCGGTGGGCGATGATGAAGCTGGCCGCACGGGCGTTGTGAGGTCCTCACAGTGAAGGACCGGTCCCGGGAGGGCCGTTGGCGAGGACGGCAGGAAAATCCGACCACCGGAGCTAGTCTAGTGGTCCGCGGAGCACTCCGCCGGCGCGCCTCGCTGGCACGGCGGCGCCGGAGGCCGAAGGCGGCGGCCGGCACCGGTCGGCCGAAAGGAGGCGGCGGCGCCCAGCGCGCCACCGGGATGGGTCGTCGCGGCTTCAGCCGCGGCGGCAGGCCGCTGGTCCCGCAGCCGTGTGAGACCGAAGGAGGCGGGACACGGCGCTCGGCTGCGTCCGTTGACAAGGAGCATCCCCCCATGGGGGTCGCGGTTTCAAGCTGGCGGGGGGGAGGGGGGGCAGTGTGCCACCCCGCACCACCATCCGCTCGGTCGAAACGGCCGAGCCACCTGGTCCTGGCCAGCGCCAGCAAGCCGGGCCGCCAGGCTGGGCCGGGCCGCGCCAGCAGGGCCGGATCGCGCCCAGGCCGGGTCGGGCCACGCCCAAGTGGTCCGGACCCGGACCCGGTTCGGGTCGACCCGGTTCAGGTCAATCCAGGGGGAACCGGGCCGGGTCGGACCGGGCCCGAACCCCCTAATACCGGACTTTTTTAGTCCGTTGCCCATAACTTGGGCTACGGACCTCTGATCGACGCACCGTCAATTGAGTAGCTGTCCTTGGATCGGGAAGGTCGTTTCGATATATTACACTCAAGGTTTCGGAGTACTTTGAGTTCAGCCAGGTTGGTTCGTACATGAAACCAACCGGGGCCTCGGAGCGGAAACGCTTATAACTTGAGCTCCGGACATTCGATTGACGTGCCGTTGACTTTGTTGGATTCCTCTTAGTGAGACGGACCTTTTGGCTTACTCTGCTCGAGGTTTGGACGCAGTTGGAGTACGATCGGGTTGTTTTTGACTTAAAAACCAACCGGCCCCCTGGAACGAAAAAGTCAATAACTCTCAGACCGGGCGTTCGATTGACGCGCCGTCTGCGACGTTGAGTTCTTGTTGACAATACAGAACTTTTGGATACATCAACTCTGGACTATATGTCAGTTGATGTATCAGCCCCTCGGCTCATGGAGCGGACCCTCCCGAATGAGCTTGTTGTGTGCGGGAACCCTAGAGCTGGCTGCGACTGCGACGACGATGACGACTGTACAGAAATCCTCCGTGGATTCGACGGCGACGACTACAGCACTCAGCGATCCTACGTGGATCAGGGGTCAGCGCTCAGCGGTCCTGTGTGGGCCAGCGCCTACGGATCCTGTGTGGGTCCGATCCTGTGTGGGTCAATGCGGGGGTTAGTTACCTATCGATCCTGTGTGGGTCAGATTCTGTGTGGGTCATTGTGGGGGTTAGTACCTATCGATCCTTTGTGGGTCATTGCGGGGGTTAGTACCTATCGATCTTGTGTGGGTCCGACGGCTTAGATGAATCAGTGGCTATATCTGATCATCTCTATCGTTATACAAAGAAGTATACCTGTGTGAGCTGAATCTTGACTTGCTTTCCTATGTGGATTCTGTTGTGTTATCATGTGTGTATGTGATCGAACTGGGGCTTAGATGTTGGAGCGAACTGGAATTTATGACTTAGGTATATGTATGGGAATATACCTAGGTAGTGTCGGATGTTACTTCATGATTATATCTTTCCTTTTTGGATTATCCTTTGTGGATTCTGGGAGACCTTCGGGGGTCTCGGGGTCCCTACTGAGTAGCTTATACTCACCCCTGCACGGGCTATGCTTGCACTATGTTGTGTTGGTTGCAGACGATGGACAGCGCTGATTGTGGTTGAGGCACGAGGAGCATATCAGTACCCGGAGGTGGACCACTGGGCAGGATATACTCGGAGCGGACGGCTGGACACGAGGAGCTGTGGAGGCTATTTGTACTCACCCTTCAGGTGGGACTTCCAGTGGACGGCTCGACGCTGCGGCTTTACTTTTCAGTTGTTGTACTCTCTTTTCAGTTGTACTTTACTTTCAGTTTGGGTTTGTATTCTGGCCCACATACTTTACCACACTTTCTATTATACCCAGTTTTTACTTAGTGTTTACTTCTGCATGCTTGCTCTGTGGTGTTTGTTTACTTTACAAAGGCAATGCCTTCCTTTTTTACCGGTAATTACGCCTTGGTGCTAGTCGCCAGTCCCTGGCCTATGGAAGGCGGGCTTGGGGTAGTCACGGCACGGGCCCCGAGAACGGGTCGTGACAAGTTATACTTGAGTTCATATAAAAAAATATTCCACAGGTCCCCAAGGAATATATTTTTCCTAAAACACATGTATTTCTTAGGAGAACCAAAGATGTTAGATAACAAAAAAGATATGATTTTCTAGTAATAAATTTTTTTGACTCATTATTAGTTAAAAATAATGACCCCATATCTTATAAAGTGTGAGAAGAGATCTCATAATCTTCAAAATAGAAATAATCCATGAATTCTGATATAGATTTCACATAGTAAAACTATGTGTGGGATTTGTTGATACTCCTTTAAATGTAAATCACTTCGGATGTAAATGGGTATTCAAGAGGAAGATATACATGGAAGATTAGTTTAGTAACTATAAATAATGAATAGTGAAAAAGGATTTAAATAACATCAGGGTATAGGATATGATGAAAAAATTTCTATAGTTTCCATTCTTAAATCCATCATATTTTTTACTTCCACAAAAACATTCAATGAATTTGAATTTTGGAAGATATATTTCAAAAATTGATTTACTTAATGAGAACCTTTATAAATATGTGTATGTGAAACCACCATAAGGGTTTATCTCCTCCAGAAATTTCCAAAATGGATGCAATTTACAGAGATCTATTTATAGATTATAGAAATCATCTAGGACATGGAACATTCTATTTGATGAAGTTATAAGATGATTTTTGTTACATTCAGAATTAGTATAATCCATGGGTTTAATTGTGTTTTAGTAGAAGTATTATCATTTTCATATTATTATATTTTTATGATATATTATTAATTTGAAATGAGATACATTCAATACAATATGATAAGGCTTGTTTGAACTAGTTATTCTATATGAATGATTTAGGTCATGTGGCCTAAATTTATGGGATTATGATCATTCATGATATATAAAAGAGTCTATGTGGATTAATTTATGGTATATTCATTGACAATACACTAAAGAGGTTCATTTTGGAACAATACATAATGGTATTGGTTCTAGTTTCACATGGTATACATTTTTTTAGGAAGATGTTTCCTTAGAAACAAAATGAAAGAGGTACAATGAGTAAGATCCCATAAACAACTACAAATGGATCTCTAGTGTATGATATGTTATGAAAGAGGTTTGGTGTTACAAATTCATTGATCATGGTAGGAATATATCAATATGATCCATGTGAACAAAATTGGATTGTTTTTAAGGATTTCATTAAGTATATGAAAAAATAAGGAAATATTCCAACTATATTGAGGGGATGAAGAGATACTCATTAGGTGTTTTAAAGATTCTATTTTCAGAAATATCTTAATAATCCAAAAGTTATGAGAGTTAAAAGTATATAGTTATCACTGATTATATAGTGGTGTTTGAGTATTGTCCAGCTTACAATTTAAACAAGGAAGCAGTTTGGGTTCACAAATTTTTCTAAGAGATTGATGTGTTTCCTACCAGTAAAAGTGGGGGCTCAATCCAAGGATCCAGGGTTAGATCAATAGAAAACGTATATACTTTGTAAGTTTCATCTCTTGGTGGATTTTTTATCAATGAGGTGTAATTTTAGGGAGAAGAGTATCAATGGAGGAAAATATGGATGACCCATTGATGAAGGAACTATCTAAATAGATGTATGAATATCATTGTGGGTCTGTTGGACTAACATTGGTTAATAGTAATCTCTAGTGCTAGAGTTAGTGTTAAGGAGTTAGTTCCATAGAACAAAATTGTAATAACATGATGACTATATGTATTAAATATATTTAATATTTATAAAGTTTATTGTCACATCATCATCATTACTCTATAGGACATAATTTCTGATAAATCCTTAAGAATACATATTTCAAACGGAATGGTTATAGTAGTTACCCGCTATGATGAGATCCTAGAGGTCCCACAACAATATTCTTGAATAAATATTGAATAGATGGACAATTTAATTTTATGGGTACAAATGATATAGGCTATCACTGGTGGATACTCATAGGACTCTTAGTATAGGGAATTGAGATAAAAATTGATTAAATATAACATTAATCTCATGATTTTAAAATATAACACATAACCCTCACATATCCAAAAGACCAAAAGGTTTAGTTTCATGTAGAATAGAATAATTGATATCTTATTTTTCTACACCTAAGAAAATTTCTCTATAATCCTAATCCTCTAAACTCGTCCATACATATCACACATGTTGTAATCATCTTCATAACCTATGAATTGGAAAAAAGGAAAAAGGTGACCTATGACTCTCAGTAGTGGAAAAATATCATGAAGTGTAAAATCATAAACATGATGGTGAACATGATAATGACTTAAATATCTTAATAATATATCCTAGGAAAATATATGATAAAATTAAATATTATAAAGAAACACAATATCATAAAAATATCATTAATTAATTACAAAAGATTTGACCTGACTTAAAACACATTTCAATATCTAGAAACATGCATTCACTAAATAAAAGTGCATAATACATTAAAATACGGTGTAATCATGAAAACAGGAAATAAAATAATAAAAAACATGAAAATTTGTAAAGATTATAAAAATTGGATTTCTTATTATTTTGAACTAGACTACCCACCAACCATTTCACAAATAAAATTGTGAGTAGAGCTAAAATTCCATAACACTCAACCATTTTGAAACTACCTACTCGCTAACCTATTCAAATAACATTTATATATCATGGTATATAAACATATACCCAATTTATATGAAAGATATATAGGTCCCACCAATCTTATAATCTATACACTTATGCAAAACATAAAAATAAAACATTCATCATTTCGTATGGATCACATTGAAAAATAATGGATAACATAAAAAATTCAAAAAAAACATATCATGAAAAAAATAAATCACAAAATATAAAAAATATAATCTTTCAAAAGGAAAAATATACTAATAAAATATATAGTATGATCAAAAAATTAATTCATTAACGATAAAATTTATATGGAAAATAGATATTAAAATTAAACAACAAATTCTCAAAAACTATTAAAAATTTGAAGTTTAATTTTATTTGAAAAAATATTTTCATCAAGGGAAAGAGTAAAAATTAGAAAAAATTAATATAATGAGTTCCAATTAAAAATTCCTCTAAATTATTTAAAAGATATCAAGAAGTATAAGTTAAAATACATTGAAAACCTTTAATTTGTCAAGAATCTTTAATATTGGAAATTGAAAAATAGTAAAAGTATTCCAAAATGGGAAGTTTATAAAAATTATAAACATTTACTTTTAAAAAGAATAATTAATAATGGAACCTTGATAATGATATAAAAGTTAAGATATGAAAATTATGAGTCGATGATAAAACATTTTACATTGAAATGATGGAGAAACCATTTGAAAATTATGAGATGGCCTTACTGAAATCCCAAAACATTAAAAGGATGATAAAAAATTATTTTAAAATGAATAAATGTAAAAAATGATCATCATAGGGAAAATAAATTTTAGTTTCAAATTTATAATAGAGAACATTGGTGGGGTATTAAAACATAAATATAGAGAAAATATCCTCAAAAATAAATGGTAATAATTCTTAATAAAAATGAATTTTAACAAAACATTTGAATCATCTAGGAAGAGTAATTTGGATTGAAACATGATTTCCCTAGATAAGAAAGTAAAAAATAAAACCAAAAATCATTATATTTTATAATTGATCAATCATGAAATATAATAGACAAAGAATAGTGATTATGAATAAATGAAGAAAATGGTTCCATGAAAACACTTTACTATTTTAGTAACTTTTTAATAAAAATTAATTGGAAGCATGAAAATAAAATTGTTCTATAAATACCATTAATTTAATAATTTGATATGTAAAAATAAATTTTTGGAAAATATATACACCATAAGAATAATAAAATTGTGCATAATAATAAAACATGTCACAATTAAGAGAAGTTGAGATCAAAAACCTTTTACCTTTTTTTCTTTCATAGTTTATAAAACTATAAATTCCTATAAAAACATAGCTAACATAATAATATATTTAACAATAATAAACATATTTATTAAATTTTTTATTCTTCATTTATAATTATTTTTTTGTTTGTATTGGTCTTTTATAGCTTTTTTCAACTTTCAGGTGTTAATAACTTTAACAATTTTTGAAACTTTTATAAAATTGATGTTATTTCCATAATTTAACATAATTTTAATCATTAATTTATCATTTAATATAATTTAATATCTAACTTACATCTATTTAAAAATATTTTTTGTAAGTCCGTAAGGGTTTTTTATGATATATGAAAATTGAATAGTGTTGGCTTATTTTTTTGATTTTAGAAAACAAAGAATATACATCAATAATATGTTAAATAATAAATATTTAATTTTCAAAACCAAATACCAATTATTATTTTCTTATTATATTATATTAGTATTAGTTTTTATTTTCCCATATAATATTTTTTTCATTCATGTAGATGGTCAAACCGACCAAACCTTTAATATGCTTTAACTCAATTTGTAAATATTGTTAAGGAGATGTTTCTTTTGACCTTATGTAATTATAAAATAATAATAATAACATTATCCTGGTTTTTTATATTGGTTATATAGGTTTTATTATGTTTTTACAATGAATTAAAACTACAAAAAAATATGAAGAAACGATTCCTCATGGAGGTAATAGTTCGTGCATACACATGATTGACACACCGTTGTTTTTTAAAATTGGATAGAAACAAATAAGTGAGGATAGTAAAATTAATATAAAAAATCTTAGTAAAATAATGATATTGAATTCATCATCTTATTATGGTGATAAGGCATTTTTAATAGTAAGATTAAAATGAAAAATATAAGAAGAAGATAATACTTATATTGGAGTCTTGATCTTTATTTCTAAGTCCCCTTGAATTGAAGGGATTAGGATAACTATGAGTGACCATAGGAATATTAAGTAGAGTGGGTTTTGTGGATATTTAAATGGAATATTGTTTTGGATAAATTCATATAATATTTGAGTATTTATGTTGTGGAAGTGTTAAGTTTTTTAAGTGAATAGAAGATTAGTTTGGGAAATACCTATTGAGTTTCAATAATTTAATATCACTATTAAAGGTTCAAGGTATGAAAAGGATAAAAATAAGTAAAATAAGTGATTTTTGGTCCATAAAACCCTCAATTATACATTTGGAAGCATGTTTTTATCATTTTGTTTTCTTCCCCCTTAGTAAATTGTTTTTACCATTTTTACTTTTTACCCATGTAACTAATCTTTATCTATAGTAATTAATTATAATAAACAAAACTAAAATTGAACTGATTAACAAATTTGAAAATTATAATTTCAAATTTGAAAATAGTTTAATCAAATATTATATCTACTTGTTTGAAAATTTAATTTTAAAATGAAAACACTGAAGAGTATAAACTCATTTTTTAAAATAACTTTATTAAGATTTTTCATTTATATACAATAATGTTGTCATAGTTTCTAATTTTAGAAAAAATGACTTATTATGAATTTAATGAAATTAATAAGTATTCCATTTCTAACCACAACATAAATTGGCCTTGAAAATACATTACTTAAAGAGAAGACACAAAACGTTTTTTAAATTATCAATTTATATGATTTTTAAAAATGGTCATCATAGGATTTCTCTGTACAAAGAGTATTTAAAAATAAAATTTTCCATTCCTTATTATAAAATTTTATTAATTTAATTGTTTTGAAATACTTTTTGTTATTCATACATTGTTATAAAATCATAAAAATTATATTTTTTCTAAATACCATATTTTTCAATAAAATATTAACCTTTTTAGAAAATGATAAAAAAATTTATAATAAGTAAATTTTCTTAAGATGAATTAAAAAATGTGTTTTATTTTTTCTAATTTAAATTATAAAATTTTAATATCTATATTTTAATGGAAAAATGAAAAATATAAAAAAAATATTTTATTGCAAATTAATATTTTCAATATTAACACATATTAACTATTTATCTTCTAAAGGTATGTTTTTTTAATTTAATTCCAATTAAATTAGTGTTAATATATATATATATATATATATCTTTATCCATAGTTGATGGTTTCAACTTCTACCACTACATCAAGGAATCTTGAGATCGATTCCTGATCGCCCTATTAATTTGGCTATAGATTGGGGGCAGTTTTGAAAAGTGTATGAGGGAATGTTGGTGGCATCATTTTCCTAGGAACTCAGTAGTCGAGGCATATGACTATGCATACAATGGTAAGGGAAAAAGGTAAACCCCCACTCCATTGTGTATTTGGTGGTTCGGTAGGTGCAAATGGTGGTAAATCTTCTCTGTGGCATGTGATTTGATGATGGTGGGAGGGGATCTGATTGTAAGTTAATATTGGGACGATTCACGATATAATGACCAGTGACTCGATTCCATGATAATAAATTGGTTATTTGATGGGTGAACATGTAATGTATTCATCGTGGGGACCTAACTTCGAAGGTTTTAGGGGATGTCTTCCCAACGATAATTTGTGGTGAGGTAAATTCATAGCTATCAAGACTAGTGTAGATGGAGTGCCACTACTGAGGGAGGAGGGTGGTGAAGATCATCACAATAAAATAGTTATAAATATTAAAGATTATTTATATTATTATCTCAAATATAATAATCATTTTTAAAAATTTGATTTCTATATGTAGGGAAATTAATCCCAACATTAGTGTATATAACCCCATTTTTAAGAAAAGTGTATTTTTATGCATAAATTTTATGAATAATAAATAACTATCAATGTTAATAAGCCCATTGATATTAATAAGAATATAATTTTTAAAATAAGAGTTATATGTTATTCAGAAAAATACAAAACACAATTTTCCCACACAAAAATTTAATTAATGAAAAAGATGAAAATTATATTTTATATAATATTAGTTGATTTTTTAATATTATTAATAATTAATTCTTTACCATATTAGTGACTATTATTGAATTATTAATAATGTCTTCTTAAAATGTTGTGGTTGTTTACATTTTTTCTACTATGTGAAAAATGTTATATAACATAATATGTAGTTTAAAGGACCCAGAATCTCAGGTCATTAAACTCTACCCTCTTAAATTAATTTCATCCTTGTAATTTAATTATAATTTAATTTTTAGAAATAAAACTTTCATGATACAATTGAATGAGAATATCATGAATCAAATAATACATTCATGGGTTTGAAGTGAATTATACGTGTACCTTCCATGACTTTATTATCATGGTCCACTTCATAAATAGTGATTGAATATGATCTTTCTTGTTCCCTTGGACTATGTGGTTCCTGTTTTCTATCATCCCCAATATCCCTATAATTGGAGAATTTATTTTTATAATTCTTAAACTCTTTAAATTTGAATAATTGAGGTGTGGGTGGTGCATTACTTGGGGATATCTTATCCTCCATTATATTAATTGGCCTTTTTTCATTAATTTAGTTATTATGTCCAAGATATATTACTCTACAACATGTAAAAAATATTCCTGACCCTTAAAGTTTATTTACAGAGTGCTTCCTCCCAAATTTTATAAAAATAGGTGGTTGTAATTTCATTCCTCGATATTTGTCATTAATTTTTCTTAAAAATACAGTTTTATTTTATTTTATCAAAATAAATGGGAATTATAAGTGTCTATAATTTATGTTTATACATAATAGGCACATAGAACAATTTCTTCATATCAACTGAATTCACTTATAGCTATTTACTCTTAAAGATTTAGATTTAATATACAATTGATTTGATTGACCTGGTTTTTAGAGTGAGTAATATAACCGAAGGCAAAACTTTTGAGTCTCATGAAGTTATCCTCGTGATTTTTAATGGATTAATACTCCTTTTGTTTCATCTCTAATAATTATTACTCAACTTTCATGTGAAGTGTTCTTGAAAAATATTTGGTTGATAATAATTACTGAAATCTCTTTATTCCATAGAATTAACATTATCCATTTGTGTGGAATTTTTAATATAGTTCCACCATTTTAAAACTTTATCAACTTAGTGATAGATGACTAAAATAAAATGATCATCGTTTTAGCACTATAGAACATATATTATCATTTCCATAAAATTGATCCATTACATAAAAATTAGAGGGTTTGGAGACCCACTAAAGAAGTATGTATGTTGTCACATGAAAGAATCGATAAAAATTTATCCGTCCCTGGTATATTCAGGATATCAACTTGGTTCATGATTTTATTAATTTCTAGAGAATGTTTACTGATAATTTATATGATTCTTTGTACTATAACACCCACCCCATTTGGTTAATCTAGGGTATAATCACCATATATTCCTTCTCACCCATTGTTAACTCATTTTTTCTTAGTTCAATCCATTTACTAATACCTAAAGTGGTTTACATGAGTAATAAACAATAATATCTTAATAAAAATTTTGTAACTAAATTTATAAATTTTAAAAGTATGTATTATGAATGTATTACCCTATGATAATTTACTAATGGACTAGGATTATTTTAATTCACTTTTTTTCATCATATATAACTTTTGGTTGAACATTGTTTTTTTATGTTGGGTTATCTTATATTTGTTCAACTAATATTAAAAAATAACTAAACCTTTATATAATACCATCTTAGGTGGGCCATGATAAACAAGAATATACTTTACATTATTTTCATGATTAAAATATTACAATTAAAAAATAAACTCACATTCCCATATCCCAAAGGCTTAGTTTCTTTGGATATTTCTATATAAACATCTTATTACACGTTATTTCTTTAAAATCACCCGCAAACATCATTAACTAAAACTTTTTTATGAACGCATTCATTAATATCATTTCCTAGGTAAGTGTAAAACAAAAGGAGTGAGTTCAAACATTATTTGAAGTAAAACTTATTAATGATTCATAAATGTATTAACCATAATAATTATGGGTAACATGTATAATGGGATAAATATCTGATAAAAAGGTCAATGATTCATATGTAATAATCATAATAAAAGAAAAAACATCATAAACCATTTAATGTGATCATAGGATCATAATAGTACCTTCTTAGAAGTATAACTCATATACCATGTCATAGATACATGTGAAAATAATCATAAACCATGGAATAATAACCTTAGAATATGTAAGAAACTTGGAAGTGTGGCATAAGAATGTGGTACTAACACAATATTAGGAAAACATAACATAATTAACTAGACATCACTATTGGTTTCCCATAACACAATGAAGCAACATCACTATATCATTATTATAGTTGATCAAGCACCACTACTCATTTCCAAAAATTATAACTTGAGATATAAAATCAAAAAAAATGGAGGGAGATATAGGACATCACATGTCAATATCAATACATATGAGTTCTATAAGAACATGGAAAGAATCATAATTTTTTCATAGCTTAGTTAATCCATGGAAATAATAAATATTTATGAAAACTTCATTAAAATATCACCATAAGTTATCAAAAGGAAGAAGTTTTATTTTATCATTATATCATATACCTAGTGTAGCAAAAATAATATTAAAAGATGTTGACATAGATAAAAAATACATTTATAAAATCATTAAAATAATAAATTAAGAATGAAAAGAAATAAAATTTAATTTAGGTACCTTTTAAAAACTAAACATTCCCAGAACAATTTGAAATCAATTTTCTTTTAAAAACAATTTGAACTTCGAATAGAATATTCCTAATGAATAACGGTATTCATAGAGGGAATATGTGATCTAGTTGTAAGAATTTAAAAAAGAATCATTCATACCAATATAAAGATAGTAAAAAATGAAACATGAAATAAAGATAAAAATATTATTTGTTAAACATTTCAAAAAATTAAAATATATTTTATAGTGACCTTAAAAATAAACGAAATATAGAGAATAAAATTCTTGAAACTATATAGAGAATATTGATATAGAGGAAAAGGAGTTGGAAAAACACTACATTAATTTTAAGAAAATGATTTAAAATAGAAACCCTTTATGTGTTTTCAAAATAAATACCCCCACGAAAGAATAAACTTGAGAGGGAAAAGAAAATTCAGTGAGTATTAATATATTCATAACATAATATATCAAAGACATAGTATATATACCATATAAGTGAATATAAGAAAATAATTTTAAATAAGTCTCAAAGAAAGAAATATGATATGAAAAACCCATATAAAAATAACAATTTTTCAAGTAAAAATATTTTTTAATGGATTTTATAAAATCTTATCATGGAAGAAACCATATTTATAACAAAAATGTTGAATAATATTTAGTCAATTAAAGGGCGTTTAGTTAAAAAACCCAACATCAGACTTCTGCTGGCCCAATAAGCTCAAACCTACAATATAGAAATTTTAGATTTCTTATAAACCTATATCAGTAAAATATTTATATTTATCATACTAGATTAAATTCACTTATAATCTCTTAACACCCATTTAGTAATAATTCTTTATTAAAATAAATATTTTTGGGTTAATAATTTAGTTTTCCATGCATGTTCTAGTTTTTCAGTTGTGGATCTTTCACATTGTACATGGTTTTATCATATATAAAATGTTCATAGTGGTTTGAAGTAAGTTTTTTACATATTTTTAGAGTCTCATGGTCATTTATTGGTACTTTTAGTGATGATTTTTATGGAAATCTATGAAATATTGTTTTTTAGAAATTTTGATTTAATAAATAGAGTTGATTTTATTAGTGAATAAAAACAATATGTATATCCATTATAAAATAAATAAAACATATTAAATTAATTAATTTTACATAATATTACCACTATACAATATTAATTAATCATTTACGACATAAAAAATATAACATCATTTATGTTTCCAGTAAAACCAACCCAAACAAGAGCATGTTATAATAGATTAATGAGTAAAAACATGTTATTTCATAATGATTACATAGATTTTATAGATGCTTAGTGTCATAAAAAAATTATGAACATTATAAATCATATTGAATATATAGTTGATTAACAAAATAAGGAAAAATTATAAAAAGATATCACTTATATTGAGATCTTGAATCTCCTTTTGATGAAGCTCTTGGAAATGACAGATTTATGGATTCTTATAGGAATTAAAATCTCAAGAATGTGAGAGAGGATTATTACGTATAAAAATATGGATGATTAGTGGGATGGATTCTAATTTTATTGGGTTTATTTTAATGGGCGTTTGAGGTATTTTTCTATAATTCAGAGGTTTGTCATTTTTGAAAATACATTTTTTTCAAATAAAAGGGATGTCATTCTCCATGAAATTGACTGAAAAATAGATAAAAATTCATAATGGATAAGGGGGTTGATAAAGCTTCTAAAAACCATTTGGAGATAAGATTTTGGGATATTTTATGGTATTAACCCTTGATTTAACACTTTCAACTTATTTAACTTTTATCATGGTGACTAAATTTTTCCATAGTAACTTATATTTGTGAATACAAATGAAATGAACCATACTAAAAAATATTAATATTTTGATACCAAATTTGAAAACTCTTTTAATTATTAAATTTTTAGAGGTGGTAAATTTCAGGAACCAACCTAGGTCAACCATGAACCAGTTACCTGATCCAGTCAGTGACATGTCTCGAGGGACGCTCTCGATCCCCTCGGGATAGAAACTAGTGTCAGTCATCAAAATGTACACTTCGGAGCAGTTTAAGCCAAAAATAAACAAACCAAGACCAGATATATAAATGGAACAAACTAAAAATGAAGCAAATCCGAATAACATAATCTCAAAAAACAAACAAATAATCTAAATACAAAGTAAAACTAAACAGACTAAGAAATAAAACAAACCCAACTAAACTTGTGCCCACAATCTCCATGTGACATATTGGTCATCACCAACCACAAGACCAAGACTACTCAAAAAATGAGCATCTACAAAGAAGAACCTGAGATGTACTGAACCTATAACTGAAAATGACAAAGGATAGGTGTGAGAAGAAAATGATTATTCCTGATTCCAAAACATAACAACTGAATCCAATTGTTTTGTTACCCAAAGTTTTCCAATGACACAAGTTTATAAATACAATTATAAAAAAGGGTTTTCATCATTTTAAAAAACAACACACAACACCTATCATTTTCAAAACCAAAATCTATTATTTATACAAAATCCAAAAAAGATAAAACCATGATAGTGCTAAAATGAAATAGATAAGAAGTTTAGGTATAAAACTAGTACAATAGAAAGTAAACAAGCAGTGAAAATAATAATAACCATGGGTGATCATAAACATCCTTTGAAAACCCCTGGACATTCTCAATTTGGAACCACCTATCGGTGTATAGTGAAGCCCCATAGTCTATAACCCACTGATCTCCCTTGACATAAAACTAGTAGTAATTCCCTCTTTCCCTATATATTTACTAGGGGCACCAACTCATCTAATCAGGGTTGGTAAAAAACCATCACTCGATCATCTATAATATGCCCAAGAACCTATGGTGGTTACAATAATACTTTGTAAGTAGGAGGCCAATGCACATGTGACTCAGTTATGCTATCACTACTATAATTTTCTACCCCAAAAACAAACACCAATAAATGATAACCCCTAAGGGATATCCCTCATACAAAGGTGTGTTGCATGAATATACATATATTTCATATCACACAAAGGTCCCAACCAGGCCACTATACTACATAAATGTTAAAACTTTTTCATAAAAATTTATGTTTCCAATCAAAAACACACCTTTTCTAAACCAAAACCTTCCCAAAATCTAAACCAACATCACCTTAAAATTGGGAGATCCAAATGGGGCTTTATATTAACACACCCCAAAACCGTTCACCAAGAAAATTTCCAAATCCTCACTTAGAAAAACATACAACTAGTAATTTTTTTCAAACAACATCCCTTGTCCAAACATTCAACAACACACACAGAAACACAAAAAGACAAGTGGGAATACGCTCAAGGACTTCAATTTAAACCATTCTTTTACAAACTCATAAGAGAACCCCCATCCCTTAGAATCAAAAGAACCATTTTATGAAATTGGGATTTTTAAGAAACACCAATTAAAGGTGTAATCATCATTTGATGGAACATCCATGTCTGCACCTGGTGCATCCATGGATGTGACAACATCCAATGGAGAACCCAAAAACTAAGAATACATTTGAAAACCACTTCCACAAAATCATTTATTGCTATAAAAATAGAATTCAACCACTCACCTTATTTACAGGAACACCGACCATCATATTAAAAACATTAATCCCTTTCCAAAATAATTTAACAAAACTGCTATGCCATGGAACTACCAAAAAATTCATACCAAACCAAACTTATCAAAAAACTAATCCTATTTCAACTTATGAAAACTAAAAATTTCAATTAACCTCCAATTTAATTTCACAAGAAAAAAAGAATTCAAATTAATCACCCTAAGTCCCAATACTCTGATCATTTCACACAAATATCCTTGAAATCCAAATTTTAGCAATCAAAATCAATTCCAAATTACTAAAATAAGTTAAATAAGGGTATTTTAGAGGTGATAATCAACTTAATAAAATTATTTAAAATGCCAAGAACTAAAAAAGAGGCTTTTGGAAGGAAACACATGGAAACACCTATTAGAACCTTATGTGATTGGAATGAGACTTCAACAGAGAAAAGAACAAGGCCCCATGAACTAACCACACACCCTAGAGCAAATTAAGAACAAAGTATACACAAAACCTAGGTATTAGGGTTTATAAACAGAAATAAATCTCTAATGAAAACTGAGGAAAAGAGGGGAAGGGAAAGAGGAGGAAAAATGGAACAAAGATCCTAAAACCTTAGCTTTAATCTGAATGATGAGGGTCCTTAGTTGATTGGGAGTAATAATGGAGGGATAGAGAGGATCCCCCTGTGGGAAAAAATGAAGGGAAGTAGGGGGATCCCAAGTTAGGGCCAAAAAGGATGGAGAGTAAAAATAAGAAAGGTGATTTTTATTGACCTGGAAAACCCGTTGAGTTTTGTGGCACTGTTTTCCAAAATATGAGATAATCGTGCGGGTCTCTCTACCTATTGGGGAGATACAACACAGTTTCCTTCTACCTACCACATGACTATGCATAGGTTATCCAATTATTTCTGTTCGGTCAGCTACAACTATACAGTGTTTTCATGGTTACTGCTAACTATGAAAAAACTATTCTCCCCTTGGAAAAACTCCCAAAAACATAAAAATGACATTATTTTGATCTGGACTCAAACCTTAACATTAACCCAAAGATCTAAGACTATAAAAAGCATAAAACTTATAAGATTCTGAGCTCGGGGTGTGACAATTCTCCCCACCACATACACTTTCTGCCCCTAGAAAGTCACCAAGCCATTGGATAATTAAAACTCGAGTACATGGCAAGACAAAACATCGAAAAACTAAGGATCTTGGATTGAACTTACTCTCCACAGGTCACACCCGACTGATCAAAGAAAAAACCCAACAAAAAATAAGGGAATAACATGAGAGAGTTCTCCCCACTACAAGAATTCTTATAACATGAGAATTTAGAATTCAAACACACCACCCCTAGTGGGGAATATGGGAACTCCCAACTAGAATTTACCAATCCTCTAGTAAAAAAAACAATTCCACCCCAAGAATTCAAATAGAGTACCCGCAGCACGTCTCGGCATACCGGGTGTCGGAATAAGGAAACATCCAATAAGGACTGATAACCCTCTATACAAGGGTGATCAACAATACCACCAGAAATAAAATTGATCCTCCTCACTGGCCAATTTTCTCCAACATCGTAGAAAACATCCATGAATAATTCAAACTAAAAAAACCAACAAAATGAAGCTACTACTCAAACTCTTCCTAAAACCCATAAATTTTACAAAAAAGCACCATGGAACTCAAAACCAAAAACAAAACCCAAATGAACACATTAATCCACATATTAAACATCTCTTAAACAAAAGAAATGATTTATAGGGTTCACATTTATAATAAACAAAATCACTTACATTACGAGATAAAATTTTCAATACACCATTACAACAAAAGATGAATACAACACAACTAGAATAATGAATATTTTGAAATAGAAGATTGGGAATGGGGTTTTATCACCCTAGGAAATTATTTATTATGCACGAGCTTCACCCCAAGACCTGTGGATGGGGCTCAGATGATTGAAGCATCTTCTGCCTAATTGTTTGGAAGTTCATTCATGATAAATACATATTTTTTTAGAAAAATATTCCTAAAAACATCTCTAGGTGACCTAAACGGCCAGAACAACGAAATGTCATAGGAGGAATATGAAAAAATGGATTTGAGTGTCCAAATCATCTACACTGAAAACATACAAGTGAATGGGACAATGAACCAAAATCCAAAACCAATGAAAGAGACTTTACAGAAACATGATCCTCTAGAATACTCCACTCACCAGATAGGGGACCTTCAAGAGATCCAACTATCACTGGTTGCAACCCGAAAACCATCTCATCCATGAATGCCTCATGCCCCAACCTCTCAAAACAGGTTTTTTGAGATGAAAGCATATTCTCTGTAATTTCAGGATGAAGACAATAGATAGAGAGAGGAGCTTCCATCTAATCCTATGATGCTACTTCCAAAGATAATGGAACCAACTCACTAAAATAGTCGACATAAGACTTTACTGACTGTTGACCCTGTTGAACACCTCGCAACTCCACCACCTTCCTTGTATTCGCCTCCTCCAGTATGAACCATTGGAAGAGGTTGCCTTAAACACCTCGCACATCATCACACCTTGAGTTGACGATGGAACAACTAACTCCCACTACTCTAATGTCATACCTTCAAAAACTCCAAAATGCATGGACTATAACTACTTCGGGATATACCAATGACATGAAAACACACTCTACATCCTCAATACACTCCACAACCTCATGTAGACCTCAATCACCATGAAAAATATGTAACACTTGAGAAGGAAGAGGAACCAGGCATGACTCATTAGAGACCATGGGTTCCTTTCTAAGAGGATTTCCTGAGAAACACAAAAAGCACAAGCCAAAAACAACATCAAAATAAGGAATAACTAAAAATAACACCTCGAGCCAGGAAAAACTAGCTTGGAGGCCAACCAAACATAAACACCACCAAAACAACCTCTTTCAAAACCCACCCTTTCCCTTTAAAAATTTTAAACTGCCTTCTTCCAATGAAAATTCACAACTCCCAAGAACCCATTTTTCAAGAAAAATAAATTTCCTAAAAACATTTAATTTTAAAACCCAACCAATGGTATCTTATAAACCATTACACGTGTGTCTATCCCTTTCTATCCTCATGTGCCCAAACGCACATTCCACACATACCCACAAACATGTCAAAATTTATAAGGAATACCATGTGCCGCTTTAAATCCATATTCTCCAACCAATAAAACATTCAATTTTAAAATCCACCTTACCAGTTTAAAACCATTTACAAGAGATAATTCTTATTCCCATTTCAAAATAATTTCCATTTTTAACATGCACCCACATCAACTAGAATAAAAACGGAACACAATCAATGACGAGACACTAGAATGAGAGACTATTGTTTATGCATGACTTGGCGACATTGTGGTTGGTAATGTCCCGTTTAAGGCAAAACACTAGGAGGGATTTGAATCAGGCACTTGGACTACACTTGGGTCACCACCTCATGTGAGGATACAATGGGACACCTACCCACCTCCACTATCATCCCTAAATCCAAAACAATCCAAGACAAAAGACACAAATCCCAAACATCCCCTGGTGACATGAGGTTCAGAATGAGCAATGGTTCATGATAGCCTTCCTGCACCTAACTCTTGAGTCTTGATATCCATAATCTCTATTTAATAGAAAATCCAAATAAGAATAACCTCCTCTTATACCATTTTTTCATGAACCAACCTGGGTCAACCCTAAACCAGTTACCTGAGCTTGTCTGTGGCATAACTTGAGGGGTGTTCATGTTCCCTTAGGAAGGAAACTAATTCCAGGCATCAAACCATAAGCCTTGGGAATGATTTAATCCCAAAAGAAACCAAACAAAACTAGATATAGAAATTGAAAAAAAAACTAAAAATGCAGCAAATAAGAATAACTAAATCACAATAAACAAAAAACTAATCAAGATACAAATTACAAATAAATAGACTAAAAACTAAAATAAACACATCTAAACCATTTCCCACAATCTCCATGTGACCTATTGTTCACCTCCAACCAAAAGACCAAGGTTGGCCTAAAAATAAGAATTATCTAAGGAGAACCTGAGCAGAACTGAACATGCAATTGAAAATGACAAAGGATCGGTGTGACCACAAAATGACCAGTTGGGATGCCAAAATATAAAAACTAAATCCAAGTGTTTCCTTATAAAAATATCTCCAATGACAAAATTTTGGAAATACAATCATAAATATAGAGTTTCGAATGTTTTACAAAACAACACACAACACCTCTCATTTTCAAAACCAAAAGGTATTTTTTAACCAAAATCCAAAATAGATAAAATGAGGACAATGTTAAAATGAAACAGATAAGAAATGTAGGTATAGAACTAGTAAAATTGAATTTAATCGAGAAGTATAAATAATAATAACCATGGGTGATCCTAAACATCCCTAGAAAACCCTTGGATTTAGTCAGTTTAGAACCACTTGTCGTCATATGGTGAAGCCCCATAGTCTATAACCCATTTATTGCCCTAAAAAACTGATTGCAATTAACACATGGCCTCTATATCTACCAGAGGAACCAACCCATATAATTGGAGATGGTATATAACCATCACTCAATTATCTATAAGACACCCAGTAACCTGTAGTGGTTACACTAATACTGTATAAGTAAGAGACCAACGCACACGTGACTCAGCTTGGCTGTCGCCACTGTACTTTCCTTCCTCAAACATGGACACCAATATATGATAACCCCTAAGGGATATCCATCCTATAAAGTTTCCCCATATGAATATACCTACATTTCATATCACATGAAGGTGACAACCGAGCCTCTATACTATATGAACATTCAAAACATTTCATAAACCATTTTAAGTTTCCAATCGGTCACACACCTTTGCCAAACCATAACCCTTTCCAAAATCTACCACAAACATCACCTTCAAATTAGGATATACAAACATTCCTTTAGCTTAACACACCCCAAAACCATTCACTAAGAACATTTTCCAAATCCCCATTTAGGAAAACATAAAACTAGTAAAAATAATCAAATGGACCCCCCTTGGCCACGCATTCACTAAAACATAGACCCCAAAATCAAAATGAACTTACAATCAAGGAATTAACTTTAAACCATTTATTTAAATGAAAATAAGGGAACCACCATCCCTTATAAAACAAAGAAACATTTTATGAGACCATGATTTTTAAGAAACACCAACTAATGGTGCCATCTTCATTTAAGGGAACATGCACACATGGATGTGCCAACATCCAATAGAACACCCAAAAACCAATAAGCCATTTGAAAACCACTTCCACAAAATCATTACTTGCTATAAAAACCAAATCCATCCACTCACTTTATTTACAAGAACACCGACCAACATATTGAAAACATTAATCCCTATTCAAAACATTCTAACACAACCGAAAGGCCATAAAACTACCAAAACATACATACCAAACCAAAATCATCAAAAAACCAATACCATTTCATCTTAATAAAACTAAACTTTTCATTTATCCTCCAATTTCATTTCATAAGAATAGAAGAATTCAAATTAAGAACCCTAGGAGCTAAAACCCTAGTCATTTCAAATAAATATCCTCGAAATCCAAATTTTACCAAACCAAATAAATTCCAAAATACTACAATAAGTTAAATAGGGGTACCAAGGAGGTTCGAATCAACTTAATAAATTTATTTAAAATTATAGGCACTAAAGGAGAGGCTTTAGGAAAGAAAAACATTTAAATACCTACCAAAACCTTGTGCAATTGGAAATAGGCTTAAACTGAGGGGAGAATAAGGACCCATAAACTAACCGCATGATTGAGATCCAAGGAAAAATAATGAAAACATAAAACTTAGGTATTGGGGTTCGGCCACGGAAACAATACCCCAAAGAAAACTGGGGAAAGGTGGAGGGGAAGAGGAAGATGAAGGAAAATGAAACAAAAACCCTAAAACCTTACATTTAATCTGAAGGAGGAGGGACCATAGTCGATTGGGAGAAAGGGAGGAGGGATAGGAAGGATACCTTGGTGCACCAAAATGATGGGATGAAGAATAACCTAGGCTAGGTCCTAAAATGAGGGAGAGGAAAAATAAGAAAGGGAATTTTTAATGACCCGGCGAACCCGCATGGTTTTTCATACGGTGTGGTAACCATGCGAGTCTCTCTACCTAAGAGAAAGATATCTCATGGTTTCATGCTAGCTACTGCACCGTTGTGTACAGGTTGTGCGGTTTATTATGTATGGTCAAAAACTGTCACACGGTGTCCACATAGTCACTACTAACTGTAGACAAACCATTCTCCTCTAGGGAAAACTCCCAAAAAATCCAAAAAGTCATGATTTCAATTTGGACTCAAACTAGAAACTTGACCCAAATATCTAAGACTAAAAAAATGATAAAATAAGTATTTTTGAGGTCGAGGTGTGATAGTAAAAGTTAATTTTAGTAAAATTATGCTTAACACAACAATAAATGTTTTTTAGAGAAATAACCTCTCAAGAATAACAATTAATCTACACTAAATCATGTTTAGTATTGATTCCCATGATAAAAATTGATTTATAATAAAAAATAGTATTGTGACTATAAACGAAATCCAAAATTAGATGGATCACTATAAATATATAAGTAATTTAAAAGGACAAAAATAGTTACTTATTTGAATAAAATATAACTTAAGTTCAAAAGGGTTAAAATTTGGTTTTTAAAATCAACATAATATTATAAAATATTCCATTTTACTTCATAAATTCATATTTTCTCATCAAAAAATCATTAATTTTTATGTTGGTATTATATCATAATTATGTCAAAATGGTTGTAGTATTTGTAAAAATTGTATTTTCACTATTCAAATAAAATCAAATTTTTCAAAAAAAATCTCAAAAAATCAACCAAATATGATTTTTACATGATGATTCCAAAAAATATGTTCTATTTATGAAATTGAAATTTTACAATTAATGAAAATGAATTTAAATATAAAAACACATAATTTGGGGAAACAATTTTTAGAAAAATTAGTTTTAAGGATTAAATGAATATTATCAGTAAATTTATACAAAAATTATTAATTAAATTAATAATTACATATTTACATCAAATTATGTTCTAATTAAAACCCCAAAAAATAACCAAATAAAATTTAAGGTAAACATATTCACTAGTTTTAGTTGTGGGTGGTGGTCCAACAAGCATGGATATCATTGTGATTTCCACAATCTTGAAAATCTATTGTAAGCGATTTTGTCTAGGGAATAATTTATAACTCCCCATTACTTTTATATATGATATTTTTTTTGTTTTCCTTTTTTATTGGATTAATAATTTTGAAAAGTAAATGGAATGATACTGAAAGAGCATTTTCATGGGAGCCCTCAAATGATTAGTGATTTTGGGGTACGTAGGTGCAGCAGAGTGGCTGACCAAGGTCGTCTCTCAAAGGAGGAAGTAGATTTAAAACAACTTTTTAAAGTTATTCTAAAAATAAAATAAAAGAGAATGAAAACACTACCTAAAAGTATGGGGGTTGGTTATAGTTTATAAATCTAGAAGAAGTTTGCTGGAAGAAGATTGTATTTTTTTTTGTTTTTAGTTTTGAAATGAAGTTTGATTAAATGACACAACAAAAGGATGTTTCTTTAGAAAATATTTTAAAAGGCGTAATCGAACTAACTCTACCTATTCAATAATTTGTTAATCATTATCATTTAGATCAATATCCACTTAATTATGATCCCCAAATTTGTTATCCCTCTAACCCTACGAGAGTTAACTTAACCACAAAGATAAAATTACTTAAACCCTAGGCTAGCTTCATAACACGCAATCGCAGCACCATGCTTTGATTGTTGTTCTAAGGTTAGCTTATGGTCAGTGGTTAATTAGAGCACATATCCATTATATAAATGAGTATGAATTGTGTTTAGGGATTATATTTGAACTCTACAAATTTATCATGTATGGTCTTGTATTATCGATTAAGATCACGCTCTCACAATTTACACAATTCCCGACCTCGCGTGTTTTGTGTTAATTGTTAAATTGCTTTCTTAGTTTCTTAAAATTTAAAAAAACAATTCATGTATCATATTAAGTGAATTACAGTATCTCAATGATTCAAAATAATTAAATGAAGAAGGATAGAGGTCGATCGATTACTAAAAAGAACTACTCTTCCATGGGCAGTGTAGTCATCGGGAAGACGTTTTGCATAAGCAAAGGATTGAAAGGGTAGAACTCAATCTTGTCTCCACTCTTGATTCCAACCCAATTAAGAAGATTAATAGAAGAAGAAAAGGGAAGAACACAGAAGATTATTTGAAGAAAAATTCAAGAAACAAACATGAAATAAAATAAATACAAAGAAGAGGTGGGAGAGGAGAGCCTTTTTGGAAGAGAGGTTTGCACAAAGGCTTACTTCTTTCAAGAGTTGTGAGGGGATCCTAAGAGACACCCTTTCGTCCAAACCTTCTCAAATCCTCGACCAGACCTCCCAAAGAGTTAAAACCCCCTTTAAATAGAGTTTGTGAGGGCTAGGGTTACATAACTTTTTAAGTGTGAAATGAAAAACTCGGCCAAGTATTTTATTCCAAGTTTCACCACCTGGTTGACCTCCAAAACACGTGAATTGACCGGACTTTAAGAAGGATTATTTGTTCCAAATCATGTCACCGAGCGTTTTTCAAAATTTAGGCTCCATACAAGCCCAGATGAAGAAGATATGGCCCAAATACAGAACCCAGGTCCATTCTGCCGAGTCCAGCCCACCATTGTCTTAATGGCCCATTTACTCCATCCAAATTCACTTATTAGCTCTAGTGTCCTGAATAAAAGTTGTCGAAAATTAAGTTAGTAACACTGTTACAAAACTAAAAATTCAAATAATAAATATAAAAATATTTATCTTCGAAATACTACAGTGCACTATAAAGGGTAAAACTGGAATTTTCACCAAATTTTCAAATGAATGATCAAATCCAAAATATTTTATAAATAAACATATTTAACACAATGTGATGAAATTATATCATTTATTATAAATAAAATATTCAAAAAAATAGTGTTTTATCAACTCCCCCACACTTACCCTTTTGCACTCCTGGGCAAAACCTCATGTCAAGTAAACATCAATATCAAATCAAAACCAATTTTAAAACACATATCATTGGGATCCATCAATTCCATACCAAGAATAAAAAGATATCATGCCTCATAAAAAACCTTATTTCAAGTTCTCTATTAATACCATTCAATATATTTCTACTTCATTTATCCTCCCATGCACAAAACACTTACCTCGCTTGAATTTTCTCTCATCACTCAAATATCAATTTTTTTTTTGCAATGTATTTCTCATCCAAACTCATACAAGGGTCACCATAGGCTTGATAAATTCCTACATCTATACCCAATCTGATTCAAGTACATATGTTTATCATGAGTACTTTTCAGGGTTGTTCTGTGGCTTTCGGTTGGTAGGATTTAGATGTGAAAAATTATGAGGTTGAATAAGGAGGGCTTGACTCTTTTTGAAGCAAAATTGCATTAATCTAATTTTCACTTAAATATGGTCTTCTCCTCAATCCCCATAGTATCAATTCAGCTCCATCATCATGAAAAGTCATGAAAAGTTTACACCATTCATCATTTCAGCATCAAAAATGTCAATCTTCTCAAACATGATTTTCTTGAAAGCTCGAGATAGGCACAGCTTTCCACCTCAATTAGAAGCTCCAGAAAAGGCACAGCTTCACTTGTCATGAAAGCTCCAGAAAAGGCACATCTTTCAATATAATAACTTTCTTCAGCAGCAAACACATCTCTTAAGAATTTAATTTTCCATAGAATGTTGTAGCACAACACAACATAGCTTCCCCCATGCTTAAGCTCAACTAGATTATGCAATTTCACTTCAAGAGTTGGTTGGATAGGGAAAATTGGCTTGTAGTGTGGCTAACCTAACAGGCTATGCATGGCTTCTAAGGGCTAAAAAGATTAAATGTTCAAGGTAGGCCATTATAAAAAATAATAATTCTTTGAAGTAGGGGCTTTAATACCAAACAAATTCTTCAATCATTTAAACATAAGTACCTCAAACCCTCAAGTTTTGATAGGAATAAATCAAATTCTGGTTAAATCAAGCATGGTTTGGTTCTCTCAAGAAGTGAGGTGAATGTAAAGAATATGAAAATAATCGTTCATAAGCCTCACAGGAAAGTGATTTCAAATATAAAGACAGTGAGATGTGGCATGGGATTCAAAATTTAGTGTACTTTTCATGAAATTACTAAATATTTGAACTTGAAACAAAGTCATTTCAGCATTCATTTAAGCTCAGTTTATTGGGATAAATTGTTTCACTCATTGATATGAATTTCAAAATTGTGATGAGAATCATTTCAACTCAAAAAATTTAAAAACACAAAGAAAATTGAAAAATAAACACACAAAATTTGAAAAAACACACAATTTTTTTGTTTGTTTTTTTAAATCAGGAAAAAAAAATTGAAATTACTAAACTAAAAGGTTCCCTCCCCCACACTTAAAATATTGCATTATCCTCAATGTGAACCCATGAGATGATATATGCACATTAAATGCAGAATTTTTAAATAAGACAAATAATATAAAAGTGAAAGGGTTAGGAACAGCCTGATGTGCTGAAGTGATGATGGGGTCATGCAGTGTGATAAAATCCACTGCATTAGTAGGAAGTCCCTCAATGTATCTCTTCAAACGTTGCCCATTGACTTTAAATCTCCTTCCAGTTTCCTCTTGTGTGATCTCCACTGCACCATAAGGAAAAACATTAGATACAATATAAGGACCTAACCATCTAGAACGCAACTTACCAGGCATCAGCTTGAGTCGTGAACTATAGAGAAGGACTTTCTCTCTAACATGAAACTCCCTTTGTTGGATAATTCTATAATGAGATGCTTTTTATCTTTCATTGTAGAGCCTTGAGTTCTCATATGAAGAAAATATAATCTCCTCAAGCTCTTGAATTTGAAACTTCCTTTGGATTCCAGCTTGGGCCAAATCCATGTTGCATTTCTTTATAGCCCAATAAGCCCGATGCTCAACTTCCACGGGGAGATGACACGCTTTCCCAAAAACAATCCGAAATGGGGACATACCAATGGGTGTCTTGTATGCTGTCCTATAAGCCCACAATTCATCATCCAATCACTTTCTCCAATCCTTCCTATTTGGCTGCACGGTTTTCTCCAATATTTGTTTCAACTCACGATTTGAAATCTCAGCCTGACCATTTGTTTGGGGGTGGTATGGTGTTGATGTTTTCTGTGTCACCCCATACTTCTGAAGGAGGGAAGCAAAATTCCTATTGCAAAAGTGTGTCCCTTGGTCACTGATGATGGCATTTGGTACTCCAAACCTGCAGAAAATTTGAATCTTGACAAAATCCACTACAACATGAGAATTGTCAGTCCTGGTGGCCTTGGCCTCCACCCATTTACTCACATAATCAACAGCAACCAAAATATACAAAAATCCAAATGAACTAGGAAAAGGACCCATAAAGTCGATTCCCCATACATCAAAAATATCACAGAATAGTATGGGTTGTTGGGGCATCTCATGTCTCCTATAAATATTCCCAATGTGTTGGAAACGAGAGCATGACTTACAAAACACATGGGCATAATGGAACAAGCTAGGCCAATATAATCCAGAGTCCAAAACCTTCCTAGCTGTCCATTAGGGTCCAAAGTGTCCACTACAAGCAAGTGTATGACAGAAATGCAAAACAGAATCAAACTCATGATCGGGAACACACCTCCTAATGACTTGGTCACTACAGATGCGCCATAGGTAAGGATCATCCCACACATAATACCTAGACTCACTTTTTAATTTTTGGACCTGATGCTTCTTCAAATTTGCTGGGATTTCATAGGAAACAATGTAATTAACTAAATCAGCATACCAAGGATGCGTACCTGAGATGTTATAGAGATGCTCATCGGTGAAAGTGTCCTGAAGTGGTACCTGGTCCAAGGTGTCATCCTCTAGTGTGTGAGTAAGCCTACTCATGTGGTCTGCCACCAAATTCTCTAATCCCTTCTTTTCCTTTATCTCGATATCAAATTCCTGAATAAGGAGCATCCAACGGATAAGTCATGGCTTTGCATATGGCTTCTTTAGGAGGTACCTCAAAGCTGCATGGTCAGAAAAAACAACTACTTTAGAGCCCAATAAATATGAACGGAATTTATCTAAAGAAAATATGATATAAAGAAACTCCTTTTCAGTGGTTGTGTAATTTGATTGGGCTGAATCTAGTGTCCTCGATGCATAGGCGATCACATGTGAACGTCCCTCCACCCTCTGAGATAAGACAACTCCAACGGCAAAGTTGGAGGCGTCACACATAAGCTCAAAAGGAATCTCCCACCGTGGGGGTTGTATGATCGGTGGAGTGGTCAGACACTTCTTTAGATCATCAAATGATACCCTGTACGAATCATCAAAATTGAAGTCAATATCTTTTTGAAGCAATCAAGATAAGGGTGGAGCGATCTTACTAAAATCTATGATGAAGCGTCGATAAAATCCAGCATGTCCAAGGAATGATCGAACATCACGCACACATGTAGGATATGGAAGGGATGAAATAATGTCTACCTTAGATTTATCAACTTCAATGCCATGTTGTGAGACTATATGACCTAAGACAATTCCCTTTTTGACCATGAAATGACATTTTTCAAAATTTAAGACCAGATTCTTCTCAATAAAACGATGCAACACATCACCCAAACTAGAGAGACATTCATCAAATGAGGATCCATAAACTGTAAAATCATCCATAAATACCTCTATGCACGTCTTAATAAAATCAGAAAAAATACTCATCATGCATCTCTGGAAGGTACCTAGGGCATTGCAAAGTCCAAATGGCATCCTCCGATAGGCAAATGTGCCAAAGGTACAGGTGAATGTAGTCTTCTATTGATCCTCTAGAGCTATAGGAACCTGAAAATATCTAGAAAATTCATTCAAGAAACAATAGTGTGTCTTCACAGCTAGTCTCTCAAGCATCTGATCAATAAATGGGAGGGGGAAATGGTCCTTACGAGTGGAATGATTTAGTTTCCTATAATCAATACACACACGCCAACTGTTTTTCACCCTCATTGGAACTAACTCATCTTTCTCATTTTTAACAACAATAACACCACTTTTCTTAGGCACAACCTGAATAGGACTTACCCACTGAGAATCTGAAATGTGATAGATTATACCTGCCTCGAGTAATTTCTCAACTTCTTTTTTAACAACTTCCAGGAGGGTGGGATTGAGTCTTCTTTGTGGTTGTCTCACCAGTTTAGCCCCATCCTCCAAGAGAATCCTATGCATGCAAATGGAGGGGATAATACCTGATATGTCAGCCAAGGTCCACCCAATCGCCCTGATGTTCTCCCTAAAAATATTCAAAAGGTTTTCTTCATGTTCAAAAGGGAGATTGTTAGAAATGACAATGGTTAATCTCTCACCACTCAACAAGTATGAGTATTTAAAATTTGGTGGCAATGGCTTGAGTTCTAATGAAGGAGGGTGTAGTATGGATGGAGACATTGAAGGAACTGAAATATGTGCACAAAGAGCATCAGTATCAGAATAGACATCATCAAAATCAGAGAATAAAGCATCAAATCCATCAGCATACTCAACAACCATGTCATAATCAGAGTGAACATGATCAAAATCAGAATATGAATCCACATCAAAATCAAATCCAAGAGAGGATTGTGTATCAGCAACATGTGTGGAAGTGCTCTTAGACATCAAACTCGAACCAATACTCATAATATCCCTAAGCATAGGACAATCAAATTCCATGGAGTTTTTATTTGGTGGTTCAAAATGGGAGATAACAAATGCAGAGTGATCCTCTAAGGGGTACTTCATGGAATCCATAACATTAAATATCATGACTTCATCTCCAAACTCCATGGAAAGTGTACCTTCATTGACATTTATGATAGTTTTTGAAATTTTGAGGAAGGGTCTACCTAAGATTATGGGAGCATGAGAACTTACCTGATCGTCCTCCATGTTAAGCACGTAGAAATCTGTTGGGAAGATCATGTCTCTTACCCGGACAAGTACATCCTCAAGGACTCCTACTGGATATGTTGTAGCTCTATTTACCAACTGCACCACTACTCTTGTTGGCTTCAACTCACCAACCTACAAGGAAAAGAATACAGAGTGAGGCATCAAATTTATTGAATCTCCTAAATCAAAAAGAGCATCAGAGAAGTGCAACTCCCCTATGGTACATGGGATGGTGAATGTCCCGGGATCCTTGCACTTTGTTGGCATTTCTAGAGTTGGTGTAATGAGTGCTGAGAAATTCCTTCCAAGGTTGATCTCCTCATTTCCCTTGAGCTCTCTTCAATTGGTGCAGAGTTCTTTTAAGAATTTGGAATATCTTGGGATTTTCTTAATGGCTTCAAGTAGAGGAATGTTGATCTCCACACGCTTGAATGTGTCCAAAACCTCCTTTTGAATTGCTTCTTCATCCATCTTCTTGGTTTGAACAACCCTTTTTGGAAAAGGAAGGGGTTTAAGAGGAACATCGTCAATCTTTTTCTTACCTTTATCTTTCTCCTTGTATCTCTCATTAGTTGGTATGGAATGCGGCTTCTCTATAGTAGAGGTGAATCCCGGTGGAATGGTAGGTACAGATGTATCATTCATTTTCTTCCCACTTCTCAATGTGATGGCACTAACATTCCCCTTTGGATTTAGAGTGGGTTGGGAAGGTATATTTCCAAAATTCTTACTCACAAGTTCATGGAGGGCGGTGGCAATCTGGCTCATTTGAGTCTTCAACTCTCTCAGCTCTGAACCTTGACTCTTCAGCTCATTCTGTTGATTAAGAACAATTTGTTTTAAAAGATCATCAGTGTTAGAGTCTACCTTGTGTTGGAGATTCTCTTGTTGCTGACTCGTTGATGTTTGAGCTTCGAATCTCCTTTGGGGTTGTTGGAAACCCTGTTGGTAAGGTGGAGGCTGCTGGAAGTTTGGTTGAAAAGGGGGCCTTTGTTGTTGTCCAGAGCCATACCCCATTTCCGACTGATCTTTCCACCCTTGGTTGTATGCTGGATCAAACTTCTTTTGGGGATATGGTTGTTATTGTTGCTGCTGATATGGTCTCCCAGGGAACACTGCTGCACAATCTTCTTGTTTCTTGGAGTTGTGGGCAACAGTCTGTTGGGTGGCTTGTCTCAGTGCAAATACCACAAGGCCTTGAAGGAGGGGGTAGAGATGTCTTTTGTGACAAAGCAATTTTACTCACCATAGTGGTCAATTATTCCAACTTGGTATCAATCAAATGACTTTTAAGAGAAGAAGGACTTACCCGATGTACTCCCCTAACATGTGGTGTACCTCTATCACCAAATTGTTGGGAGTTTTGGGCCATCTTGTCGATCAATGCATGTACAGCTACTGGTTTCTTGTCCACCAATGCTCCTCCAGCTGCAGCATCTACCATGCTTCTCTCCATAGGTGTGAGTCTTTCATAGAAGTACTGGATGAGTAGTTGCTCACTGATTTGGTGATGTGGGCATCTTGCACACAACTTCTTGAATCGCTCCCAATACTCATAAATTGACTCCCCTTGTGCTTTCTTGATCCCCGAGATCTCGTTACGAATAGAATTGGTCCTTGATACGGGAAAATCTCTGCAAGAAAAGACGTTTCAAATCGTTCCAACTTGTTACATATTCAGGTTGTAAATAGTACATCCAATCCTTTGCAGCTCCATCAAGTGAGAATGGGAATGCTATTAATTTGATTTGATCTTCAGAAACATTTCTTGGTTTTAAGGTTGAGCAAACCACATTAAATTCCTTAAGGTGTTTGTTGGGATCCTCACCAGATAAGCCATGAAACTTTGGAAGAAGGTGAATTAATCCAGATTTTAACTCAAAGTCTGATTCAAGATTCGGGTATGCAATACAATTTGGTTGATAGTTAATATCAGGTGCAGCCAATTCTCGAATGGTTCTATTAAGTTCATTTCCATTATTTCCAGCCATCGGTTCCTCTTTTATGTTTGAAATTAAATTGATTCCAATTTCTATGTTTCCAGAAGAGAGGAATTCACCAACTGGTTGAATATTGAAACTTCCTATAGACTGAGAATGTCTGATTCAATCTCTAAGGCTACGTTCAATCTCAGGGTCAAGATCTAAGAGATCTTCGGGATTAGTTCGTGTTATAAATCAAATTAAAATTAAAAGAAAGTGAGTGGACCATAGTAAAATAAAAATGAGAAGTTGAGTTGATGGTCCAAAAAGAAAAGAAGAGGATGAAAAAAATGAAAACTTGAGAAAGGGTAAAGATGAAAGAGAGAGGTGAAGAAAATAATAAAATGAAAAATAAAATAAATTCCTCTAAATGGTTGAATAAATTACTTGCCTCCCCAGAAACGGTGCCAATTTGAAAGAGTGCTGCCGTGGGCGCCCTCAAATGATTAGTGATTTTGGGGTACTTAGGTGCAGCAGAGTGGCTGACCAAGGTCGTCTCTCAAAGGAGGAAGTAGATTTAAAAGAACTTTTTTAAAGGTATTCTAAAAATAAAATAAAAGAGAATAAAAACACTACCTGAAAGGATGGGGGTTGGTTATAGTTTATGAATCTAGAAGAATTTTTCTAGAAGAAGATTGTATTTTTTTTGTTTTTAGTTTTGAAATGAAGTTCGATTAAAATGACACAACAAAAGGATGTTTTTTTAGAAAATATTTTAAAAGGCGTAATCGATCTAACTCTACCTCTTCAATAATTTATTAATCATTATCATTTAGATCAATATCCACTTAATTATGATCCCCTAATTTGTTATCCCTTGAACCCTATGAGAGTTAACTTAACCACAAAGATAAAATTACTTAAACCCTAGGCCAGCTTCAGAACACGCAATCGCAGCACCCTGCTTTGATTGTTGTTCTAAGGTTAGCTTATGGTAAGTGGTTAATTAGATCACATATCCATTCTGGAAATGAGGATGAATTGTGTTTAGGGATTATATTTTAACTCTACAAATTTATCCCGTATGGTCTTGTATTATCGATTAAGATCGCGCTCTCACAATTTACACAATTCCCGACCTCGCGTGTTTTGTGTTAATTGTTCAATTGCTTTCTTAGTTTCTTAAAATTTAAAAAAACAATTCATGGATAATATTAAGTGAATTACATTAGCTCAATGATTCAAAATAATTAAATGAAGAAGTATAGAGGTCGATCTATTACTAAAAAGAACTACTCTTCCATGGGCGGTGTAGTCATCGTGAAGACGTTTTGCATAAGCAAAGGATTGAAAGGGTATAACCCAATCTTGTCTCCACTCTTGATTCCAAACCAATTAAGAAGATTAATAAAAGAAGAAAATGGAAGAACACAGAAGATTATTTGAAGAAAAATTCAAGAAACAAACATGAAATAAAAGAAATACAAAGAAGAGGTGGGAGAGGAGAGCCTTTTTGGAAGAGAGGTTTGCACAAAGGCTTACTACTTCCAAGAGTTGTGAGGGGATCCCAAGATACACCCTTTAGGAAACACCTTCCCAAAGCCTCTAACAGACCTCCCAAAGAGTTAAAACCCCCTTTAAATAGAGTTTTTGAGGTCTAGGGTTACATAACTTTTTAAGTGTGAAATGAAAAACTCGGCCAAATATTTTATTCCAAGTTTCACCGCCTATTTTGCCTCCAAAACTCGTGCATTTACCGGCCTTAAAGAAGGATTATTTGTTTCAAATCATGTCCCCGAGCTTTCCTCAAAATTTGGGCTCAATCCAATCCCAGATTAAGAAGATATTGCCCAAATACAAAACCCATGTCCATTCTGCCGAGTCCAGCCCACCATTGTCTTAATGGCCCATTTACTCCATCAAAATTCACTTATTAGCTCTAGTTTCCTGAATTAAAGTTGTATAAAAGTAAGTTAGGAACACTATTAAAAAATTTCAAATTCAAATAATAAATATAAAAATATTTATCTTCGAAATACTACAGTGCACTATAAAGGGTAAAACTGAAATTTTCACAAAATTTTCAAATGAATGATCAAATCCCAAATATTTTATAAATAAACATATTTAACACAATTTGAGGAAATTATATCATTTATTATCAATAAAATATTCAACAAAATAGTGTTTTATCAATACCTATAATGGTGATGTCATGGATTTGTTTGAGTTTTTCATCATAAAGATGTAGTTTTTACTGTTCGTTGGGAAAGTACAAATCATGTAATGGGAGTAAACACCATATAATGATCACTGGGGAGAAGATGTAAACTAGATACATTGGGTGAGAGATTTACACATCATTTAAGGGGTTCATGTCATGCAATGAAAAATATCATGTTTTTAAAAAAAGTGTGACATGTTTTTCAATGAATATGATCTTCATGGAATAAAAAATGTGTAATGGGATTACACACAATGTAATAGTCACAAATTGATAATTCATGGAATTTAATGAATTTTTTATTATTCTATTCATTACATTCATCAATTTTCTTGATCTATAGACTCTTCCAAGGTGATTTTTGCTGACTCCTTCCCTTTAGGATCACTTCGTTAAGCAATTAATCACCTTTTGGTTGGATTTCTTCCCTTTGGGTATGTAATCCTTCTAGTTTATCTATGGTTTTGGTTAAAGATGTGGTTTTAAATACATATGCGATCGGATAGTGTTTTCTATCAACCCTTTTCGGTTTATTGGCATGCCACATATTTTGATGGTTGTTCTACTAGTTTCTAGACAACATTGCTAAAGGTAACAAGGTTTCTACCGTGTTTGGGTATGTGTTTCTATAAAATGGGTTAATTTGATGAATTTCATGTCCTTAATGATAATTTTTTTGGGTTTGTTCATTGGTTTTACGTGATAAGTTGTTACAAATTGTTTCCTGAAAAATAAAATGTTTTTAAAACAGGGTCTTTCTTTTAAAACGAGTTTTATTAATTTAGAAAAAAAATCGAACTCCAAATCGAATTGGATTTTATTTTAAAACATTTTATAAAATTGTGATAAAGGTTTTGAAATGAATTTGGAAAATTAAAAATTAGGAAACATGGGTGAATTGGTAAAATACATGGGTAACCTTAGTGTGTGTCTGGTACCCCTAGAGGTAACCTTTTACGATATAGACTGGTTGGACTCGATATTGGTTGGATGAAAAATTATTCTTGGTTAGTATATTTAGTGTCTAGTGTTCTTTTTCCCATATTATAGGGATCAATATGTGTGTCTCTATTTCAATTATGGTTATTTATCAGATGATTTTTTTATCATGGATTATTTATCATGTGTTTTTTATATGATGTTGTGTCATATAACATAGCATGATAGGTTATTTCATAGATAAGTGTACCTATTGATCCGTAGATATGATTTTCTATTTTAACACTTATATATGTCATATTTTCTGTTTATGAATATTAAATGTTTTTATGGAAACTAATGTAGAAAATGGGAAAATTATTTACAACTAGATTGAATTTCTAAAAATTATTTGTAAAATTATTTTATTTTAAAAGCTAGAATTGTTTCATTTTTTATATTAGACCTTATACAAAAATGATGGTGGCATCCTAATATGAATTTTATCACACTCAACATGTGACTTTAGAAATTTCTAGATGTTGTATTTCATGATTTAGGTAAAGATAAGAGCATCATGTAGTATGTTGTCTTACCTTGTTTCTGCTACTTTCAGTTTGGGTTGGTCCGAAGGTGACTATTAGTCACATGGGGTTTTAAATTGCTTTCTAGTTTATCTTATTCTAGATTTTTAATATCCCAACCATTTAAAGAGATCAATTTTTCTCATTCTCAGGTACTCTTTTTGTCTTTTTATAAGTAAATATTGTTTGGGTTTTTGTTTGGGGTTGTTTCGAGTGAAATTTGAGAATTTTGGAAGAAAAATGGGTAGTGTACAATTTTACAAATTGTGTGCCTACCCCCAAAAAACTATTCTACCCCAGTCATATGGGGATTGTGTGGCTGTAACATGGTGTTTTAAACTATTCCTATTTTTAATAGAAACAATTTTCCCATAAGGAAAGGCTCATGGTTTAGGGGGACAATTTGGAAAATCATGCTCCCCTTCCCAAGAAATCGTGCACATGGTTTTTAATCCCCTAAAAATTTGTTTTAAAATCCCAAAACCCCCAAAAATTCACCCTAATTTTCCCCTATTTGAACTAAGATGAGTTTTTATGATTTTATACACTTCAGAAATGGATTCTATAGCCTTATAAACACTGTTCTTGGTGAGTCAAAGATCTGGTTGACAGATCCACAACTATCTTGATAAGAAATTTATTCCCTTCAAAAAATTATCTCTCTACCATATCACTATCTGAATGATAATGAATTTTTAATTCCCCATTGGTGATGGGTTTAGTTCTAGTTTTTTATAGATCTTAATTTTTTTGATCAAGATCTAGTTTTCTATTTTAGTTCCCATTTATCATTTTGAAATCGACTTTTCTATTTAAATTTGGGAATTTTTTGATTTGTGAATATCCATCAAGGATTTTGAGGTTCGTGTTATAGATATCAAATCCCATGGTATTTACTGATTTTTAATTATGTGTACAGAATTTTGAAATTTTCAATTTCAATGATAGGGCAATTGAATCCAAAATTGTATTGACTAAATTAAAATTCCATGTGATAATAAAATGGGTTGAATATGGTAAAATTAAAATTGGTTAAATTTTTGTTATGAAATAGGTGGGATGTCAGGATTATGGAATTGGTCAATTAATGAGATGTTGAATTTATTGATTAATGGGAATTAATGGGTTGTTGGGATTATTGTTAAAGGTTCAATGGGTTAATTGATTAATTGATGAAAAATGGTTTAATGGTGAATTTTTCACATTATCCAATATGATTTAATGTGAAGATCCATGATTGATTTTATAATTGAAAGGGGAAATTTTAATGAGAATGTTTGATAATAAGGTTAATGATGCTTAACCATTATTAATATGAAATTGTGATAAATGTGGTATTGTGATATTGTGATATACGTGTGTAGGTCATGGAATGATGATTCAAAATCCCAAATATTATTAACTGATAAAAAAGTGTGGGACATTGACTAATGTTTCGAAATACCATATTTGATTGATTTTTATACATGTGTGGGGCATGAAATGATTCCTAAAATTCCCATATGTGATAACAACAAGTTTTGGGAAATAGAATGATTCTTCAAATACACACGAGGTGCTACACATGGTGTTCTATGACCAAAATGTTGGTATTAGAATATGGTTTCATGTATCCATGATATGAAATTTAATTTTGAATGGATAATTAAATCCCATGTTATAATGAATTGTGATTCCCTATGAGGTATGTTTCAGAATCCAGCATGGGCCGAAGTACGTATTGGTTGTTTGGGTGTCATTGTGAACCAGATTAAATTATGTGGTTAATTAAAAAATAATTGCATTTGTAAACTACTTATTTTATCACTTGTATTTGATTATTTATACAAATTCATACACTATTATAGATTGGATATTGTTTTAGGAATCATTGGTGGTGGCCTATTGTGTTGTACTCACACATTTTTCGAGCTACCTAATCGGTACCCAAATAGACTTCATGTTTGTAGGACATGATTGTTGTACCTCTCGAACCCCTCGTGCTTTAATTTTCATGATCACAATCACTCTCTTATTTTTCTAATCTTGTTTTCAAGTGTTTTTGTTAATAGGCATGATTTCAGGAGAAAGAAGTGGCAAAGGAAGAAAAGTGGACTGTTTTCATGTCCACCGGCCAACCGGTGGCTTCACCACCGGCCAGCCGATGGACCCTGGACAGAAGGCTGAGCCACTGCCTCAGCACCGGCCAACCGGTGGCCTCAGCACCGGCTAGCCGGTGGCACCCAGACAGAAGGGGTAGCTACTGCCTCAGCACCGGCCAACCGGTGGCCTCATCACCGGCCAGCCGGTGGCGCCTGGACAGAAGCCCTCCTCCATTTTGCAAGCACCGGCCAACCGGTGTCCTAGCACCGGTCAGCCGGTGGAGCCAGTCAAACTAGCCGTTGGGCCTTTGACCAGACTTGTCCACTTGCCTCCCAACGGCTCCGAAGCCTTTTCCAACAGCTCCGAAGACCTCCAAAGTCCATATGAGGGTTCCCCCTCTATAAATAAAGGACTAGGAACCCCCAGAAGCCTAAGGAACATAGTCGGAAATATTGTGAAGCCAACGAACACATTTTTGATCATTTGGCGAACCTCCGGTGGATTCCTCCAAGGTAACCCCTCTTGCTCCAACACACTTCCACATCCAAGGAGAACCACCAAAGAAGCTTGGGAGCGCCCTTCATCAGCTCCATCAATCCATTGGCTCCCAAGACTTCCTCATTACGGGTTTTATTGCTTTATTTATTTTGAGCATCAAATTGGGTTTGTGCCTACAAACCCCATCTCTTTCTCTCATCCTCTCTTTTGGGTTCTCACACCACCTTCAAGGTGTGAAGAGGTTGGTCAAGCCTTTCCTTTAAAAGGCTTGAGACATAGGTGAGCTAGCCTTCACCTGTAAGAAGGCTAGTGGGTTCTTGCTCAACCATTGAAAGCAAGTGGGTTCTTGCATAACCATTTAAAAAGAAAGCTGTAATAGGTTCTAGACTAACCTTAAAGTCTAGTGGGTTTCTTTCTAAAACCATTAAAAAGCAAGCGGTAGTAAATCTCTCAACGGTTGAGTTGGGAGCGGAGACGTAGGCTTGGGTTTAAGCCGAACTCCGTTATCAATTTTGTGTCTTGCCTCATTTATTTCGGCTGCACTTTTAACTTTGATTTTAAATTGTTAATTAATTTTTAAAAGGCAATTCACCCCCCTCTTGCCATCATTCCTTTCTTTCTCCGCCCAACAATTGGTATCAGAGGAAAAATTTGAGTAATACCTTCACCGGTTTCAAATTTAAGATCCATTGTGATGGCATCAACCTCTTTCGCCCCCGAAGGCTATTCATTGGGTCGTGCTCCATTTTTTGATGGAACCGACTATAATTATTGGAAAACCCGCATGACCACTTTTCTTAGAAGTATAGGTTATCCCATTTATAAAATTGTCATGCATGGTTATTCTCTCTCCTCTCCCGATGAATCCAAATGGACCCAAGCCGATATTAGAAATTTCGAGCTTGATGGCAAAGCCATGAACGCTCTACATTGCGGCCTTGATCGTAATGAGTTCAATCGAGTTTCCACATGCACCTCATCACATGAAATCTGGAAACTATTGGAGGTTACCCATGAGGGGACCAACAAAGTCAAGGATACTCGATTGGACATGTACCGTCAAGATTTTGAGTCTTTTACCATGCATCCATCCGAATCTATTACTGAAATGTTTACACGTTTTACTGATGTTTGCAATGGGAGAAAGTCCCTTGGTTATGATGTTTCTGCAGAGACGATGGTTAAGAAGATCCTTTGGATCTTACCAAGATCATGGGCACCGAAGGTCACGGCAATCCAAGAATCCAAAGACATCAAGAACATGTCGGTCTAAGAGCTCATCGGATCCCTCATGACCTACGAGATCACCATGAGGAGGCAAGCTGAAAAGGAAGGCAAACCAATCAAAGTTCCAAAGAACATCGCCTTCAAAGTTCAACAAGAAGAAAGCTCCTCCTCCTCATCGTCTTCCTCTTCAAGTGGCGATTCCGAAATGGAGAACCTTGACCGCAAAATGCACAAGTTCATGAAGAAGCACAAGAAGAAGAAATCCCGCAAGGCTCGAAAGGAAAAACACGACGAAAAATCCGAGCCCGAGGTAACATGCTACGGGTGTGGCAAGAAAGGCCATTACAAGCCTGATTTCCCACTCAACAAGAAAAAGGCCAAGCAAAAGGAAAAGAAGAAGGCTTTCAAGGCCACATGGAGTGATAGCTCCACATCCTCCTCATCCTCCTCCTCAAGTGAAAACGGTAACAAATGTCTAATGGCATTTCATGAGGTAACCTCTTCCGACTCCTCTTCCTCTAGTTCCTCAAATTCTTTTAATCATTTATCTTATGAGGATCTCCAACATGCGAGAGATCAATTGGAGGAAGGTTTTCACAAACTTTCTTCCAAATTTGTTTCTTTAAAAAAGAATTTCAAAAAACTCTCTTCCGAAAAAGAACAACTTCTCAAAGAGAAGGAAGAGTTGTCCCTCAAAGTCCAAAATCTTCCCGATGTTGATTCTATGGAATCAATAATCAAGGATTTAAGGGAATCCCTAGCTAAGTTCACCCAAGGTGAACAAAATTTGAACAATTTGCTTGGTTCCCAACGCATTTCTAGAACCACCGAAGGGCTTGGCTATTCCAAGATAGCTTCCTCTTCCCATGCTCCAACTGTTTTTGTAAGGGGGAGCTCCCAATTTAAATTTTGTAATTATTGCAAAAAAACCCGGGCACTTAATTTATGAGTGAAATTTCAAAAATGCCCGGTACGGTAGGCCCAAAACCATTTTCTTAAATAATGAATTTTATAGGAGAAGACCCGCCACTAGACAAGTGTGGATTGAAAAATCCCTTTTAGCGAGTCTCACCAGACCAAAATTTGTCTCGGTTCCAAAATCCTCTCCCCGGTGATTTGTTGTTTTTATTTAGGGGGAGTTAGGTTTGTTTAAGATTTTTTGTTTCATGTTTCAAAACCTTTTATTTCAAATCTTTTCATTCAAAACTTTCAAATCAAAATTCTCAATTCAAAATTTCATTTCAAAATTTCAATTCAAATTTCAATTCAAAACTTTCAATTCAAGTTTCAAAAATTTCAATTGGTTTAAAAAACTCTATCTTGTTTTTCAACGTCTTCCCTCAATCAAGTTTTATGCCCCGTGCTATTTTGATAATCACAAAGGGGGAGAAATTCTTGGTTGATTGGGGGAGAAATCTTTCTCTCATGCTTTGCTTTAATTTCCCATTTATCCTTTAAAGCATGCCTTTCATTTCATTTTTACATTGTTTGTTTTGGTGATTGTGATCATCAAAATAGGGGGAGATTGTTGTACCTCTCGAACCCCTCGTGCTTTAATTTTCATGATCACAATCACTCTCTTATTTTTCTAATCTTGTTTTCAAGTGTTTTTGTTAATAGGCATGATTTCAGGAGCAAGAAGTGGCAAAGGAAGAAAAGTGGACTGTTTTCATGTCCACCGGCCAACCGGTGGCTTCACCACCGGCCAGCCGATGGACCCTGGACAGAAGGCTGAGCCACTGCCTCAGCACCGGCCAACCGGTGGCCTCAGCACCGGCCAGCCGGTGGCACCCAGACAGAAGGGGTAGCTACTGCCTCAGCACCGGCCAACCAGTGGCCTCATCACCGGCCAGCCGGTGGCGCCTGGACAGAAGCCCTCCTCCATTTTGCAAGCACCGGCCAACCAGTGTCCTAGCACCGGTCAGCCGGTGGAGCCAGTCAAACTAGTCGTTGGGCCTTTGACCAGACTTGTCCACTTGCCTCCCAACGGCTCCGAAGCCTTTTCCAACGGCTCCGAAGACCTCCAAAGGCCATATGAGGGTTCCCCCTCTATAAATAAAGGACTAGGAACCCCCGGAAGCCTAAGGAACATAGTCGGAACTATTGTGAAGCCAACGAACACATTTTTGATCATTTGGCGAACCTCCGGCGGATTCCTCCAAGGGAACCCCACTTGCTCCAACACACTTCCACATCCAAGGAGCACCACCAAAGAAGCTTGGGAGCGCCCTTCATCAGCTTCATCAATCCATTGGCGCCCAAGACTTCCTCATTATGGGTTTTATTGATTTATTTATTTTGAGCATCAAATTGGGTTTGTGCCTACAAACCCCATCTCTTTCTCTCATCCTCTCTTTTGGGTTCTCACACCACCTTCAAGGTGTGAAGAGGTTGGTCAAGCCTTTCCTTTAAAAGGCTTGAGACATAGGTGAGCTAGCCTTCACCTGTAAGAAGGCTAGTGGGTTCTTGCTCAACCATTGAAAGCAAGTGGGTTCTTGCATAACCATTTAAAAAGCAAGCTGTAATAGGTTCTAGACTAACCTTAAAGTCTAGTGGGTTTCTTGCTAAAACCATTAAAAAGAAAGCGGTAGTAAATCTCTCAACGGTTGAGTTGGGAGCGGAGACGTAGGCTTGGGTTTAAGCCGAACTCCGTTATCAATTTTGTGTCTTGCCTCATTTATTTCCGCTGCACTTTTAACTTTGATTTTAAATTGTTAATTAATTTTTAAAAGGCAATTCACCCCCCCCTCTTTCCATCATTCCTTTCTTTCTCCGCCCAACAATGATAATCCAAAGATCCCTATGTTAGATGGATGATTTGGGATGGAGAATAAATAATGGAACCAAACATGGTATTAGGATGATCTTGGGAGTTCTTCGTGTCTTTATTTTTTGGGTTTTTCATTTAAAACAATAAATATATATGGAATGAAATATATACTTCTTTGTTTGGATATTTCAGTCTTGTTTTGGTTTTGTATGTATTTTTAGTTTGTATTTGTTATGGTTTCATTCTACTACAAACATAATTTTTATTTTATTAAATGAACAAACGGATTACAAGCCAGAAACCTACCTATCCTCCCATATTAAGGAGGATGGAAATGATAGAGAGAAAGAGTGTCTCCCCTAACAATGTGTTTAAAGTCATCTGGAACAAACCCCAAAAAATTGTATAGAATCTGACTGTCACTTGGACTCCCTTTGCTTTATAAGGTATCAGCCGTGAAATTCCCTTCCCTCCAGGTATGGAAAACACAGATGCCCAGGTTAATAAGGAATCCAAAGCACCTAATCAGATAGGATAACTCCCAAGGAGTGTTATATTTTCACTGAATAAATATAATTAACATAGTAAAATCTAATTTTACCTCAATAATCTAAATATTGAAATGTTTTCAAAAAATAATACTCATGATCATAGCTCATGACTATTATACCATAGATTCACCTAACCCGTAAAAAGTGTTGAAGCCCAAAATCAATTTTCCCTATCTGTATCTAACTAGGACACCTCCTCTCATATTTTTATAAATATAGGATCCAATGATGTTTAACTTTATCCTTGAAATTGAATGCATCCAACTCAGACATCTACCCTGGTTATTCCAATCACTATGAAAACCCATGAAGAGCCTAGGAAAATAATCCTAAACATACCAGAGGATATTACACCCTTAATGAGGGCACCAAGATCCACTATCAGTTCCCTCACATGCACCTGAATTAGGCTTATTGAGTGTGTTTTACATTATGAGCCTCGTTACGAGCATCCCAAAGGATGAAACACACTATATTGAAGGAAAAATCATAAACACTCAAATTTTTTCCATGCTAACAAGTTCCTAAAAAGTAGGAATAAAATAAATCAAGAATAGATATCTCACTACTATGGAGATTCATATCCTATTGAATGAGATCCCAGGTTCCCATTGCCCAGTCCTGTTGCATCTCAGGGAACCTATAAGTAGCACCCAAATCAGGATATACAAATTGTTATCAGAGCTAGATTTATTTTATTTTCTTTTGTATTAATATTTGGGAGAGTTATATAGAAGAATAGAAATATTCTTTATTCATTTATGATCTCATCTATGAGATTAGTTGAACTATGTATAGGAGAAACCTAAATTACCCAGGGAGGGATTGTTGTTATTGATGTTTTTTGTTACAGTTGAATGTAATTTCACCTCGAGTGATGAAATTATTGGGTAATGTTGTTGTTTTCTAAGATTTTATTTATATACCAGTATGGAATTAATGTTGATAATACATACATAATCTTATGCACTCATGACTTATTGTGACATTCATTATCTTAGGCATGAACAGAAATGTAGGTCTTGGGGGGAGTTGTTTAAATGAAATTCATTTCATTCTTATGTATTCTAAATGGAAAATGTTTCTAATATGAAATTAAAATTAAATGATGCTAAAAATGAAAATTTTAAATGAAAAAATGGGTTCCTAATGAGAAATAATAATTTTGAAAGTATTTACCCTATGTGAGACATGACCTAAGTGAGGGATAATTGAGGGTAGTAATGGTGCTTCAGTTTTGACCATGTGGATTGGTTTATGGGAATGAATTGTTGTGAATTGATATGAATCCATATTACAATAATGTGTTAATATTGTGTAATGTTTCCTAGGATGTGGGGTTGGGATGGTATAGATATTCCATCATGATGATGCTTGTTGATAGGAATACATGAGGATATGATTGTAAATGATCCATCGGTAGTGCAACCAGAGGCTCCGATAGTTCTAGGAGAAGAAGCTAGAGATAATTTTCGTGATAAAATTGATCGATTAATATAGTTTATGGAAAGATACCTAAAATGGTTTTTGAAGAGTATATCAGATCTGACACATGAGTTTCAATTGTAGCACCCTCTGAAATCTATCAAAGAGTGTGGACCTAAAGAAGATGAATTTTGGATTGAATATTTCAAGATTTTTATTGAACACTTGGATAATCCCACTGAGAAGTGATTAAAACTTGATTATTATATGTTATGCAGTGAAGATAAGTGTTGGTGGGACATCCAAACTCCAAATGGACAGCTGGAGAATATGGATTAGAAGGAAATTTAGGAGAAGTTCTTGTAGAACTTTTACTATGAGTTTCTCTGGCATGAGTGGGAAATAGAGTTCATGAGACTAACCTAAGAGCATATGTATATGATAGACAATGTAGGATACTTTATAAATTTTTGTCACTTTGTTCCTGCATTGGAAGGTGAGGGGTAAATTGTGGAAAATAGTTATAATATGGTCTTAAATAGAATATTAAGTCCCAAGTTAATATCTTTAGGCTTAAAAAGTTTTCAGTGGTGGTGAATTAGGATATATTATCTAAGGGAACCTGAAGGAGGCTTCCGGTGGAGGACATGGGTTTTTTATTAGATGACCATGAGTTATGTCTTCTGATAGTGGGAATAAAAACATCAAGAATGTTAACCAAGGAGGTAGAAAGAAAAGTGTATAGGGGGAGGATCAGTTACACAGGATATTTCCTGAGTGACCTTCTACTAGTGTGGTTGGTCGGGTCACATTCATATATAGTTCCTCTGACCACCATTATAATAGAGATATTTCTATAGGATGGGACATATATAATTTTTCTGCAAGAACTCATGACATATGGGTAATTATGAAGGAACAAGGAAGAATCAGAGTACTCTAATGGGGTATTTTATGCCATATCAGTCTGGAATTTACAGTTTTACTGATCATGGTGGTATATTAAATGGATTTCATACTTTTGGGAAAGATATCATGTATCAGTAGATTGTTGAAGCTCAGGGGACTCAAACTATATCACAAGAATGAAGTTAAGTATAGTTTCAGGCAATTCAGTCTACACTTGTAGATAGTGAGGCTTGGCCATAAACTATTAGAGGTTCAATTTTTGTAGCTTATATGATTTATAGTGACTTATTTGATACTAATTCCTATAATTATTTTATATTTTCCCAACATGAGAATGGTTTGAGTCTGATGGTGGAGTTCATGAGTGGGTTTATGATGATTGATACACTTTTGGGAGAATGGTTGAGAGACATCTGTTTATGCAAGGGGTGTTCTCTCGAGGTTGGGGAAAATCGTTTTCTTTGGGATATCTACTTCTTTTATATGTTAGAATTTTAATTGATTCATCAATATGGAATATTTTGTATCATACCAAGACCACATAGATTTTAACCAAGGGAGAGTGACTTTTACATCCCCTAAGAGTGAAAATTATGTTCACTGTGGAGAGTGGGATATCATGGTGGTCCATCCAGGGCTAGTTCATTCACGAATGAGATATATCACTATCGAAAATTCAATTATTTTACATGATGATGGGGATTTGAATAATAATTACATTCCAATTTTTACAAATAGATTCTAGGATGTGTTTCCTTTAGACTTCTCAGGGCTACCGCTGAAGAGAAATATAGAATTTACGATTGAGGTCATGCCTAGAAATGATCTAGTTTCAATTACACCTGATATAATGGTATCAACATAAATTAAAGATACAAAGACTCAACTGGAATAGTTGATGGATAAAAAACTTATCCCTCTAATTACATCACCTTAAAGTTCTCCGAACTTGGTTTCTAAGAAGGCTGATGGAACGCTTCACTTATGAGTCGATTATCAGATATTGAACAAAATGAAAGTGATGAACTGGTATCCTCTCCCACATATCAATGATAAATTCGACCAATTCAGGGGAAATATTGTCTTATTCAATATTGAATTGATATTGGTGTATCATCAGTTGAAATTCCTCTAGTACAAAATGTATTTATCACATTGGAAATTTCACGTCGGTTATATATAACCGATGTGAAAAGATTTTTATATGGATTTATCATGTTAGTTATATAATAACTAACATGATAAATAAAGTATCTCACTTTATCACATCATTTATTCTATAAATGAAGTGATTAATCTAATTTTTTACATCGGTTATATAATAACCGAAGTTTTAAAGAATATCTCATTTCTTTATCACATCAGTTATATAATAGCCGACGTGATAAATCATTTTATCATGTCGGTTATTATATAACTAAGGTGATAAATGTAATTAAAATTTATTTATCAATATTGTTACTAAATATACAATGTGAAAAATCATTTAAACTTTTTAGGAACCCCAATTTTGAGTCATTATGGTGTGTTTCGATCAGGCTATAGTGACTCGATTCTCTCTCGTGTAGAAACCCTAAAATTGATTCTTTGATCCAGTGGCCTCCAACCTTCTTTTTACAACTTCATTCATCATATTTTTCATCCTTGCTTCTATATGATCGACTTGAAACCCTTAATTAATCCTCACACACCATGATTTTGGTCATTCTATTTTGAAAATTCCCTAGCACTACATTTTTTTTATTTTAGATATTAAAATATCGCAATATCTTGATTAATTTCTTCATGTTATCACATTGTATTTGTAGCTAGAAAAAATTTATGTGGGACATGGTTTGTATTCCAATTACAAACTATTTATTCACAATAAGCCCATGTTTCATGTATTTAGTTAAAATTATAGTTATTATTATATGCATTAATCATTTTAGGAACAAAAAGATTCTTTGTTTCCTATAAGGTGCGCCCATTTGATGTTGAAAATCATGTACAATTTTTACACAACAAGAAAACCCTAGAAACTTATTGTATATGGATGATAAATAGGGTGGATGTTTTGAAGATTCATATAATTCCCCCAAATTACATGCTATTTTTAGTTTTCTCATACATGGGATACAAATATATATAAAAGAACTATACTTCTTAGTTAGAAGTTCTGTATCATTATTATATTTCCAAAAACAATATAACCTCTAAATGGTTTCCTCAATAATTCATCACTTATTCATGGAATATTTAGATAAAAATATTGGTCAAAGTGTTGTTAAGATAAATGATCCAGGGGATGAATCTATGTTGCAGTCATAAAAAATGAACTCCAGGAACCTATAAATATCATCATACAATAATCTAGTGCTAGAATAAATTATTATCATATATTATATCATTCACAAAAGAATGCAGTGAAATCCATTATGGGGATTGAATAACTCAATAGAGTTATCTCATTTTATAAAATGGCCATAGGATTGATGATGATATCTCTTCTCTATAATGTTATAGATAATAGTTTATTTCTAAGGTTGTGAGAAGTATATAAAGAGGATTTTTTTCACAATAATAATCTTACCATAAAATAATTTAAACATTGGATATTATTCATATACAACATCTAATATAAATATGTTAAACTCTAGTGTGACATAAAATGTGATTGAATTATTATATGACTTCAAGGGTTTTATTCTTATGTATTGATATTTCCATGAGTTAAAATTACACAAAAAAAATTGATGGGTTGATAATAAATCACACTATTGGAAGGTGGTTTTTTTACATAGTAGTTTTCGATATTGCTTCTTAGAAAAATATCATTATAAGTTTGAAATACACATATATTTGTTTTATATTTCAAAATTGTGTTACTTTCAAAATATAACATATTTCATATAAATATTAAATTGTCTTATCAAAAAAAAAATCTTTTTAAAGATATTTAGATGCATATATTTTTTTATTTATCATTTACATTTAACCATATCTTCCATTATTCATTATAATTTATAATTATATTTTTCAAATACATATATATTTGTTTTATATTTCAAAATTGTGGTACTTTAAAATTATGAAATATTTCATATAAATATAAAATTATATTATTTTAATAAGATATATAATTTTAATATTTTTTAAAGGTAATAATGAGTCAAATTTGGATTAAAAAATATTGAATGAGTGCTGAATGTGAGGAAGGTGTCGATAATTTTTTGGAATTTTCAAAAAAAAATGTTCCAAACAATGACATGTTTTTTTTTGTCCATGCCTGAAATTTTTAAATATCAAGAAGTTGAAAAGGAGAGAGATCAAATATCAATTAATTTTCATGGTTTTAATTCGAGTTACATCCCTAGGATTTGGCATTGTGAAACTCGGTAAAATTTTAGGTCTATTGATGATGATTCTTGGCAAGATGGTAACTCTAATGAAATTTCATAATGATTCACTATATTGAATCAGAGAAGATTTATAAATAAAAGAAAATTTAGAATCTATATATTAATGCTGAAAAACCATTTTATCCTAGTTCTAAAGAATTTATGGTTTTATCATTATTATTAATATTTATCCATGCATGCACATCCCATGCACATGCCCATGCCCATGCACATGCCCATGCCCATGCCCATGCCCATGCCCATGCCCATGCCCATGCCCATGCACATGCACATGCACACCCATGCAATATAAAGAAATTCTGCGTTTGGTGAGATTTGAACCCCTACCTCTTGCATATTTTCCAAAGACTTTACCACTCCAGCAAGCTCGCCATGTGGTTAATAAACAGAATTTAATATACTTATATATATTAATTGAAAAAACAAATAATACATAAACAATAGATATAAACTCAATAATAATAAATAATAAATAATAAATAATAAATAATAAATAATAAATAATAAATAATAAATATAAATAATAAATATAAATAATAAATTATAAATAAATATAAATAATAAATAAATATAAATAATAAATAAATATAAATAATAAATAATAAATAATAAATAATAAATAATAAATAATAAATAATAAATAATAAATAATAAATAATAAATAATAAATAATAAATAATAAATAAATATAAATAATAAATAATAAATAAATAAGAAGTAATAAATAAATATAAATAATAAATAATAAATAAATATAAATAATAAATAATAAATAAAAAAAAATATATAAATAATAAATAATAACTAATAAATAATAACTAATAAATAAATATAAATAATAAATAATAAATAATAAATAATAAATAATAAATAATAAATAAATATAAATAATAAATAATAAATAAATAATAAATAATAAATAATAAATAATAAATAATAAATAATAAATAATAAATAAATATAAATAATAAATAATAAATAGAAAATAATAAATAATAAATAAATATAAATAATAAATAATAAATAATAAATAAATATAAATAATAAATAAATATAAATAATAAATGATAAATAATTAATAATTAATAAATAATAAATAATAAATAAATATAAATAATAAATAAATATAAATAATAAATAATAAATAATAACTAATAACTAATAAATAAATATAAATAATAAATAATAAATAATAAATAATAAATAATAAATAATAAATAATAAATAAATATAAATAATAAATAATAAATAAATATAAATAATAAATAATAAATAATAAATAATAAATAATAAATAAATATAAATAATAAATAAATATAAATAATAAATAATAAATAATAAATAATAAATAAATATAAATAATAAATAATAAATAAATATAAATAATAAATAATAAATAATAAATAAATATAAATAATAAATAATAAATAATAAATAATAAATAATAACTCATAAATAATAACTAATAAATAAATATAAATAATAAATAATAAATAATAAATAATAAATAATAAATAATAAATAATAAATAATAAATAAATATAAATAATAAATAATAAATAATAAATAATAAATAATAAATAATAAATAAATATAAATAATAAATAATAAATAAATATAAATACTGAATAATAAATAATAAATAATAAATAATAAATAAATAATAAATAAATATAAATAATAAATAATAAATAAATATAAATAATAAATAAATAGAAATAATAAATAATAAATAATAAATAATAAATAAATATAAATAATAAATAAATAGAAATAATAACTAATAAATAAATAAAAATATAAATAATAAATAATAAATAATAAATAATAAATAATAAATAACCAGTTACAAATAATAGATAATAAATAAATTAAAGTATATTATAAATAATAAATAATAAATAATAAAGAAAACACATGAAAAAGTATGAAAAGACGTGATAAGGGATGAAAAATCATGAAAACGCATGAAAAAGGATGGAGAAGCATATGAAGAATGAGGCATTAGAAAAAATGAGAACGCATGAAAACTCGTAACAACTCTGGAAAACTCCTTAATAATTCAACATAATCATCATAATAACCCATAAAAAACCATTGATAAAGATAACAAGTCATGGAAACCCAAATAAACAGTAATAAATGGAGCTACCGTTAAAACCCGTCAAAACGGTCATAAAGAGACAAAAACATTGGACTCACATTAATGAAGATAACTTATGATCCGAGAGTCCGTTTTAGATCTGCGACCTGTCAAATCAAAGATCCTGAAACACTCTTCAACCTGAAAGGTGAAAGAGTCTGAATGGACAGACGGATCGGAAGTTATGACCATTTAAAAAAAGCTGACGGAGAACGGGTGCTAGAAACGAGGCATTGAAAAACATAACAAACCTGATACCCACTAAAAAGGCCATAACATATGATCTAGGAGTGCATGTGGGCGCCGCGACCATTCAAACTGAAGCTCATGGAACGAGCTATGATCTGGCAGGTGGAGGAGGCCGAACTGACACGCGGATCGAAAGTTAGGTCTGTTTGAAGACAAGTTCGACGGGACACCGGTGACGGAAACGGGGTTTTAGAGGCCTTCGGAGGGGTTTTTGGGGTCGAAAAACATGATAGAAGCTTTCTTCTATCAAACTAGTGCGTATCTCTCTTCGCTGGCTTCGATTTGATATGTGGTAGAGCCCAAACGGACACCCGGAGCGAAAGTTATGGCTGTTTGAAGTTGGAGAACTTTTTTCAACTTTCTTATAACTCTAATATCTTCTGCACCTTAGACCATATCACGGTTTTGATTATATTTGCCTCTATATCTCTTCATGAGCTTCGATTTGACTGGTCGTGGCGCTTCAACGGACGCCCGGATCAAAAGTTATGGTCGTTTTAGTGATTTCAGGGTTTCTCGCGTTTTTTTATTTTTTTCATTTCATTTCGCGGCGGTTTTACGGAAACCGCCGCTATTTCGCGGCGGTTTTTTAAAAAACCGCCACTAATCCTCGAATAAATATAAAAAAAAATTAAAAAAATTAAAAAAAATATATTTTTTTTTGCCGTTTAGCGGCGGTTTTTTCGCGGCGGTTCTTAAAACCGCCGCGAAATGCCGGCCCGAAAACGCGTTTCGCGGCGGTTTTAAAAACCGCCGTGAAACAATTGCCGCTAAACGGCGGTTTTCTTGTAGTGAAAGAAAATGACATTCTTAATTCACATTATAAATCGAAGAAAATACTATGAATGATGGTATTAGGGTTAAAAAATGCATACCTTCCCAAATGATTGTGTGATATATAGTAAAGAATATGAATTTCGGTCAGAGTTTCCTAAATGTGGGACATCATGGTATAAGTCAAAAGAAAAATCACAAGCTAATTTAAAGATTACAGAGACCTCTACTATGGTATTTTGGTATCTTCCTATAATTACTCATTTGAAATGTTTATTTTCTAGTTAAATTTATGCAAAAATGTTATGAAGGAATATTGATGAGATTATATGTGATGTAAAAATACATTATCCAACTGATTGTCCATAGTAGAAGAAAATTAATCACCAGTTTCATATATTCTAAAATGAAGTAAGAAATCTCAAACTTGGGATGTGCATGGAGGGAATGAATCCATATCAAAGCCTTAGTAGCACACATAGTCATGGCTTTTTCTATTTGTAATTTACAAACTATTTCATGAATTTAGTATGAAGAAAAAATATGTCATGTTAAGTTTAATGATCTCTTGACTAAAGAAACATGGTAATGATATTGATGTTTTCTTGCCACCATTAGTTGATGATTTGAAACTATTATGGGAGGATGGTATTAGGATATATGATTATTATAAAATGGAATATTTTCAACTGCATGTAGTGATTATGTTCACTGTAAATGACTTCCAAGAATATGGAAATATGTCTTTATACAGTGTTAATGGGCATAAAGAATTCCCAATTTTCAAACTATAGACTTCAAATTACCGATTGCATCATGGGAGGAAAACAGTATACATGGGTCATCACATGTTTTTTCTACAGATCACTCTTATAGAAAATTAAAATAAGCATTCAATAGCTCCCAAGAATTTGATATTTCTCCAAAACCTTTATCCACAAATCAGTATTTTTAGGGGTGAAAAAAATTGTTGTAACATTTTTAAATACACATAAATCTAGTAATGATAGATATATTTGGAAGAAATGATAAATATTTTTTGAGCTACCATATTGGAGATATCATGAATTGAAACATAATTTTGATTTCATGCCTATGGAGAAGTATATTTGTGATAGCTTGATTGGAAAATTATTAGATATTAAAAGAAAGAATAAAGTTGGGTTGAATACATGATTAGTCTTGTTTTCAATGGGAATATGTTTGATGTTATCTTCCACCCCTGATGGAAGGTGGACATTTATTCTACCGACTTCTCATACATTATCCATGGGTTAGAAAATTAGCTTTTTTCATTTTCTTCATGTTATCAAAGTGTCGTACGATTATTCTTATAATGTAATTTTTTTTCTCTTCAATGGATTTAAAGTTGATTGGTATGAAATATCATGATTGTCATGTCATGATGCAATACCTTCTACTAGTTTAATTGGATGGAATATTTCACATCCATGTCAGAAAGACTGTCATGAATGTGTATTATTTTTCAATTCAATATGTAATAAAGTGATTGATCTAGATGCTTTGAGCATTTTGGAAAACGAATAAATTTCTATAATTTGACAATTTGAAATGTATTTTCATCAATCTATATTTGATATAATGGTGCATTTAATGGTTATTTTGGTTTTATAAATAATGCTTATTGGACCGGTATATCTACGTTGGATGTATCTTTTTGAAATATATATGATGATATTGAAGGGGTATGTTAAGAATCCATATCTACCTAAAGCCTCCAATTTTGAAAAGTATATTTCTGAGGAGGTCGCAGAATTTTGTATGAGATACATGTCTATTGTGGATCACATTGGTTTGCCTCTATCTCACCATGAATGCATTAATTATTGGGTAAATAGGATTCATGGCATGAAATTCAAATCGTTTGAAGTTGAACAGATAAAGATGGTACATTTATACATATTGAATAATATATATTATGCTCAACTATATATAATATTTCATATAAATGTGTTAAAACAATTTCATCCAAAGAAGAAAGAAATGGGGATTTTGAATGAGCATAAAAAACTTTTCTTTCATGGTTTAAAAATATTGTGCTTGGCAGATCAGATGCATTAGAAACATTAATATGGTTAGAGGGTGGTCCAAGTTTAAATGTGATAACATGGTCCAGGTATGACATTAATGACTATACATTTCATATGAATGATCAGGAAAATATAAGTGTAGTTTACAATAGTGGTGTATTGGTGCTCGCATAAACAATGCATTTTTTGAGTTCTAAATACAAAACCCAAATTTATGCATCAAGTGCATATTATGGAGTCATTGGAGAAATATGTTAGGTTGATTAAATTAAATTTAATGTTATGGTGTTTAACTGAAAATGGTTTATCAATAATAATATTGTCAGATAAGATGAACTTGGAATGAAACATGTTAATCTTAATAGATTGAAAGACATAGCTTACTCTTTTATAATGGAATCACCTGTAAAACAAATTTTCTATGTTCTTGATCAATTCAAAATGTAGTGGTCTATTTTTTTACAAGGTAAAAACAATATACTAGTGATGATCAACTTGATGAAGATGATAATTTATTTGAGAACTCTACTTCCATGGAAATATTCACATATAATAATGATGAGCACATCATAGACATCATTTGTGCCATAAGGAATGATCATAATGAAGGAATTTTGGAAAACAATCCATTATTACATTCCTAATATTACAAGAAACATATTTTTATTTCTCATTTACTTTTATTAATTTCATTAAATGTTAAATATGTTAATTTTATTCCTTATTAAAACATGCATTAAAACTAATAAGTAAAAAACGTTTGCTTATATTAGTTTGGTTTTGTTTAGTTTACCATTTTTACCATTATATAAATTTAATATTTATTTATTTTGTTGAAATAAAATTACATTAAATAAAATATGATAAAAAAAATTATTTTATAAGAGTATATTAAAAAAATATTCTTTTTGTGTAAAAAAATGATTTATTAGGTTGGAAAATTTTTAATATTCCTACACCAATTGTGGATTTTTTTTCATTCATTTACATGAAATTTCATATATTATTTCTATTGTTACCATTTTAGTTAACTATAAAAGATATGAATAATAATGTATTATGTTTTAGTTTTCTTTTTTGTTTCATAATTTTTCATTTTTAATTTACATTAGTATTATAATAGTTGAATTTGTATATTTCTGTACTAATTGTTTTATACTTTTATTTGAAAGATAATGATAGATCAATCAGATGATCTAATACATACTTCTATAGATGAGAATCTTGATCATACCTCTAGGTAAGAACATGCACATGCTCTTCTTGATGATCCCCAACCTTCATATACTCCCACAGAGCCAAGGAAGAGTTTGAGGGTTGGTAAACATGGTAGCACATGTTTACCAAATTATGAATTACATATATACTAGACCATTGGATATTGGTATAATTTCATGATAATGTTATTCCAAGAGGTCTTAATTCAAAACAATTCAAGAGTTCTATATTAGTGCAGGGTAAAAGTAATGTCAATATTTTGTTTAATGATTAGAGAAGTGTTGAAAAAGTAATAATATATCTATTGTGGGAGACCGTTTTGGTATTCTCATTTGTAATTATTTTAATAATCTTGAAATGATTATAGTATAATATGATTTCCATTTCTTATCAGATGACATTTTATATACCTAACATTGGAGGAGTCTGGAGGAAATTTTTATCAATGGATACTAGGAGATAGAGGGATCTCAAATCAATCCTCACATCTTATTTCATTTTTAGGAATATTCATTATGACAATACATGTTATATATATCCTTTTATAGATGAAGAAACATGGAAATATTTTTTGAAAGTAAAATAAAATAAGAATTTTTGGTAAGTGAAATGTATACTTTTAGATGTTTTCTTATATTAGTTATATTATTAATGATTTCATATTCTTAATATACAACAATCAAGGAGATCTCGTTAAGATATCCAATCTAGAAAGGTATACCCTCATACTTTATCTCGTGGAGGGTATACATTAATGGAAGAAGAAATGATGGATGAAAAATCACAAAAACCAAGATCATAGTCTTCATGCTCTATAGAGGTTTCCCCCCTACCCCTGGAAAGACATGAAAAATGGATGAGGAATCAGATGACAAAAAGGGACAATATCATATGGAAGAATCGAGGGTTATAGCAGAGAGGATTGTAAAGTGTTTATTTTATTTAATTATTTATATATTTTGAGTCATTACATAATTTTTCAAATAATTAATACAGTATTCTAATCAGGAGGAGAGAACACTGGGAGTATTTGTATCTGAGGGGAGGCAAGATATTTTTTCTACAGCATTGGGAAAGCTTAAAAACCTAGGTTGTGTATGAGGATACTCGGTGGTTGTATCGGTGTGAAAAGTGATACCATATTATTATTCTTATACATTGGAGGGTTTTTATAAAAAACAATAGAATCTTTGTAGGCTGAAGTTCAAAATATTAATGCAATGATAGAGGAAAAGATCAAAGCATCGGTATAGTCCATGTTTTCAGACATGCAAAGATAATTTTAGACTATATCTCCCACTACTTCACCTCCTACAGAAGTTCCCACTCCTCCACCTCCACTTCCAAACCCCCTTTTTATCCTACTCTTACACTAACTCAACATTTTCCTACAAACACCGTTTTTTTCCTACTCCTACACTCCTCCTCCACAGCTTCCCAGTAACTATGAATTTTATGTTGATGATCCTTACTATCGTATTATTTCATATGGGATTATATATTATATTGGAGATAATATTCATCCTCAACAATTATTGTAAGATCAGAATAGGGTCACTATACATGATATTATACATATATCAGCTATTTTACCATTACCTACAGATTATGTGAGGATAGTTGGACAAAGTATTAGCCACTTTTATGTTTCTCCTTCTAGGATTCTGTGACATATTACCCTAGAGGTATGTGTATATTTTATATTTCATTTTATTTTTGTATTGAATTTGTTTTAACATTCTATAGTTAGTATATTTATCTATTAATTTATATGAACACTTTTAAGGTAAAGAAATACTTTATATCCAACAAAAATGACAACGAGATGTGACTTCATATTCAGATTCTAGTAGTCCTGACATATTGTCAGGATATTAAAATTTTTTGGCGGGTGTTTATGAGATTCCAATGGAAGCTAATGTATATGGGAATGGAATAATTATACAGATTTTGAAAACTGATATCATGGATAATATGACTATAGATAAGTTGGAAATCAATATGATGAAAGTTTTTTCCATGTATGTCCTAACATAAATATTTCCCTATATTAAATTTATTGAAAATTTATACTTATGCCTATTTTTTATTAGGTATATTTGTAAAATGTGTGAGGATAATGACAAGAAATATATATATAGATTTATGGATCCATAATTTATTTCACATGAACCACAAACAATGAAGGAAGAAGAAATAATAGTTTATATTACTAAATTATTTGAACAAAATATAATTACACAGTGCTAGATGTTTCCTTATGTTGATAGGTATGAAACATATATCTCAAAATGTTTTATTTATCTTTTAATATAGTAACACTAAAATTAAATTTTCTTTTATATCAGTGACCATTGGATGATGGGTGTTTTTTTCCTAAGGGGAATACACTTTATTGGATATTCTCTATCCATGACGATGTGCGAGGAAATTCTATGAACATTTTCAAAAAATTAAGTTTTAATTTATTAATAGTTGTTTAACTTATAATTAATTTTAATTTTACTTTATTATTGTTATTTTCTAATAGGGGCAGGATTTCTTTCGAGAAACCACAAATAAAAAGATAACCAAGATCAAATATGTAAAAGTAAAGGTAAATTTTCATTTATAATTAGTACATTTTGGATATATTAATTAAAAATGTTATTTGGAATTGAAAAACTCATTTAAAAAGCATTTTCATAATGAAAAGGGCTTTAAAGAATGCAGATATTATTTGTTAAGATCTATGTATGAAATAATTACAACTTAAAAATTTATTAATTTCAACCAAGTTAGATTTTCTTATAAAATATTAATTAATATTTCCTGAGTTTTATTCATTATACATGTTAAATAATTTCCTTTTAATTTTTATCTTTTGGATCAATCTCACCCTTATAGTGCACAAGAGCTTACACACATATAAGTGGACTGGGAAAATCATTTTATATGTTTTTTTTGTTTTTTAGTGAATATTATAATTTCTAATGTTGTAATTGTAAATGTGTAATTTCTAGTTGTTTTGGTTTAATTTAGGTTTTTCTACTAAATATTTTAATTTTTTAATGTTGTAATTGTGAATCTGTAATATTCCTGCTTATTTCTATTTCTACGTGTGTCTGTATTTTTCTGGTTTGGTTGGTAGTGGAGAGGAAGGGTAAAAAGAAATAATTAAAAAAATTAAGTTTTTTATTTTTTAACCGACATTAAAAATATTTTTTTTGGGGTTTTATGTCTGTTTTTATATAACTGAGGTGGTATATGGTTTTTACGTTGTTTATTGAATAACTGACAAAAATAACATTCATCTTGATCCATTCTCACATTGGATTCAATATAACCAATATATAATAGTGTTTTTTATGTCAATTATTTATTAACCGATGAAAAAAAGATTATGTGGTGGTGTTTTCCATGTAATTTATTTAAAAACTGACATGGTATATGATGTTTTACAACAGTTATTAAATAACTTACATAAAATCTCTTCATCTCAAATCCTTTTCACATCTTTCATATAAAAAACTAATGTGGTATATATTTTGTTACATTAGTTATTAAATAACCAGTGTAAAAAAGTAGTTCCATTATATACTTACAAGATTAATTTTTTTTAACCGACATTAAAGACAATATTTACAACGTCTCCTTTTGTAATTATAGCGGATAACCGACATAAATACTCAAAAAACCAATTTCAAAGGCATTTTTTCACTAGTTTTCCAACTTTATTATATACCACACAAATATTTTAGAAGTAGGTATGACCTTTATGAGTTGATCATGATGTCTTTCAATCTAAAGAATGATCCTATTGTGATTATGTACTTGATAAAAAAATATTCTGATAAATTTTTGGTATTATTGGTGGATTACATATTGGTGTACTCAAAGACTCATGAAGATCACACCAAAAATATTGACAATTTCTTTAGTATACTGAGAGAGCATCATCTATACACTAAGATATCTATGTTTCAATTCTATATTGATCATGTATATTTCCTAGGTCACATCATGTCGGAGGAAGGTGTGTTAGTGGTCTGAGAGAAGGTGGAGGCATTTGTTTCTTGGGAACAACCCAAGATTTTTTTTTGATATTCGTAGCTTTATAGGAATAGATAGGTAATATTAGTGGTTCATCCAGGAATTTTTCCACTTTGAATAACCACTTTGGGGCTTGATGAAGGAGGGAATAGTGTTTGAATGGTTTGGGAAAAGTTAGAGTGATTTATAGGAGTTGAAGAAGGATTTGAAAACTGATCCTGTCATGATCCTACCTGATCTAGGGGAGAAGTATATAGTGTTTCATGATGCATTTGGGTTAGCACTCAAAAAAATTTTCATTTAGGTAGATCAAGTGCTATTGTATGGGTCATAGAAATTGTGGACAGAATAATGGAATTACCATATTCATGACCTCAAGTTTGCTTCAATTATTTATGCCTCAATTTGTTGGTGATATTATCTGTTCGGAGGAAAATTTATTATATATATTGATCATAAGATCTTAAAGTATATATTTTTTATGTTAGATTTAAATATTTTATAACAAAGATGTGTAAAGTATTCATTTGACTTCGAGTTATCATAAATGCTTAGGAAGGAAATTATTGTTGTTGATTCTTTGATTAGGAAAAATTAGACTCAGGAAGTCGAGGAATCTAGCTCTAAGAAGAAGATAATGACCTTTATAGAAAAGATTCATTTTGTGGTTTATGAGGGCCCAGATCAAATGACCCTTGTATTAGTATCAATTGAATCCACATTTTTTAGCTATATTAGATATATACAGTTTGTGGATCCAGAGTGTTTGGCCTTGAGGGAAAGCCTTCAAGGTGGTGAGTCACCTTCCAATTGGATTATTGATGATGATGACATCTATTTTGGGGGTCGTGTAGTTGTGCCTACATGTATGAGAGAGGATCTAGTATAAGATTTTCATGCCTCGAACTGGTTAGTTCATTCAGGATTGACAAAAATGTACCATGACCTAAATTTACAATATTGGTGGTCAAGACTTAAAAATGAGATGGTAAGGTTTTTAACACAATGATATAACGTTCAATGGGTGAAGGACGATTATTAACGATATGTGGTTTAATACACCTATTTCCCATTCCATAAAGGAAGTGGGATGACATTACCATGGATCTCATGGTGGGTCTCCTAATAATGCCTTATAAGATTGATTCTATTTGGGTGATTAAGGAAAAATTGACAAAAGTAGTACATTTATTACCTATCTATGATACTTTATTAGTGGATTAGTAGGGAGACTTGTATGTTTAGTAGATACTCCATATGCATGGGGTTCCACAAAGTATAGTCTTAGACCAGGACTCATATTTCAATTTTCACTTTAAGAAAGTTTTGCAGAAGGTTCTTGGTAGATAGGTGTTGTTGAGTATAGTTTTACTCCATTTGAATGATGGGTAGTCAAAACATACTATACATGTACTTAAGAATATGCTAAGATTTTGTGTTCATGAATTTGGTGGATTCTGGGAAAATCACATAGAACTCATTAAGTTTACCTATGACAATATTTATCAGGTGACTATTCAGATGTCACCATATGAGGCTCTTTATAGAAGGACATGCAGATCACCTTTATGCTGGATGGAGGTAGGTGAGTCAGAGTTTTTAGGACCGAGCCTTGTGTAGGAGACATCAGGGAAGGTCTATTTGATTCAAAAATGTATGGTTTTTGATTGGAGTATATAGAATGCATATTCTGGTAGACGTTAATGACCCCTTGAGTTTACCATGGCTGATCATGTGTTTCCTTATGTGTCTCCTTGATTTGGTCACCATAGGATCCAGAGACAGGGTAAGTTGGCATCTCAGTTTATTGGTCCTTTTGAGGTTGGATAGATGATCAGGTCGATTGCATACTGATTTGATATACTATAGATATATAGTTTTATGAATGCTTTTTTTTCATGTATCACATATTTGGTGGTATCACCCCAACCCTTATCATGTGATCGGTGAGGGTGATTTTGAGATTGATTCGGATGCCTCCTTTGTGAAGCATATAATATATATTGTGTACCACAGCGAGAAAGTGTTTCAAGGAAAGGCCAAGTTGAATGTTTGAGTATTTTGGAAACATGGACGTGCTCATAATCATACATGGGAGATAGTAGTATATATTTGGGCTCAGTGGCCCAATCTTTTTACCATTAAATCCTAGAGATTCTTGGTAGTACATCTTGAGGACAAAATATTATAAGGTGGGGAGAATGTAATGTCCCAACCTTTTCTAGATCTGACTTATTCTCATTATTAGTTAATCTTTTTTTTAGTACATCTGGGTTGGGTTTTTTTCTGGTTTGTTTCAGCTGGAATTGGAGAATTTTAAAATAAAATTCTAGAGTGCCTTGTTGGCACATGGTTTTACAAAACTGTGATCCTAGACCAAGAAAACCATGAAATCCTATGCAGAAAGGGATTATATGGTTTTTACATGTTTTTTAAAATGTGCACCCTCTTAGGAGAAACTATGAAGCCCTAAGGGGAGGCACATGGTTAGGGAACATGGTTTGGAAAACTGTGCACCCCTTCTCATGAAATTGTGTGCTCGAATTTTAATCCCTTGTAATTTTTTTCTAAAATTCATGAACCCACCATATTTTAACCTCATTAACCCATATTAGACCTAAAATAATTTCTTATTATTTTAGAGGCTCCATGATGGATCTACGACCTTACAAACATCGTTCATAATGAATCGAAGATCCGGTTGACAAATCTTCACCTCTCCCGGTAAGAAATATATTCCCGTTTGGTATTAACTCTCTCTGGTATCTATTTTCATATGGAAAGGAATGTATTATTTCCCATTGTTTATGGGTTTATATCTAGGTTTTGATAGGTCTTAGTCAGAATGATATTGATCTAGTATTTGGTTCTATATCATGTTCTCTATTGTAAAATTGATCACTCCATTTCAATTTGGGGAATTTCATCTTGGAGATCGTTCACCAACAATCATTAAGTGGGTGATAAATTTCAATTACCATAGTATTGATTGATTTTTAATTATGTGCATGAAATTGTGAAATTTTTAATTTTTATGATTGGGAAATCTCATTTGAAGTTGGATTGATTAAATTAAATTTCCATGTGATAATGAAATAGATTGAACTTAGGGAAATTGAAATTGGTTGAATTTGGATTATGAAATTTCTGGGATATTGGGTTTATAGAATTGTTCAATTAATAAGATATTGAATTCATTGATTAATGAAAATTAATGGGTTGGTTGGATTAACCTAAATGGGTTAATGTGTTAATTGATTAATTATTTAAAAATAGTTTTATGTTGAATTATTTTTATTATTCCATATGATTATAAGTGAAGCACCATGATTGATTTGATAATTGAAATTGTACATTTTGAAGATAATATTTAATAATAATGTTAATGATTCTTAACCATGATGAATATAAAATTGTGATATATGTGATACTGTGATATTGTTATATAGGTGTCTGGGACATGGAGTGATGATTTGATAATCTATATATGATTGAATAATAAACTTTTGTGGGACATGTGTTTATGCATAAAAATACCATATATGATTTACTGATGTGTGTGTGGAACATGGAATGATTCTTAAAAAGACTATATGTGATAATAATAGGTTTTGGGATATGGATTGTTGCTTCAAATACCCACAGGGTGCTATATATGGAGTTATACGCCCAAAATATTGGCATTGGTCTATGCTTCCATATAGCCATGATATGAAATTGAATTTTTAATGGATAATGAAATCCCATGTCATAATGAATTTTGAATGCCTATGTGATATGTTTTAGACTACCACATGGGATGAAGTATTTATTACTGGTTAGGGTGACATCATGAACCAGGTAAATTATGTGGTTACTTAAAGAATAATTGAATTTATAAACTTCTTATTTTATCACTTGTACATTATTATTTATACAAATAAATACACTGTTATATAGTAGATATTGTTTTAGACATTTTTTGTGGTGTCCTACTGAGTTTTACTCACACCCTACTCAGGCTTCTGGATCAGTACCCGGATAGACTTTATGTTTGTAGGACTTGATAAGGGAAAGATACTTGTGTTAGATGGATGAGTTGGGAAGGAGAATGGAAGAGGGAACTTGGCATGGTTTTTGGACCCACTTGGATATTGTGAGTGTCATTGTTTTTTTGGGATTTGTATTTAAAAAATGACACATATATGGCCTAGAATGTCTACTGCTTTGTTTAGATATCATTTTCTTGTTCTGGTTTCATAATTATTTATGGTGCGTATTGGTTATGATGTCATTTTGATTATTTTTTATTATCACTTGGTAATTTTTCATTATTTTTCATGTTGTCTTTCTACTCAAATAAATAGGGTATAGTCTCCCCATGTTATAAATTAGACCCTCATTGCTAGTTGGTAGCATCTAAAATAATGGGAGGTGTGCCTGAAGTCATATGATCTACTAGATAAGGGCATCAGTAAGTGGAACCTAGGTTGGGATGTTAAAGTCTTAGATTGTATGAGTTTTGGGTGTCTCATCTATTTATACATTTTTTTCTAGTTCTATGTCTTGTTTTTATTTTATTCAGGACTGGTTTCTTTTATCCTAATTTTCATATATTACATGATGGGTCAGTTTGGTTGGCTTGTCTAGATGACCCATGTTAGTTCATTACAACTTGTTAACAAAGGGTTGCTTAGCCTGAAGTTTTTTTATAATTCCTGATTTTGGTCTTGTATATTGGGTATAAAGGAGTTCGGAATTTCAGAATTCAAATAGTAAGTGTGGAAATGGGGAATGGTTATCTCACTTCTGTGACTAAAAATGAATTACTATGGGTGGTCAGGGACATTTTACTAGGTTTCAAACATTGAGTTTGAGTTTATATTAATGAAATGTATGGGAATTTTATTCAAATTGTCCAATTCCATTTTAAGTAATTTTTTAATGGTTTCATTAAATTATTAATGTTTCAAATCTTGTTATTAATACATGAAGTTGGTCTAGTGATTTTTTAATTTTCTTTTGACATTTTTTGATATAAAATGCCTTCGAGAAAACATCTTCCAAATACAATAGGGGAATCTGTGAGAGAGGTCCTATAGGAAAACCCTCCAGTGGACCCTACATTAGTAGAATCTTTTATCCATACATTAGACTATATGTCATGTTGGTGTCAGGAACCGAGGATGTTTGGTGGATCATGGATCAAATTTTACTAAGTTTTATCCAAAATTCATTCATGGTGGAAAGGGTCCCTAGGAATCCAAGGATTGGGTTGAGTAGATATAGAGGATCTTCAACTTCTTGAAGACTCTTGAAGACTCTAAGCATGTTTTTCTATATACATTATTTAGGGTCTAGGAATGAGATGGTGGGGCTATATTATACAAGCAAAGTTGTATGAGGATCTTACCTGGGCTTCCATTAAGAAAATATTTAACCAGATATTTTTTCCTGATACATTGTTCCAGATGAATACCCAATATTCTCTGACCATAGAGTAGGGGGTGCATACCTTTCTGGGGTATTCTAGCCATTTTATTGAGTTGGTGCATCTAGATTTGAAGCTTATCAGTAATGAGTTCCTGAAAGCTAATAGGTTTGACATAGTACTTATTCTTGATATTTGGTCAATGTTGATACTCATGATCCTTATAATCTTTTTGGAGGTATTTGACAAGGAATATTGATCTAAGGCATAAATATCTTGGAAGATATTTTTGGGTGGATTTTCAGTTGGTTTAGTGGTTAGCCATGGTGTATCTTTTGGCCAGAATATAAAGCGTAAGAGTGGTCACTTTTCTTTAGGACCAATTTCAAGATCTTCAATTAGGGAAAGAAGGTTGTCCTACACCAATGTGGTCAGCATTGTATTACCAATCATAAATTTATGAAGGCTCCTAGGGATTATCATCTTTGTGGATGATCATTCTATATAAAACATTATTATGAAAGGATGTCCTAGGGAAGTAAAAATTGATCCACATTCACCGATGATTCAAAGGTTTATACCGATGCTTCCAAGGGTGGTGGGTCTAATACTTAGGCTAATAGAGATGTTCATGTGTCTAATACTGGAAGAATTTATACAGTATAGTATTCACCAGACACTAGTACAAAAAATCTTTTTCACGTAGGGTTTTTTTTGTATTTACATCATTCATTATCCGTTGATACTAAAGGAGAAGTTTTAAATATTGTCTTTAACATTTGATAAGAAAATTAACGTTGTGAATATATAATGGAATATCCTTTTACCTATATTATTTAATAATTTATGTAACATAGCATATACCATGTCGTTTGGTTTGTATGAGCAGTGTGAAAAGGCTTTCAGATTAAGGGTTTCTATTTTGGTTATTTAATAATCGATATAAAACATCATATACCAGGTAAGTTTTTATATAACTTATGTAAAAAACACCACCTTTATGCCTTTTTTATGTCGGTTAATAAATAACCGACATAAAAAAACACTATTCTATATTGGTTATCTTGAAACCAATATGAAAATGAATCGGGGTGAAGGGTTTTTTTGTTGATTATTCAATAATTGATGTAAAAAACCATATAACATGTTTGTTCTATAAAAACCAAAATAAAACCACAAAAAAATATTTTTAACGTTGATTATAAAAGAACTGACGAAATTTTTTTAAAAAAATATTTCATTTTAGCCTTCCTCTCCATTTCCAACCTAACCAAAAAAATACAGAAACAAGTAGAAAGAGAAATAAGCAATAAAATTATGCATTCAGAATTATAAAAATAAAAAATTATAATATTAACAAAAAATAATCCTAAATCCAACAAAAAATAGTAAATACACAATGAAAATTACAAAATTCCACATTACAATATTCATAAAAAAACTAAAATCCAACAAAAACTATAAAATGATTTTTTTCATTCCACTTTTAAGTGTGTAAGATCTTGTATACTATAAGGGAGAGAGTCATCAAAAATCTAAAATTAAAGGGAAAGTATTTAACATGTATAATGAATAAAAAAATTAAATATTAAAGAATATTTTATAAGGAAATATAACATGGTTGGACTTCGTAAATGTTTTAGTTTTAATTATTTTAATGATAAATCTTAACACATACTATTCGCATTCTTTGACACATTTTTGTTTATAAAAAATTTATTTAAATAATTTTTTCAATTTAAAAAATATTTTTATGTAATATATCTAAAAAGGTTTTAATTATAAAGAAAAATTCACCTTTAATTTTACATATTTGATCTTAACGATCTATTTCACTTTGGTTTTTTGAAAGAAATACCATCCCATAATAGAAAATAGTATGAATAAAATTAAATTGAAATTCATTATAATATGAAAAACTATTAATAAATTAAAAAATAATAATTTCCCAACATTTTCATAAAATTTCCCCACATGTCGCCATAGATAGAGCATATCCAGTAAAATTTCATCTCCCTTGAAAAAAAAACACATAACATCCAATGGTCGCTGATATAAAATAAAATTTAATGTTAGTGGTTATTATATTAAAAGATAAATAAAACTTAGTGGGATATATGTTTTATAATTTTCAATATTGTTAGGGTTGGTGTCCTGAGAACCAACTATTTTGTACTTTGATTACATGAATGTACACTTATTATATATTGTTCATTATTCTGCATGACTATAATATAATAATGTCCTAGAATATTTGTTACATTGATAAGGTCATGGAATATCCCCTCTATGATGAGAACCTTGAAATACTATAACAATATTCTTAAATAAAGTTCTACGGTTGGATAACATACTATGATAGGGCACATAGTATACATACCGTCATGTGTGAGTACTCATAAGAAGATGAGACTCTCTATCATGGGGTTCACAGTTGGTAATCTCCAAGATGGGAGATTATGAGAACAAACCCGCCAATATAAATTCCGCATGTTTTGGTGTCATCAGACATTGCTATCTATGAGCATGTTTAATGGTCCTTAGAATGGAAGATTATCATTAACTCATGTCATGACTCACGCACTTAGATTTGTTGACGAAAACCATCACGAAGACAGTTGGCGGTAAGTAGGGTGTGTTGGGTGCATTACTAATGACATGTTGTTAATGGATAAGTCAAGGAAGGATTTGTCCCTTCCATATTAATGGAAGTAGATATCTTTATCCCTTTGATTGAAATAGAATTGTCGAACAAATTACATGGCCATGGTGTCACGATGAGTTTATTTCTAGAAGTCAAAGAATGACAGATCCAGCATATAGGTTTATAAAACTGCCATGAAACCTGCTTGATGAGATATTGAGAAAATGGGATTAAATTACACAGTAAGTGTTCATATGAGGTGACACGTCAATGCAGCATCAACTTCTTTCTCTTAGGTTCCTTGACTCATTGCTAGACAGTAATCTTGTACTTTAGGCAAGCCCACCTAATGCCAATGAGAAAGAGGCCTAGAGGGTCACACACTATTTGTATCCAAGTATCTCAAGTAGAATAAAGATTATTCCCATACATGGTTTAATAATTGTTTATGGAAGCCTAAATTGTTTTAATGTTGGAGGAAGAATAAAATAAAAACAAGTACACACCATGTATTAATGATTACACGCAGTGTAGTTTTTATTTTGAGAATAAGTACATGCCATGTATTATTGAATGAACACACCGTGTAGTTTTCATTTTGGAAAGGAAATAAATAAATGAAAATAAGATATACACATCGTGTATATTGAATTTACACACCGTGTAGTTTTTCCAGTCGGGATTTTTATGAAATAATATCATTTTATTAAATGATATTTATTATAATCAGTGTGGGTGCATGTCAAGTAATTAATGACTCGACATGGGGTTTTCAAAAGAGTTAATGAAATAAATAAAACGTGTAACGCATTTATTTACTATCATAACTCTACAACCTCAAACCCGATTATAAATATCCTCACAACCCCAACTCTTTTCCAAAACGAATCATTGTGCACAACAATTCTAGAGAATTCTCTCAGGACTGAAAGAACTCATCCCTCCAAGAATGATCTCAATACCGAGAGAGATCCACCTCCATCGGATCAAGGCGATCTAATTCAGACAACGCAAGCAAAGGATTCTCCACACTAGCACCCGTATATTCCTTTAGTGACATCCAGAGATACGTGGTGCACGTGTGTATCACCACTGGAGGAAGTATACACTTGGATTATGTGACGCAACGATGAATCAAATCGGAATGTGATCAGAAATATCAACGAAGGAAGAACAAAAAAAGGTACTTCTTATTAGTTGATTAAATTAATTATAATCAACCTGTGATGATCTTTCCTTTATGGTTCTGGGATTTTTCTTCCTCTTTTTCTATTTCTGTTATTCGATCCATAGAGATTGGCGTTTATCATCATATTGATCCCGGATTGATCATTGCTAATGACAAAAATCCAAGTGGGCACATCCACCCACGAGCTTCCGCTGCGCTCGGGACCTTCTAGTTGAATCAAAGGGAGTCACAACGTTGATTATAGTTATTTAATTTTCATTGATAATTTACGCATTTATATTTGATTCAATTCAAGATAAATCATTTTATAAAACTGAATGAATGAGATATGTTCTTCCTCCTTCATTTCTCGATTCACATCACAGAAATGACCTTTGAATTTTAATTTTGATTAAATTAAAAATGAGGAACTCATCCGGAGGAGACACTCTTTCTGTCTATACAACACAAGAATACACAGTGTGTAGTGAAAACTACATGTCGTGTACTTAGGTTCAGCAAATCGGTACTGGTCCGCCAAACCACACCGTGTGAATTGAGTATACCTAAGTATTTATTACCCTGTGTTGACCAGAAATGTATAGCTCGTGGGAACCGAAATACATGGTGTGTATGTTGAATCAACATGTCATGTAGTTCGATCCAGCCCAGATGAAACTGTGTACAAGGAGAATCCGTGTTCCGCATACATGGGATTGTAAGGCTGGTAACCGCATAATAAGGAAGTACACACTGTGTTAGATTAGTCGACATGTCGTGTACTCCAAAATTTTCAAAGTAAAGAAAACACGCCAAAGCCCCTGGCGTGTACTTTGTATAAAGGGTGAAAAATACATGATGTGTAATATATACTACACGCCATGTACTTTCCAGAAATAGAATTTCACTAGGTTTCCTCCAAAAGTACAAAGACCTGTACAATGAATATGTATGAGAATAATCTCAAGGAAATTCAGAATGGAATTTAAGATAAAGAATTGATTAATTATAAGATCATAATTAATTTAATTCAAGTGCAACTTATCTTGAATAATAGAATGATTAAAAGAATTTGAATTATAAATATCCGTAAATGTCGTTGCATGCAATGGATGATCATGAGCTAGACCAAAGACCCTCTGTATGTGTGTATGGCTTCATTTTAATTTGTTTAATTTAATTTTGTTGGCCTGTGATCCTTCTTCCAATAAAATGTAGGGCCTGCATTCCCATGGTTTCTTTAATGTAAACCCCATTTAATGGAGGATCTCCCAAGCAGGAGGAGACGGTTCAAAATCTGAATTTGAGGCGAAACCAACCTAAGAAGATACAAAGGTGGACATATGGGATCTGCAAAACACGAACCATCAGGTTCAAGGTGTTTTTCCTAGGTCAGGGTTAGCTTATCAAAACCGCTAGATAAGCTAACCAATAGAATCTCATGATCATGCCATATTATTTTATTTCTATCTGATTTCATGGTTTATTTATAATGTATGTGTTGTCACGATCACATAATTAACGAAATAAACAAGCATGCAAAGATGGAATAAAATAAAAATCGGACTATGCGTATACATTATTGGAACATGGTTAATCACTTAAGTAAGAATCACTTAATATTAACAAGCATGTGATAATAAAAAACTACGCATAAAGAATAAAATCCCTCAAATACTATATTAAGTCAGAGCAAGCCTTCTTTTACTTGATTAAGGTCAAGACTCAATAAAACTATGTGTTGGACCAAACCTTATTGGAACACTTACTTTTATAAAGGAAGATCTTATGAAAGTTTCGGATTGACTTAAAAATTTTACATCAAGAGGAGTATCCCTTTCTAGACTTGTTATAAAATGGAGTCAAGTGTTGAGGAAATCCAAGTCAGGATTTCAGGATTGGGTAGTCCACTCAACAGATCAAGGAACTATAAGCTCATAGTTAGCAAAGACCTACCTACCTAAATACCTTAAAATAGATTGACCAACCCTTGTTGGGGTTATGAGAAGGGGAATATGGATCCTTGCCACTAGAATGTCAAAGAAACTGGACATTCCAAGTTCAATGGTGAGGGCCATTGGGACTTGATAAAATAGTGGGAGACTTAATAAAATTTATTATTTCTCATAAAATGTAATCAAGAAAGTACTAATAAATCTGATCTTTTAAATTGTATAATCAATATGACAAGCTTGTCAACCACATTTTCTATGCGATCAATTCTGTAAAAAGACAATATCCTCACTGGCAGTAACTTTCAGGAATGTTTTAGGCACCTTCGAGTTATCCTACGCCATGAACGAAATTTTTATGTGCTGGAGTCCTCACTTCCTGATTCTCCTACCCAAGGGGCGAGTGATCAAGATTTCATGATCTATGATCAACATTTTAACGATTCACTTGACATTCAATGTTTGATGTTATCATCAATTTCTAGTGAGCTCATGAAGTCTCATGAAGAAATGGATGCCTATAGCATGCTCGATCACCTCTATGGTCTATACCAGGAGAGAGAAAGACAGGAAAGGTTTGAGATCTCCAAGGCTCTATTTCAGAGCAAGCTTGGAGAGGGTGCCCCAGCTGGGCCTCATGTAGTCAAGCTCATTGGATACATTGAGAACTTGGAGGTTCTAGGGTTTAAACTCCCCGAAGAACTTGGTACCGATCTCATTCTTGCATCACTCCCCCAGATCTTCTCTAACTTTGTTGTAAATTTCAACATGAACAACATTGAGAAGTCTCTATCTGATCTTCTTATCCTTATTCTCCAAGTCGACAATGATATGAAGCGTGATAAACCTTCTTTCCTTATGGTGAATAAAAGGAAAGGGAAGGTGAAGAGCTTTAATCCCAAAGCTTCTTCAAGGCCTTCCAAGAAAAGGAAGATTAAAGGGGAGGAAAGAGAACGGGAGGCTATTTGTTTCGCATGTGGCAAGAAAGGCCACTGGAAGGAAAACTGTACCCAGTCAAGGAAGCAAGGGGAAGCTTCAGGTGCATTTGTTATCGAATGCAATCTATCTGTTTCTACTAATTGGGTATTAGATACTAATTGTGGTGCTCACATATGTATCCAAATATAGGAACCAAGTAGATACAGAAAGATTGACCGAGGTGAGGTGGATCTGCGAGCAGCCAACAGAGCTAGACTCGCTGTTGTAAATGTCGGAGACTACCACCTCACATTACCTACTGGGATGGTCTTGGTTTTAAAAGGATTTTATTATGTACCCTCTGTAACCAAAAACATTATTTCAGTATCCATATTAGATACTGATGGATTCATCTTGATGTTTGGAAATGAATGTTTCTACTTTTATAAAGATAGAATTTTTTTTGGTAGGGAACATTTATATAATGGCCTTTATGTGTTAGACTACACAAACCAAGTAATGGAAATCGATGACAAAGTTAATTCAAATGACTCATACCACACCCAACTTTGGCATCACCAGCTAGGTCATGTCAATGAGAAACGTTTGACAAAATTACATCAAGATGGGTATTTATATTCTTTCAAACTAAAACTAATTGGTGTATGTCATGCGTGTCTACAAGTAAAAATGACCAAATCCCCATTTAGTGGGAAGGTGAAAGGGCTAAAGAGATTATAGAATTAGTTCACACAGATGTGTGTGGACCATTTCCAGTTGAAGAAATGGGTGAGTTCTTGTAATTCATAACTTTTAATGATGATTTTAGTAGATATAAATATATTTACTTAATGAGGTATAAGTTAGATTCCTTTGATCGGTTCAAAGAATAAAAGAATGAAGTTGAGAACTAGCTTGGTAATAATATTAAGAAACTCTACTCAGAAAGAGGAGGAGAATATCTTAATTAGGACTTCATTGATTTCTTATGGGAGTTTGGGATTCTATCTCAACTCACTCCTCCTTACACACCTAAGAAGAATGGCGTAAGTGAAAGGAGGAACCGCACCCTGTTGGACATGGTGAGATCAATGATGAGTCATGTGAGTCTTCCATTATGATTTTGGGGATATGCATTACAAACAATAGCACACATACTAAACCAAGTACCAACTAAATCGATAAATGGTATTCCATACGAATTATGGAGTCGACGCAAATCCATGTTATCAAATTTACATGTGTGGGGTAGAGAAGCTTTTGTTAAGGCCTCTTCAGGTAATAATCTTGCACCCCGAGGCACAAAGTGTATCTTTATAGGATATCCCAAGGAAACAAGGGGATATTACCTATAAAACCCCTTATATAAAAAGGTAACAGTGGAAAGACACGCCATATTCCTTGAGAGGGAGCACATCTCCAAAAGAGATAGTGGGAGCGATATAGACTTCAATGAATTCGAGGCTCAAGATACATAGGATTTGGTAGAAGAACAGATTCCACAAATCCCCATAGAAGAAAAATCTATTCTAGAGACACAAGAACTGTGTAGGAGCATGAGAGATGTGAGATAACCATAACGATATGGTTTTCTTGTCACCGAGGATGGTGACTCATTATTGGTGTACAATGATGATCCTCTTACCTACAAGGAAGCAGTTGAAGACACAGATGCTACCAAGAGGCAAGAAGACGTGAATTCTAAAATGGATTCCATGTACCAAAAACAAGTCTGGATTTTGGTAGATCCTCCAGTTGATGTAAAGCTTGTTGGTAATAAATGGGTATTCAAGAAGAAACTAGACATGGAGGGCTAAGTCAGCAACGATAAGGCACGACTGGTTGCAAAAGGTTTTAGACAACGTCAAGGAATTGACTATGATGAAACATTTTCATTGGTTGTGATGCCGAAATACATCATAATCCTATTGGCCATTGCTTCTTACCATGACTATGAAATTTGGAAAATGGATGTCAAAACAGAATTCCTTAACGGTAACTTCCCGGAAGATGTCTACATGACACAACTTGAAGGGTTTGTGACTCCAAAGGATTCCAATAAGGTATGCAAGTTACATAAATCCATTTATGGATTAAAGAAAGCATCAAGGTCATGGAAAATTCATTTTGATGAAGCCATAACAGAATTTGTCTTTGTTAAGAACGAATGTGAGCCTTGTGTCTACGAAAGGTTTAGTGGAAGTGCAGTTGTTTTCCTAATAGTATATGTTGATGACATGTTACTAATAGGAAACGAAGTACCTGTTTTATAGTCAGTTAAGGCATGGTTGGATAAATGCTTCTCTATGAAAGACTAGGGCAAGGAAATTTATATTCTTAGGATCAATATCTATTGTGATAGATCTAAGAGAATGTTGGGCCTAAGTCAAAGTACATACATTGACAAGATACTGAAGAGATACAGTATGGAACATTTCAAGAGGGAATTGTTGCCAGTGTCACATGGAATCCATCTCTCCAAGAAAATGTGTCCTCAGACACATGAGTAAAGAAAGAAAATGGAAAGGATCCATTATGCATCTATGATTGGGTCAGTCATGTATTTTATGGTATGTATAAGGCAAGATGTTGCTTACGTATTAAGTGCGGTAGGCATATATCAAGCTGGTCCAGGAGACCGAAATTTGATGGAAGTCAAGACTATCCTTATGTATTTGAGGCGTACTAAGGATATGTTCCTGGTTTATGGAGGAGATGAGGAACTAGTCATCAAAGGACATGTAGATGCTAGTTTTCTGACTGATCAAGATGACATGAAGTCATAGACTGGATACATCTTCAGTTTGAATAGAGGTGTAGTGAGCTGGAAGAGCTCAAAGAAAGGTGTGGTTGTAGACTCTACAGCAAAGTCTGAGTATATCGCAGCGTCTGAGGCAGCTAAAGAAGCAGAATGGATGCGAAGCTTCATCCAAGAGCTGGATGTAGTACCTAGCAGTAAAGATACTATCACACTATATTGTGATAATACTACAGCGTTGGAACTTGAAAAACATCCAAGGTCACATCAGCGGACAAAACACATACTTCAGAATTATTATCTCTTGAGGGAATTTTCTCAGAGAGGTGAAGTTGAAATGAGCAGTATTTCCACAGAAGACAACGTGGAAGCCCCCTTGACTAAAGGCTTGACTCTGCAGAAACATGATCATCATGTGAGGTCTATCGGACTAAAAGTCATAGGCAGTTGTCTATATTCCAAGTGGGAGTTTGTTAGGGTTGGTTTCCTGAGAACCAACTATTTTTTACTTTGATTACATGAATGTACACTAATTATATATTGTTCATTGTTCTACATGACTATAATATAATAATGTACTGGAATATTTGTTGCATTGATAAGGTCATGGAAGATCCCTGCTATGATGATAACCTTGCAATTCTATAACAATATTCTTAAATAATGTTCTACAATTGGATGAAATACTATTATAGGACACATAGTATACAGATCGTCATGTGCAAGTACTCGTAAGAAGACAAGACTCGCTCTCATGGGGTTCTCACTTGGTAATCTCCAAGATGGTAGATTATGAGAACAGACCCACCAATAGCAATTCCGCATGTTTTGGTGTCATCGGAAATTGCTATCTACGAGTGTGTGTAATGGTCCTTAGACTAGAAGATTATAATTAACTCATGTCATGACTCACGCACTTAGATTTTCTGACGAAAACCGTCACAAAGACAGTTGGAGGGAAGTAGGGTGCGTCATGAATGACATGTTTTTAATGGATAAGTCAAGGAAGGATTTTTCCCTATAATATTTATGGAAGTAGATATATTTGTCCATTTAATTGAAATGGAACTGTTGAAAAAATTCCATGGCCATGGTGTCACGACGATTTTATTTCTGGAAGTCAAAGAATGACAGATCAAGCATATAGGTTTATGACACTGCCATGAAACCTTCTTGATGAGATATTGAGACAAAGGGATTAAATTACACAGTAAGCATTAATATGAGGTGACACGTCAATGCGGCATCAACTTATTTCTATTGGGTGTCTTGACCTGTTGCTAGACAGTAATCTTGGACTTTAGGCAAGCCCGCCTAATGCCAATGAGAAAGAGGCCTAGAGGGTCACACACTAAGTGTATCTAAGTATCTCAAGTAGAATAAAGATTATTCTCATACATGGTTTAATAATTGTTCAAGGAAGCCTAAATTGTTTTAATGTTGGAGGAATAATAAAATAAAAACAAGTACACGTCGTGTATTAATGATTACATGTCGTGTAGTTTTTATTTTGAAAACAAGTACATGCCGTGTATTATTGAATGTAAACACCGTGTAGTTTTCATTTTGGAAAGGAAATAAATAATTGAAAACAAGATATACATGTCGTGTACATTGAATGTAAACAATGTGTAGTTTTCAAGGAAAAACAAGTACATGCCGTGTATTTATGATTACACATCGTGTAGTTTTTCCAGTTGGGATTTTGAGGAAATAAAATCATTTTATTAAATGATATTTATTATAATCATTGTGGGACCATGTCAAGGAATTAATGACTCGACATGGGGTTTTCAAAAGAGTTAATGAAATAAATAAAATGTGTAACGCATTTATTTGTTATCATAACTCTACAACCTCAAACCTGATTATAAATATCCTCACTACCCCAACTCTTTTCCAAACAGAATCATTGTGCACAACAATTCTGGAGAATTATCTCAAGACTGAAAGAACTCATCCCTCCAAGAACGCTCTCAAGACCAAGAGAGATCCACCTCTATTGGATCAAGGTGATCTATGGTGGACAATGCAAGCAAAGGCTTCTCCATGCTAGCACCTAGAGATTTCTTTGGCGACGTCTAGAGATACGTGGTGCACGTGTGGATCACCGCTAGAGGAAGTCTACACTTGGCTTCTATGACGCAATGAAGAATCACATCGGAACGTGATCAGAAATATCAATGAAGGAAGAACTACAAAAAGGTACTTCTTGTCAGTTGATTGAATTAATTATAATCAACCTGTGATGATATTTCATTTATAGTTCCAGGATTTTTCTTCCTCTTTGTCTATTTTTGTGATTCGATCCATGGATACTGGTGTTTATCATCATATTGTTCCCGGATTGATCATTTTTAATGACAAAAAGCCAAGTGGGCACATCCACCCACGAGCTTCCGCTATGCCCGAGACCTTAAAATATAAGGAAACATCCAGGACTACATAATTATATTCTGTTCAAATATTTCAAAAAAATAAATTATTCTTTATTCTTCATTAACTATTTATGCATCAGGTGAAATGAATAATGGGTCCATCAATCCATATACATATTTCATTTCATTCTCATCGCACATTTTATAATTATAACTATTTAAAAACTGATGTAAATACAAATTTTAAATTAATTTAATGTGGGTAAATATTTATGTTAAGACTTAAATGGTTAAAACATGCATTATGTTAATGCCCAACTTATCTCTGGTTACAAGCCCCATGATATCATTTTTTATAATCCTCAAATTTATTGCATGACCACATACATTAGATTATATTATAATTATATAAACACCCACCAAATTTTTTGAATATCATTACAATTTTCAACACTACTAGAATCTGTATCTTAAGTCATATCCCTTTTGTATTGTTAGTGGATATATAGTATTTCATTACCTTTAAACTATTCTCGTAAATAAATAGAAAAATATATTAACTTTAAAATGTTAAAAAAAATTAATACAAAAATATAATAAAATATAAAATATACACAAACCAATATGGTAATATGTTATAGATGTCTAGATGGACAAACTAAAAAGTGGATGATACTTTGTCAAACAGTCCTCACCTCATCTATAGGTAATGATACTTCAGCTGATATATCTATAATATCCTGTACAATGACCTTATGTAGTTGTATCTCTAACTACTGATTATAAATGGTATCTCCAATATAATATACCATCCCATGTGCAACAATATGATAGTGAGGATCATTAGCATATAACTCATAGTAATTGGGAATTTTTGGAGGAGGGGTTATATGATTATGATAAAAATTGGGGTATGCAGGTGGAGGTGGAGGAGTGGGTGTTGGGTAGGATAAAAAATGGGGCCTGGAGGTAGAGGTGGAGGAGTGGAAGCAACAATCTTATATTATCTTCGCATGTCTGCAAACATGGATTGTATCGACGCTCTGATCTTTTCCTCCATCGTTTTATTAATATTTTTAACATCAGCCTCCAAATATTTCTTTTCTTGATAAAAAAATATCCATTTTAGAATCTGAAGAATGTGGTAACACTTTTCTCACTGATACACCCTCCCTATATCCTCAAACATGACCTGGGTGTTTGGGCTTTCCTAATGCTGCAGATAAAATATCTTGCCTTCCCTCAGATAAAAATACCCCCTCTATTCTCTACTCCTCTAGAGAATCTTGAATGATTTATTTTCTAAATTATATAATGATTAAAATATATAAATAATTTAATTAACATAAATAAATAAATAATAAAAACGTATTAAAATCCCATTAGCGATGACCCTTAATTCTTCCAAAATATATTACCCCTTTTTACTCATCTGATCTATCTTCCATTTTTCATGTGTAGTCAGGGGGTGGGGCAACCTCTACAGAGCTTGAAGACTCATCTCTCGGTTTTTGTAATTTTTCTGCCATCATTTTTTCTTCTAATAAAGTATACCCTATGTGAGATAAAGTATGAGGGTATACATTTTATATTGAAACTCCTAATGCTATCTCCTTGGTTACTATAAATTAAGAATAATAAATCATTAAGAAACCTTTAATAAGATCATTAATATAGTAAAACTTCTAAAAGTTTACATTTCAATTACCAAAAATGCTTCTTGTCTTCTACTTTCAACAAAAAAAATCCATGTTTATTCATATATAGAAGGATATATATGACATGAATTGTCATGATGCCTATGACTAAATATGAAATCATATGTGAGGGTTGATTTGAAATCAATCTAGCTCCTAGAATCCATTGATAAAAATTTCCTCCTAACTCCTCCGGTGTTAGGTATATAAAAATTCATTTGATAAGAAGGGGAAAAACATATTATACTATGAACATTTAAAGATTATTAAAACAATAAAAAAATGATCTTAACAAAACGGTATCCTACAAATATACATTGTTACTTTTTCAACACTTCTCCAATCATCAAACCAAATACTAACTTTACTTTTACCTTGAACTAATACAAAACTCTTGAATTATTTTACATTTGGACCTCTTGTAATATCATTATCATCAAGGTCTACCACTATCCACTGGTCTTGGCTACGGGCAACTGATAATTTTGGTAAACATGTATTGCCACATTTACCAACCCTCAAACTATTTTTTGGCTATGTTGGAGTATATGATGGTTGGGTATCATCATGAGGAACACGTTCTTGTTCATCCCCAAAGGAATGATTAGGATTCTCAGCTCCAGAAGTATGTGTTCGATCAGCTAATTGATCTGTTATTATACAACAAATCAAAGAAAAAAACAATTAGTACATAAATATACAAAGTAAACTATTACAATACTAATGTAAATAAAAAATGAAAAATTATGAAACAAAAAATCAAACTAAAACTTAACACATTTTTATTCATATTTTCTATACTTAACTAAAATGATTACAATATTAATGAATTGTGAAATTTCATGTAAATGAATGAAACAAATCCAATATTGGTGTAGGAATATTAAAAATATTCCAACCTAATAAATCATTTTTTACAGAAAAAAAATCTATTTTCAATATATGCTTATAAAATATTTTTTTTTATTTAACATATTATATTTGGAATAATTTTATTTTAATAAAATAAAATATATATATAATTTCTATAATGGTAAACATGGTAAACTAACCAAAACTAAACTAATATAAACAAAAAAAATTACTTATTATTTTCAATACTTGTTTTAATAAAGAAAACAAATTAACATATCTAACATTGTATAAAATTATAAAACTAAATGAGAAATAAAAATGTGTTACCCGTAATATTTGGAATGTACTAATGGATTTTTTTTTCCCAAATTCCATCATAATGATCATTCCTTATGAACAAATCATGCCTACGATGTACTCATCATTATTATATGTTAATATTTCCATGGAAGTAGGGATCTCACATAAATCAGCATCTTCATCAAGTTTATCATCACCAAAATATTGTACTTTTCCTTGTAAAACAATCGACCACTAAATACCATATTGATCAATAACCTAGAAAAAAAAATTTCCATGTGTTGTAATTATAAAATAATTAGTTGTGTCTTCCACTCTACTCAGATTAAAAAAATTCATTCCAAATTAATCATGTCTAATGCTATTATTACTGATAAACCATTTACAGTTAAACACTATAAATTTAAATTTAATTTAGTCGACATCCCATATTTCTTCAATGACTCCAAAATATGCACTTGATGCATAAATTGGTATTTTATCTTTTGAACGCAAAAAATGCATTACGTCTGCGAACACCAATACACCACTATTCTGAACCGCACTTCTGTTGTACTGACCTTTTATCAGAAATGAATATCCATTAATATCCAACCTAGGCCATGTTATCACATTTATTCTTAGACCATCCATTAACCATATCATTGTTTCTAATGAATCTGATCTACCAAGAATGTTCTTTTAAAACTATATAAAAAACTTTTGTTATACTCATTCAAAATTCACATTTCTTTCTTATTTAGATTACATTGTTTTAACACATTTATATTCAATGTTATATATGTCTAAGCATCATATATATTATTAAATATGTATAAATTTACCTTCATTATCTGTTCACCTAAAAAAGATTTTACATTCAACCCAAAAATCCCCTTTCCCCCATAATTAACTATATCATGGAGAGATAGAGGCAAACCAATGCGATGCACCACATATATGAATCTCATAGAAAACTACGCAACCTCCTTAGAAATATACTTTTCAAAAATGGTGGCTTCAAGTCGAGATGGATTCTTAACATACTCCTTCAATATCTTCATATACCTTTTAGAAGGATACATCAAACGTAGATATATAAGTCCACAATGATTTATTTCTCAAAACAAAATGAACCATTAAATGCACCATTATATCTAAAAAATATGGAGAAAAATACATTTCCAATTGAAAAAGTATAGAAATTTCTTGATTTTCCAAAACATTCAAAGCATCCAGATCAATCACATTATTAAAAATTGACTTGAAAAAATAATACACCTTCAGGATAGTGATTTTAACACAGATGGGAAATATTATATACAATGAAATTAGTAGAATTTGTTGCATCATGACATGAAAATCATGACATTTTAAACTTGTCAACATCAAATCCTTCAAAGACATAAAAAATTGTACATTGGAAGAATAAAACTGTAACACCCCGACCCTAGTTACCCAGAGTTGGTGATTTATTACATAACATTGGAATGATACAAGGAATCATGTCCAGAAAGACCGATCAGTTTAGTATTACTGGAAACAATATGCATACATAATTTCAACATTACAACTTGAAAATAAATACAACACTAATTTATTCCATTAGAAACATCCTAGCCTCCTATATTATGCTTGAAATTCACTCATAACTAAATTCTTCATATCCTGGGAAAATGAAAAATAAGAAAGGGGTTATCCCAATCACTCAGTAAGGGTAAGATAAACAGCGGAAGATAACATAAATATTAGTCATGGGGAATAATTAAAAACACATTCCTTTACAAATAATAAACATGAACACATTATATAAGGAATATGATATGAATAAGTAATTCCATAATAAAACATAGTCATGGGTATTCTACTAGTCGAATAACCACATGAACCATCATTATTACTTTCATAATGTGGGAATTTATAATGCTAGATATTCTGAAACATCTTATCAAGGCCTCAACCAAGACGTCTAAAAATGATTTAGGCCTCAGACAAAACTATATATCAAATTGGGAAATCCCTCGGCCAATTACACGTCTAATTGTATCATGAGACCTACTGATGTACCAAAGAGCTATAACGGGCTCCACCCATCACATACTAAGTCCAATACATTCTTCATATGAAAAGGATGAAACATAACATAAACATTTGTATTAAAACTAGCATAAGAAATGACAAAACTTTAACCATAAATCATGAATGGTATAAAAATAACACATCTAAAATCAAACATATCACAAAACCTTAAAAACAATATGGAATATTTGTATCATAATAAATCAACTTCAAACAAGTGTAAAATTTATCAAATGATGTTGACATAGATGAAAACAAAACTTTTTGATAGAAATATCTCTTTCTATTTTGAAATCATTTAAGAGTAAAATAATTATAAAAAGAAAAAATTCATTTTGAAAATATTATTTTAAGATTTTAAGGGAACCTTTGATAATGTTATAACAGCAGAAAATAGCCTCACCTTCTATATAAGTTTAAAAAACATTCTTACCTTAATTTTGTCGAAAAGGTCATAAAGTACATTGTTTGGAAAATGACAGAAAGATTCCTTTCAAAACATATAAGGTCAAATAAGGGTATTAATGAATTTATCCCATATTCTAGTAAATAGTAAAAAAAATTGAAATGCATTTTTAAGAAAACACAGATGTGGATGATAAATAGGTCCCAGTAGATACTTACGTAAAAACAACCTCAGATGATAAAGAGATTGTGAAATTAACCCTTACATTGTACTTTTACTTAGTCGATGGTATGTTAACATCCTGTATAATAGTTAAAACATTGTTATTAAATTATAAAATTACTATATACATAAATATGATATCATATATGATCATCTAATATTACTTTTTTAATAATATTTTAGTAGTATCATCGTTCTGAGTGTTAACTGACTCGTTTTCCTATATATGCTTGGTTACGTAAGCCATGTTTGTTATAGATAGGATTTATTTGATTCATATCCATAATTATATTAAGTTCTTAAAAATTATTTTTAATCATCAAATGAAAATTATTCTTGAATGGTTATGAAAGGAAATGAATCTGATTGCGTTCGTGGAGATAGTAATCCGTATGTACGCACGAGCGACTATATAATTATATTGATGATGAATTTGTATGTAATTGGATGGTATATCATATATAAATAATAATTAACATTTTATATTTATTATTTACATCAGTTATACTCATTATTATACCCATCCAAATAATGAAGTGTTTGAATAACAAACTACACCACAACGTGGAGACGGTAAGTCGTACGTACGCACGTATGGTGACTTTTTCATTTATAGGATGGATAGAATAAAGAATATGGTTGTACCATATTTATAATAACATAATAGTATGTATAAGGTACTATAATTATTATTTTGGTATGGAAAAAACAATGAAAGATGAAGTGGAATAAGAAAAGAACTTGAAAGAGGGTGGTGAAATTATTACCTCTACTTAGGATGTTTCCTATTGAGTTGATCAAAAGGGATCCTTAGGTTGGCTTTATGATCAAATTAATGCCTCTATGTTTAAGTTATGGAAGTTTGGAGGATATTGGGGTTGGTTTTGGCCGAGCCAAAAGGCTTTGGAGGTGTGAAATTTAGAGAAGGGGAAGTTCCCTTTTATAAGAGAGGTGAGGGTCACTTTAGAAAAATCATGAAATATTATTTTATAATAAAATCATTTTCGGTTTCTAATGGATACAAAATAAATTATTTAGATTATAAGGTGGGTATGGGTCAAAAAACTCTCAACCAATAGGTTTTATAAAGGTTTAGTTCACCATATTAACCTTATATTTTAGATTTAACTCTTAGTTAAATAGTTTGACATTTACCTTGTCTCTTTGTATTTTTTTAATATATGGTTAATAAACATACTATAAACTACCAATAGAACCCCAAGTGGTTCATTATTAATATATATAACCTTATTTAAGTCCTTTTGACGTTCCTTAGATTTTTAGGAATATTATATCCAATAATAATATAGTATTTGTTTTAAAAACTCAATTATGTCAATTTTGACACTATTTAGAATTTGATTTTTTTTAAAGCCATAAAAACATTATCACTTAAAATAAAATTTATTTAAACAACCCTAACATGTAATATTAACCTATAAAATTAGTTTAATTCATCATAAGTCTCAATTTACATTTATTTGGATATTTATAATATCAATTATTTTAATATTTTATTAATAAGGTAATTACTACATCATCATTGTATCATAAATAAATTAAATTATTTAATGTCTAAAAATTATAAATAAAATACTATTATTTATTAAATCCTTTTATCTTTCTAATTAATATTTATAGTCTAATTTATATTGTTTGTAACCCTATATTATAAATGGTTTAGTTATTAAAATTTGAATTCGACTATTTCAACTCTTCATTAAATAAAATAATAATAAATGTCCTAATTTAATCCAAGTGGGCCAAAAAGGATCATATTTTATTCCTAAGGATGTTTTTGGTCTAATTATACTTATCCAATAGAATTATTACATGTGTTAGGGTAATTATGATATCATTTTTACTTTTAATTACAATATTTACTTTTTACTATGGTTAATTAAAGTCAAAAGTTACTATTCACAAAAAAAAATCATCTTATTGAACCACATTTTACATAATAATATTAATTGTGTCTCTAGGATTTTTGAAATTCAACTCACAGATGCGGTAAAAATAAGTTTTATGCAAATTTGCAAATGCTCCTAGGAGGTGGGTAAAAGACGGTAAAAAGTTCAATAAAAATTTTATATATCTATACTTATTATAAAATGACTCCAATTAATTAAATTAAACTTATATAGGTATTATATATCTATTTTGACCTAAAATAAATTTAAATAAAATAAATAATTATTTAAATAAAAAGTCGGTTTTAATTAATAACATAGTGTTTTTCACTATTCATCAAAAATTGAAAGTTTTCGGAAAAATACCAAAAATTCACCCTAAGCTAATTTAGATATTCCGAAATCAAAAATAAAGTCTATTTTGAAAAATAAAATTTATAAAATTTCAAAAATTGGTTATTAGTATTCATAACAGCTAGTTTGATTGGTCACGGTGTGTTAGAATCTCGAAGTTGTGTACAGTGCAATCTATTTCATTATTCAAAGGGAAACGTACCTTGGAAGCTTGGGGTGTTACATTATTCCCTCATTCAAATAATTTCTTCCTTGAAATTTCTTGAATACTACCGCACAAAATGATTTGGGTGGTTATTCATCATTAGTTCCTCTGGTTCCCATGATGCCTCTTCTATCTTATGGTTTCTCCATAGAACTTTTATCAGATGAGTCATCTGGTTTCTCAACACTTGTTCTCTAGTATTAATAATATTGATAGGATCTTCACAATATGGAAGATTAGGTTATAGATCAATTTCCTCATAGGTGAGTACATGTGTTGGGTCAGGCATGTATTTTCTCAACAGTGATACATGGAACACATCGTGAACTTTGGAGAGACTTAGCAGCATTTCAAAACGGTAAGCTAAAACCACAATTCGTTCTAGAATTTTTAAGAGTCTGATGTACCTAGGACTTAATTTAACCTTCTTACTGAATCATATAAATCCCTTCCATGGATATACCTTCAAGAAAACATGATCTCCTACCCTAAATTCCAAATCCTTCCTTCAGTTATCGGCATAGCACTTCTGCCTAATTTGAGCTTATTTGATGTGGGTTTGGATTACCTTCACCTTTTCTATTGTTTCCTCAACAAGTTATGGTCCTACAAGTTTTATTTCACTAACATCATCCCAACAAGTTGATGTGTGACATCTCTTTCCATATAATGCTTCATATGGTATCATCTGAATACTTGAATGGAAGTTATTGTTATAGGAAAATTCTACCATAGGTAAATATTGAACCCACATACCTTTAATGTAAAGTGAGAAAGATATCAACATGTATTCTAAGTTTTGAATAGTCCATTCTGATTTTCCATCGGTTTGAGGGTAGTAGGAAGTGCTCAAACAAAGTTCAGTATCCAGGTCCTTCTGAATATTTTTCCAGAATCTTGATGTAAAATAGGGATCGTGACCAGAAACAATCGATTGGGGTACACCATAGAGTCTTATAACTTCATTTATATATATTCTTTCTAGACATTTTAGTGGTAAATCTTCTCTTATATAAATAAAATGTGCTGACTTGGTAAGACGATCAATAATGAACCATATTGCATCGTTATTTCTATGATTCTTTGGTAGCCCCATGAAAACGTCCATCATAATATTATCTCATTTCCACTCAGGTATGGGAAGAGGTTGCATGACTCCTCCAGGTTGTTTCCTTCTATCCTTCACTTGTTGACAAACAATATATCTTGACACAAAATTAGTAATCTTTCTCTTCATGTTGTCCCACCAAAAATGATCTTTCAAATCTCTATACATCTTGGTGCTCCCATGGTGTATAGTGAAATTGGAGGTATGAGCATCATCCAACAATTCCATTTTTAGATCAGGTATATCGGGAACACAAAGTCTCTTCCCAAATTTCAAAATTTTATCTTCATATACGAAGTCACTCAATCTCCCATCATTTAAAGCTTTAATCTTTTTTTGAAACTCCTCATCATTAGTCTGAGAACTTTTTATCCTTTCTAGTAAAGATGTTTTGGAAACCATTTGAAAAAAGTATTTATGTTTCACCTTCCATTGTTATTCCCATATCCATATTTACTAGATCCATGAAAATAGGATCCCTTTCAACTCTCATATTGTTCAAAAATCCATGATCTTTTCTACTCAAAGCATCTATCACTTTATTAGCCTTCCTCGGGTGGTAGTGAATTGTGAAATAATAATACTTAAGTAGTTCAAGCCATCTCCTTTGACTCATGTTTAGTTATTTTTGTGAGAAAATATACTTCAAAATCTGGTGATCAATATAAATATCACATTTTTCACCATAGAGATAGTGTATCCATATCTTCAGAGTAAATATTACAGCTGCTAACTCAAGACCGAGAGTGGGATAGTTTTTCTCATGGATTTTTAGTTGTCGTGATTCATAGGCAATAACTCTATCATTCTGCATAAGGACACAACCAAGTCCTTTATTGGAAGCATCACTATAAATAACAAACCCATCATTCCCTGATGGAAGAGTCAAAATAGGAGAGTTGACTAATCATCTCTTAGGTTCTTCAAAACATTCTTCACACTCTTTTGTCCAAAAAAATTTAACCCCTTTACGTGTGAGCTTGGTTAATGGGTTAGACAACTGGGCAAAATTCTGGATGAAACGTTGATAATAACCTGATAAACCAATAAAACTATGTATCTCAGTTATACTCATCGGTGTTGTCCATTCTTGGATTACCTTGGTCTTTGAAGGATCAAGAGATATTCTATCCTTAGAGACAATATGTCCAAGCAAAGAAATATCTTGAAGCCATAATTCACACTTGCTAAACTTTACATATAATTCATTTATTCTAAGAGTCTTTAGAATAATGAACAAGTGATTTTCATGATCTTCATAGCTTTTGGAGTATACCAAGATATCATCGATAAATACCACTAAAAAGTCATCAAGATATTCCTTGAAAACTCTATTCATTAGATCCATGAAGACAGAGGGTGCATTAGTCAATCAAAAAGGCATTATTGTAAACTTGTAATGCCCATACTTGGTTCGAAATGCTATTTTCAAAATTTCTTCCTTCTTCACACACAACAGATAATATCCAGATCAAAGGTAAATCTTTATAAAATATTGAGCTCCATGAATTTGGTCGAATAAATCATCAATGTGAAGTAAAGGATACTTATTATTTATTGTTATAGCATTGATCTCCTTGTAGTCAATGCACAACCTCATAGATCTGTCTTTCTTCTTAACAAAAATGATAGGGGATCCCCATGGAGAAACACTGGGGAGAATAAATCCATTATTACTTGATTCCTCTAGTTTTTTATTTAGTTCCACTATTTCCACAGTGGCCATTCTATAAGGGGTCTTCGATATGGGCATTGAACTTGAAATTAAATCAATGGAAAACTCAATTTCTCATTCTAGAGGATGTCCAGGTAAATCCTCTGGAAACACATCAACCTATTCTCACACAATAGGTATGTCCTTTATTAAAACATTATTTTCCTCTCCCATAATTATTTCATTCTCATCCGCACCAATAATTTAATTTATTTGAGATACTGGGGGTGGATCTAGATAAGAATCATATGGTGACGTTTCTGCTCTAAAGATAAGGTACTCTTTATCATCATCGATAATTGTAACCTCCTTCTTTTTATAATAAATTATTGCATCATGGTCTGAAAGCCAATCCATACCAAGGAATATATCAAATTAAATCATGGTTTTGATGATTAGATCAATAGATAAATATCTTTTATATGCATTAATGAGGACTGATTCACAAAACTTTGTTGTAATGATACTTCCCTTAGGAGTTTTGAAAGACAACTCCCTTGTTAAATCAAATTAGAAATATCTAATTTTCTTAGCAAACTAGGAAGATATGAAACAATGTGATGATACTGAATCAAATAAATCATTGGCTAAACTTGAGGAAACTATTAAATTACCTTCCACCACGTCTTTCAGAGCTTCAACCTCTGCAGTAGTGATCGTATAATCTTGGCCTTGATCCCTTGTCCTTTTCTGAGGTAAGTTTCCATGACGCTTAGGACATTCATTTTCATAATGTCTCATATCCCTGCAATTGTATAATTGAACATTAGAAGCTTTATTCTCCCCCTTAAAATCACTAGAAATATGGCCTTTATGTCCACATTTATAGCATACTCTTTTTCCTTTTAGACAGGAACTAGGGCGCTTCCTTCCACAATTATCACAGGGTGGAAATTCAACTCTTCCCTTCTTTTCTGTTCCCTTATTTCATTTCCCAGAGTGTTTAGCAGATCTCTTCTTCTCTATATTTTCTTTAAAGTCGTAAGACATAGAGAATGACTTTTCTGTCTTGATAGCACATGAGACAATATCTTCATACGATTAGAAGGATTGCAAGACTAATGATCGACGGAGAAATTATTTTAACCCATCAAAGAAACGATCAATCTTACTTATTGGGTTACATATATAATCTTCAGCATGCCTTTCTAACCTTGTAAAGTTATCCTCATACTTTGTGACATTCCCATCCTCCTTTTTCCTCAAACTCAAAAATTGTCTTTCCATATCCGTTCGATGGTCACGAGGAAAGTATTTTTCTGAGAAAATCTCTTTAAACTCCCTCCATTTCATGTTTGATACTTATCCATCTTACTTTGTGTATTTAATCAATGACCACCATTGATCTGCATCTCCCATGAGGTGATAAACTACCATGAAAACTTTTTTCCTTTCGTTACTCCCCAAAGCATGAAGTATTTTCTCTAAGGAACTTATATATTGTTCAGTTACAAATGAATTTGTAGACCCATTGAATGTTGGTAGTTGTTTCCTCATGAAGTGGTCTAACATTGATCTGCCACATTGTGGATCAGGGTGCTCCATATGGTTAAGGTTATTATTCATAACTTATGTGAGTTTTCCCAGTATGGTGATAAGCTGATCAACACTAATTGCATCACCAGCACCGCTATGATTATCTTGAGCAGGAGGGAAATCACTACATGGATTATGTGTGTTGATACAGTTTCCATTACTTACACTAGGTTCCATTTCTAAACAATGACATACAATATATTAGTTTATGAACCACAGTACATAATTCCAAACTTGTAAAACACATAACATAAATTGAACAGTTTATAGATATAATCCATAATAATAAAAATGTTTTCTTTGAGGAGGTATATACTCATAAATCATTTGTAATGATTTTTAAAGAAAATGATAATTATCCTAAGAATGTACCCCAGGAGTGTTGTAACCAAGAGTACAAAAAGGCTTGTTGTCGTGCACCAGTTTCCGTTCAAGTCTAGCTCAAAGCGGTGTTTTCAGGTTTTACCCCTAGGTACATCTGTTCCAGAGCCGCCTCTACCTGCTTGCCTCTAGACAGGGATGTATTGCTTAGAAAACTCACAATATCTCTATAGTACCAAAATTCTCTGAAGTTATTCTATACTAATCCCCAGTGTCTATCTTAGGGTAATGTGCTCTAATCGGTGTTTTTCTAAATCTAGTTTCCAAGGTTTGTACTAAACTTCCTCTAATACCAACTCTAATGCCCCGACCCCAGTTACCCAGAGTTAGTGATTTATTACATAACATTGGCATGATACAAGTAATCATGTCCCGAAATACTTATCATTTTAGTATTATTGGAAACAAGATACATACATAAGTTCAACATTACAACTTGAAAAGAAATAAAGCACTAATTTATTCCATTAGAAACATCCAAGACACCTAGATTATGCCTAAAAGTCACTCATAATTAACTTTTTCATATCTTGGTAAAATGAAACATAAGAAATGGGTGAGCTCAAATGCTCAGTAAGGGTAAGCAATACAACATAAGATAACATAAACATCAGTCATGGTGAATAATTAAAAACATGTGCCTTTAAAAATAACAAACATGAACACTTTATGGAAAGAATATGAGCTAAATAAGTAATTCCATAATAAAAAATAGCCATGGTTATCCTACTAGTCAAATAACTACATTGACCATCATTATTACTTTCATAATGATGGAATGTATAATGCCAGACATTCTAAAACATCTTATCAAGGCCTCAGCTAAGACGTCTAAAAATGATTTAAGCCTCAGCCAAAACCATATATAAAATTGGGAAAGGCATCGGCCAATTCCTCGTATATTTGTCTCATGAGACCTACCGATGCATCGATGAGCTATAGCGGGCTCCAACCATCACATACTAAGTCCAATACATTCCTCATTTGAAAAGTTTGAAACATAACATAAAAATTCGTATTAAAACTAGTATAAAAAATTTCAATACTTTAATCATAAACCATGAATTGTATAAAAATAAAACATCCACAGTAAAAAATATCACAAAACCTTAAAATAATATGGAATATTGGTATCATAATAAATCAACTTCAAAAAAGTGTAAAATTTATCAAAGGATGTTGGCATAGATAAAATCAAAACTTTTTGAAAGAATTATCTCTTTTTATTTGGAAATCATTTAAGACTCACATAATTATAAAAGAAAACATTTATTTTGAAAATATTATTATAATCTTGTAAGGGAAGCTTCGATGATGTTATAATGGCAGAAAATAGCAGCACCCGCCATATAAGTTAAAAAACATTCTTACCTTAATTTTGTCGAAAAGGTCATAATGTAACTTGTTTGGAAAACGACAGAAAGATTCCTTTAAAAACATATAAGTTAAAATAAGGGTATAAATGACTTTAACCCATATTCTAGTAAATAGTAAAAAAAAATTGAAATAAAGTTTTAAGAAAACACAAATGTGGATGATAAATAGGTCCCAATAGATACTTACGTAAAAACAACCTGGGATGATAAAGAGATTGTGAAATTAACCCTTACCTTGTACTGTTCCTTAGTAAATGGTATGTTAACCTCCGGTATAATAGTTAAAATATTGTTATTAAATTATAAAATAAATATATAAAAAAATATTATATCATATATGATCATCCAATATTTCTTTGTTACTAATATTTTAGTATTATCATCATTTTGGGTGTTAACTGATTCGTTTTCCTTGATATGCTTGGTTATATAAGTCATGTTTGTTATGGATAGGATGTATTTGATTCATATCCAGAATGATATTAATTTTTAAAAATTATTTTTAATCATCAAATGAAAATTATTCTTGAATGGTTGCGATGGGAAATGAATCTTATCGTGTTCGTGGAGATGGTAATTCGTACGTACGCACGAGCGACAAAATCATTATATTGAAGGAGAATTCTTATGTAATTGGATGGTATATAATATATACAGAATAATTAACATGTTATATTTATTATTTAAATATGTTATACTCATTATTATACCCATCCAAAAAATGAAGTGTTTAAATAACAAACTACACCACAATGTGGAGACGGTAAACCGTACGTACGCACGTATGGTGATTTTGTCATTTATAGGATGGATAGAATAACGAATATAGTTGTACCATATTTATAATAACATCACAGTATGTATAAGGTACTGAATTTATTATTTTGGTATGGAAACAACAAATAAATAGGAAGTGGAAGAAGAAAAGAACTTGAAAGAGGGTGGTGAAATTATTATCTCTACTTTGGGTGTTTCCTTTTGAGTTGATCAAAAGGTCTCATAAGGTTGGATTTCTGATCAAAGTATGGCCTCTAGGTTGAATTGAGGGAAGTTGGGAGGATATTTGGGTAGGATTTGGCCTATAAAAAAGGATTTGGAGGTGTGAAATTAAGAGAAGAGGAAGTGCCCTTTTATAAGAGAGGTGAGGGTCACTTTAGAAAAAGCTTGAAATATTACTTTATAATAAAATAATTTTCAGTTTATAATGGCTCCAAAATGAATTATTTCGAGGATAAGGTGGGGATGGGTAGAAAATATCTCAACCAATAGGTTATAGATAGGTTTAGATCACCATATTAACCTTATCTTTTAGGTTTAACTCTTAGTTAAATAGTTGGACATTTACCATGTCTCTTTGTATTTTTATAATATATAGTTAATAAACTTACTATAGACTACCAAGAAAACCTATAGTGGTTCATTATTAATATATATAACATTATCTAAGTCCTTTATCCAACTTTATATTTTTAGGAATATTATATCAATTAATAATATAGTAATTGTTTAAAAAACTTAATTATGTCAATTTTGACACTATTTAGTATTTGATTTTTTTGAAAGCCATAAAAACTTTATCACTTCAAATAAAATTTAATTAGCCAACCCTAACATGTCATATTAACCTATAAAATTAGTTTAACTCATAATAAGTCTCAAGTTACATTTATTTGGATATTTATAATATCAATTAGTTTAATATTTAATTAATAAGGTAATTACTGCATCATCATTGTGTCATAAATAAATTAAATTATTTAAGGTATAAAAATTATAAATAAAATACCATTATATAGGAAATATTTTTATCTTTATATTGAATATTTATATTCTAATTTATATTGTGTGTAACTCTATATAAAAAATGGTTTAGTTATTAAACATTGAATTCAACTCTTTTAACTCTTCTTTAAATAAAATAATAATAAATGTCATAATCTAATTAAAGTGGACAAAAAAGGATTATATTTTATTCCTAAGGTTGTTTTTGGTCGAATTATACTTATCCAATAGAATTAATACATGTGTTAGGGTAATTATGATATCATTTTTCCCTTAATTACCCTATTTACTTTTAACCGTGGTAAATAAGTCAAAAGTTACTATTAACCAAAAATTATTTTCATCATATTAAACCACATTTTACATACTAATATTAACTGTGTCTCTTGTATTTTTGAAATTCAACTCACAGAAGCGGTAAAATTATGTTTTATGCAAATTTGCAAATTCTCCTAGGAGGTGGGTAAAAGACGGTAAAAAGTTCAATAAAATTTTTATATATCTAAACTTATTATAAAATGACTCCAATGAATTAAATTGAACTTATATTGGTATTATGTATCTATTTTGACCTAAAATAAATTTAAATAAAATAAATAATTATTTAAATAAAATGTCGGTTTTAACCAATAACGTCGTGTTTTTCACTATTCATCAAAAATTGAAAGTTTTATTAAAAATACAAAAATTAACCCTAAGATAATTTTGATATTCCGAATTCAAAAATGAAGTAAATTTTGAAAAATAAAATTTATAAAATTTCAAAAAGTGGTTATTACTATTCATAACGGCTAGTTTGATTGGTCACGGTGTGTCAGAATCTCAAAGTTGCATACAATGTAAGCTATTGCATTATTCAAAGGGAAACGTACCATAGAAGCTTGGGGTGTTACTAACCATGTGGCACTTTGATACCATGAAGACCCATAAAAAAGATAATTTTTTCCCTCTTGAATAATGTATGACAAGATGGGGGAAGAATTTTTCTCCTTCTATCATTAGTGGGAGTTGACTCTAAACATATTCCCATTGATAGTAAGACTAATACTGCATTCAACCCATATTTAGTATTTCCAGTAATATCTAATAATATTTCAATCAATAAGTAACAAATATTCTTCTCAATATGCATGACATCAATGTATGTTTCACTTAATGATATCTCCAATATGGTCTCTCAAAAAATATTGATCATTTCTTCCAAATATGTGTATCATTTCAAGATTTTTGTGTCTTTCCAAATGACACATCAATTTTTTTCACCCTCTCAAAATATTGATCAGTGGATAAAGGTTTTGGAGTAATATCAAATTCTTTTGAGCCATTGAATTCCTTTTTTAGTCTTCTATAAGAGTGATACATAGACAAAAACGTTCGATGACACATGTATATTGTTTTATTCACTTGATGTAATTGATAATATGAAGTCTGTTATTCACAAATTGGACATACTTTATTCCCCTTAACAATGTATCCAGACAAATTTCCATACACTATGAAGTCATTTATAGTAAATATAATAATTTAATTTAGTTAAAAATATTCCATTTTATAAGAATCATACACTCTAATATCATCCTCCTATAATAGTTTCAAATCATTAACTAATGGTGAAAAAAACATCAATATCATTTGTGGGTTGCTTTGGACCACAGATCATTAAAATTAACTTAACATATTTTCATTTCATACAAAATTTAAAAGATAGGTTGTAAATTACCAATAAAATAGACCATGAAATATGTTTCCTACTAAGTATTTGAAGTGGATTCATTCCCTCTGTTCATATCCCATGTTTGAGTTTTTTAACTTCATTTATGAATATAGGAAACTTGTGATCAATTTTCTTCCACTATGGATAATCAGTTGGATGAAGTTTTTCCATCACATATCTGATCATCAACATTTTATCTTAACCTTTTTAACCATTTTAATTAGCAAATAATCATTTCAAAATATTAATTATAGAAAAATACCAAAATACCTTGGTAGGGGTCTCTATAACCTCTAATCAGCATGTGATTTTTCTTTCAACTTATAGCGTGATGTCCCACATTTAGGACACTCTGAAAGAAATTCATATTCCATCCTATATATCACACAGCCATTTAGGATGAATTTATTTTTTATACCCTAACCCCATCAGGCATATTATTTTCTTTTCTTTATAACGTGAATCAGGAATATCATTGTCTTTAGAAAGAATATCTTTCAACAATTATAGAAAATCAATAAAACTGTTGTCACTCCAACCATGTTTTTCCTTCAACTTAATCAATCTTAACACTGATGACAAAACTATAAAATTTGTACATCCAAGATACAATGGTTTTTCAGCATCACTATATAGATTCTCAATTGTTTGTTATTTCTCAATTTTATCTTCTTCAATGTTATGAATAATTTCTTTAATTTCATCAGAGTTACCATCTTTTAAATAATCATCATCAATAGATATGAAATTCATCCCAATTTCACCAAGTAAAATCCAAGGGTTGTAAGTCAAATTAAAACCATAACAAATTAAATTATATTTGATATCATTATTTTTCAACTTCTTCATATTTAAATATTTCACACATGGATTGAAAAACATTTTTTTAGAACATTTATTTTAGGAAATTACAAAAAAGATCAACACCTTCTGCATGTTCATTACTCATTTGATATGACGTAATCCAACATCGACTAATTATTACCAATAAAAAAATATAAAATTTATATATCTTTTTAAAATAATCTCATTGCATATTTATATGAAACATTTCATAATTTGAATGTAACATAATTTTGAAATATAAAACAAATATAAACTTATTTGAAAATTATCATTATAAATTCTATAAAATAATAGAAGATATGTATAAATATAAATGATTAATCATAAAAATATATGCTTGGAAATAATTTAAAAAATAAAATTTAGTTAGATAATCCAATTTTATATTTATATGAAATATTCCATAATTTGAAAGTAAGATAATTTTGATATATAAAACAAATATATGCATATTTGAAAATTATAATGACATTTTTTTTGATAAACAAGATATAAAACCACTATGTAAAAATAAATCACCATCCACTAGTGTGATATATCATCAACCCGTCACAAATTTTTTGTGATAGTGTAACTCGTAGACAAATCAATACATAAGAATAAAACCATTGATTTCATATTATAATTCACTCACATTTTATGTCACACTATAGTTTAACATATTTCTATGAGATGTGTTATATTTATAATTTCCAAGAGTTATATAATTTTATGGTAAGATTACTGTTATGAAAAATAAATTCTATTTAGAGAATTCTCCCATACATAGAAATAAATTATTATCTAGAAATTTAGGGAGAACAAATATCATCACTACTCCTATTATTATTCTAGGAAATGAGACAACTCTAATGAGTTTCTAAATCCCCATAATGGATTTCATTACATTATTTTGTGAATGATATAATATATGAGGATAATTCATTCTACAACTAGATTATTGTAGAATGATGTTTGGGGGTTTGTGGAATTCATTTTTTATTACTACAACATAGACTCATCCCATGGATCCTTTGTCTCAACAATAGTTTTACCAAAATCATTATCTAAAGAGGCCACGAATAAGTGAATAATTATTTATGAAACCATCTAGAGGTTCTATTTTTTGGAAAGGTAACATTGATACATGACTTATACATATGATTTGAAGTCCTTGTATAGATATTTTTATCCCCTAGATTACAAAAAAACAATGGCATGCCATGTGGAAGAATTATAGGTAGTTTCAAAACTTCCACCAAATTTACCAGCCATATGAAACAATTTTCTTGGGGTTTCATGTTGTGTAAAAAGTGTACATGATTTGAAACCTCACCCAGGGTCACATTACAAGAAACAAAGAGTCTATTTGTTCCAAAAATGAGGAATGCATATAATAAAAACTATGAATTTAATTAAATTCTAGAAACATGGACTTATAATGAATACATAGTGTGTAATTTTAATACAAACCATGTCCCACATAAATTATTTCTAGCTACGGATGCAATGAGATAACATGAGGAAATTAAACCCGATATTGGGATATTTTAGTAACCGAAATCTCAAAACATAGAGTTAGGGAATCTGCAAAATACAATGACTAAAATCAAATCATATGAGGCTTAATTGAGATTTTTTAGTCGATTAGATAGATTCACTAATGAAAAAATGATGAATGAATATGAAAAAATGAGGTTGGAGGTCCTGGGATCAAATAATCAATTTTAGGGTTTCCGTGTGAGAGAGAACTGAGTCGTTGTTGCCTGATCTTAAAACCCAAAAAAAGACTCAAAACTGGTCTTCATAATTTTTTTAAATGATCTATCACATTGGTTATTTAGTAACCAACATTATAAATACATTTTTATTACATTTATCTCATCGGTAATTATATAACCGACGTGATAAAGCAATAAAATATTCTTTATAACATCGTTTATTATATAATTGACTTAAAAAATAGATATATAATGTTCGTTATAGAATAACAAACATGGTAAAACAAAATACTTTATTTATCATGTCAGTTATTCTATAATCGATGTGATAAATCATTTTTCACATCAGTTATATTATAATCAATGCGATAAATCAAGATAAATATCTTTTAACATCAGTTATAAATAAATAACGTGAAATCACTGATGTGATATATACATTTTGTTATAATGAGGTGAATCCGAAGTAAGTCCATATACAATTATAGGTATGATGTTTATCTTCTCATCTATGGTTATATCTTTGTTTGATACTGGTGCTACACATTATTTCATATCATCAAATTTGGTTGATGTTTTTATTTTGAATTCAGAGCTTATTTCCTACTTTTTGGATCATTCCACACCTTTGGTAAGAGTTATGAATAAGGTTTTAGATATCATATGCATCAGGTGATAATAGTCAACTGTGAAGTTGTGTGGGAATTTCTAGTGCTTGATCTTGACATATTCATTTTGATTATTGAAATGTATTCACTGATCTTTTTTGAGGACCTGATATAATTTTATCACCATCAGGTTCAGTTTTTATCCACCAATGGGGTCACTCATGTTTTCCAAGGTGAGTGGGACTCTAGATTTGGAAGGGAAGGACATGTTGTTCTGTATGATAGGGTAATATAATGCTAGTTTTAAGATATTTTTCATGATGTAGTTGTCCCTTTTAAGGGTGGTAAACTTTCTTTAGTTGGGTTTGGATTCCCTAATTCCTTTGGGGTGATTGGTTTATAGCCACAGAGATAGGTCAGGTTTACTATAGACCTACTCCATGATACGATGCCCATTTCTACGTTGTCTTACTTTAAGGCACCATATTATTTTGTTGAACATAAGGTCCATATTGATGGCCTATGGGCTAAATGATTTATTCATCCTTACATTTCCCCATGATCTTCACCTTTCAACTTTAATAAGATGGCCAATGGGAGCCTCGGAATTTTTATTGATTATCAAAAGTTGAATTGAGTGAATATTGGGAACAAATAACGCTTTCCATGGATTGATGATATCATTGATTAGCTTTGAGGGTCTCATTGGTTTTCTAATATTGACCTATATTTAGAGTATCAATAGTTGATATTCTGAGAAGAGGATATATCTAGTACATCATTTAGGAGTCGATATGGATGTTTTGAGTTTATGGTTACACCATTAGGTCTCACTAATTATCTGGTGCTGTTTACAGATTTGATGAACCATATCCTCCCTCAGTTCATAGGCTCTTTTTTGTGGTCATGGATTATATTTTAGTGCACACCAAGTCATATGAGGAGAACATGGGCAATTTGAATATCATTCTTCAAACCATGAAAGAACATCATCTATATAGTAATATTTCTTGATGTGAGTTTTGGGTCCATGAAGTGAAGATTATAAGCTATGTTATATCTGATATTTATGTCTTAGTATATCATGAAATGGTATAGGTAGTTATGTCCTAGGAGCTACCCAAAAATGTGTTTGAGATCATGAGGTTCTTAGGTTTGGATGGTTAGTATAGTCAGTTTTCTCAAAACCTCTCCAAGATCGCATCATGGATGATAGATTTAACCTACAAAGATCTAATGATTGAATGGAATGACAAGTTTCAATGATATTTTGATTAGTTTAATGAAAGTTTTAAATCAACACTAATTTTGATTCTTTCGAAACTTGGGTCAGGTTATGTGGTTTTCCGCGGTGCTCTTTGTATGGTTTTGAGATGTGTCTTGATGCAAGGTAAAAAAATTATGGCTTATGGATATTTCAAATTATACCCTAATGAGAGGAAAAACCATACATATTATCTATAATTGGAATCATTCATGAATGCACTCAAAAAATGGTGTCACAATCTCTATGGAGAGTGGTTTATAGTATATTTTGATCATAGGAGAATGGAATATATTTTTACTCAATGGGATATGATTTTGGGACAAAAAAACTCGTTGGAATATCTTCAAACATGGTATTTTTATATTTATACAACTTGGAAAGGGAATGTGGATTTCCATGCATTGAGAAGAAAATTATCGATATCTTTTATTAAGGAATCAATTGAGGAGTGGTCTATAATGAGTTTTTTTTTAGATGAGCTTGGAAGGGGATGTGGTTAGTGGATAGGTGTTTTTTGGATATGTTGAAAGTTGAATAAATTTTTTATAAGTGATTTTAGCTCATGAAGGTGACATAAACTAAGTACTATGATTTTAGTGAAATCTGATATAGTGGGGAGACCTTATGTGAGAGGTATCAGCCACCCGATACATCTTTGTGATTTTGTAACAGGTTTCTTGTTCCATTTTCCATGAGGAAGGAGTTGTTGGACAGTGAAAACCATCTTTGTTGGTGTTGGAATACATGGGATATAAATATGTATCACGACTTGAGGCTTATGTATTGGTGGAAATGGGTGAGATGATCAATTTTTGATTTTATATCATGGTGTCTTATTATTAGAGAATTAAGGTGGGACAAAAGTGATCTGAAGGGTTGTTTCAGTCCTTACCCATTCTGGTATGAAAGTGGAATGAGATCTCCATGGATTTAATCATTGGTTTTGCACAAACTCTTAGTGGGAAGGATGTTATTTGGGTGATCACTAAATGTCTTACTAAATCATCACATTTTTTAACTATTAAGGAGAAAATAAAAGTGGATCATTCTAAGGACTTGTATGCCTAATAGATTGTGTGACATCATGGGGTTCCCTCTATGGTAATATATTACAAGGAACTGAGGTTCTGATTCAGGTCATGGAAAGTTTTGTAGGAGGAGATGGTTTCCCATTTGAAATTGAAGAGATCATACCACTCATAGATGGATATAAAGATGAATAGGACAATCTAGTTTCTAGATGACATGCTTTGGGTTTTTGTGCTTAATTTTGAAGAATCTTGGGAAAATCATTTGCCTTTGTTTTAATTTTCCTATATTAATAGTTATCTTTCTTTTATAAAGATGGAACCCTTAAAGGATTTGTATGGGTGATCGTGTAGATCTCCCTTATGCAGGGTAGAGTTGGGTGAGAAATACTTTGTTGGACATAATGTTTTTCAAGAGATGGTCGAGATAGTGCATTTGATCTAGATGAAATTGATAAATCCATTGATTCATTAGAAATTTTATATACACCTTTTTCATCAACCATTATCATTTGAGGTTCTTTATAGAGTCTCTCTCAATGTTTCACCTCACATGGTACATTTTTGGTTGGGTAAGCAGGTTAAGTTGGCACTGAGGTTTGTGGGACCCATTGATATTGTTGGATGATTATGGAGGGTGTTCAATCAGTTGGAGTTTTTGTTAGTCTTGATATATATCCAGGAAAATTTTCAGGTTTCCCAATTGAGGAGGTATATACCATATACTTCCAAAATGATTATATGGGTGGATGTTAATCTTAATACTGGTTCCACTTTGGTTGAGTAGCCAGTTCATATTTTAGAACACTAGGATAATGTCCTACATGGTAAAACAATCCCCTTAGTCTAGGTAATATAGAAATGAAGAGAGGATGACCTTGAGATGTGGGAGCAAGATTCATTGATGAGGCAGCAGTGGAATTTTCTTTTTGATGATCTAGTATATAGAGGTATTTTTAGGGGAAGAAAGTGTTTATGGTGGTGATACTATAACACCCAGTTACCTTTCTATTAGGCATGTTTTAACCTTTGTTTTTTGTTTCCTTATTTCTGTATTAATAATTCTAAAACAGAAATGGGAGGACACCTATAATGGTGAAGTAATGGATTTGTTGGATTTTTTCAGCTTAAACCTGCATTTTTTCTATTCACTGGGGAATTACAAATCATGTATTGGGAATACACACTATGTAATGGCTACTTGGTAGAATTCATGAATTACATACACAACATGAGATGTGTACAATCTAAGTAAGAGGTTCACATCTTGTAATGGAAAATATCATTTTTTTAGAAAATTTTAACGGTGTTTTCAGTGTATATGAGATTCATGGAATACACAACGGGTAATGGGATTACACATCCTATAATAGTAACTAATTGTGATTTTAGTGTTCCAAAAGAGATGTTTCTTATTTAATTCATCATTTTATTCCTATATCTCAACCTATAGGCACTTCCTATGCGATCCTTGGTGACTACTTCCCTTCAGAATCACTTTTTTAAGTGATTGATCACCTTTTGGATGGTTTTCTTCTCTCCATGTATGTAATCTTTTTTGTGTTTCTGTTGTATTTGTTTTGAATATGGTTCTGGATATGGATGTGATTATATAGTTTTTTCTATCGATACTTTTCAGTTTCATGGCATGCCTCATCTTTCTAAGGTTGTTCTCTTGGTTTTCAGTCGTCGTTGTTGAAGGTATCTAGGTTTATACCATGTTGTGCTAGGTGTTTCAATGAAATGGGTTAATTATATGGATTTCATGAAATTATTTACAAATTTCTTTGTTTTTTTCATTTATTTCATGTTATAAGTTGTTTCAAATAATTTCTTGGAAAATAAATGTCACAACCCGTCCTCGGGGCTCGTGTCGTGACTACCCCAAGCCTGCCTCCCATAGGCCAGGGGTTCGTGACTAGCACCAAGGCGTAAAATCCCAACAAAAAGGGGAAGGCATTTCATTTGTAAAGTAAACAAACACCACAGAGTAAGGAAGCATAAGTAAACACTAAGTAAAACTGGGTACAATAGTAAGTGCGGAAAACTAGTGGTCCAGAATACAAACCCAAACTGAAAGTAAAGTAAAACTGTAAAGAAAGTATAGCAACTGAAAGTAAAGCCACAACGTCGAGTCGTCCACTGGAAGTCCCACCTAAAGGGTGGGTACAGATAGCCTCCTCAGCTCCACGAGTCCACCGTCCGCTCCGTGTACGTCTCGCCCAGTGGTCTACCTCCAGGTACCGACTTGCTCCACAAGCCTCCACCACAATCAGTGTTGTCCGTCGTCTGCATCCAACATAACGTAGTGCGGGCATAGCCCATGCATGGGTGAGTATAAGCTACTCAGTAGGGACCCCGAGACCCCCAAAGGTCTCCCAGAATCCATAGAGGATAATCTACAAGGAAAGATACAATCACGAAGTAACATCCGACACTACTTAGGTATATGCCCATACATATACCTAAGTCATCAATTCCGGTTCGGCTCCAACATCCGAGCCCAAGTACAACCCAGTCCACACAGGAAAACACAACCCAATCCACACAGGAAAGCTTAACGTAATCCACACAGGATATCAAGTCAATCTTATCGAAGATAAAGATTGAAAGTCAAGACTCATCTCACACAGGAATACTTCTTCGTAAGACGATAGAGATGATCAGATGTAGCCACTGATTCATCTAAGTCGTCGGACCCATACAGGATCGATAGGTACTAACCCCCGCAATGACCCACAGAGGATCGATAGGTACTAACCCCTGCAATGACCCACACAGGATCGATAGGTACTAACCCCCGCAATGACCCACAAAGGATCGATAGGTACTAACCCCCGCAATGACCCACACAGGATCTGACCAACACAGGATCAGTATGCGCTGGCCCATATAGGACCGTTGAGCACTGACCCACATAGGATCTGACCCACAAAGTATCGGTAGCACTGATCCACACAGGATCGCTGAGTGCTTTAGTCGTCGTCGTTGAATCCACGGAGGATTTCTGTACAGTCGTCGTCGTCGTAGTCGCAGCCAGCTCTAGGGTTTCTGTACACAGCAAGCTCCTTCAGGGAGGGTCTGCTCCACGAGCCGAGGGGCTGTTACATAAACAGACACGAAGTCTAGAGTTGATGTATCCAAAAGTTCCGTATCGTCAACAGGAACTCAATGTCACAGACGGCGCGTCAATCGGACGCCCGGTCTGAGAGTTATTGGCTTTTTCGTCCAAGGGGCCCGGTTGGTTTTTAAGTCAAAACCAACCCGAACGTACTCCAACTGTGTCCAAACCTCGAGAGGAGTAAGCCAAAAGGTCTTTCTCACTAAGAGGAATCCAACAAAGTCAATGGCACGTCAATCGGACGTCCGGAGCTCAAGTTATAAGTGTTTCCGCTCTGAGGGCCCAGTTGGTTTCATGTTCGAACCAACCCGGCCGAACCCAAAGTTCTCCGAAACCTTGAGTTTAATATACCGAAACGACCATATCGATCCAAGGATTGCATCTCAACTGACGGTGCTTCGTTCAGAGGTCTGTAGCCCAAGTTATGGGAAAAAGACCGAAAGAAGCCCGTGAATATGGGGTTCGGGCCCGGTCCGACCCGGCCCGATACCCCCTGGGTCGGCCCGAATCGGGTCCGGGTCCGGCCCGATTGGGCGCAGCCCGTCCCGGCTTGGGCACGGCTCGGCCTAAACGACCGAGCGGAAGGGGGGGCTCGCTGCCCCCCCTGTTTGTGTAACCGCAGCCCCCATGTGGGGGACCGCTCCTTCAGCCAGCCGGGGGTTACGACCCACGACTTCTTGGAAGCCGGTCGGCCGGTTGCTGCTGCCGCGGGACCTCCAGGGTCCCGCCCTCCTACTCCGGCGCCAGCGGCCGGAAGCCGGCCGTCGCTTCCTGCTCCGTCGCAGCCCCGCTCCGGCCGCGGCCTCTTCGAGGTTCTCCGGCGCGGCGCGACGGCGCCGCGGCTTTGTTCGACTTCAATGGCGCGGCGCAACGGCACCGCGCTTCTCCGCCAATTCTTTATTATTTCTGCGCGGTGAAATGGCACCACGTTGCCTTGCACGTGCCGCAACAAAATCAAGCATCAAGGGGGGAGGGGAGTCGGCCATGTTCATGCTGTCCGACCTCCTCCTGTTATTGCAATAACAGTCAGTCCAATTTGAAAATGAAGAACGGTGACGGAAGTATCTACAAACAAAAACAATTAATCCCCTACCTCAAATGTTGTTGAACGAAGGTTCGTCACGGGGAAGGGACGTCGCGGAAGGAGACTCCATAAGCGTCGCAGAAGGAGGATCGTCGGCGTCACGGAGAAGAGAATCTTCGGTGTCGCGTCGTCGATCTCTGAGGATGGCGTCTCTCACCGGCTACGGAGAGTGAATAAGACGGTATGACGAACTCCCCTTTGCGGTGATGGAGTTCTTCGTCTAAGACTCAGTGTTCTTCACGTTCTTCGACGAGGAAGAAGATGTTCTTCAAGAGTTAGAGAAAATCCTCTCCCAAAATCCTCTCGCACAACCAAACAACCACTTAATGAAATAAGACCTTGTCTTATTTAATTAACACACAAGCCAACTTAAAATTTGAAATTCTAATTGAATTCAAGAATTAATTACTTTGAATAAGTTAATCAATTAATGAGTTGACTTTTCAATTAATGGGGGGTGCGGGTGTGTTACCTAATTAAAAGAGGGGGTTTGAGGAAGTTGAATAGGTGGGGCTCATGTGGGCCCCACCCCACAAATATCCTAACTAGTGGAGTAGGATATAGTGGGTCCCACTCCAACCACTTAGCTTAGGTTAAACTACTTAAAATAAAAATAAAATTGGTTGCACCATTTTATTTTATTCTTTACTTAACCCAAAATTTTAATAAACACATCCGAGCAAACGCAACTCCGGAAAAGGTGTTTCTAAGTAATTACCAGCGCTTCGATTCCATCGGTGACCTCGGAATTCGATTCCGAGCACCGGTTCAAAAGTTAGGAAATCCCGCTCGTTTGTTCACTGAACGTACCCGAGCTAAACTTCGGTAAATGATTTCGGGCACACCGGACCTCAGAATCAGGTGCCGTTAGAAACTGCGTTCTTTTAAAATCCCAAAGAAAATTAAGAAAAAATTTCCCTTGAATTTTACGGGTCTTTACATTACTCCCACCTCAGGGCTTTACGTCCCCATAAAGATACATCATAAACTAGGGAAACAAATGCGGGTATTGTGCACGCATCTGAGCCTCCCGCTCCCAAGTGCTCTCCTAGAGGTTCCCGTGCTGCCATCTGATGAGCACTAGAGGAATCGACTGTCCATGTAGGACCCGCTCCTGTCGATCCTCGATCTCCACTGTGACCTCCGTAAAAGTCACCCCATCATTAATGTCCATCTCCCCATGGTCAATGATTTGTGTCGGGTCATGCACGTATCTCCTCAGCTGAGATACGTGGAAGACGTCGTGCACCCGGTGCAACTGAGGTGGTAGAGCCAGGCGATAAGACACCTCGCCAATCCCTTTAAGGACCTGGAATGGTCCGATAAAGCGTAGAGACAACTTGCCGCCTCGGCCAAATCTCCGTAATCCACGTCGAGGTGAGACTCGTAAAAAGACTTTGTCGCCATCCTCGAACTCTAGTGGTCTCTGCCTCCTGTCAACATAAGACTTTTGCCGGCTCTGAGCTATCCTCATCCGCTCCTGGATGATCTGGACCTTCTTTGTCGTGACCTGGACCATCTCCGGTCCCACAAGTGCTAACTCCCCAGGGTCTTTCCAGCACAGAGGTGATCTGCAAGGTCGACCGTACAATGCCCCGTATGGTGCCATCCCGATGGTGGAGTGGTAGTTGTTGTTGTACGCGAACTCCACCAAGGTTAGGTGGTCCTCCCAGCTACGACCAAAGTCGAGGACACATGCGCGGAGTATGTCCTCGAGAGTCTGAATGGTCCTCTCCGTCTGACCATCCTTCTGAGGGTGAAAGGCGGTGCTCAGACGTAGCTGCATCCCTAATGCCTCCTGCAATCCCTTCCAAAGCCGGGAAGTAAAGCGAGCATCTCGATCGGAGACGATAGATGATGGCACACCATGAAGTCATACAATATCCTGAACGTAGAGGCGTCTCAAACTCTCCACTGAGCCCTGCCCTCTGATGGGTAAGAAGTGGGCCGACTTGGTGAGTCGGTCGACAATCACCCAAATGGAGTCGTGACCTCTGGAAGTGCGTGGAATTCCAGTCACGAAGTCCATAGATATCCCATCCCACTTCCACTCTGGGACCTCCAAGGGCTGTACCAAGCCTGCTGGTACCTGGTGCTCCGCCTTCACCTGCTGGCAGGTGAGGCATCGAGAAACGAACTCTGCTACAGCCTTCTTCATACCCAGCCACCAGTGTTTTCGTCTAAGGTCCTGGTACATCTTCGCCACTCTTAGATGTACCACTAAAGGGGAAGTGTGGAACTCCCTCAGTACCTCCTCCCGTAAAGCAGCTAGTACCATGGTACGTCCTTTGAAAAGGATGACGTGCTCTCCTCCAACAAAGATTCCATTAGGTGTATGTCCTGAGGATATCTGCGCACGCTACGTCTCACAGTCAACGTCCCCACGCTGTGCCTCTCTGAACCGCTGTAGAAGTGGAGGAGTGACTGTAGAAAGGCTGCTCCATCACTATCCACGAAGGATATCTGCAAAGCGGCTAGCTGCTCTGTCGCCTCCCCAAGTAGTTGAATGCCCGTCCTCCTGCTGAGAGCATCGGCTACGTTCCCCTTTCTAGGAGTATAGACTATCTCAAAGTCATAGTCCTGGAGGAACTCGAGCCATCGTCACTGTCTTAGGTTCAGGTCCTTCTTCGAGAAGATGTACCTGAGACTCTGGTGGTCGGAATAGACTGTAAAGGGCTCGCCCAATAGATAGTGTCGCCACATCTTCATAGCGAAGACCACTACTACTAACTCTAGGTCATGGGTAGCGTAGTTCTGCTCATGCTACCTCAAATAACGTGATCCATAGGCAATCACTGCCCACTCCTGCATTAGGACACATCTGATTCTGGTCCCTGATGCATTCCAGTAGACTACGTACCCTATTCCCTCCTCCGGTAGCCTCAAGATAGGTGTGCTGGTCAATCTCTGTCTCAGCTCCTGGAAGCTCTGCTGACATCTGTCTGACCACATGAAGGGTTTCCCCTTCTTCGTCAAAGCGGAGAGTGGTGTCGCAACTCTGGAGAAGTCTGGCACAAATCTCCGGTAGTACCCAGCTAGACCCAAGAAACTCCGCACCTCCGTCACACTCCTAGGTGGCTCCCAAGCTAGCACTGCCTCGATCTTCGCAGGATCCACCGCAAATCCCGCCTCAGAGATGACGTGTCCCAAGAAGTGGACCTCACGTATCCAGACCTGACACTTCAAGATCTTTCCATAAAGATGGTGCTCTCGGAGTGTGTCCAGTACAACCCGCAAGTGGTAGGTGTGCTCCTCCTCAGTCGTCGAGTATATCAATATGTCGTCGATGAAGACCACGACAAATCGATCGAGGTAAGGCTGAAAGATCCTGTTCATGAGGCCCATGAACACTGTTGTAGCATTGGTTATGCCTTTAGGCATAACCAAGAACTCATAGTGTCTATACCAATATCTGAAGGATGTCTTCTGCACATCCTTGTCTCGAACTCTAAGTTGATGATAGCCTGACCTGAGGTCTATCTTTGAGAACCATCGTGCTCCCTTGAGCTGATCGAAGAGGCCTTCAATCCTCGGTAGCGGATACTTGTTCCTCACAGTCACCTGGTTCAGGTGACGGTAATCGACACACAGTCGCAAGCTCCCGTCCGCCTTCTTGGCGAACAATATCGGGGAAGCCCAGGGTGAAACACTGGGTCGGATGAATCCCTTTCCCTACAAGTCCTCCAACTGTACCCATAGCTCTCAAAGCTCAGCGGGGGCCATCCGATATGCTGGAGTGGATATCGGGGTTGTCCCGGGGTACAGGTCAATATAAAAGTCTACCTCTCTGCAAGGAGGTAGTCCTGGAACGTCGTCAGGGAAAACGTCTGCATACTGATCCACCACTGCAGGTAAGCTCGGACTCCGCACGTCAACTGCTCCTAGGATGAGGCTAGCCAACTGATGAGTGATGGGTTGTCCTCTCCTCTGCGTGAGTCCATCCTGCACTACAAAGTCTCCCTTCTCGCCGGTGAAGGTGAACCTACTCCCATCGGTGCGAACATATCACACCTTGCGCCTAATGCAGTCGATCTGAGCATGGACTGTAGATAACCAATCCTTGCCCAAGATGACGTCGTAAGGCCTCGACGCCGCTACAAGAAGATCCCAGCCGAAGATCTCGCCTCCTAGAGTAAGATCACACTATCGGCACCAGTGCGTAATCGTCAAGTCTGCTTCCGTAGGAGTCTCTAGCCATAAGGATCGAGCCAACGGCTCCGTCAGAATCTCCTAGCTCTGAACAAGGGCAGCAGAAATGAAAGAATGACTCGCTCCTGTGTCTATAAGAACTGCAGCAAGGGTGGAGTAGACACAGATAGTACCTCGAATCATCTCGGGTGCGCCGTGGTCGTAGGCCTCCACTGCCTGAAGCTGTGCCTGTCTCTAGCCGCCAGCTCCCTGTGGTCGGGGTGGACCTCCTAGTGGTGGTGGTGGTAAAGCCTCAAAGCGTCGCCCACCACCTGCTGCTCGGCCAGCTCCTCTGCCTCATCTGCCTGCTCCCTGCGGACCACCACGGTCGACCCTCTACCTCTGCCTGGGTGGACCCTCAACTATCTGCTGCTCCTCGGCACGGCGGGTCAGGAAGTCACGAGCCATGTGGCCCTGCCCGCCGCATGCATAGCACTGTCTGCCTCTCGTAAGACTGGCTCCGCGCTGTGTGCCCCGCATATCTGAGCCAGTGTCCTGAGGTCATCCGCCTGTGGGTCTGGTCCGCTTGGACCCATGTGTCATCCGTCGACTGCCAGCTGCAGAAGACTCTACTACGTGCCGCCCTGTGATAGGTCTCGCTGCTGGCGTAGGCTCAGCAAGAAAGCTCTCAATGAGAAGGGCTCGCTCCAGTACCCCTGCCTGTGTCGGAATGCTGAGGGAGATCAGCGATGCCCTGATCTCATGCCTCAATCCCTGTTCGAAGGTCCGGGCCCAGAAGAATGGGTCCCGTACCATGTCTGTCAAATAGCGCGAGAGATCGGTAAATCTCGTCGAGTACTGGGCGACCGTCATGCTGCCCTTCCGCAGCTGTAGAAGCTCCTGGATGCACACCGCACGGAGGGTGGCTGGTATGAACTCCGAGCGGAAGAGGCTCTCAAAGTCCGTCCAGAGGAGTGATGCCTTGTCGTGCACCTGGAGCATCAAGCTCCACCATCTGCCTGCTGCCGCGTGTAGGAGGCTTGCTGCGAGGATCACCATGAGGTCAGCTGGTGTCCCCACTAACCTGAAAACTCGCACAACCGCCTCCAGCCAATCCTCGGCTGCCTAAGGGTCCATCTCCCCATGGAACCTGGGTGGTCTCTGACGCTGAAACTCGTGCAATGCACCAAGCCAACGTGCACTCTCAGCGGCTAGGGCTGGTAGCATCGGTGGCTCGGCGGGTAGTGGTATCGTCGGTGCCTCCGCAGTAATA